>JARQOD010000001.1:767732426-767777689 GCA_033576555.1 Oophaga sylvatica | reverse complement strand
CTTTCCACGACCCAGGAGGTTATCCTCTGAGGGTCAACCCTCACCGCTGTTTCCTAGTTTAAATGGCATGTACGATTTGACGGGTTGCGAGGGATCCCACTTTTCTGGCAATCCCCTGTGGTGTGAAACCATCTTTGGGGGTGGCACTTGCATAATGTAGTTTACAACTTGGATGGTTTTCTAAAAGATCCAGGGTGCCCTTTTTGTTTTTTTCCTGTTACTTGGGAAAGGGTATTTTTTGGGGGGAAAATTGGGTGTTGTTAAACCAAAAATGCCTTTGACTGTCAGACCTTTGCGTGAGGGGATATATTATATTTTTTCCAAGACCAATAAAAATCTGGTCTTTGATGAAAGGGGGAAGTCTCCCCCGTGTGTTTTGTTTGTCTCTTTCGGGATTTGCCCCTATAAAATTTTTTAAATTTTTTTTTCCCCCCAAATATGGCCTTTTTTTCATACACAGCCCTCAATTCATTTTTATTAATTTATTGAATAAAGGTTTCCATTTTATCAGTTTTTAATGTTGGACACACCAGTATGTGCTCTTTTACTTCCTTGGACTATTGGTAAAAAACTTTACAAAAAAATAAAAAAAAATGCAATAGGCAGTTCTTATTCACTGTGGCCTCTCTATATGGGTGCTTTAATGGGGAGGAGGGGCCTGGGACACCTGTAGGAATATAAGACCGGGTATTCAGCAGGTCTCTAACCCTGATGAAAAAGGTCCGAGAGCCTTTGAAATGCGTCGGTGAATATTGACCCTTCCTGGTCCCTGTACTGTGGTGACGTCACCCTATCCCTATTCCGCCCCCCGCCCAGCCTGCTTTCTCTCAGCGGCGCCTCTCGGCCGAAGGACGCTGCTGCTTACATACTCAGCTGCGTGACAGCTCAGGAGGCATTCTGACGTACAGGGAGGACACTCCCTTGCATCACCGCCTCCTTACCTCCTCTATCACTCACGCGGTCTGGGTCCGTGACCATCTTCGTGAGGGGACGGCTTCCTTCCCCCATCCAAGCATCAGCCACAGCTTAAACCCTCAGGAACAAAGTAAGTTCTTAGGCCTCTTTCACACTTCAGTCGCTTGACGTCAGTTAAAATCCGCCAAAGTGTGAAAATGGCGGATCCGCCAGAAAAGGTGAAAAACGGATCCGTATTTTGACGGATCCGCCATGAACTTTTCAACCCGGAATATAACCCGGAAAATGTAGGTACGTATGTCCGGAGAGAGAGAGAGAGACCCCGGACAGTGTTGTCAGCATTTTGTATGGTTTTCTATAGAAGCGACGGATCCGCTGGCGGATTCCATCAAAGACGGATGGCAGTGGATCCGCCACCCAAAGGCGGCCATTATACAAAATGCCGGATGCGGCGGATCCGCCATAGTCCGCCATTGTGGCGGACAGAAAAAAACGTTACATTGGACGCTTTTCAAAAACGGCGGATGCCAAATTTTTGGCGGATCAGTCAAAAAACGGACCTAACGGACGACCATCCGTCAAAATCCGCCACTAATGCAAGTCAATGGGAAAAAAGCGGATCCGCCAAAAAAAAAGGGCGGATCCGCTTTTTTCACACTTTGGCGGATTTTGACTGACGTCGCACGACTGAAGTGTGAAAGAGGCCTTATCTGCCTACGCTAGATTTCATACAGGCACCGAACTACGGTCCCTTCACCTAGGTTGTTACAGATCTTCTTGTGTTCAGTTGCACTTTCACTTTCGTTTAGAGGTAATTTCAGCTGCCTCCCCCCACCAGATCCTATTGGGGGCGCAAGGGTCATTGTTTATCAAATTTTCGAGAAAAAAAAGTACGGCATAAGCATGGTCCATGTGTCATCTGTTTTTTTTCTTTCATCAACTGACGAGGCTCGTCTTATATACGCGGCCCCTCACAGTATGCTGCAATTTTTTTCCTCAGACCAATTCCAGCTGAGTAAAAACTCGCAGATGAACACTGCTTCATTGAACAACAATGGTGCAAGTGAAATGTGATTTTTTTATCACATTGCATTCGCTGATTTTATATGCAAATGTGAGCGAGCAACACGTGGATGAGGGCCCAGGTGCTGTTCCTTTTACTGACATAATTTGTACTCCAAATGGTTATGTGAATCTTTTTGATGAGTTTTTGAAGAAGAAACCACGTTTTTGAGGAGTTTTAAAATTTGGGGAAATATTTGGAGAGTTTCTGCTCCAAAAAACTCCTCGAAAAACTCTGTGTGCACATAACAAATTAGTATTTTCTGATGACAAGGCAGCCTAAAGGCAGGGGTAAATTGGCTGCTGAAAGAACGGGTTTGGAAACCATTTATGCATTCAATTTTTTTTGTAGTCGTGAGGACAAACCCCCTAATAAAGTGATTTTCAAAGTTTTATAACTTTCTATGCTGGACAAAATTATTCAAAAAATGAAAGCTTAGTTAGTCTTTATTTTAAAATCCTGGATCATCAATGCTACTTTTTGTTCCCAAGTCATATAGTTTTACAGTCTGGGGTTAATTCTGTCTGCCATTTACTGATGAAAGATGAACATTATATGTGAGATATTCACTAGCAGATGGCAAATAACATTTACAGGCAAGAGTGGAGTTGGAGAGAAGAGGGGAAGCTTCCAGCGTCTTCACATCTCTGCTGGCTGGATCAGTCGGTCATTCTGTCACGCTGTTTCTACCTTCTTCTGTGAAAAAAATCCAGCAGAGTAGTATGCATGTAAACATTTGCCTATGTATCACAGACTGTATATGCACTTTTTTATGCATGTATTATAGAAATGTGTATATGTCCATATTCATGGTATTTTGACCTTGTTCAGTGTTCTTTTGAGCATAGGCAGACAAAACAAGAGTATAGGCAGAGTGCAGCATAGCTATTGTGAACGTTTTCTGAAGTAGAGCAGGGAGATGATCAGTAGTTGGAATTGGGCACAGGCTCGGACTGGCCCACGGGGAAACAGGTAAATTCCCTGGTGGGCCCCTGTGTATAACTAAACCACTTGCCCCCAACATGAGCAGTATTTGGCCTAATATTCATTCACTATGTATATACAAAATCAGCATCTCATCATTCATTCAACAAACAACCTAGTGTATTATATAGAAACATAAGTAAATTTGTAAAAGATGCAGTAGCATAGCTACGGGGGTAGAGGGGGTGGTCATCCAGGGCCCCGAAGCTGCGCTACTGCTAACTGTATCGGCATGGAAATACAGTTATATTCTGCGACAGGGCAGGGACACTCTATGTCCTTGCACTGCCGTCTGGACTCTATGGGGTGGAGGAGAGACCCGGTAGCAAGCACTGATAGATACAGTTGAAAGCAATGATGTGAGAAGATGCGTGACTCTACCTCTCCCATCACTCCCACTATGCGTCTGACATCACTGACGCAGACATTGACAGCGGGCACAACTTCGTCAGTACATGGCGCTCGCAGTGCTGAGATGTGAGAGCACTTAGAGCAGTGGGCGAACAAGGGGGAGAGGTGAATATTGTACTTTTTTATGGCAAGGGCATTGTACTGTTTGGAGGGCTATGGGAAGGGCATTATACTTCATGGAAGTAGAGCGCCCGCCAGGACCGTGGGGAGTACTCGGTACTGGGCCAATTCTTAAGGGGATGTGTCACGGCAGCAGTGACCCAGTCCGTGGCCCTGGACGTCCAATGAAAATGATAAGGGGATGATAAAGTTTATGAAAGATTTGTGATTCCACCTGTGGTACTCGGCATGTATGGTGTTAGCCGACGCTGCAGATTCAGTCCACTTGGGTAGTTGTTGATGCAGCAGAGTTAGTACAGCTCTCCACAGGCAGAGCTATTCCCCAGGGCAGCAGCAAATAAACAGGAGGACCCAGCAGTGTGCAGTCTTTACAGGTTTAACTCACAGTTCTGATGTTATAATCCCCAGCCGGGGTGCTGTGTAGTCCCACACCATTACTGACCCACTGCCAAACCAGTCATGCTGAAGGATGTTGCAGGCAGCAGGTTCACACTCAGCACATGTGACAGACGTGACAGTCTGGAGACGCCGTGGAGAGCGATCTGCTGCCTGCAACATCCTTCAGCATGACCGGTTTGGCAGTGGGTCAGTAATGGTGTAGGGTGGCATTTCTTTGGAGGGCCACACAGCCCTCCATGTGCTCGCCATAGGTAGCCTGACTGCCATTAGGTAGCGAGATGAGATCCTCATACCCCTTGTGAGACGATATGCTGGTGCAGTTGGCCTTGGGTTCCTCCTAATGCAGGACAATGCCAGATCTCATGTGGCTGGAGTGTGTCGGCAGTTCCTGCAAGATGAAGGCATTGAAGCTATGGACTGGCCTGCCTGTTCCACAGACCTGAATCTGATTGAGCACATGTGGGACAGCATGTCTCGCTCCATCCACCAACGTCACGTTGCACCACAGACTGTCCAGCAGTTGACGGATGCTTTAGTCCAGGTCTGGAAGGAGATCCCTTAGGAGAACATCCGCAACCTCATCAGGAGCATGCTCAGGCATTGTAGGGAGGTCATACAGGCACGTGGAGGCCACACGCAATACTGAGCATCATTTTGACTTGTTTCCACTTTAATTTTGTCTTGTTTTGATTTTCATTTTGACTTGTTTCCACTTACATTTTGGGGTCTCTCCAAATCCAGGCCTCCATTGGTTCAAAAATTTGATTTCCATTGATGATTTTTGTGTGACTATGTTGACAGTGAGTCGCACCAAATACAGGGTTCCAGGGTTATGGGGTACTCGGCACCGAGCCCATGGAAGTCTATGGGGGATGTCACTGGCAGCACAGCTCGGTCCGTTGCCCTGGGCGCTCATTCAAAGGGGGATATTTACAGGGGATTTTAGGAATAGTTCGTGACTAGTGTTGAGCATTCCGATACCGCAAGTATCGGGTATCGGCCGATATTCGCGTTATCGGAATTCCGATACTTAATTCCGATACTTTTTCAATATCGTATACCGGAATCGGAAGTTCCCATAATTCTTTGAGAGGCAATGTGATGTTAGTCAGCCAATGATGAATCTTATGAAGTGTGGGCACATCCTGTAATGCTGCGGTCATCTTAACTAATGGCATGGCTGTGATTGGCTGCTGAAATGATGTCAGAATGCACTATAAAAGGCGCCGCAGCCATTTTAGCGTCACTGTGCTGTGAACTCAGTTAGGGACAGAACGCTACTCTGCTCACTCTGAGGGACAGTTAGATATTGCGATTTTGTGTACTACTGTGCTTAGGCAGGCTAGTTTACCAACAGGTCCTGCCCACATCCTTCTTCCTAGTGAGGATTCAACATCATCAGCCGGCGTTCCTGATCTGGCCACGGAGGCCAGAGATCACCGGCTTTCATCAACGGATGTAAGTTTCGTCTGCGGGCCATAGGAGGCTGAAGTCGGACTTTCTACTGCAAGTGACCCATCGGGGTTGTCAGCAGGCCAGAGGAGGCTGAAATTTGACTTTCTATTGCAAGTGACCCATCGGGGTTGTCAGGTAAAACCTGTGCAAACAGGACTATTTTCTCCACAGTGCACCACTAATACTCATTCATCTGAGCTGTCACCGGCGGGACAGTGTCAATTTCTTCTGACCTTTCTGCATAAAAGGTTTTTTAGGATTTCTGCAGCGTTTTTCTGCTCCATCGTTAAAAGAGGACCTCTTTTACTTTTTCAGGGTTTGTCCATATTAATACCCATATGAATAAATACCTTATGCGTATTATGACTATTTAGTCCTTTGGTTTGGGGTTTACTACATAATAGACTACAGGCTTTTCTCATCACCTTTTTCTCACGGGTCTTAGTGCAATATTTATTTATTACTGTATTATTACATCTGCATCTCAAACTGTTCTACAGAGTGCGTCTGAATTTATGTATTGTTTTCCATTTGACACATGCATATTCCTATTTTTCTACAGATCCTTTTGTGTCTTGTAGTTTTTATGTGCGCAAACTATTTTTATTTTCAATTATAGAGGGCCATGTTATTGACTTTGCATTGACGTGTAAAAGATTTATGTTGTGCCACTGGCTATATGTATTCTAAAGGTGTACCCAGTCTCAACAGATCATTAGTCTGATTGTTCTTTGATTCTCCTAAATGTGAATTTGTCTGATTTGGTGTCAAACTTGACTTTGTCCCTATTTTTGTTTTGCCATGTGACCCAATGATTATACAAATCTATATAGGGTTTGGCATCATCAAAAGTAACAGAATATTAGCATGCATGCATATTTAGGATATAAAAGAGAAGTATCTTGTTGTGCCAGAGTGTTCCTAACTCCTGAATGGATATAAAACAATATGGTCTACGGATCAGGTAAAATCGAGGGTCCGCATGTCTATATTTTATACAATTTGAGTGGGCAAGGGTGGGATTTAGAGATTAGCCCATTCATGAAAGTTTTGGGAGCTGAGAACCTTCAGGAGTTGTTAACCATGCTTTGAGGTCGATTGAATGCCATGTCACTCAGGCAGCCAATCACTGCTGTCAAGCGCAATGGAAAGCAACACACGGTTGGTCCTGTGGCCAGCAGCACAGGAGGGGTAAGGGTAAAACATGAATATATTAGATTATGTTTTACTATTTGGAGCAAGTTTGAAGTTTTCTTTAAGGATTGGAAAACCACCTTCAGTTAGGAATCGGATCAATCAAACAGGGCACAATATGGAATAATGTGCGTTGTTATACACAGTAACTTACAAACGTGGTTCTCTCTGGCATCTATGTACATGGGCAAGTATTACTCTAATTTGGGTCTAATGTGTAGTTTATTGGGTGCAATATAGGCTCATTGTAGGACTGCAAACACACAATTTGGTTCTTTGCAGGTAGAATATGGTACTTTATGCAAAGTATATGGCTGTGTGCAGGCACAGAATCGCACTGTCCTATGAAAACAAACTATGGGACTATTGTGGCATGGTATGGCGGTCTCTGGCCACTGTTTAGCATAATATAGTACTATATGGACATTGGACAACAACAACTTTTTAATGTGCTGGTATTGTTGTGGTTACAATTAAAGAAATATTCTCAATTTGTCTCTGGAGCAGGTCAGAGCTATGTTGCTCTTTACTTCTTTGTTTCTGATAGGATAGGCTGAGTTATAGTATTAGTAGAACTATAAAGTTCTGCTGTAACACATTCAGCTATTAGTGATTTGTTTTATAATGTACACTGCTATCACTGTATTTACGGTACATATAGAGATAATGGCACTTGAACAAGCACATAGCTCAGGATAGTCAGAGCTGTGATTAGGAGAACTGCTCTTGGAGAAGCTAGTGCTATAGATTGGTGATTTTGCAAGTAGAGATGGGCGAACCCGAACAGTAAAGTTCGGCATCCAGACCGAACACCTATGACCTATGACCCGACATGAAATGACACTTGGTGTACATAGGGTTAACCATGTCTTTTCATGTCCTTTGCTATCTAATTTGCACAAACAATTAAATCAGACTATGTGTGCAAAATTTCACACCTGTAGGGGTTAATTAAAGGTGTAAATTCGTAGCAAAAAAGTCCGTTTTTTTTACAACGAATTTACACCTTTAATTAACCCCTACAGGTGTGAAATTTTGCACACATAGACTGATTTAATTGTTTGTGCAAATCAGATAGCAAACGACATGAAAAGACATGGTTAACCCTATGTACACCAAGTGTCATTTCATGTCGGGTGCTTCTGTCTTTTCACTGAAGCCGGCTTTACCGGGCAATTGAATCAGAGGATATTTTACTATGTAGAAGTGTATAAACTATACATATATGTATATATATATGTCACAATGACATGTATATATATATATGTGTATTCTATGTGTGTATATTTAGTGTTTACAAGGAAAGAATGGGGTTTTTTTAGTTGCGATATTTTGTTCCCATAGACTTACATGGGACTTCCGGTATCGGTATCGGGTATCGCCGATATTTTAGTGATATCGGCGATACCATTCCGATTCCGATACTTTAGGATATCGGAAAGTATCGCTCAACTCTATTCGTGATCAAATAGACCAGCGCTGCAGGATGAATCTTCTGAGGGGATGTTATTAGGCAGCTAGATGTTAAGTCCCCCACAGGTGGGACTGTTCCCTCAAAGTCTATGGTGGTGCAAGGTGTAGATAAAGAGTCAGTCACACACAATTCAGTCTCTTTCCATACCTTTACTGATGTTGTTGGTAGGTATGTCCCGGGAAGCTGGTCAGGTTGGAGAATGCACATTCAGGTAATTGCTGAGCAGTTGTAAGGCCTCCTTTACTTTCAAAATATATGTGAGTCCTAACTTGCATGAAGTCAAGTTTAACTCGCGATGCAGCAACTACGCCCGGCCGACATTGTGGTAGAGCCTTTTCTGTCTCTGATAATCAGATGTTGGAAAGAACTAAGTCGTTGTGGCTGATCAGGCCTACTCCGTCCCGTTCTCCCTGACTCCAGTTACGTATCAACACTTAGGGCTACCTTCTGTGACTTGAAGTCCAGCAAGGCCTCCGGATTTTCTATCACTAGCCGTGAAGTACTAGCAATGCTTCGGACCCGGTGTCCGGTCAATTGAGTGAAGGTGATCTGTCACCGAAAACACTCTTCCTTCTTTCTCCACTCGCCTGTCGCCCTGCTCTCACCCTTAACATAAGCACGGGTAGCAGTAGGTGTAGTTGTCAGCTTTCCTTCCAATGCTCACTGACCTGCTCTCAGTTAACTCGATGTTCTGCAAGCTGTAGTCCCCTTCCTTCTTTCCCTTCAAAACTCTGTCCAGAGCAGCTCACAGGACGTTCCGTCAGACTGTATACACGCTGTAGCTCCGAGAGTCACTTTCCACGTTCTAAAGACTACAGGCAGCTTGTTCTGAGATAGCAGTTTTGGCTATAGCTCTGACTAGGCTAGAGTAATTCCTTTTACCCGTACTAGCCTCCACTTCAATTCAAGGTGAGCTACATAAGCTCTGTCAGGATTCAGTCTTCTCTCCTCTCCCTCCAAGACTTCACTCCACACGTCTGTCTCTCCAGCTCCAACTGAGCTCTGACAGGAAACAACACCGGCTACTGCTACGTCACACTGACTTAAATAGTCTAAGATGCCCTCTGGTGGCAGTGTTGGACATGTGTGAATGTGAATGAATATCAGATTTCACAATTACCTTATCTGTGCACTCTCCAGGGAACATGTGTACCAAGCGCAGCTGGGCCACACAACAGCACATTCAACTTTGTACAGAACAAAGTATTCAATGAGAATATTTCAATCATTTAGATCTAGGACGTGTTATTTGAGTGTTCCTTTTATTTTTTTGAGCAGTGTATATATATTCTATACATTCTCTATTAAATATAAATTTATTTTCTATACAGTTGTCCCATGCTAAAACTAAAGGCCGGCTAGGATTTAAAGGGAATCTGCCACCAGGTTTTTACTACCTTATCTGAGAAAAGCATGATGTAGAAGCAGAGACCTTGATTCCAGTAATGTTTCACTTACTGGGCTGTGTGCTGTCATTTTGATAAAATCCAAAGTTTTTTCTTCTGCAGATCTACCTGTTCTCTGAACATTGAGCTCCGTAAAAAGTCATGAAAGCTATTTTATGAAAATGACTTTCATGACTTATGATCTACCCAGCAAGTTTAGTATTCTAAGTCAGGGTGAAGAACTTCTGACCTGCAGGCAAATTCCTGGGGACTGAGGTGCTGGGACCGCGGCCACGCTTTGCTCGCTGCTGGCCCTTTAATTGCTCCTTACAACATGAGCATGCTCCTGGAGTGTTCACTACTGAATGTTGCGGTGCATAAAATGAAAAATTACGTCCTGACACTGGCCAGTAGCATAGTCAGGATTTACTTTGTGGGCTGAGTCAGTGCACTCTGTGTTCAAGTCCCACCAATGAAGACAGCAGCCCCAGTGTCTACTGTGTGATGCTCCAGCCCCAACGTCTCCTGTGATGTATTTTCTCCAGCCCCAGCATCTCCTGTGATGTATATTTTCTTGCCCCAGCATCTCCTGTGATGTATATTCTCCTGCCCCAGCGTCTCCTGTGACGTATATTCTCCTGCCCCAGCATCTCCTGTGATGTACATGCTCCAGCCCCAATGTTTACTGTGATGTATATGTTCCAGTGCCAGTGTCTCCTGTGATGTACATGCTCCAGCCCCAGCGTTTCCTGGGATGTGTATGTTCCAGTGCTAGTGTCTCCTGTGATGTACATGCTCCAGCCCCAGCGTTTCTGGGATCTATATGTTCCAGTGCCAGTGTCTACTGTGATGTATATGTTCCAGTCCCAGCCTCTCCAATGTGATGTATATGCTCCAGCCCCAAATTCTCCTGTTGAGGGAGGATCTGAAGTGACCCTTCACGGTTGACCAAGTGATTTCCAAATTAATCCACAGGACGTTGCTAGCAACTGAAAATGACCAGACGGAGACGACGTGTCTCTGTTTGGGAGAATCAAAGCAGATTCCTACCCCGTTTATAACGTCATCTTCTTTTATAGTATTCAGCAAGTTGTACTTCAACCAATAGTTTAATAACACACTTGTAGCACTTAACCTATGAAAATACAGATAGACCAGAAACTACATATATAGCCGTATCCATGTGACATAGGAAAAAGAACAATAGTACATTCATCTGAGTTTTATACAATGATACATCCCAAGGTCTCATATCTTGACCTTTACTCTAGTCACAGAAGAACAATTTGGCTTTATAACAGTCATGAGCTATAGCCTAGTAACAGAATTTATCTCATAAACGACAAGATGGAATTACCAGCCCCAATGTTTACTGTGATGTATATGTTCCAGTGCCGGTGTCTCCTGAGATGTACATGCTCCAGCCCCAGCGATTCCTGGGATGTGTATGTTCCAGTGCCAATGTCTCTTGTGATGTACATGCTCCAGCCCCAGCGTTTCTGGGATCTATATGTTCCAGTGCAAGTGTCTATTGTGATGTATATGTTCAAGTCCCAGCATCTCCAATGTGATGTATATGCTCCAGCCCCAGCTTCTCCTGTGTGATGCATATGCTTCAGCCCCAGCTTCTCTTGTGTGATGCATATGCTTCAGCCCTAGCATCTCCTGTGTGATGTATATGCTTTAACCCCAGTTTCTCCTATGGGATGTATGTGTTTCAACCCAGCCTTCCATGTGTGATGCATATGTTGCAGCCCTAGCATTACTTGTGTGATGTATATGTTACAGCCCCAGCCTATACTCTGTGATGTATATGTACCAGCCTCAGCATCTCTTGTGTGATGTATATAATGCATGTAATGTAGTGTGAGTGTGTTAATATACTCACCTACCGCCGCTCTCACCGGTGTCCGTTTTTCTGCTCTTCTCAGAGACGTCACCAGAAATGAGATCTGCTGGCTCATTCCATACTCTATGTGTGAGATGGAAGTTGCTTTTATAATGAAAGCCTATGGAGCCTCGTAATGTCGCTCCATAGGTTTACATCGTAAAAGTCACTTCCGAGTCACACTGCGGGTCTAACCAGTGTGATCACACTGCCTTTATGGGTTTTAATGGAGTGTTTTTAATAGTTTTTCTTTTGCCAATTGTCTGTGATTATATCTTTTGTATTTAATAAAGTTTGAATATTTGTATGATAATGCAGTATGGTTATTTATGATAGATTGGATGTATGGCTTTGGAGTTATTTGTAGGTTATTGTTGAATTATTGTTAAACTTTAATACTTTCTATTTGCATTGGAAATTTATTTTGGGCATTTTAGTCCAATTTTTTGTGTAAATCAAGCTTTATTGAATAGCTGAGTAAGAATCATAAAGACAATCATGACTCTGAATAAGTATGTGATCCAAAAAGCTTACAAGAAACAATATACGGTAACAATAAACAGACATGTCGTTTCTAATTATTAAATACTCAAATGTTATCTCTGTTAATGCATTTTGTTCGTAGATCTCATGAAGGCAATAACACTTATAAAAAACTCGTGGTATTATATGATCCAAGGGTTTAGGGTCAATGATGGGAGTAAGATAGAGAAAAATACAACAAGGGGAAGAGCTTAAGTGATGGAAGTGAGAGGAAAAGTAAGGAGAAAGATGGAAGGGGAGATAGGGAGATAGAAAAGAGGTAGAGTAGAGAAGGGAAAGAGATAGAGATATCAATGTCCGAGACCCCCCCGGGGGCACCCAGTCCCCCCTCTGAAACAGAGAGGAAAACATATGAAAAATGGATGACTGAGCTGGGTTGTAAGTTTGACGACAAGTCTTTCCGGGAGCCCACTATTCGTTTCAAAATTATCCAGGGCTACTTCAAAGGTTATTTAAGGTCCGGAGATCCAGGCCTCCAACTCTGGAGACTCCCTAAAAGCCAGCCACGGAATCCAAGTATTATATATTTTATCAGAGTCTCCTGTGGATTGTTGTATCAGCTGTTCCATACGATATATATCATTAAGTTCTGCTACAAACTCTGCCCTGGAAGGGGATTTTACCTGTTTCCAGTATCTAGGTATTAAATTCCTTGAAGCTGTGAGGAAATGTCTGAGTAGGTTCTTCTTGAATCTAGAGATTGACATGTCACATAATGATAAGAGAGCTAATTCCATGGTAGGTCTAATTTTGCGCAGAGATAGTCTGTTATATAGATCAAAAATAGATAGCCAAAAATTCTTTATAGGTGGACAGCTCCACCATATGTGTGTATATGATCCTTTATCTTTCAGACATCTCCAGCATGTATCTGGAATCACCAGAAACATAGTGTGTATCATGGACGGGCACCTGTACCACCTTGAGAGAACCTTGTAGCTCCTCTCCTGCGACACCGCATCCAGAGACGCCCTAAACGTGAATAAAAGGATTTTGTCTCTTTTCTCTTGGTCTAGAGATCTCCCAGATCACACTCCCACTTAGCGAAGAATATTGGGAAGCCTCGTGTCGGTAGTTGAGTTGTTTGAAACAAATTATACAGCAATGAGACCGTGTGGACAGGAGGATGCCCCCTGACACAAAGCTTCTCAAAGGGAGTTAATGGTCTAAAGAGATCTACTTGTTTGGAAGCTGTACTGATGAAACTTTTTAATTGTTCATGGAAAAACCAGGCCCCTGCGGGTGGGTCCTCAGCCTGATATATTTCAGCTAGTGATTTTATATTAGACTGATTTATGTAATCGTATATGATAGGTCGCATGCTTCTGCATTTATTTAAGAATAACTCCCGTTGTAAGCCTGCTGGAAAGTCAGGGTTATTATAAACTGGAGTTAATGGTCCAGGTGCTGTAGAGACCTGAAGACCCCCCCCCTTCGCCTAATGAATGAGACCATGTTTCTGGTTAAGAATGATAGGTTCCCAAGAAACCCCACCCTCCCTTTGGCCGACCATAAGATTATTTGCGGATCATGACCGACGAGATCACTTTCTAGTTTTACCCATTTCTTGTAGTTTCTGTTATGGTAAAGGTCTAGAATACAGTTACCAATTGCCGCACAGCTGTACACTAAGAAGTCTTGTAGTCCAAGTCCCCCACTCCGTTTGGAACAACTGAGTAATAAATATGAAAAGCGTGCCCGTGTGTGTGACCAAACAAATCGAGTGATTGCCCTCTTGAGACGGGAGAAAAAGAGGCTGGGAGAAGCATAGGGATTGTTTGAAAATAGTATAGGATACGTGGTAAGAGATCCATTTTGATCACGTTGACTCTCCCTATCCATGATATTTTAAGGTTATGCCATTTTTCCAAGTCTAGTTCAGCTTTATGTAAAACAGATTTATAATTTGCGTCATATAAATTGGAGGTTTTAGCTGTTAGCTTAATGCCTAAATATGTGAGAGAGTCGGAGCGCCATTTAAAAGGAAAAGCTGTACTCAGCTGTTCCACCGTGGGCGGTCGTAAAGATACATTTAGTATTTCGGATTTGTGCGTATTTATTTTGAAGTTACTTAGGAGGCCAAAGGTATGGAGTTCTGACATGATATTTGGTAGACTTATTATGGGGGAAGTGACAAACAGGAGCACGTCATCTGCGAAAAGAGCCAGTTTATGTTCCTCAGAATTATGCTTAATACCTTTGATGGAGGGATTGTTTCGTATTGCGGTAGCTAGAAATTCCATTGTTATAATATACAGGAGTGGGGAGAGAGGACACCCCTGTCTCGTGCCGTTTCCAACAGGGAAAGGGTCTGAGAGTGAGCCATTAACCTTAACTAGGGCACTAGGGGAGGTGTACAAAGCCGAGATCCTTTGAAGCATAACCTCGCCCAGGCCGATCTCCCTTAAGGCTTGGAACATGAATTCCCAGTGTACCCTGTCGAAGGTTTTCTCGGCATCAATCGACAGGATACACATGGGATCCCCCCCCCTCCCAGCCCCATCTATCAGCGAAATGGCCCTTATGGTATTGTCTCTAGCCTCTCTCCCTTGAACAAAACCAACTTGGTCCTGAGTTATTAATTTTGGTAGGAGAAGACCCAGTCTCCTCGCAATCATCTTTGCATACATTTCAATATCTAGGTTTATCAGTGATATTTTATTATTATTATTACACATTTATATAGCGCCATTTATTCCATGGCGCTTTACATATGAAAAGGGAAAATATAGACAGGTACAATAAACGTGTGCTAGACAAGGGACACACAAGTACAGAAGGAGAGAAGACCCTGCCCGCGAGGGCTCACAGTCTACAGGGATGGGCGAGGATACACTAGGAAAGGGTAGAGCTGGTCGTGCGATGGTTCAGTAGACTGAGGATCATTGTAGGCTGTAGGCTTGTCGGAACAGGTGGGTCTTCAGGTTCTTCTTGAAGGTTTCCGTTGTTGGTGAAAGTCTGATGTTTTGCGGCAGGGAGTTCCAGAGTATGGGGGAAGCCCGGGAGAAGTCTTGTATGCGGTTGTGGGAAGAAGAGATGAGGGGGGAGTCGAGAAGGAGATCTTGAGAGGATCGAAGGTTGCGTGTGGGTAGGTAGCGGGAGACCATGCCACTGATGTATGGAGGAGAAAGGTTGAGGATGGCTTTGTATGTCATGGTTAGGGTTTTGAACTGAAGCCTCTGGGCAATAGGAAGCCAGTGAAGGGCCTGGCATAGGGGGGAGGCTGGCGAATATCGGGGAGACAGGTGGATTAGTCGGGCAGCAGAGTGTAGGATGGACTGGAGTGGTGCCAGAGTGCTAGAGGGGAGGCCAGACAGTAGGAGGTTGCAGTAGTCGAGGCGGGAGATGATAAGGGCGTGCACTAGTGTTTTTGTGGTTTCATGGTTGAGGAATGAGCGGATCCGGGAAATATTTTTGATTTTGAGGCGGCAGGAGGTGGCGAGGGCTTGGATCTGTGGTTTGAAAGAGAGGGCAGAGTCGAGGATCACCCCAAGGCACCGAGCATGCGGGACTGGGGAAAGCGAGCAGCCATTGACATTGATGGATAGGTCTGGTGGAGTCGAAGAATGAGGTGGGGGAAAGATGATGAATTCTGTTTTGTCCATGTTCAGTTTGAGAAAGCGAGCAGAAAAGAAGGCTGAGATAGCAGACAGACACTGTGGGATTTTGGTCAGTAGGGAGGTGAGGTCAGGTCCAGATAGGTAGATCTGCGTGTCATCGGCGTAGAGGTGATACTGCAAGCCGTGGGATTCTATGAGCTGTCCCAGGCCGAAGGTATAGATGGAGAAGAGTAGGGGTCCTAGGACTGAGCCTTGAGGAACACCGACAGACAGGGGGCGAGGTGAGGAGGTGGTGTGTGAGTGGGAGACACTGAATGTTCGGTCTGTTAGGTATGATGAGATCCAGGATAGGGCCAAGTCTGTGATGCCAAGAGATGAGAGAATCTGTAGCAGGAGGGAATGGTCCACGGTGTCGAAGGCAGAAGACAGGTCCAGGAGAAGGAGGACAGAGTAGTGTCGCTTGCTCTTGGCAGTTAGCAGGTCGTTAGTGACTTTAGTTAGGGCAGTTTCAGTTGAGTGATGCGGTCGGAAGCCGGATTGTAGACGGTCAAAGAGGGAACAGGAGGAGAGGTGGGAGGACAGTTCGAGATATACATGCTGTTCCAGTAGTTTTGAGGCGTAGGGGAGAAGAGATATTGGGCGATAGTTAGACACAGAGGATGGGTCGAGGGAGGGCTTTTTGAGGATGGGAGTGATTGAGGCATGTTTGAAGGATGAAGGAAAGACACCATTTGTAAGTGAAAGGTTGAAGAGGTGTGTGAGAGTAGGGATGAAGACTGTGGCAAAGTTAGGGATGAGGTGGGACGGGAGTGGGTCAAGCGCGCAAGTGGTGAGGTGTGACCGTGACAGGAGAGTGGAGAGCTGATCTTCTGTCATGGTGGTGAAGCTGGTTTTGGAAGAACAGGGCTGAGTGGCTAAGAGGGGCATTGGTGGCTGCGGGCCAAAGCTTTCTCTGATCATATCAATCTTTTGCTTAAAGAAGGAGGCAAAGTCTTCAGCAGAAATGAGAAGAGAGGGAGGAGGTGCTGGGGGACGGAGTAGAGAATTGAAAGTGTTGAAGAGCTGTTTAGGGTTGTGAGACAGGGAGGATATGAGAGATGCGAAGTAAGTTTGTTTTGCGGCAGACAGCGTGGACTTGAAGCTGGCGAGGGACTGCTTGTATGCGTTGAGGTGCTCGATAGAATGGGTTCTCTTCCATCTCCGCTCGGCAGCCCTGGAAGCCCGTCTCAGTTCTTTGATCAGGCTGGTCAGCCAGGGCTGCCTGTTGATTGTACGAGTTTTGCTCTGCGTGAGGGGGGCGGCCGAATCAAGTGTGGCTTTTATTGTGGTGTTATAAAATGTGGCAGCAGCATCTGTGTCATTAAGTGAGGCTATGTCTGTGAGAGGGAGGAGGGACTCAGAGAGTGATTGTAAATTGAGGTGTTTGAGATTTCTGCGAGGGTGGGTGAGTTTGTGGAGTGGGGGATGCGTACTAACAGAGGAGAGGGAAGAGAATGTCAGTAGGTTGTGGTCAGACAGGGGGAGTGGGGAGTTAGTGAGATTAGTGAGGGAACAGAGGCGGGTGAAGATGAGGTCCAGCGTGTGACCATCTTTGTGAGTGGCCGCAGAGGACCATTGAGTGAGGCCGAGGGAAGCCGTGAGCGATAGAAGTTTAGAGGCAGCCGGGGTGGAAGTGTCAATGGGGATGTTGAAATTGCCCATGATGATGGTGGGGATGTCAGCAGAGAGGAAATGGAGTAGCCAGGTGGTGAAGTGGTCGAGAAAGGTGGAGATGGCTAGTTCCGGGGGGCGGTAGATGACAGCCAGTTGGAGGTTGGAGGGGGAATAGATGCGGACAGAGTGCACCTCGAACGAGGGAATAGCAGCAGAGGGTGGAAGTTGAATAGGGGTAAAGGAGCAGGTATCAGACAGGAGTAAGCCAACCCCTCCACCACGTTTGTTGCTGGGGCGAGGGGTGTAAGAGAGATGGAATCCGCCATAGGAAAGCGCAGCTGGAGAGGCTGTGTCAGAGGGGGTGAGCCAGGTTTAAGTGATGCCAAGGAAGGAGAGTTTGTTGGTGATAAAGAGGTCGATATCGGACGATAGTTGCTGCAAAGCGAGGGGTCTTTACCAGTTTTGGGTAATACTGTGATATGGGCCGTCAATGTTTGAGAGGAGAAGGTTCCCCCTGAAGAGATAGAATTACATACTTCCAAAAACACCGGGCTCAGCAAAGTAGAGAATTGTTTGTAAAAACCAGCTGAGAACCCATCCGGGCCCGTGCTCTTCCCTTGCTTCAGACCACCAATGGTTTCGGACACTTCCTCTAATGAAAATTCTTTTTCTAATTCTATCAAATCATTGGGAAGCCTCGTGTCGGTAGTTGAGTTGTTTGAAACAAATTATACAGCAATGAGACCGTGTGGACAGGAGGATGCCCCCTGACACAAAGCTTCTCAAAGGGAGAATGGTCTAAAGAGATCTACTTGTTTGGAAGCTGTGTCTTGACCCGCACCACAATTGTGGTTTACCAGAGCAATGGGGTACTCAGAGCCGAGCCCATGGAAGTCTATGGGGTTGTCACAGGTAGCGGTGGCTCGGTCTGTGGCCCTGGCGGTCAGGCGTATGTTGGGGGGGGGATATTTACAGGGTAATATATACAGTTCGTGACGCCACCTGTAGTTCTCTGATCACTAAGACCAGCGCTGCTGTAGATCTCTGAGGGGATGGTGAGGCAGCTAGATGTCGGGTCCCCTACAGGTGGGACTCTTCCCTCAGGTCGATAGTTATGGTGGGGTTGTGCAGGGATGCAATCAAATAACTCAGTCTCACACATAGAAGCTTCTTTCCATACCTTTTACTTCAAGTTGTTCAGGCAGGTCCCAGGGAGGCTGTTCGGGGTGGATGAATGCACGTAGCGGTAACAGTTGAGCAGGTTACAGGCCTCCTTCTCTTTCCAAATGATGAGTGAGTCCAAGCTTGCCTGTAGCTAAGTTAACTCTATAGTTTTCAGCTTTTCCCACTAGCTGTACTGCCCGGCCGGTTTTGTGATAGTGCCTTATAAGTGGTGAACTAAGTACTTTCTTTTGCCGCGCGCCGGACTCAGAAGTCTTGTTCTCCTGACTCGGTTACGTACTGGCACTCTAAGGGCGGCTTTCTGCAACCTAAGGTCCAGTAAGACTCTGGCTTTTCTATCACTATGCCTGGAGCTATAGTGACGCTTCGGTCCCCAGTGACCGGTGACAATGTGCAGGATAATCCGATCCTTAAGGCACTTCTGAATCCTTCCCACTATGCCCTTCGCCCTGCTTCTGCTTTCAATGTAGCACTGAAGCGTGAAGATAGAAAGTCAGTTTTCTTCCTTGGTCTCACTGAGTAACTCTCAGTTTCCTCAAAGTTCAGACTGAGTAAAAGGTAACTCTGACTAGACTCGGGATGATAACTAGTCATCCGTTACTAGACTCCACTTCGTTGAATTGGCAGGAACTAATCTTCTGCTCACCCAGAGCTCTGACAGGAATCCTCACTGTCTAAGAAGAACTAGCCCTGACTGCTCTGTACGATGACAGGAAGCTAGACTCACTCTCTCCTGTGCTACACGTCACTCCCCTATACACCCCTGTGGGTGTGTCTGAAGTGTAAGTGAGTGTCAAGCTTTAACTGTTACCTTACTGTGCATTCTCCAGATCCTGTGTGCCTTACATACCAGGGCTACACATTCCCCCTTGGTAAAATACAGCACTCCCGGGCTGTGAAATATAAGAAGAAAGACATTTTGTTTTCCATTTAAACAAGTAACATTTTAAACTCTTCCCATCAGGGAGGTACGGATTTCTTGAACGTTGCATTATAACAATAGGCATAGAAAAATACAAAATACTAAATAGACATTTTCATATAAATAGATGAGATATTCTTGTGAAGGACCCGCACCAAACCTTCAACGTGGGTCCTGGGTGGGCTGCAGGACATCTGAATGCAGACCTCACTCAGTGCCTCACCATACGGGTTTTATGTTCAGAGGTAGGTGTGCTGGTAGAGAATGCACAAAGTGCAACTATATACAAGATCAGTTCTTGGGCTGGCTCAGTCCTCAGCCTCAGAGTCCATCATGAAACATTTTCAAGTAATTTACATATCATAACAATACTTTATACAATTATCCATACTTAGTAAACTAGTTTGCTAGGACTACTTTTGATAACAAATAGGTATCTTCCCTTTCGTTGTACGTTCTGATCTACGTGGAGTAGCTTCAGGTATATTAATCTCTAACCCAACTGTTCTACGTAACGGCAAACTATAGAACTGCCTCAATCTTTCTATGGATCTGGCAAGCGTACTGATGGCTGGGCGGTGTGAGTCAGCTTCACCAGGGGTTCCCATAGCATGGGGCGCTGCTTCCGATGATTCTTCCTCTTGAGGTTCCGCAGGTTGGGGTGCTGCTGGAATAGGTAACTCCTGAACTGGCTCAACTGGCACCATGGGCACAACTGGAGGTAGAACTTCCTCTTGTGGCTGATAAAATTGCAACACCGGAATTATTACAGCATCTCCCAGTCTCGGCCAATCTGCAGGGAAATCTCCCAGATCCGTGTGTATGACCTCTTCTTTTCTTTCTTCTTGATTGATGACAGAGTTCTCTTCACGAAACTTTAAGGGTTCTGGACACAATTTCAAATGGTCTCTGGACACAGTGGATATTGTTCTTCCTCCGTCCTTACTGATGATACAAACTTTTCTATTGTCATATTTGGAATCTTGTACGACGTAGGGTTCTTGCTCCCACTGGTTATCCAATTTGTGCATTTTCCTTTTCCTTTTCAATACCACTTCTCCAGGCATCAAAGGCTTGGCAGGAGCATTCCTGTTGTAAATATCTTCCTGTTTTTCCCGTACCTTATTGAGACTTTCTTCTACACAGACTTGCACTCTTCTGTATTGCTCTTGCCGATTGATGTCCCAGTTTTCAATAGCGTCATCTGCCTCTGGTTCTACCACTCCAAGTTCTAAATCCATTGGTAGTCTTCCGGGCCTTGCTCTCATAAGATAGGCTGGAGTGCAGTTAGTGGAACTTACAGGTATATGGTTATACAAGTCAACCAAATCAGGTAGTAAGTCCGGCCATCGATTTCTGTCTTCCAACGGTATGGATTTCAACAAATCAAGGACAATGTGGTTCATTTTCTCGCAAAGACCGTTGGTTTGAGGATGGTATGGTGTTGTTCTAATTTTCTTACACCCATACATGTGACAGAATTCCTTGAATAGATCAGCTTCGAAAGCAGGTCCTTGATCGGTTAATACTTGCTCCGGATACCCATGCGGTCTGCAGAAGCTTGCTTGAAAGGTTTTTGCTGCCGTCACTGCTGTCTGATCCTTAACTGGTACAACCACCAGAGTAATGGTCCACCATGGTCAAGGCGTATGAGTATCCAGATCTACTTGGCGACAGTTTGACGTGGTCCAGGGCCACAATCTCCAAGGGACGAGTCGTCCGGATAGGCTGCAGGGGTGCCCTCTGACTACCGTAGTCCTTTCTTCTGAGACCACAGGGTCCACAGTTCTGACACCACCTCTCAATGGAGCTGCGCATCCCTACCCAGTAGAACCGGCACCTCAACAGGGTCTCCAGCTTTCTCCAGCCAAAGTGTCCTGCTTGATCATGGTATGCTTCCAACACCATTTGGACGTCTGCCTTGGGGACCACTATTTGCCAGACCATCTCGTGGGTCCTGGGATTGACGTATCTCCTGCACAACTTCTCACGGTATAGGAATAACCTGCTTCTCTCGTTCCACAGGAGCTTTGCTGACATAGGTGCATCTTTTTCCAAGGAGGAACCTTCCTGTCTTAACAACTCCTTGATACGGCTGACCACTGGATCGCTGTCCTGAGTCTCTTTCCAGCTGTGATGGGGTAAAGGATTTAACGTTGCACCATACTGCTTTCTGTAGACTCGATGCTCGTGGACTACCCCATTTCGATGGAACGCAGGTAGCTCAATTTCTTCCAGGTCGTCCGATTCTTCCTCCGTGTCAGAGTCATGCGGCATTCGGGACAATGCGTCAGCATTAGCATTCTTTCGGCCTGCCCGGTACTTGATAGTAAACTGGTAATTAGACAACCGAGCCATCCAACGCTGCTCCATGGCGCCCAACTTGGCCGTTTCCAGGTGCGTTAGCGGGTTGTTGTCTGTGTACGCCGTGAACTTGTTGGAGGCCAGGTAGTGCGTAAATCTTTCAGTAATGGCCCAGACCAGCGCCAGAAACTCCAGCTTGAAGCTGCTATAATTTTCCGGATTCCTCTCAGTTGGCCTGAGTTTTCTGCTGGCATAAGCGATGACTTTTTCTTGGCCATTCTGCTTCTGACTGAGAACTGCTCCTAAACCTTCATTACTAGCATCGGTGTACAGCAGGAACGGTTGGCTGTAATCAGGATACGTCAAGATCTCATCGCCTGTAAGGATCTCTTTCATCTTTTGGAATGCTTCAGCCTGTTCCTTACCCCAATTGAAGGGAGGATTTCTGCTCTTTAGGGATTGGCCTACTAGGAGGTCCTGTAGAGGCGCTGCCTTCTTCGTGTAATCTTTCACGAACCTTCTGTAGTAACCCGTTAGTCCCAGGAACTGTCGCACTTCCTTGAGGTTCTTCGGCTCCGGCC
The DNA here is from genome assembly GCA_033576555.1 of Oophaga sylvatica. Lineage (NCBI taxonomy): Eukaryota > Metazoa > Chordata > Amphibia > Anura > Dendrobatidae > Oophaga > Oophaga sylvatica. The sequence continues at coordinate 767,755,656 of JARQOD010000001.1, read as the reverse complement.
ACTTCTGGATGGCAGTGACTTTCTCTGGGTCCGGCGCTACTCCTTCCGAACTGACGATGTGCCCCAAATATTGTACCTTCTGTTTGAGTAGATGGCATTTTGAGGGTTTCAACTTCATCCCGTACCTGGACAGGGACTCAAATACTTCTGCCAGGTGCTTCAGATGGTCCTCATATGTCTTGGAGTACACGATGACGTCGTCTAAGTATAGCAGCACGGTTTCAAAATTGAGATGTCCCAGGCAGTTCTCCATCACTCTCTGAAATGTTCCTGGGGCACTGCTGAGCCCAAACGGCATTCTGTCGAACTCACAGAGCCCCATTGGGGTGGTGAAAGCCGTTTTCTCACGATCCTCCTCAGCCACAGCCACTTGCCAGTATCCACTAGTCAGATCAAGGGTAGAAAAGTAGTTAGCCGTTTTCAGAGCAGCTAATGACTCCTCTATACGTGGTAACGGGTATGCATCCTTGTGTGTTATGCGGTTCACCTGCCTGTAATCCACACACATTCTCAAGCTACCATCTTTCTTTCTAACCAGGACTAGAGGTGCTGCCCAGGGACTACAACTATCCCTGATTACTCCGGCTTCTTTCATATCTCGCAACATTTCCTTAGCCTTCTGATAATGGGCTGGGGGATGACTGCCTGTAGGGATATGATGTTGTACTCCCTTAATTATCCCAAAATCAAGTGGATTCTTGCTAAATACTTGGGCGTACTCTTGCACCACCCGTAATACCCCTTGCTTCTGGTGAGCGGGAGTGGTGTCCGTCCCAACATGGAGTTGCTGACACCATTCCGCCACCTGGGTTGCCGGGTCATTGTCCTCCGCTATTTGGCGGGAGTCTAAGGACTCAGCCGGAAGAATAGAATTATTGTCAACAGCATGTAGTTTAGCAATGGTTGCATAACGGGTAAGTTTACCTCATCATCTCCCCAGTTGAGAAGCCGTACCGGTACTCTTCCATTCACCACTTCCACTACTCCCCTAGCAGTCATAAGTGTAGGTCTATGTTCTGAATGGTGGGGTTCTACTACAGCTTGGTAATTCTGTCCTCTCAGACCTATGGCTGCCCTGCACCAGATTATCATTTCACTCATTGGGGGTATCACAATGGGATTCGAGTCAGTGACCCGTACATTACCAATTTCGCCGTCTGTAAGCTTCGCTTGCTGCTGACACACCAGGGCCTGGATCTCTCTTTGGATTACTCCTTTCTGCCTTGGTCGGGCAATCTCAGCGAGCTGTTGGAGTAAGAACACAACTTCTCCCAAACAATTACTGATAATGTTAGTACCCAAAATTATATTTAAACCGTTCTCCTCATTTACAGTCTTTACTACCAGAAGCCCCTGGTCTTTCAACTCCTCTCTGCCCACTTTCACATCTACACATTTTGTCCCGAGTACTTCTACAGGAAGACCATTAGAAGCATACACGGTAAAGTCAGGGCTCGGGGGTTTAAGACTGTCCATTGACAAGAACTTAGTATATAGGGCATCAGGTATTAGGGTCACCTGAGACCCAGTGTCTAACAATGCCGGAACAGCAATACCATCTAGAATGATAGACAGGTAGGGTCGTCCACCCACATACCTGCGGTTCCAGTCTAGGGGGCCTGATGGGTCTCCTCCTGGGTGTTGGCCCTCGGACCCAGGTTCTGCCCGTTTAAAGGACACTGTGGAGACATATGACCTTTCCGGTTGCATCGGTAACAGGTGATCTCCCGACGAGGAGGGTGTTGATCAGAGGTCGCTCCTGGGGTGGCGTTGTCCTCCTCCGGGGGGCGACGTCTTCCTTCTTCTCCGGTTCATCCACGGGACGTCTTCTGGGCAATCAGCTAATAAGATCTTCCCTTCTTCCTCTTTCCGCAGCTGCAGGGCACTCATCACAGCAGCCAGATTTTTAGTCAGCTGGCGCACCTCTGAGCGCAGACAGTCCAATTCACTAGGGGGTGTCACCTGCGTTTTGGTTTCGGCCACTAGCGAGGAAAAGGGGGTTGCCGCCGGCTCCAGAGTGACTTCACCCTGACGATGTTGGGTTGCCACCTCAGGTTTGCCCAGGGGCCGCAGCCCTTTTATTGCCATGTCCTTTAGGGCATCAAAGGTAGCATCAGGGTGATCTAAAGACCACCAATTCACAGTTCTGCGTTCCGCTTGGGACCTCAGTCCCTGCACAAATTGTTCTTTCAGCATCTTATTTTCATCAATGACACTTATGGTATTAACCTGCTTGAGGGCTCTCAGGGCCCCTTGTAGTCGGCAGGCATAGTCCCTTATGCTGTCACTTGGTTGCTGTGAACAGTTATAGAATGCCATCCGGAGATCTGTTTCGGTGCGATCTTCAAAAATGGCCTGTAACTTTAAGAGGATTGCAGGCACCAACTCCTGGTCCGTGGTAGCCCAAGTCTCCACTTCTCTCTCAGCAGCGCCAGTTAGCTGCCCTATTAATACTGCAGCTTTTTGCCTCTCAGACATAGAGTACATTTCCAGGACACTGCATATCTTCCGTTTGAATCCTGCTAAAGTGCCTGGCTCGCCGCTGTACTGGGGAAGCCATTTCGCCCCAGGCATATATGGAAGCGTTAGTGGCATGAGCGGGACCACCGGACTGAGTGCTGGGCCTGCGCCCCCATCTGGCGCTACAACGCCACGCGGTGCGGAGTCGGGTCCTCCGGCTGGGGCCGCACTGTCGGCCGGTTGTTGCAACATATTAGCGCCCCCTTGGTTAAACGGAGCCTACCGGTTTCAGAAGCTGCTATTTCCCAGGCACAGCAGTAGGAACAGGACCTTCGTCGCAGGCGCTCTGATGTCAGAGCGTCCACTTCCTGTCGCAGGACCTGCCGCTGAGTCAGAGCCGGGGGCGTGTCCAAGACTTTGCGCGCTCCTTCAGGTACGCCCACCTTCTTCTCCAGCGCCTCAGGGCGCGAATATGGCGGCAAATATGGCGGTATTTGGCGCCAAACAATAGCAACAGTCTTTTTCACCAAAACACTCCACAGGCACACTGTGGCGCTTCCCACGGCTGTGGGGCGTCGGGACATGGCATAGCTTGCCTAGCTAGCCAATGCTCCCACGCCGCCAGTCCACGACGACGTGAGGCATGGGTCCCAGATGGTAAGAGAATGTGGACCCACTGGACCACGGAGGGAGACCCGGGCCTGCCCGGACTAGGGAAGGGCAGCGACCGGGATCCGTGGCAGCTGAGCATGTGGGCAAGGTGGCGACCTGCAGGACTAGACAACACCGCACAACTTCAGGTAAGAAGAAACATAAAGTTTACTTAAAGAAACAAAAGTACATAAACAGAACATAAGACCGGGCTCCCGATTCCGCACATCAGAGAAGGGTACACAACTCAGGATCACAGACGAGTGCTGGAGGACATCACGGGTAGATGCAGTCCAGGGTTATCTGGCACAGGCATACTTGGACGGCCTCTCTCTCAGGCCTTAGGCGTAGCACAGGCTCAGCAGGAGAACATCAGACACCGACCTCAGACAGACTTCAGACGATGGCGGGGTCATCACGGGTTGATGAAGTCCAGGATCATCTGGCACGGGCATACTAGTATGGCCTCACTCTCAGGCCTCGGGCGTAGCACAGGCTCAGCAGGAGAACATCAGACACCGGCCCAGGACGAACGTCAGACGATGGCGGGGTCATCACGGGTTGATGAAGTCCAGGGTCATCTGGCACGGGCATACTAGGACGGCCTCTCTCTCAGGCCTCAGGCGTAGCACAGGCTCAGCAGGAGAACATCAGACACCGACCCAGGACAGACGTCATCACAGGGTAGACCAGGGAGGAACCGGCAGGACAGGCAGGTTGTCACGGCAAGTGACCAAGGCAGTCTCTGGGACAGGCAGGTTGTCACAGCAAGTGACCAGGCAGGCAGGTTGTCACGGCAAGTGACCAGGCAGGCAGGTTGTCACGGCAAGTGACCAGGGCAGGCAGGTTGTCACGGCAAGTGACCAGGGCAGGCAGGTTGTCACGGCAAGTGACCAGGCAGGCAGGTTGTCACGGCAAGTGACCAGGCAGTCTCTGGGACAGGCAGGTTGTCACGGAAAGTGACCAGGGCAGTCTCTGGGACAGGCAGGTTGTCACGGCAAGTGACCAGGCAGTCTCTGGGACAGGCAGGTTGTCACGACAAGTGACCAGGCAGTCTCTGGACAGGCAGGTTGTCACGGCAAGTGACCAGGCAGTCTCTGGGACAGGCAGGTTGTCACGACAAGTGACCAGGCAGTCTCTGGACAGGCAGGTTGTCACGGCAAGTGACCAGGCAGTCTCAAGACAGGCAGGTTGTCACAGTAAGTGACCAGGCAGTCTCTAGACAGGCAGGTATATACGACCTGATATGGTGGAGCCTCCAGGTAGGCTGCAGTCGGATGGCAGATGATCGCTCCCAGGTGAGCAGGCAAGAGCCGGGGATCTCTGCAGATGATGTCCGAACTTCCGGATGGAGCTGCAGTCGGATGGCAGATGATCGCTCCTAGGTGAGCAGGCAAGAGCCGGGGATCTCTGCAGATGACGTCCGAACCTCTGGAAGGAACTGCAGACGGATGGCAGACAGGCAAGCCGACAGGTAACAGACAGGTAACTGGAATCAGGAGCTGATGGCTGAAACAGAGTTAGACTGCACAGGAACAACAGGAACACGGATTGGATCTCAGAGAGTCAGGAACACAGACAGGAACACGGACTGGGTCTCAGGGAGTCAGGAACACGGACAGGAACATGGATTGAATCACAGGAACACGGACTGGAACACAGGCCTCGGACTCCGGACATCTGGCACCGATCAGCAGGCTCCGGACATCTGGCAATGATCGGCAGGATCCGGACATCAGGCAGGAAGGATAGGATCCGGACATCTGGAAGTGGTCGTCGGACATCGGGCCATGGTCATCAGGCATAGGATCCGGACATCTGGCAGCGACCTGAAAAGGAACCCCAGCGGTCTGGTGCAAGCCCCGCCAGGCTCAACGGGAGCTGGCCGGGGATTGCACAGAGGCTGAGCACAGAGTAACAGAAACTCAGCACACACCGGACTCCTCCTTCCAAGATGAACTCAGGTTATATAGCAAGGATTCACAGTCACTGGCACAGGGTTATGGACACAGCAGGATTTCAGGAACATAACACAGAGGACACAGTTCAGAAAGTCAGGTACAGGATGCGATCCAAGATCAGGGGTTCAGGTAATTAGACACAGCAGGAACAGGCCTGGATATACAGCCTCCAGGAACGGCGATCTGGGTAATCAGCCCCCAGCATAGGCGGAAACACAAGACACAATTCAGACATTCAGGTACCGGGTTTGATCCAGGATCAGGGAACAAGACACAGCAGGAACAGGGAATCAGCTCTCCAGAGCAGATCAACTTCAGAGCAGGAACTGAACACACAACCACATACGGCTAGGTTCAGGGATTCAGTGTGGATTCAATGCGAAGCTCTGGCAACGCCCACTAGGGCTGGGGAACTTTATATATGAGCTGCTTCACAGCGATAGGCTGGAGCAGTAATTCTAGTAAACACCCAATCCACATAAAAGCAGGACAGGTGTGGGCCGCGCCCCCTATGCAGAGCCAGACAGCACAACACAGAGGGAACCCAACAATGGCTGCTGCCAACCACGCAGTAAGTCATGCACCACTGCAGAGGACTTTGCAAGCTACGGACGGCTTTCACAGCAAGTCAGGAACCGCACATGCGGGCGTCATGCAAAGCAGCGGAGCCACTCACGCAAGTACGGGTACGCAGCAGAGCCGGGAACTGAGCAGCATCCATATAAGTAACAGATAACAGTATCCCAGCTGGTTAGGGGGAAAGGAGCAAAAGGGTTAATGCAAAAAACATGCAGAGTAACGCTGGAAAACAAAGTACAGACAATACCAGCGTTACAGTATCCCCCTCCCCAGGCCCCTCTTCTGAAGACCCAAGTAAAAAAAAAAAAAATTCCCCAGAAAAATTCACTTGGGTTTGGCGGTAAGTCCCATAGTTCACAATATGGCAGCAGAGTTAATAGCTCGAAAAGTCCGAACCGCTGACCAAGCGGGGAATCGAGCCATCTAGTCCACTTACCCTGTGGGGACCAAGTAGTCTAGTTCGCACATCAGGTGGAGCTTGGAGAAAGTCCTGCAGACCGCACATGCTCAGCGGAGTCCATGGCCAGAGCTTACTGTGGCGCTTCCCACGGCTGTGGGGCGTCGGGACATGGCATAGCTTGCCTAGCTAGCCAATGCTCCCACGCCGCCAGTCCACGACGACGTGAGGCATGGGTCCCAGATGGTAAGAGAATGTGGACCCACTGGACCACGGAGGGAGACCCGGGCCTGCCCGGACTAGGGAAGGGCAGCGACCGGGATCCGTGGCAGCTGAGCATGTGGGCAAGGTGGCGACCTGCAGGACTAGACAACACCGCACAACTTCAGGTAAGAAGAAACATAAAGTTTACTTAAAGAAACAAAAGTACATAAACAGAACATAAGACCGGGCTCCCGATTCCGCACATCAGAGAAGGGTACACAACTCAGGATCACAGACGAGTGCTGGAGGACATCACGGGTAGATGCAGTCCAGGGTTATCTGGCACAGGCATACTTGGACGGCCTCTCTCTCAGGCCTTAGGCGTAGCACAGGCTCAGCAGGAGAACATCAGACACCGACCTCAGACAGACTTCAGACGATGGCGGGGTCATCACGGGTTGATGAAGTCCAGGATCATCTGGCACGGGCATACTAGTATGGCCTCACTCTCAGGCCTCGGGCGTAGCACAGGCTCAGCAGGAGAACATCAGACACCGGCCCAGGACGAACGTCAGACGATGGCGGGGTCATCACGGGTTGATGAAGTCCAGGGTCATCTGGCACGGGCATACTAGGACGGCCTCTCTCTCAGGCCTCAGGCGTAGCACAGGCTCAGCAGGAGAACATCAGACACCGACCCAGGACAGACGTCATCACAGGGTAGACCAGGGAGGAACCGGCAGGACAGGCAGGTTGTCACGGCAAGTGACCAAGGCAGTCTCTGGGACAGGCAGGTTGTCACAGCAAGTGACCAGGCAGGCAGGTTGTCACGGCAAGTGACCAGGCAGGCAGGTTGTCACGGCAAGTGACCAGGGCAGGCAGGTTGTCACGGCAAGTGACCAGGGCAGGCAGGTTGTCACGGCAAGTGACCAGGCAGGCAGGTTGTCACGGCAAGTGACCAGGCAGTCTCTGGGACAGGCAGGTTGTCACGGAAAGTGACCAGGGCAGTCTCTGGGACAGGCAGGTTGTCACGGCAAGTGACCAGGCAGTCTCTGGGACAGGCAGGTTGTCACGACAAGTGACCAGGCAGTCTCTGGACAGGCAGGTTGTCACGGCAAGTGACCAGGCAGTCTCTGGGACAGGCAGGTTGTCACGACAAGTGACCAGGCAGTCTCTGGACAGGCAGGTTGTCACGGCAAGTGACCAGGCAGTCTCAAGACAGGCAGGTTGTCACAGTAAGTGACCAGGCAGTCTCTAGACAGGCAGGTATATACGACCTGATATGGTGGAGCCTCCAGGTAGGCTGCAGTCGGATGGCAGATGATCGCTCCCAGGTGAGCAGGCAAGAGCCGGGGATCTCTGCAGATGATGTCCGAACTTCCGGATGGAGCTGCAGTCGGATGGCAGATGATCGCTCCTAGGTGAGCAGGCAAGAGCCGGGGATCTCTGCAGATGACGTCCGAACCTCTGGAAGGAACTGCAGACGGATGGCAGACAGGCAAGCCGACAGGTAACAGACAGGTAACTGGAATCAGGAGCTGATGGCTGAAACAGAGTTAGACTGCACAGGAACAACAGGAACACGGATTGGATCTCAGAGAGTCAGGAACACAGACAGGAACACGGACTGGGTCTCAGGGAGTCAGGAACACGGACAGGAACATGGATTGAATCACAGGAACACGGACTGGAACACAGGCCTCGGACTCCGGACATCTGGCACCGATCAGCAGGCTCCGGACATCTGGCAATGATCGGCAGGATCCGGACATCAGGCAGGAAGGATAGGATCCGGACATCTGGAAGTGGTCGTCGGACATCGGGCCATGGTCATCAGGCATAGGATCCGGACATCTGGCAGCGACCTGAAAAGGAACCCCAGCGGTCTGGTGCAAGCCCCGCCAGGCTCAACGGGAGCTGGCCGGGGATTGCACAGAGGCTGAGCACAGAGTAACAGAAACTCAGCACACACCGGACTCCTCCTTCCAAGATGAACTCAGGTTATATAGCAAGGATTCACAGTCACTGGCACAGGGTTATGGACACAGCAGGATTTCAGGAACATAACACAGAGGACACAGTTCAGAAAGTCAGGTACAGGATGCGATCCAAGATCAGGGGTTCAGGTAATTAGACACAGCAGGAACAGGCCTGGATATACAGCCTCCAGGAACGGCGATCTGGGTAATCAGCCCCCAGCATAGGCGGAAACACAAGACACAATTCAGACATTCAGGTACCGGGTTTGATCCAGGATCAGGGAACAAGACACAGCAGGAACAGGGAATCAGCTCTCCAGAGCAGATCAACTTCAGAGCAGGAACTGAACACACAACCACATACGGCTAGGTTCAGGGATTCAGTGTGGATTCAATGCGAAGCTCTGGCAACGCCCACTAGGGCTGGGGAACTTTATATATGAGCTGCTTCACAGCGATAGGCTGGAGCAGTAATTCTAGTAAACACCCAATCCACATAAAAGCAGGACAGGTGTGGGCCGCGCCCCCTATGCAGAGCCAGACAGCACAACACAGAGGGAACCCAACAATGGCTGCTGCCAACCACGCAGTAAGTCATGCACCACTGCAGAGGACTTTGCAAGCTACGGACGGCTTTCACAGCAAGTCAGGAACCGCACATGCGGGCGGTCATGCAAAGCAGCGGAGCCACTCACGCAAGTACGGGTACGCAGCAGAGCCGGGAACTGAGCAGCATCCATATAAGTAACAGACAACAGTATCCCAGCTGGTTAGGGGGAAAGGAGCAAAAGGGTTAATGCAAAAAACATGCAGAGTAACGCTGGAAAACAAAGTACAGACAATACCAGCGTTACACACACAGGGCTCGCAATTCTGCAAGTTTCGGATCCTGTTCGTGACGCCAAGTTGTCTTGACCCGCACCACAATTGTGGTTTACCAGAGCAATGGGGTACTCAGAGCCGAGCCCATGGAAGTCTATGGGGTTGTCACAGGTAGCGGTGGCTCGGTCTGTGGCCCTGGCGGTCAGGCGTATGTTGGGGGGGGATATTTACAGGGGATAGGTATATATACAGTTCGTGACGCCACCTGTAGTTCTCTGATCACTAAGACCAGCGCTGCTGTAGATCTCTGAGGGGATGGTGAGGCAGCTAGATGTCGGGTCCCCTACAGGTGGGACTCTTCCCTCAGGTCGATAGTTATGGTGGGGTTGTGCAGGGATGCAATCAAATAACTCAGTCTCACACATAGAAGCTTCTTTCCATACCTTTTACTTCAAGTTGTTCAGGCAGGTCCCAGGGAGGCTGTTCGGGGTGGATGAATGCACGTAGCGGTAACAGTTGAGCAGGTTACAGGCCTCCTTCTCTTTCCAAATGATGAGTGAGTCCAAGCTTGCCTGTAGCTAAGTTAACTCTATAGTTTTCAGCTTTTCCCACTAGCTGTACTGCCCGGCCGGTTTTGTGATAGAGCCTTATAAGTGGTGAACTAAGTACTTTCTTTTGCCGCGCGCCGGACTCAGAAGTCTTGTTCTCCTGACTCGGTTACGTACTGGCACTCTAAGGGCGGCTTTCTGCAACCTAAGGTCCAGTAAGACTCTGGCTTTTCTATCACTATGCCTGGAGCTATAGTGACGCTTCGGTCCCCAGTGACCGGTGACAATGTGCAGGATAATCCGATCCTTAAGGCACTTCTGAATCCTTCCCACTATGCCCTTCGCCCTGCTTCTGCTTTCAATGTAGCACTGAAGCGTGAAGATAGAAAGTCAGTTTTCTTCCTTGGTCTCACTGAGTAACTCTCAGTTTCCTCAAAGTTCAGACTGAGTAAAAGGTAACTCTGACTAGACTCGGGATGATAACTAGTCATCCGTTACTAGACTCCACTTCGTTGAATTGGCAGGAACTAATCTTCTGCTCACCCAGAGCTCTGACAGGAATCCTCACTGTCTAAGAAGAACTAGCCCTGACTGCTCTGTACGATGACAGGAAGCTAGACTCACTCTCTCCTGTGCTACACGTCACTCCCCTATACACCCCTGTGGGTGTGTCTGAAGTGTGAGTGTCAAGCTTTAACTGTTACCTTACTGTGCATTCTCCAGATCCTGTGTGCCTTACATACCAGGGCTACACAGCTGTACTGATGAAACTTTTTAATTGTTCATGGAAAAACCAGGCCCCTGCGGGTGGGTCCTCAGCCTGATATATTTCAGCTAGTGATTTTATATTAGACTGATTTATGTAATCGTATATGATAGGTCGCATGCTTCTGCATTTATTTAAGAATAACTCCCGTTGTAAGCCTGCTGGAAAGTCAGGGTTATCATAAACTGGAGTTAATGGTCCAGGTGCTGTAGAGACCTGAAGACCCCCCCCCTTCGCCTAATGAATGAGACCATGTTTCTGGTTAAGAATGATAGGTTCCCAAGACATCCCACCCTCCCTTTGGCCGACCATAAGATTATTTGCGGATCATGACCGACGAGATCACTTTCTAGTTTTACCCATTTCTTGTAGTTTCTGTTATGGTAAAGGTCTAGAATACAGTTACCAATTGCCGCACAGCTGTACACTAAGAAGTCTTGTAGTCCAAGTCCCCCACTCTGTTTGGAACAACTGAGTAATAAATATGAAAAGCGTGCCCGTGTGTGTGACCAAACAAATCGAGTGATTGTGTGTAGCCCTGGTGTTAGGCACACGCAGTACCCTGGAGAATGTGTGGAGAGATAGCAGTTTAATGCTCAATACCCATTCACTCAACATACACTAGACACACCCTTAGGGTAGTGTAGTCACTTGTGAGGGAGTGGTCAGTGTAGATTGGTTGAGTGATTAGAGTAGTCAGTTTCCTGTCTTCGGACAGAGCAGACGTGTGGAGTCTAGCTGGGACTTGGAGGGAGGAAGCAGTCCAGCCTGGTTCTGCAGCAGTTCAGCAAGTGGAGGCCAGTAAGGGCGAGATATAGATCACCTCAGCCTGGTCAGAGCTGTACCTCACTTGAAGACATTGACAAAGAAAGAAGAGCTTAGTACAGAAATACTTCAGTCACCTGTCCCAAGGACAGTGAAAGGTTCAGAGACGTGCTCCTGCCTAGTGGATAACTGAGAGTCTGTTAACTAACTCTGAAGGAAGAGAAGAAGGGAGTGATTATATGACTTTTTGCAAGTGTGAGTGTTTATGCTACAAGCGAGGACAAGGCGAAAGGCACAGTGGAAAGGAATATTTGAAAAGTGCTTTTGGATTGAAGAAGTCCTGCACATTGCTACCGGTCACTGGGGACCGAAGGATCACTATTAGCTTCAAGCATAGTGGTAAGAAAACCAGAGACTTACCGGACCTTAGGTCGTGGCAAGCAGCCCCGAATAGTCAGTACGTAACTGGGGTCAGGGGGAGTGAAGACTTTGAGTCAGTGCACGACAAGATAGGAATTCAGCTCTCTCACAGGAAGGCTCCTACCACAAAACTGACTGGGCGGTACAGCTATGGAATAGCTGGAGTTATAGAGGGAACTACGCTTCAGGCTGGTTGTACTCATTGTTGTGAAAGTAAAGGAGGCCCCTAACTTGTCCAGCTGCTATCTCAAAATACATTCTCCTTGGATCAGCCTCCCTGGGACCTGCCTGAACATCTTACAAGTAAAGGTATGGAAAGACGCTGACTGTGTGAGACTGTGTTATTTACTTGCATGCCTGCACAACCCTGCCTTAACCATCGACCTGAGGGAAGAGTCCCACCTGTAGGGGACCCGACATCTAGCTGCCTCACCATCCCCTCAGAGATCTACAGCAGCGCTGGTACAAATTACCAGAAGACTACAGGTGGCGTCACGAACTGTAAATATATTTATCCCCTGTAAATATTTCCCCAACATACGCCAGACCGCCAGGGCCACAGACCGAGCCACAGCTACCTGTGACAAACCCCATAGACTTCCATGGGCTCGGCTCTGAGTACCCCATTGCCCTGGTAATCCACAATTGTGGTGGCGGGTCGACACAAATTGGCGTCACGAACAGGATGCGAAACTCGCAAAATTGCGAGCCCTGTGTGCCTATGGAGTTGTTTTTGTGAAAAGGACTGTTTGCACTTTTGGCGCCAAAAATCGCCATCTTTGTCGCCATATTCGCGCCCTCAGGCGCTGGAGAAGAAGGTGGGCGTACCTTCGTGGGCATGTACCCCCCTGTGGCGCGAAGAAAATGCCTGCCCTCTCAAAGTGCTATTACAATATGCGATCCTGCCCTACAGCAAAGGAGGTTCGCCTCCTCTTCACCTTCCCTGCAAAGAGGAGGAGACGCAAACCCGCCTCCACGGAAGAGACCGGACGTCTCTGGAGGAAGATGAAAGAATCTTCTGGAACATCATGGAAGCAGGACGTGTGCAGCCGAGCAGGGAAGCGGAGGAAGGCAGGCCCCGTGCCCCAGCCGAGCTGCCACCAGCACCGGAACCATCCGTGGTCCTGCACCTGCAGCAAGCGTTGCTAGAAATTCAGGAAGAAAATGCACGCCTGAAAAAGATGGTCCAGCACCAACCTGGATTTGAAGAGATCGAGAGACGCCGGCGTACCCTGGAGCAGCGGAGGCTGTGGGACGCGGTGATCTCTCCCCTCAACGACCCCCACGATTCCAGTTACCGAAAATTCTGCTGCCCAAGGCAAAGGAGCAACCGGAGGCTGCCCCCGAAAGTACCAATCCTGATCCCACCGGTGAAGCGGTGGAGGCGAAGGAGGTTGAGGAGGTACCGCCAGTTCCGGAACTCCCGCCCGGCCAGGAGGCCGCAGCAGATGATCGAACCCCGGCAGGGACACCGGAGGGGTCCTGTCCGTCGTTACCAGATGTCGACTGGGACGAGATGGCGCGCCTGGATGACGTCGCCTATACCGCCCAGTGGGAATATGAGTGGCAGCGTCGTGAGGAGAAGCAGAAACGCCAGCAGGAGGAAGAGCGGGAAGCTCAGCGGAATCGACAGCGGCAACATGCAGAGCTGATCGCGGACAAGGAGAGTGTCCGAAGAGAGAAAGGTACCCTGAGGGAACCGCGGCGGCAGGGGTGTGTGACTGAGTTCCAGCTCCGGAAGGGCTGGGGCTTCATCCGTGAACCGGGCCTCTACCCAGGGGTCTTTGTTAGTCGCAGGGACGTAGAATCCCACCTACCGCAAGGCCATCCCGGGAGGGACTTAGTTAATGGAGACATTGTCACGTATACACGGCACTGGGGAATGAAGGGATGGTATGCCCTTAACGTCACCATCGTCCGTGACCCCGTCCCAGACGCAGGTAACGTCATCACTACCGCAGCGTCCCCGTCTCCAGCTCAAGCAGTATCCGGCCGTGCCCCAGCATCGCCCCCTGCAGGTTCATCGCAAATGAAAGCAACATCTACATCGCAACATGCGACCCAGTTTCCATCGCAATCCATGACACGATCAATATCGTTAACTGTGACTCAGATTGAAACGCAATCGGTGTCTCGCAAGGCGAATGTACCCGTTGCGCCCCTAGAGGTTCGCACGAGAACTGTGGCGACCCAGACCCTAATAGCAGCGCATGACTTGTTAGTTATGGGATCTAGGGACCATCGCATTGTTCCAGCCCCCGGGGTGGAAATGTATTTGAAAATAATTAAACAGTAAAAGAAGAATCGGTGAGATCCAGATAGGGGTCTACCATAAGTAAAGTTGTAAAAAGTTTAAGAATGTTTGCCAATTTTTGCACAAGTTAAACGAGTATATAATACATTTATATATTGCTAACAGTAGAATGCCCGGCTGGGTAATCAGATAAAAAGTTTTGCACTTTATTATTATTATAATGTGATATAATATGTCTTCGTTTTACAATGGACTTTGAGGTTGAGGACTGTGCCAGCCCAGAACTTATTTGTATATAGTTGCGCTTCGGTGCTTTATCTTGGTTTTACATAAAACCAGCACAACTACCTCTGAATACAAAACCCGTGTGGTGTGGCACTGAGTGAGGTCTGCATTCGGATGTCCTGCAGCCCACCCAGGACCCACGTTGAAGGTTTGGTGCGGGTCCTTCACAAGAATATTGTCATTTATTTATGAACATGTTTATTTAATATTTCGTATTTTTGTATATTCAATGTTTTGTTTGCAACGTTCAAGACATCCTTACCTCCCGGATGGGACGAATTAATGTTTAATGTTGATGTTTTCATGCATAAACAAAACTGTCTCTTTGTATTTTACAGCCCGGGAGTGCTGTCTTTTACCATGGGGGAATGTGTAGCCCTGGTGTTAGGCACACGCAGTACCCTGGAGAATGTGTGGAGAGATAGCAGTTTAATGCTCAATACCCATTCACTCAACATACACTAGACACACCCTTAGGGTAGTGTAGTCACTTGTGAGGGAGTGGTCAGTGTAGATTGGTTGAGTGATTAGAGTAGTCAGTTTCCTGTCTTCGGACAGAGCAGACGTGTGGAGTCTAGCTGGGACTTGGAGGGAGGAAGCAGTCCAGCCTGGTTCTGCAGCAGTTCAGCAAGTGGAGGCCAGTAAGGGCGAGATATAGATCACCTCAGCCTGGTCAGAGCTGTACCTCACTTGAAGACATTGACAAAGAAAGAAGAGCTTAGTACAGAAATACTTCAGTCACCTGTCCCAAGGACAGTGAAAGGTTCAGAGACGTGCTCCTGCCTAGTGGATAACTGAGAGTCTGTTAACTAACTCTGAAGGAAGAGAAGAAGGGAGTGATTATATGACTTTTTGCAAGTGTGAGTGTTTATGCTACAAGCGAGGACAAGGCGAAAGGCACAGTGGAAAGGAATATTTGAAAAGTGCTTTTGGATTGAAGAAGTCCTGCACATTGCTACCGGTCACTGGGGACCGAAGGATCACTATTAGCTTCAAGCATAGTGGTAAGAAAACCAGAGACTTACCGGACCTTAGGTCGCGGCAAGCAGCCCCGAATAGTCAGTACGTAACTGGGGTCAGGGGGAGTGAAGACTTTGAGTCAGTGCACGACAAGATAGGAATTCAGCTCTCTCACAGGAAGGCTCCTACCACAAAACTGACTGGGCGGTACAGCTATGGAATAGCTGGAGTTATAGAGGGAACTACGCTTCAGGCTGGTTGTACTCATTGTTGTGAAAGTAAAGGAGGCCCCTAACTTGTCCAGCTGCTATCTCAAAATACATTCTCCTTGGATCAGCCTCCCTGGGACCTGCCTGAACATCTTACAAGTAAAGGTATGGAAAGACGCTGACTGTGTGAGACTGTGTTATTTACTTGCATGCCTGCACAACCCTGCCTTAACCATCGACCTGAGGGAAGAGTCCCACCTGTAGGGGACCCGACATCTAGCTGCCTCACCATCCCTCAGAGATCTACAGCAGCGCTGGTACAAATTACCAGAAGACTACAGGTGGCGTCACGAACTGTAAATATATTTATCCCCTGTAAATATTTCCCCAACATACGCCAGACCGCCAGGGCCACAGACCGAGCCACAGCTACCTGTGACAAACCCCATAGACTTCCATGGGCTCGGCTCTGAGTACCCCATTGCCCTGGTAATCCACAATTGTGGTGGCGGGTCGACACAATTGCCCTCTTGAGACGGGAGAAAAAAGAGGCTGGGAGAAGCATAGGGATTGTTTGAAAATAGTATAGGATACGTGGTAAGAGATCCATTTTGATCACGTTGACTCTCCCTATCCATGATATTTTAAGATTATGCCATTTTTCCAAGTCTAGTTCAGCTTTATGTAAAACAGATTTATAATTTGCGTCATATAAATTGGAGGTTTTAGCTGTTAGCTTAATGCCTAAATATGTGAGTCGGAGCGCCATTTAAAAGGAAAAGCTGTACTCAGCTGTTCCACCGTAGGCGGTCGTAAAGGTACATTTAGTATTTCGGATTTGTGCGTATTTATTTTGAAGTTACTTAGGAGGCCAAAGGTATGGAGTTCTGACATGATATTTGGTAGACTTATTATGGGGGAAGTGACAAACAGGAGCACGTCATCTGCGAAAAGAGCCAGTTTATGTTCCTCAGAATTATGCTTAATACCTTTGATGGAGGGATTGTTTCGTATTGCGGTAGCTAGAAATTCCATTGTTATAATATACAGGAGTGGGGAGAGAGGACACCCCTGTCTCGTGCCGTTTCCAACAGGGAAAGGGTCTGAGAGTGAGCCATTAACCTTAACTAGGGCACTAGGGGAGGTGTACAAAGCCGAGATCCTTTGAAGCATAACCTCGCCCAGGCCGATCTCCCTTAAGGCTTGGAACATGAATTCCCAGTGTACCCTGTCGAAGGCTTTCTCGGCATCAATCGACAGGATACACATGGGATCCCCCCCCCTCCCAGCCCCATCTATCAGCGAAATGGCCCTTATGGTATTGTCTCTAGCCTCTCTCCCTTGAACAAAACCAACTTGGTCCTGATTTATTAATTTTGGTAGGAGAAGACCCAGTCTCCTCGCAATCATCTTTGCATACATTTCAATATCTAGGTTTATCAGTGATATCGGACGATAGTTGCTGCAAAGCGAGGGGTCTTTACCAGTTTTGGGTAATACTGTGATATGGGCCGTCAATGTTTGAGAGGAGAAGGTTCCCCCTGAAGAGATAGAATTACATACTTCCAAAAACACCGGGCTCAGCAAAGTAGAGAATTGTTTGTAAAAACCAGCTGAGAACCCATCCGGGCCCGGGCTCTTCCCTTGCTTCAGACCACCAATGGTTTCGGACACTTCCTCTAATGAAAATTCTTTTTCTAATTCTATCAAATCATCTCCTGATAAAAAGGGGATTTTATTTCGCTGCATATAAGTACTAATTTTATGACGAAGTGAGGAGACCGGCATGTCTTTGTAATGGCTCTCTATATTGTATAGTGTTTTGTAATAATCGCTAAATCCCGAAAGAATATCTTTAGTGCTGTAAACTTTCCTTCCCTCCTTAGTTTTGATAAAGGGGATGAATGTGGTAGGGTTACGTGGCTTAATCGCTCTGGCCAGTAACTTACCACTTTTGTTGCCAAGCTGGTAAAAACGATTTCTAAGGCGCTCTCTAAAGCACCTCGACTTCTGATCCAGTATTGAAAACATCTTTTGTCTTACTGTAGAGAGGAGCGCGAATGTGTTTGGATCTAGATCTCGCTTATGCTTAATTTCCAGCCTATGTAATTGATCTGACAAGGCAGCAAGCTCAGCAATTTTCTCTTTTTTTAAGCGAGCTCCATGTGAAATAAATGTACCTCGCACTACACTCTTTAGGGCCTCCCACTTGACAGAGGGGGACGTTGGGTCGATTTCATGGTCAGATATGAAGTGAGATATGGTTTGTTCCACCTCATTTTTGCAAATGGCGTCTTGAAGTAAATTTTCGTTCAAACGCCAGGAGAAGCCCGTTCTGGTGGTTGAATACAGTGCAATTGTAAGGTATATGGGGGCATGATCTGACCAAAGAATCAAACCCACACCAGCCTCTATAGGTAAATCTAATAAGTTGTGGGATATAAAGAAATAATCTATCCTGCTATAAATATTATGTGTTGAAGAAAAGAAACTATAATCCCTAGTGTCAGGGTGTGTGATTCTCCATATGTCCACCAGTCTCAAGCTGTGCATCTGCCTCTTTATTTGACTAACAGTAGATGGGGAGTATGAAGTCTTACCCGAGCAGACATCCACTGAAGGGTCCAAAGGGACGTTGAAGTCGCCGCCTAGTATCACAGGAGAGGAGCCCGCAAAGGTCCCAAGGCGCCTCTTACACTCCGCTCCAAACTTCTTCTGCCCTTGATTGGGGAAATATAAGTTAGCTAAAACTAATTCTTGTGCAGCCCATGAAATACGGAGAAAAATAAACCTGCCCTCTGTATTAACTAAGGAATCCCGGATTTCGGGCATAAAAGTTTTGTGGAAAACTATCGAGACCCCTTTGGATTTGGAGTATGGATTGGAACTGTGGTACCACTTAGGGTAGTGGGTGGAGGTGCATTGTGGGATGGAACCAGTCTTGAAATGTGTTTCTTGTGGCATCAAAACCGCGACTTTTTGTCTATGGTTTGAAAACATAACTTGTCGTCGTATTTCAGGTATATTTAGCCCCTTCACATTGAAGGAGCAAAATTTTATCTTATCCATTACCTAGGATGGTATTGACATTGCTAATTTCTAGAGAGCCCCGCAGGGAGGGAGTCCCGGACACCGAAGAAAAGATAAGTCGTAGGAGGGGTAAGAAGGGAAAAAGAGACAAAAGAAAGGATTGGATGCAGGTGATCAAGAAAATCGCATAAAAGGAAGGAAAAAGTTCAAAGACTGTCAAGGTTATATTAAAGCGATAGCGCCAAGAACATTGCGTTGCTAACATAGATTTCGGTAGCATTCTACCTAGACACTCTGCCAAGGGAGAGGAAGCTCAGATAGGCGTCTCGCCTCTTCCCCATGCCCATATATAAAAGAAGGATGAAGAACAACAATAATCATCAATAAAAATAAAAAAAGGGGGGGGAGGAGAAGGGTGGTGGGGAGTGAAAAACACAACATCAGAGCAGGCAATAAAAATAGAGATGATTCAGTGTTGAGAGCAAAATTATCAACTAAGTCATTCTTGATACTTCTATTATGCCCCAGTTGGTCAAGTACCATCTATAATAAACTTGCCAGGTATATTCCAACAGTACCTGAGAAATGATCCCTATTCTAGTTTAGTAGGAAGGAATCTGGAAATGCAAAATAATAAATCCTTATCCATTTAAACTTATTCATATACAGAGAACTAAATAACTGTAAATACCGACGAATCAACCTGTTCCGTAAGGAAAGAGAAAAAGAAAGGAAAAATAGAAAAAAAAAAAAAAAGGGGGGGGAGAACATGTTATATGAACCAGCAAACATTGTTAGATATTTCTGGACCAACTGAAAACATCAGTCGGAAGGGTCAACTATAATAGATCGGGTCTGATAAATAATTCAAATAAAGGATAAAGAAGAAACTTCATGTTTTGCTAGATGAGTCTCCACCACTGTTCCTCTTGTTAGGCTGTTTAACTTTGAGCCACCTTGGCGAAGTAATTGGAAGCATAGGACTCGTGGGCCAATCTGGGAGACCTATTAATGGAAGTTCAAAAGTTCCCAGAAAGTTGGTCAGGTCGCTGATCCTTCTGAAGGACGCCGATTTGCCGCCCTTTCAGTGCTGTTAGCTGGAAGGGATATCCCCACCTATATGGAATATCTTTTTCTTTGAGTACAGAAAGCAGTGGTTTTAGGGCTCTACGCAATAATAGTGTGTGCCTGGACAGGTCAGATAAGTTTAGAATTGAATGACCATCATAGGTAATCGACCCCTTTTTCCTTGAGGCTGTCATTATGGCTTCTTTAATTTTGTAAAAGTGAACTCTGCAAATGACGTCTCGGGGACGAGTATCGGAGTTGGGTCTGGGACCAAGTGATCTGTGAATTCTATCAAATTCAATAGTATTTCCTTCAGTATCATCTAAAATGTCCAAGAAGATCTTCTGCACAGTATGATCTAGCTCAAAGGGACTGATAGATTCTGGTAGGCCCCGTATGCGTATGTTGTTCCGTCTGTTACGGTTTTCCAGGTCCTCCAGGCCATATGAAAGGTCCTCTAGTTTAAGCGTATGATCTGTTATGATATCTCTGTGAGCCTGTAGTTCTTGGAGTAAATCTTCCTGGGACTTCTCTACATCTTCTATTCGAATAGTAAATTCTTTCTGCAAGTTGTGAATTTCTTTATAGGATTTTTCCAACCTGCATGCAAAACCTTCAAGGTCATTCTTTGTAGGGAGGGCTTTAATGTATTTACTGAGCTCTGCAAGGCTCATTTCTTCAGTAAATGCATCTTCTCCATCATAATCATCTGGTACGTTTGTGGGAGAGCAGTCTGTTATTGTTGTCCCTCCAGTAGGGGAAATTTCTCGAGTGGCCATTTGGGATGTTGCAGACCTTGTGTTTCTAGCCTGTGGGGTGGAATTTAAGTAACGCTTCAACTCCTCCGATGAGTCTCCTCTAAATGAGTTTGTGTTCTTCTCTATGACCCGTCTAGATTTGCCCATAAATGTCTGCGGTTATTCTTCAATAATGACACTTTGAGAGAGCATGGGGGTAGGCTGACCAATCTAACCGACTAGGCCCTTCATCTGCAAGCCCCTTCTAGGCTAAGTGTCTGTGAGGTGATATGGCTTGGAGGGTGTCTGCACCGATCAAAGTGGTGCATATATAGATAGCAGGAGCAGCTCTGTTTAAGTGGTGTATATGGTATACTGAAACTGTCCACCAGATGTCAGTGTGACTTTAGAGTAATTTGATCCAACGTCTCTATAGCTGTTATACTGCAATCCTCTCCAAAAAATAAACTGCGATGATAGGGATATATGAGAGATAACTAATGATAATGGAGAAAGTCAATGGAAAAAAATAAATAAAATAATTATCAAAATTTACTACTATTCCAGGTATCGCCACTAGATAGAACCAGAGTCACAATAATGAAGGATGCTCCAGTTGTGTAAAATATAAAGTTCACAAAAAAGAAAGCCAAGTCTCTATCTTATTATATAAAGTATGACAAGTCCTGGGTTATAATATGTCACCTTATACCAAGAAAAAAAAAGGTTAGAGATGTGGCTTTTAGCTTTTTTGGAGATCCAGACTTAAATCCTGTGTGCTGGTAGGAAGGCTGTCAGCCCTGCAGAGTCGTCTGCGGGCTCCTGTGTGAAGCAGTTCTGCTGTAATGGCTGCGGGGTCTTCATACTGTCTGATGGGGACTACTGTGGGGCCTTCATACTGTGTAAGAGAGATCGTACTGTGTGGTGGGCACTACTGTGGGGGACTCATACTGTGTCTGAGCAGCTGTGGGAGCAATATACCGTGTGTGTGGGCTACATAAATTTTATTTTTATCTTGTTTTCGTTACTATTTTCTGGTGCGCTATTGCCTTTTTATTGGAGAACTCAGGAGGCATTATTAATTAATATAAGGGTGGCACAGGGACAGGGCCAGCGTCAGCACCCAGCCTACCCAGGCAAGTGCCGGGGCCCTGTGAAGGCGGGGGGCCCACTTGCTGTCGGGCACCCCGGCGCCCGTTAGCGGATGAGAGTAGTGCCCCCCCGCTTGCTCAGGGCCCCAGCAGCAGCCGGCGCAATACTTACCTCTCCCCGTGCCTCCGCAGCTCCGGGCTCCAGGGGGCGCCTGCAGGGCGCCCGCTCTTCCTCTCACAGCAGCGCCGCTGAATGACGTCATCATTCAGCGGCCGGCTGTGGCAGAGAGTAAGCGCGGGCGCCGGACAGGTGAGATTTGAGGTGTGTGTGTCTGTGTGTATCAGTGTGTGTGTGTGTGTGTGTCTGCCTGCGTGTGTGTATCTGTATGTAGTGCGGTGCTTTGTGTGTGTGTGTATGTGAGAGAGTGCTGCGGTGCTGTCTGTGTGTGGTGCTGTATGTGTGATGGTGGTGAGGGGAGGCAGTGATGGTGGTGAGGAGGCAATGATGATGATGGGGAGGCAATGATGATGATGGGGAGGCAATGATAATGATGATAAGAGGCAATGATGATGATGATGGGGAGGAAATGATTATGATGGGGAGGCAATGGTGATAATGGGAAGGCAATGATGATGATGGGGAGGCAATGATAATGATAATGGGGAGGCAATGATGATGATAATGGGGAGTCTTTCCACAGCGCCCTTTCCTGAGCCGTAACAGTGCAGAACGCAGCACAGTGCAGAGGAGAGCTCCATAATTTGTATGGAGCATTATATGGGGACCAGTATCCTGTATGGAGCATTATTTGGGGTCCAATATTCTTTATGGAGCATTATATTTGGCCCATAATACTGTATGGAGGACTATGTGGTGCCCATAATATTGTATGGAGGACTGTACTGTCCAGTCTGTACTGTGCGCTGTGAGGATTTGGCGGTTTCTGAGCTATTGTAGAATTTACAATAGATATCACTCATGTAATGGAAGAAGAGAAGTGTTTGGCATTGTACTATACCCATATTTCTCTGCAGTATCTGTGCATCATGAATCGTGGTCTGTGTTAAAGGGGCCCACTGAGACTCTTTCGCCCGGGGTTCATAAAAACCTGGAGCCGGCCCTGCACAGGGACCATTATTATTGTCTCTGATGGGACTACAGAGGCATTATTACTGTATGTTGGAAGACTACGGAGCCATTATTACTGTATGTGGGGAAACTTGTGAGCCATTCGTTTTGTGAGGGACCCCAGGGGCTATTATTACTGTACGTGAGGAACTCAAGGGCTATTATTTCTGTTTGTAGGGGACTTAGGGGCTAATATTACTGTATGTGGGGGACTCAATGGCTATTATTACTGTATGTGGGGAACTCAGTGGCTATTATTACTGTATGTGGGGGGACTCATGGGCTATTACTGTATGTGGGGGACTCATGGGCTATTATTACTGTATGTGGGGGGACTCATGGGCTAATATTACTGTATGTGGTGGGACTCGGGCTGTTACTGTATGTGGAGGGACTCAAAGGCTATTATTACTGTATATGGGGAACTCAGGGGCTATTATTACTTTATGTGGGGGGACTCATGGGCTATTTTTACTGTATGTGGGGGGACTCAGGATAAATACAGCAGCAGCGGCTCAGCATTGGAGTAACAATAGGATGGGTATTTGGGCTAGTGGGGAATAGATGAGGACACAGTGCTGGAAATGAGAGAACTCAATGCGTCTTTATTGTAAGTTTTGCAGTTGCATCATGGCTGGAAGAAGCTATGACACAACTGTAGTTTTAAAATACAACATAGAAAATAGACAAAGGATGGTCATCAATCTCCTGTCTTCCTCCTGCAGCGGGAGTGTGGGGTGACACACCAGCAGATACTTTTTGTCTGAGCCACTAGGCACTTGAGGGCACGTGGCTAGCGCGTCAGGATGTGAGGGGGCGGCACCTGAGCAATGTTTTGGGGTTTTTTTTGTCCGTGGTCGGCCCGCCCAGAGGCGTATCTAGGGGGGGCAGTCGGGGCATGTGCCCCGGCGCAGC
>JARQOD010000001.1:767639195-767732326 GCA_033576555.1 Oophaga sylvatica | reverse complement strand
AGGATCGGGGCCATCATTAGAGGATGGTGGTCAGGATAGAGGACATTATACCAGGATGGGGCTATTATTAGAGGATGGTGGTCAGGATGGAGGACATTATACCAGGATGGGGGCCATTATTAGAGGATGGTGGTCGGGATGGAGGAATTATACCAGGATGGGGGCCATTATTAGAGGATGGTGGTCTGGATAGAGGACATTATACCAGGATGGGGCCATTATTAGAGGATGGTGGTCAGGATGGGAGGCATAATACCAGGATAGGGGCCATTATTAGAGGATGGTGGTCAGGATAGAGGACATTATACCAGGATGGGGCTATTATTAGAGGATGGTGGTCAGGGTGGAGGACATTATACCAGGATGGGGGCCATTATTAGTGGATGGTGGTCTCTATAGAGGACATTATACTAGGATGGGGGCCATTATTAGAGGATGGTGGTCAGGATGGAGGACATTATACCAGGATGGGCTATTATTAGAGGATGGTGGTCGGATGGAGGACATTATACCAGGATGGGGGCCATCATTAGAGGATGGTGGTCAGGATACAGGACATTATACCAGGATGGGGCACTTATTAGAGGATGGTGGTCAGGATGGAGGACATTATACCAGGATGGGGGCCATTATTAGAGGATGGTGGTCAGGATAGAGGACATTATACCAGGATGGGGCCATTATTAGAGGATGGTGGTCAGGATGTAGGACATTATACCGGATGGGGGAAATTATTAGAGGATGGTGGTCAGGATGGAGGACATTATACCAGGATGGGGCTATTATTAGAGGATGGTGGTCAGGATGGAGGACATTATAACAGGATGGGGGCCTTTATTAGAGGATGGTGGTCAGGATAGAGGACATTATACCAAGATGGGGCCATTATTAGAGGATGGTGGTCAGGATGGAGCACATTATACCAGGATGGGGGCCATTATTAGAGGATGGCGGTCTGTATAGAGGACATTATACCAGGATGGGCCATTATTAGAGGATGGTGGTCAGGATGGAGGACATTTTACCAGGATGGGGGCCATCATTAGGGATGGTGGTCAGGATAGAGGACATTATACCAGGATGGGGCTATTTTTAGAGGATGGTGGTCAGGATGGAGGACTTTAATACCGGGATGGGGGCCAATTATTAGAGGATGGTGGTCAGGATACAGGACATTATACCAGGATGGGGCATTATTAGAGGATGGTGGTCAGGATGGAGGAAAATTATACCAGGATGGGGCCATTATTAGAGGATGGTGGTCAGGATAGAATACATTATACCAGGATGGGGGCCATTATTAGAGGATGGTGGTCAGGATAGAGGACATTATACCAGGATGGGGGCCATTATTAGAGGATGGTGGTCAGGATGGAGGACATTTATACCAGGATGGGGGGCAATTATTAGAGGATGGTGGTCAGGATGGAGGACATTATACCAGGATGGGGGCCATTATTAGAGGATGGTGGTCTGGATGGAGGAAATTATACAGGATGGGGGCCATTATTAGAGGATGGTGGTCAGGACAAATACATTATACCAGGATGGGGGCACTTATTAGAGGATGGTAGTCAGGATAGAGGACATTATACCAGGATGGGGGCCGTTATTTAGAGGATGGTGGTCAGGATGGAGGACATTATACAGGATGGGGGCAATTAATAGAGGATGGTGGTCAGGATGGAGGACATTATACCAGGATGGGGCCATTATTAGAGGATGGTGGTCAGGATAGAGGACATTATACCAGGATGGGGCCATTATTAGAGGATGGTGGTCAGGATGAAGGACATTATACCAGGATGGGGGCCATTATTAGAGGATGGTGGTCTGTATAGAGGGACATTATACCACGATGGGGCCATTATTAGAGGATGGTGGTCAGGATGGAGGGCATTATACCAGGATGGGGCCCATTTTAGAGAATGTTGGTCGGGATGTAGGACATTATACCAGGATGGGGGCCCTTATTAGAGGATGGTGGTCTGGATAGAGGACATTATACCAGGATGGGGCCATTATCAGAGGATGGTGGTCAGGATAGAGGACATTATACCAGGATGGGGCCATTATTAGAGGATGGTGGTCAGGATGGAGGATGTTCTGTCCAGCCATATAATTGCTGTCTAGAAAGTCTAGTCATTTGTTTTATGTCTCCAATTGTTATAGACATTGCAGTTTTTTGAGTGTATTGGTCTTTCATACATTTTATGTTGTAGGTAACAGCGCCACTGCTGGCTGTTTCATGCATAGATTTCTAGTTTAATTTGTAATGTCTTGTGGGAAGTTCCAAGAGCATTGTGGGATTGCTCCTGTTGCATTATGGTCTTGTTTATCACACTGTGAAGGAGGACAGCAGCCATTTATTCTCCATGTGCCTTAAGAGAAACTACATCACTCGTGTTCTTCATGTTTCTTAAGCAGCCTGCTCTAAGCATAGTCGGTAAGCACTATCTATGTGTATAATCCTGTGTTTATCAGTACGTTTGTTACTAAGTAGGTAATAATCAGTTTGTGTATTCTGTATATTGTAAACTATTTATGTTTCATGCTCTGTGCAGTTTATATTCTGAAATGCTCTTATTATTGCATTCTATAGTTTTACCCTTTCCTGTCACATCTGCAATCAATAAAGAAGGTTACAATTTTACAGCCTCTTTTTCTTAAAGAAGACAGGGGGTTTAGCTACATGTCTCATCGACACCCTGCTAACGTGCATGAGGACAGAATAGTAAAACGACTGCTGAGAACAAGCTTAGAAGATCAGACATACAGAGCCCCCATTATCCAAGCATACGGTTATTGCATGCGGATATTGCAGCAACCACTTAACGGTCGGACCGAATAATCGGACCATACAGAGCCCGCCATTATCCACGCAGAGCCGACAAAGGGATATCACAGCGGTCAGACCAACTGTCGAATCATGTCTCAAGGACGAGCATCCTCTTTCAAGACGATATCACGAGTTGGTTCCTCCAAGACATCCTCCGTCAGCAATGCCGCCGCTATTGCCCACGCAAAGGCTGAAGCGGCAAAAGCAAGAAGCACCTTTGCTGAGCAGGAGATAGAATTGAAACTACAACAAGCATGCCTGGATGCAGAAAAGGCACGACAACAAGCCTGCCTGGACGCAGAAAAGGCACGCCAGGACGCAGAGAAAGCGAGCCTTGAAGCAACATTACAGAAACTTGCTATTGAAAAAAGAAACAGCAGCTGCCATAGCAGAAGCCCTAGAAACTGCCGTATATTCCGACGGTGAACACAGCAGACACAGCAGTGTGCTAGGTCTACAACGAGTTACTCACGATCCATTGCAGCGTACTGCAGAGTACGTCCATCGACATTCCAAACCAAATGACGATCCAGACCCACAGGCGAAGACAGAGCATTTTGTCAACAAGTCAAGCCAACCAGATAATTCGGACCCCCAGAAAGCCAACTATCAGTGTCCCTACCGAAAGCAAGGAGATAAACATTGGGATGATACTGGCTACAATAATCTTTCTCCAGAGCAGAAGGTCCGAAATCTGTCCCGGTTTAAAGAGAATCTCTTCGCTTCAGAAAGGTACTACAGCAGTTGGACGAAACCAGAGACACCTAACAGGTATGATCGCACAGCACACATGTACTCTGACAACACTCCATCAGCTGGCATCAGTGCCAATCAAGCCACAATGGACTTTGCCAAGTTCCTTGCTCGACGTGAGTTGATCACTAAGGGACTTGTAAAGTTCAGCGATCGCGCTGAAAACTACAGGGCTTTGCGAGCCTCCTTCAAAATACCATAAGAGACATAGGTCTATCATGTAGTGAAGAAGTGGATCTCTTGGTAAAATGGCTAGGAAGTGAGTCCGCCGAACACGCAAAGAGAATCAGAGACATTAATATAAATTATCCAGATGTCGGCCTCAAAAGAATTTGGAATAGACTTGATGAATGCTATGGCTCAGTAGAGGTTATAGAAAATGCCTTGTTTAAAAAGAATAGAGGATTTTCCTAGAATAGCAAACAAGGATTATTCAAAGCTCAGAGAATTAACTGACTTGTTAATGGAGTTGTGTGTAGCAAAAGCAGAAGGAGATCTTGTGGGGTTGACATATCTCGACACTGCTAGAGGTGTGAACCCCATAGTTCAGAAACTCCCATATAACCTGCAAGACAAATGGGTTACATATGGATCTAGGTATAAAACAGACTTACAATGTACCTTTTCCCTCCATTCGATGTGTTTGTAGATTTTGTCTCAGAACAAGCAAAAATTAGAAATGACCCTAGTTTTGATTTCATGCCGTCATGTGCCAATAACTCTGTTAGCAAACCTCGTAGAACAACTGTAGAGGTCCACAAAACTAACATTTCTCCCACAGGTCCAGTTCGCAAAGAGTTCAGCTCCGGTCAAGGAGAAGACAAATCCAAGGATCCAAGCAGGCAGTGTCCCTTACACAAGAAGCCACATTCCTTACTTATGTGTAGGGCTTTCAGAGAAAAGTCATTGGAGAAAGGAAGGCCTTCCTTAAG
This sequence comes from Oophaga sylvatica, assembly GCA_033576555.1. Taxonomy (NCBI): domain Eukaryota; kingdom Metazoa; phylum Chordata; class Amphibia; order Anura; family Dendrobatidae; genus Oophaga; species Oophaga sylvatica. The sequence goes on along the minus strand of JARQOD010000001.1, from coordinate 767,727,802 downwards.
GAGAATCGCATCTGCTACAAATGCTGCTCTTCAACATCCCACTTTGCCAGGGACTGTGAGGTTAGTGCAAGGTGTACCGAATGTGACAGCTCCGAACATAACTCAGTTCTACACCCTGGATCACCATCAGATACTTTGCCCAAGAGCATAGCGGGGAGCTGAATGACTCAAATACTGACACTCCAGCCATTACTTCTAAGTGTACAGAAGTTTGTGGAATCTCATGGGAGGCAAGTCTTGCTCTAAAATTTCCCTAGTGAGAGTCTACCGGCAGACGAAAGGACAAAGCCATCAAGTATACGCGATTTTAGATGATCAGAGTAATAGGTCACTAGCCAAGTCTGCCTTCTTTGATATCTTTAACGTCAGAGGACCAGCGCCCCTTACTCTTTAAAAACCTGTGCGGTAAATAGAGACAGCTGGTAGGAGAGCAACAGGATATGTAGTCGAGTCTATAGAGGGCCCAAATGTGTCTGCCCTTACCAACCATATTGGAATGTAACCAGATTCCTGACAACAGGTCAGAGATACCTACGCCTGAAGTGGCATCGTACCACCCCTCATCTGAAGCGTATAGAACGCCTGATTCCTAACCTTGACCCAGAGGCTCAAATAATCTTGCTCTTAGGGAGAGATATTCTACAAGTTCAAAAGGTTAGACAACAGATCAATGGCTCACACAATGCTCCATTATGTTTCAGAGACTCGACCTTGGGTGGGTCATTGTAGGAGAGGTCTGTTTAGGAGGTACACACAAACCGACAGTAGTTAACAACATGTTTACCGGGGACTCTGAGAATGGACATCCATCTCTCCTTCAACCATGTGAAAATCACTACTTCATAAAGGAGCTGCTACACAGTACTTCAGCACCATGTATCTTAGCGACTAGTGCCAATGATGATTGCATTCAGAATTGGGACCAAGATCAACTTGGGTGTACAGTCTTCCACAAAACCAAAGAAGATAATCGTTATATAGCATTGTCATTTGAAGATAAACTGTTCCTAGAGATGATGGAGCAAGGAATGGTGCAGGACAAAACGAAAGAACTGGATTGCACCTCTACCCTTCAAGCCTCAAAGACAACGCTTGCCTAACAACAGAGAACAAGTTTACAAACGATTTGTCTCCCTCAGGCACAGCTTCCATAATAAACCAGAGATGAAAGGTCATTTCTTTACTTCATGGAAAAATATTTAAAAATGGTCATGCAGAGCTAGCACCTACACTTCAAGACGCTGAAGAACGTTGGTACCCGCCTCTGTTTGGAGTGTATCACCCAAAAAGCCAGGTCAAAAAGAGTAGTATTTGATTCGAGTGCTAAGTATGAAGGTGTTTCATTGAATGATTTTGTTATCAGGCCGATCTGAACAAAAAACTTTTTAGGAGTGCTTATCCGTTTTCGTAGAGACTCCAATGCATTCACAGCAGAACATCCAACAGATGTTCCATTGCTTCTTTGTTAAAGAAAACATTAGAAATTTCTTGAGATCTTGTGGTTCAAGGATAACGATCCTTCCAAAGAGATTACGGAGTATCGTATGAAGGTACATATTTTTGGTAATAGTCCTTCTCCTGCAGTAGCCATCTATGGGCTTAGACGCGCGGCTCAAGAGGTTGAAGCAGACTACAGAATGGATGCCAGACTGTTTATAGAGAAAGATTTCTATGTGATGACTGTTTGAAATCGATGCCAACAAATGAGAACGCGATTAGTCTTCTAAAAAGAGCCAAGGACATGCTCGCTGTATCTAACCTGAGGTTGCACAAAATCGCTTTAACAGCAAGGAAGTGATGGAAGCCTTCCCTCCTGAGGATCATTCAAGTGACTTGAAGAATTTAGATCTAGGCATAGACTCCCTACCGATGCAGCGGAGCCTCGGCCTACTATGGGACATAAAGCTGATACCTTCACCCTTTCCCGGTTAACAAAGAAGATAAACCTTTACTCGCAGAGGAGTACTGTCTACCATAAGCAGTTTGTATGACCCACTGGGGTTTGTAGCTCCTGTTAGTCATCGAGGGCAAGGCTATGTTAAGAGAGTTCACCAGGGATGAAAGAAGGGGTAGCCTTTCAAAAGAGGAAAACAAAGGGGAGATCAGAAAGGTGCCCTACAGCTGTCAAGGTCTGATGAAACACGTTCATATGGATGTACGAGTACAGAGAGACACAAACCCTTTGGTGGCATACGATGTTAGGGCAAAGGATTGGTCTGCGGTAGATTTGAGGACATAGAACAAGGGCAAATAAGATGGTGGTTGGCATGATAGAGAGTAGATAGTGGACATACACCGATCGGGCCGATATTGTGCGCGGTTGAGGATTTCAGGATGGGGACCTTATTGAGTAAATGGGGAAGAGAGGACAATATTGCTGGCCAAGGGAATGTTGGTTGATGCCAATTAACCAAGATGGGGCTTTAGTCAGGGGGTAGGTGTCGACATTATACATGTGGTCTATATTAGTATTTGGTTTATGTTCAATTGTATGACAGAGTTTTTGGCCATTATTAGGATGGCGTCTGTATGGGCATTATACAGGATGGGCCTATTAGGGTGGTTTGGTCAGGATGGAGGATTTATACCGGATGGGGCCATTATAGAGGATGGTGGTGGTCGTGACATTACAGGATGGGGGCCATTATTAGAGGACGTTTTGATCAGGACATTAACCAGGATGGGCCATTATTAGAGGATGGTGTCAAAGGGTGAGAAATACCAGGATGGGCATTATTAGGATGTGGTTAGATGAGACTTATTACAGGAGGAACCATTTTTTATTAGAGATGGTGGTCTGGATGAGGACATTTTACAGGATGGGGCTTATTATTAGAGGATGGTGTTCCGTAATCTATATAGAGAAGGGTCATTATTAGAGATGGTTTCAGGAAGAGGACATGTCAGGTGGGCTCATTACTGGCATTTTGGGAGGGTGGATGAGGATTATCAGGATGGGTATAGATGTGTCGAAGAGACATTCAGATGGCTATTATTAGGAGTGTCGATGGAGGATTACGTGGGCTATTGAGTGGTCGATGGGGACTTACGGGGCCTTATTAGGGTGTGTCGTGGCTACGATGGGCCTATAGGATGGGGTCGGGATGAGGACTTATCAGATGGGCATTATTAGGAGGTGGTGTAGGGACTTATACGATGGGCCTTAGATGGTGGTCAGATGAGACTTACGGAGGGCATTATAGAGGATGGGCAGGATGGGATTACCGGGCATATTAGGAGTGTGGATGAGACATATACAGATGGCCATTGTGGTCGGTAGAATAACAGGATGGGCATTATTAGGGTGGTATGGTAGAGAATATACGATGGGCTATGAGTGGTCGGTAAGAATTTACGATGGCCTTTAAGATGGGTAGGACTATCAGGGGCTATAGGGTGTAGGATGGCTTATACAGATGGGCCTAGAGGGGGTAGGTGGGATTCGGGGCATATAGGGATGGTGGTCGGATGGAGGAATATCAGATGGGGCCATATTAGAGGATGTGGTCGGATAGACATTATACCAGATGGGCCATATTAGGATGGTGTCAGAGAGGACATTTACCAGGGGCTTATAGGATGTGTCGATGGAGACATTAACAGAGGGCATTATTAGGGATGGTGGTCGGATGGGACTATCCAGAGGGCATTATAGGGATGGTGGTAGATGAGATACCAGATGGCTATTAGGGATGTGGTCAGGAGGGAATTATACGGATGGGGCATATTAGAGATGGTGTTGAGGAATTATACCAGGATGGGCCATATTAGAGATGGGGTCGATGGAGGACATTATACAGATGGCCATATTAGAGGAGTGGTAGGATGAGGACATTAACAGAGGGCCATATTAGAGGATGTGGTGGATGAACTTTACCATGGGGATATAGGATGTGGTGGATAGGAATTAACATGGGCATTAGTGGGATGGAATTTACGGATGGCATTAGATGTGGTGATGGTTATCGAGGGCATATTAAGGGGTCGATGGTATCGATGGGCCATTAGGAGGGTCGGGGAATTTCAGTGGGCTTATGAGTGCGGTGACTAACAGGTGGGGCATTATTAGGGATGGAGTCAGGATAGAGGACATTATACCAGGATGGGGGCCATTATTAGAGGATGGTGGTCAGGATGAGGACATTATACCAGGATGGGGCCATTATTAGAGGATGGTGGTCAGGATGGAGGACATTATACCAGGATGGGGGCCATTATTAGAGGATGGTGGTCAGGATAGAGGACATTATACCAGGATGGGGCCATTATTAGAGGATGGTGGTCAGGATGGAGGACATTATACCAGGATGGGGCCATTATTAGAGGATGGTGGTCGGATGAGGACATTATACCAGGATGGGGGCCATTATTAGAGGATGGTGGTCAGGATGAGGACATTATACCAGGATGGGGCCATTATTAGAGGATGGTGGTCAGGATGGAGGACATTATACCAGGATGGGGGCCATTATTAGAGGATGGTGGTCAGGATGAGGACATTATACCAGGATGGGGCCATTATTAGAGGATGGTGGTCAGGATGGAGGACATTATACCAGGATGGGGGCCATTATTAGAGGATGGTGGTCAGGATGGAGGACATTATACCAGGATGGGGGCCATTATTAGAGGATGGTGGTCAGGATGGAGGACATTATTCCAGGATGGGGGCCATTATTAGAGGATGGTGGTCAGGATAGAGACATTATACCAGGATGGGGCCATTATTAGAGGATGGTGGTCAGGATGAGGACATTATACCAGGATGGGGGCCATTATTAGAGGATGGTGGTCAGGATGAGGACATTTACCAGGATGGGGGCTATTATTAGAGGATGGTGGTCAGGATGGGGACATTATACCAGGATGGGGGCCATTATTAGAGGATGGTGGTCAGGATAGAGGACATTATTACCAGGATGGGGCCATTATTAGAGGATGGTGGTCTGGATGGAGGACATTTACCAGGATGGGGCCATTATTAGAGGATGGTGGTTCAGGATAGAATACATTATACCAGGATGGGGGCCATTATTAGAGGATGGTGTCAGGATAGAGGACATTATACCAGGATGGGGGCCATTATTAGAGGATGGTGGTCAGGATGGAGGACATTATACCAGGATGGGGGCAATTATTAGAGGATGGTGGTCAGGATGAGGACATTATACCAGGATGGGGCCATTATTAGAGGATGGTGGTCAGGATGGAGGATATTATACCAGGATGGGGGCCATTATTAGAGGATGGTGGTCATGTAAGAGGACATTATACCAGGATGGGGGCCATTATTAGAGGATGGTGGTAGGATATGGAGGACATTATACCAGGATGGGGCCATTATTAGAGGATGGTGGTCAGGATGAGGACATTATACCAGGATGGGGCCATTATTAGAGGATGGTGGTCAGGAGAGAGGACATTATACCAGGATGGGGCCATTATTAGAGGATGGTGGTCAGGATGGAGGACATTATACCAGGATGGGGCCATTATTAGAGGATGGTGGTCAGGATAGAGGACATTATACCAGGATGGGGCCATTATTAGAGGGGTTGGAGGGAAGGGGGTTAGAGGATGGGGTGTATAGAGGACATTATTCAGGATGGGGCCATTATTAGAGGATGGTGGCGGATGGAGGACATTATACCAGGATGGGGCATTATTAGAGGATGGTGGTCGATGAGAGGACATTATACCAGGATGGGGCCATTATTAGAGGATGGTGGTCGGATAGGACATTATACAGGATGGGGCCATTATTAGAGGATGGTGGTCAGGATGGAGGAGATTATACCAGGATGGGGCCATTATTAGAGGATGGTGGTCAGGATGGAGGACATTAATACCAGGATGGGGCCATTATTAGAGGATGGTGGTCAGGATAGAGGACATTATACCAGGATGGGGCCATTATTAGAGGATGGTGGTCGGATGGAGGACATTATACCAGGATGGGGGCCATTATTAGAGGATGGTGGTCTGGATAGAGGACATTATACAGGATGGGGCCATTATTAGAGGATGGTGGTCAGGATGGAGGACATTAATACCAGGATGGGGCCATTATTAGAGGATGGTGGTCAGGATGGAGGACATTATACCAGGATGGGGGCATTATTAGAGGATGGTGGTCAGGTAGAGGACATTATACCAGGATGGGGCCATATATAGAGGATGGTGGTCAGGATGAGAGCATTATACCAGGATGGGGCATTATTAGAGGATGGTGGTAGGTGAGGACATTATACCAGGATGGGGCCATTATTAGAGGATGGTGGTCAGGATGAGGACATTATACCAGGATGGGGGCCATTATTAGAGGATGGTGGTCAGGATGGAGGACATTATACCAGGATGGGGGCCATTATTAGAGGATGGTGGTCGGATGAGGACATTATACCAGGATGGGGCCATTATTAGAGGATGGTGGTCAGGATAGGAGGACATTATACCAGGATGGGGGCCATTATTAGAGGATGGTGGTCAGGATAGAGGACATTATACCAGGATGGGGCCATTATTAGAGGATGGTGGTCAGGATGGAGGACATTATACCAGGATGGGGCCATTATTAGAGGATGGTGGTCGGGATGGAGGACATTATACCAGGATGGGGGCCATTATTAGAGGATGGTGGTCTGAATAGAAGACATTATACCAGGATGGGGCCATTATTAGAGGATGGTGGTCAGGATGGAGGTCATAATACCAGGATGGGGGCCATTATTAGAGGATGGTGGTCAGGATAGAGGACATTATACCAGGATGGGGCCATTATTAGAGGATGGTGGTCAGGATGGAGGACATTATACCAGGATGGGGGCCATTGTTAGAGGATGGCGGTCTGTATAGAGGACATTATACCAGGATGGGGCCATTATTAGAGGATGGTGGTCAGGATGGAGGACATTATACCAGGATGAGGCCATTATTAGAGGATGGTGGTCGGGATGGAGGACATTATGCCAGGATGGGGGCCATTATTAGAGGATGGTGGTCAGGATAGAATACATTATACCAGGATGGGGGCCATTATTAGAGGTTGGTGGTCAGGATGGAGGACATTATACCAGGATGGGGGCAATTATTAGAGGATGGTGGTCAGGATGGAGGACATTATACCAGGATGGGGGCCATTATTAGAGGATGGTGGTCAGGATAGAGGACATTATATCAGGATGGGGATATTATTAGAGGATGGTGGTCAGGATGGAGGACATTATACCAGGATGAGGGCCATCATTAGAGGATGGTGGTGTCATGTGTGCATCGCCACGAAGATCGTCGCGGTTGCACATTCTGACTTCTCACAGCTGAGTTGCTGTTTCTTTGTGTTTGGCAGTTAGGGAGTTAATTCTGTCTGTGCTCAGTTCTGGGACTGGGTGCAGTTTCTTCCGGCTGCAATTAATTATTTGTTGATTGGTTTCCTTTAAATCTCTGGTTGTCTGTGTTGGGAGTTGCCAGTGAAATTCTTCATGCAGACCACAGATAGGATTGTATCTGTATAGACTTAAGTTAAAGAGCTCCTTAGTTGTTTTAAGCTCACCTTGCTTAGAGTTTAATATCCCAGATCATTTATGTTCCTTCTGTGTTTGAGTGTGTATGCAAGTCTGTGTTTTCTCCAGTCTGTCTTATATGTCTAATCTGTGTATTTAGCAGAGATCAGCCCATATCCCTTTGGTGGTAATCAGAATCCTTCTTAGGACTGATTACAGGGTTCAGGGACTGATAGGAGACAGGGTTAGGCTGGAGACTTGGACCTCTGAACCATTATCAGTACCTCCAAGGTGAGGGATTAGTTAGGACCCCAGTTTAGGGTCAGGTTAGACCCCCGGTCCTCCTCTTTCCTGTGACAGTGTATCAAGTCCTCAAGATTAACTGTAAGGTTCTGTGTATCTGTTTCTGAAACTCAGTTTGTTCATCTGCCATTTTGCTTTCTGTTTTGCTGCAGCTATCTTGCCCTCAGTCAAAATGGAGTTTTCCAGCTTGCATGTTCCCGCCCTGATTCTCTCCGTTTGCTTCTTAAACAGCCACAGCTGAGTAATCAGTGCTTCAGAATCTAGTCTGCAGTGAACCTGTGTTCTGACTCCTGAAGCCTTGGACCTTGTACTCCAGCCATTCCTACTGAGGAACTCTGAAGCACTTGTGGACTCTGAACTCTGCTCTTGAGAGCCTCACGTTTGCACGGACTTGCGGTAACAGAGAAGAAGATCTGAATCTGTTGTGGAGAGTTATTGCTGAGCTTAGATTACTCTGGCCTGCTGTGTCTCCTGCTTCTGTGTTTGCAACCTGTGTGTTTATTTTTGCCAATTTGTATGAAGCAATACAAGACTTTCTTTATCAACCTGTGTCTCAAGTATTTTCATCGCACCCAAGCACAAGACGCTATATGAACTGTACCACATACATTACAAGATTCTGAAGCCAAACGTTAGTGTCTGCTGGGTCTGGAAAGGCTTGTCTGCTGTACTGTGGATATCGGATGTCCGGTTGTACTTTCTGTGATGACAGTGGTTGTGACTTCTCACAACCATTCCAGGTGAGCAATTCCCTTAAGTTTTTTTTTCTGCAGTGTTATCACAGGTAAACACTATTGTTTTTTTTTTTTTTTTCTCTTCTCTTTTTGTCTGCTGAAACTCTGGATATCAGATGTCTGGTTGAAAGCTTTCTGTGATGATAGTGGTTGTGACTTCTCACAACCATTCCAGGTGAGCAGTTCCCTTAAAGTTTTTTCTTTCTTCAGTGTTGCCACAGGTGAACACTATTGTTTTTTTTTCTCTCCTCTTCTTCCAGTATCCTGTCTTAAAAGATCTGGAAAATGGAGGCCCGCATAAAGGAACTTTGCGGAGTGACTGATAATATCCTTGCAGATTTGCAGAATATAAAGACCCGTCTTACAAATCTTCAGGACCTAAATAATCACAATTTGCAAGTGGTTGGACAGACTACCCAGGATTTGCGAGCCAGGATTGAGGTTCTGGAGGGGCGAGTCCAGGCTCCTGCCGTGGCCCCGAGTTCTGGGATTCCCAAGTTGCCCCCTTTTCGTTTTGGTGGTGAACGTGAAAAATTCAGGGGATTTGTTAATCAATGCAATCTTTTTTTTTCTGCACATGCTTCACAATTTCCTACTGAACAATCTAAGGTGCTTACTATAATTATGTTGCTTACCAACAAGGCTTTGATATGGGCAAACCCTCTGATTGAGACTGAGGATGATTGTTTGAATCACCTTGATGATTTTATTTCAACCATGGGGCAGGTGTTTGATGACCCCAATCGAGGTGCAACAGCTGAAGCAGCCATGTTAGCTTTGCGCCAAGGTAAGCACTCGGTAGCTGAATATGCCTTGGATTTCAGGAGATGGGCCCTTGATACCACCTGGGACAATTCCGCCAAAAAATCTATTTTTCGAAAGGGGTTATCCCCACTAATTAAGGATGAACTTGCTCGTGCCGACCCTCCCACTGCGTTAGGTGACTTTATTAACTACTGCATCCGTATTGATACTCGTTTAACTGAACGCAGGCAAGAGAGATGGTTCGAAAGCAATCGTACTAACCTTTTCCTACCTTCCTCTCCAGCTAAGGAACCTTTGAATAGGATTACACGGGAACCTGAACCTGAACCCATGCAGGTAGACTCTTTACTACGACGGGTTAGTGATGCATGCAAGGAACATCGTTTTAAGGAGAATCTATGTTTTTATTGTGGTAAGTCAGGGCACTTTATTATTAACTGTCCCAGCCGTTCTCGCAAGACTACTGCAGCACTCATTCATTGTGAGTGTTGCGAGAGGGGATCTGTCAGGTCCGAGCCTCAGGCTCCAGAGAGAGCTGCAGCAACAGATCTTGATTTCTCGGACTTAAACTCCGTTACCTCTGAGGACGTTGACTGTGTAAATGCTGCCATCTTTCAAGTTTCCTCAGCGGTGTCCCAGCTGAGTTGTAAGAAAAACAATTCTCACTGTTTTCTTTCCATCAAACTCTGGGTTGACTCAGCCTGGGTGTCTAGCTCTGCTATGATCGACTCAGGTGCAAGTGGAAATTTTATGGATGTCTCCTTTGCTCTAAAACAGGGAATACGTTCAGTGAAGAAGGCTGCTCCAGTACAAATGGAAACTGTGGATGGTTCCCTGCTGACCTCTGGACCAGTGGATCAGGAAACAGAGCCTTTAAAGGTTCTTATGGGTAAAGATCATCAAGAGAAACTGTCCTTTATGCTTATCTCTTCTCCTCACTTTCCCATTATTCTAGGGCTACCATGGCTGCAGGCTCAGAATCCTACCATTAACTGGGAGACCAAGGAATTACACTTTCCAGAGAAACAGATGAGTCCAAAAATTTCAGCTTGCTCTGTTCCTAAAGGAACCATATCAGTCCCTGAACTACCAGCTGTATACCAGGACTATGTGGATTTATGTGACAAGAAGAACGCTGACCAGCTTCCTCCTCACCGTCCATATGATTGTCCAATTGAATTATTGCCTGGAGCAGAGATACCTTTTGGTAAGATCTACCCCCTGGCGGGCCCGAGCTGAAGGCTTTAAAAGAGTACATAGACGAAAATCTAGCCAAGGGCTTCATACGCCCCTCTTCATCTCCTGCAGGGGCACCCATATTCTTTGTAAAGAAGAAAGATGGATCCCTGAGACCATGCGTAGACTATAGGGAACTCAATAAGGTTACTATTAGAAACCGTTATCCATTGCCTTTAATCCCTGAGTTATTGGAGAGAGTGCGACATGCCAAAATTTTTTCTAAACTAGATCTTCGTGGGGCCTATAACTTAGTCCGTATTAGACCTGGGGATGAATGGAAGACTGCATTCAGGTCACGCTATGGACACTTTGAATATCTGGTTATGCCTTTTGGTCTGAGTACCGCCCCAGCCACTTTCCAACACTTGGTGAATGACATCTTCAGGGATCTCCTAGATACATTCGTGGTAATTTATTTGGATGATATTTTAATTTTTTCTAACTCCACAGAGGAACATCATGGACATGTGAGAATGGTCTTGGAACGTCTAAGACAAAATCATCTTTACATCAAGCTTGAAAAGTGTGAATTCCATAAGACCGAAATTCAATTTCTGGGGTATGTACTGTCTACACAAGGAATTAGTATGGATGGAAGTAAAACCCAAGCCATCAATGATTGGCCAAGTCCTAGAAATGTGAAGGAGGTACAGCGCTTCATCGGGTTTGCAAACTTCTATAGACGTTTCATTAGAAATTTCTCTGAGGTAGTGTCACCTATCACCCAACTTACCCGGAAAGAGTCTAAGTTCTCCTGGACTCCCCAAGCCCAGGAAGCATTTTCCCGTCTAAAAGATAAATTTACCACTGCACCTATCCTAGTACATCCCAACCCAGAGCTTGCCTTCATAATAGAGGTGGATGCTTCAGACTGTGCCGTGGGAGCTATACTCTCTCAGAGAACAGGTGAGAAGAATGTCTTGCATCCCTGTGCCTTCTTTTCCCAGCAGTTGTCTTCGGCTGAGAAGAACTACGATGTGGGCAATAGAGAGTTGTTGGCCATTATTGCCGCCTTCAAAGAATGGAGACACCTTCTTCAAGGAGCTGCACAGCAAATAGTCGTTCTGACAGACCATCGTAATCTTGAGTTTATCAGGTCGGCTAAGTGCCTGACTCCTCGCCAGGCTCGCTGGAATCTTTTCTTAAACCAATTTAATTTTATTATTTCTTATAGACCAGGATCGCGCAATGGAAAGGCTGATGCACTCTCTAGGATTTACTCAGCAGAGACACGTCCAATTACTCCTCCTAAGACTATTCTTCCTGACTCTAGATTCCTAGGAGTGATTCATCATCAAGACCTAATTAAAGACATCAAGGAAGCATACCATGCGGATTCTTTTTTGGCTCAACCCCCAAGGGACGTAAGTCTTGTCTTTAAGAATGGTGTGTGGATTCTGGGACAACGTCTGTATATACCTGAAACAGTCAGATTGAGAGTATTGCAACTCATTCACGATTCCAAAATAGCCGGGCATAGAGGAATTCTAAAGACACAGGAATTTCTTTCTCGTTTCTTTTGGTGGCCCACTTGTAGGAAGGATGTTTTGGACTATGTCACTTCGTGTGAGGTTTGTGCAAGATGCAAAACACCTCGCTCTTCACCAACTGGTCTGTTACAGCCTCTTCCCACCCCGTCCCGCCCGTGGGGATCCATTTCTATGGACTTCATTGTGGAATTACCAACCTCTCAAGGGAAGAACACTATTCTAGTGGTGGTTGACCGTTTAACAAAGGCAGCTCATTTTATCCCTTGTGTCGGATTACCCACTGCAAAACAGACATCAGATTTGATGATTAAAGATGTGTTTCGTTTACATGGAGTACCGGATGAGGTTATTTCGGATCGAGGGGTGCAATTCACTTCTAGGTTTTGGCAAAATTTCTGTGCAGCATTGGACATTAAAGTAAACCTTTCTTCTGCTTTTCATCCCCAGACTAATGGACAAACCGAACGAACCAATCAAACCCTGGAGCAGTATCTCCGCTGCTTTATCTGCCACCTACAGGATGATTGGGTGGATCTACTTCCATTGGCTGAGTTCTCTTACAACAACTCTCAGAGTGCCTCCACTAAACAGTCTCCTTTTTACTCTAATCTAGGTTATCATCCTAACATTCTACCACGATTTCCCATAGAGACGCCTTTGCCAGCAGTGGCTGAAAGAGTCACGACTTTACAGAAGAATATGGATCTTCTAAAGGAGAATCTGGAATCGGCTCAGGAAAGGTACAAGAAGGCAGCAGATAAATTTCGTAAACCTGCACCAGCTTTTAAGGTAGGAGACCTGGTCTGGCTGTCAACCAGAAATCTTAAGTTAAGGATTCCATCGTCTAAGTTGGGACATAAGTACATTGGACCCTATAAAATCAGTAAGATTATAAGTGCCGTTGCTTGTCGTCTTCAACTGCCCAGAACTATGAGAATCCACCCTGTCTTTCATGTATCCCTACTAAAGGCTGCGACACCCAATACGTTTCCTGGACGTTCTTCTCCTTGCCCTGACCCAGTGCTAGGCGATGGTCAGGAAGAATTTGTGGTGGAAAGGATTTTAGATTCCAGGTTGTATAGAAATCAGTTACAATATCTGATTAAATGGCAGGGCTACCCAGTGGAGGACAACTCATGGGAGCCAGTCAATAACGTTAATGCTCCTCGCTTGCTCCGTCAGTTTCATCAGAGGTACCCACACAAGCCTGGTCTGAGGTCATCCGGAGGTTGTCCCTAAGGGGGGAGTAATGTAAGGTTCTGTGTATCTGTTTCTGAAACTCAGTTTGTTCGTCTGCCATTTTGCTTTCTGTTTTGCTGCAGCTATCTTGCCCTCAGTCAAAATGGAGTTTTCCAGCTTGCATGTTCCCGCCCTGATTCTCTCCGTTTGCTTCTTAAACAGCCACAGCTGAGTAATCAGTGCTTCAGAATCTAGCCTGCAGTGAACCTGTGTTCTGACTCCTGAAGCCTTGGACCTTGTACTCCAGCCATTCCTACTGAGGAACTCTGAAGCACTTGTGGACTCTGAACTCTGCTCTTGAGAGCCTCACGTTTGCACGGACTTGCGGTAACAGAGAAGAAGATCTGAATCTGTTGTGGAGAGTTATTGCTGAGCTTAGATTACTCTGGCCTGCTGTGTCTCCTGCTTCTGTGTTTGCAACCTGTGTGTTTATTTTTGCCAATTTGTATGAAGCAATACAAGACTTTCTTTATCAACCTGTGTCTCAAGTATTTTCATCGCACCCAAGCACAAGACGCTATATGAACTGTACCACATACATTACATTAACCCTGAGTTCAACGGATATCGTGTCAGGTAAATCTATTCTATATTTACATGCTGATGTTGCTAATCTATATGTTGTATAGAGTGTTGTTCTTTTAAGAATAGTTTACTGACATCGTACACATATCATAAGACCGCGTGACATTTTCACTGGCCCATAAAATTATTCCCAGTTGCCATGGATCCAGTAGCCCAGCTGGCTCTGCAGTTGCAGGGATTATCCATGGAGCTGACGGACATTAAGTCCAAAGTTTTGTCTCCCTCGGAGCAAACCAGATTTGAACCTAAAGTAGCTCTCCCGGACAGGTTCACTGGTGGGCGAGACAAATTTTTTACCTTCAGGGAAGCATGTAAATTGTATTTTCGGCTTCGGCCTCGATCATCAGGGAGTGAAGAGCAGAGAGTGGGAATTGTTATCTCGCTCCTACAAGGGGACCCTCAATCCTGGGCCTTCTCCCTTCCTCCGGGATCCCCGGCTCTACAGTCAGTAGATCGATTTTTTACTGCCCTGGGTTTGGTATATGATAACCCAGATCGGGTCTCTCTTGCTGAGACAAAATTACGTAAGATACAGCAGGGAGATCGTCCGGCGGAGGAATTTGCTTCTGAGTTCCGTAGATGGGCCACAGATACTCAGTGGAATGACCCAGCTCTTAGGAGCCAGTTTTGTCATGGGCTTTCTGACAAATTAAAGGACGTTTTGGCTCAGTATGATTCTCCTCCATCACTGGAGGCTGCTATGGCCCTAGCTATCCGTACTGATAGACGGCTCCGGGAGAGGTGCGAGGTAACTCCGCCCCTGTTGTTACTCCACCTACTACTAAAGTCCCTTATGTTGAGGTTCCCCTTGTCTGTTCGGAGGAGCCTATGCAGTTGGGAGGGACATCATTTCGTAGGAGGGGATTGGCGGTACGCCGCAGGACTAGAAGGTGTTTCTTCTGCGGGAAAGAGGGACATTTTGTTGGGGGATGTCCATCCCGTGCCTTGTTGAGCAAAAAGTCGCCGGAAAACTGTTAATCCCAGGTTGTGTGGTGGACGACAACCTGGGAGTATGTATTTCGTCCGCTAGTTCTTCTCAGTTCCTTGTACCAGTGGAGGTGGTGGTTGGTACGAGAGTGGAGAGATTTTCTGTTCTTCTTGATAGTGGGTCCGGGGCTAATCTGGTTGACGCTCAGTTTGCTCAGGCTCAAGGTATGCATCTGAGTGTATTGGTCAAACCGATCCCTATATTCTCCATTGACGCCAGGCCTCTCGGCCAAGGTAGCTTTGTTCATGAGGTTCATAACATTGACCTTCGGGTAGGGGCAATACATAGGGAACTATTATCTTGTTATGTGTTGGAGGGTCTACCTACTCCTATTGTGTTGGGACTTCCTTGGTTGGTTAAACATAACCCTGTGATTAATTGGCAGTCCAGAGGTATAAGCCAATGGGGGGAGTTTTGCAAAAGTAACTGCATGAACACAGTCATCAGTGCGGTCGTGCCTAGTACTTTGCCTCCTTTTTTGGAGGACTTTGGGGATGTGTTCTCTGAGGAGGGGTGTCAGGAGTTGCCTCCTCATCGCGTGTATGACTGCTCTATTAATTTACTTCCTGATGCTAAGTTACCTAAAGCTAGGTTATATAACCTTTCTGGTCCTGAGAGGCAGGCTATGAAAGATTATATTTCGGAAAGTCTGGCCAAAGGGCATATTAGACCTTCATCTTCCCCAGTGGCCGCGGGGTTCTTCTTTGTGAAGAAAAAAGATGGAGGCCTACGCCCTTGCTTGGATTTCCGCGAACTTAATCGGATTACTGTTCGAGATCCGTATCCACTCCCTCTGATTCCTGATCTCTTCAATCAAATTGTTGGCGCCAAATGGTTCTCTAAATTGGATCTCAGGGGGGCGTATAATCTGATTAGGATAAAAGAGGGGGATGAGTGGAAAACGGCGTTTAACACGCCGGAGGGACATTATGAGAACCTTGTCATGCCTTTTGGTCTGACTACTGCACCAGCAGTATTCCAACATTTTGTTAATGACATTTTTCGTCATCTGGTGGGGCTGTTTGTGGTCGTATATTTGGATGACATTTTAATTTACTCACCAGATCTTGTGTCTCACCAGGAGCATGTGAGACAGGTGTTGCAGATCTTGCGAGACAATAAACTATACGCCAAACTGGAAAAGTGTGTATTCGCCGTACAGGAACTTCAGTTTTTGGGTTTCTTGGTGTCAGCCTCCGGTTTCCGTATGGACCCTGAAAAGGTGAGAGCAGTGCTTGAATGGGATCAGCCAGAGGATCTTAAGGCTCTGCAGCGTTTTCTGGGTTTGCTAACTACTACCGGAAATTTATTTGTAATTTCTCATCTGTTGTCAAACCTCTCACTGACATGACAAGAAAAGGGACGGATTTTTCTAAATGGTCGGACAAAGCTTGCCAAGCTTTTTCCTCTTTGAAAAAATGTTTTGCTTCGGCACCCGTTCTCATCCAACCAGATGCATCACAGCCGTTCGTTGTGGAGGTGGACGCGTCTGACGTAGGGGTGGGTGCAATATTGTCCCAGGGTCCGTCCCCTGGTAAATGGCATCCGTGCGCTTTCTTTTCTAAAAAATTGTCGTCCGCCGAAAGGAATTATGATATCGGCAATAGGGAACTTTTGGCCATTAAGTTGGCTTTTGAAGAATGGCGTCACTTTTTGGAGGGGGCAGTCCACCCGGTCACCGTCATTACTGATCACAAGAACCTGCTGTATTTGGAATCTGCTAAGCGTCTGAATTCCAGACAAGCTCGATGGTCGTTGTTTTTTACCAGGTTTAATTTTGTTGTCACTTATCGCCCTGGATCTAAGAATGTTAAGGCGGATGCCTTGTCTCGCAGTTTCCCAGGGGCCGGGAAAATGGATAACCCGATTCCTATCCTTCAGGAGGGGGTGGTAGTGTCGGCTGTATGTTCTGAGCTTGAGGAGGAGGTGTTAGAGGCTCAGGGGGACGCCCCTGCAGGACCTCCAGGGAGACTGTTTGTCCCAAATCAGTTGAGACAAAAGGTTATTGAGGCACATCATAATTCTGCTTTAGCAGGACATCCAGGGAGTAAGGCTACTTTAGATCTCCTTTCTCGCCGGTTTTGGTGGCCTAACGTTAATAAAGATGTTTTAACTTTTGTCGCGTCCTGTGGGGTTTGTGCTCGCTCTAAGACCCCTCATACCCGTCCGTCTGGGACCCTCTTACCCTTGAAACTTCCGGAGCGTCCATGGACTCATTTGTCTATGGACTTCATCACGGACCTTCCTCAGTCGTCAGGGAAGACTGTCATACTGGTGGTTGTTGACAGGTTCAGTAAGATGGCACATTTCATTGCTCTTCCTGCCCTCCCTAATGCTAAAACTCTGGCGCAGGTGTTCATTGGGGAGATTGTGAGACTTCATGGGTTGCCTTCTGATGTGGTGTCAGATAGGGGGTCTCAGTTTGTGTCCAAGTTTTGGAGGGCATTTTGTTTACGTCGGGGGATGCAATTGTCATTTTCCTCGGCTTTTCATCCGCAGACCAATGGTCAGACAGAGCGTCTGAATCAAAGCCTAGAGACTTATCTTCGGTGTTTTGTCTCAGAGAACCAGGAGGACTGGTCTTCTTTCTTGCCTCTGGCAGAGTTCGCTCTTAACAACAGGCGGAGCGAGTCCACTGGTAAGTCCCCGTTTTTTGGGGCATATGGTTTTCATCCCCAGTTTTGTACATTCAATGGGGGGGGGCCCTTCTGGGGTTCCTGAGGAGGAGCGTTTCTCGTCGTCACTTGCTTCAGTGTGGAGAGGTGTATTGAATAATCTGAGTGCTATGGGGAACCGTTATAAACGTATGGCTGATAGGAGGAGAGTTTCTGGTCCAGATCTTAATGTGAACGATCTGGTATGGTTGTCTACCAGGAATATAAAACTTAAAGTTCCCTCCTGGAAGCTGGGCCCCAGATTCATCGGGCCGTACAGGATCAGTTCCATAATTAATCCTGTGGCATTTCGTCTGGACCTCCCTCCTACGTTTAAAATTCATAATGTGTTCCACAAGTCATTACTTAAGAGGTACGTGGCACCAGTCATACCATCACCTCTACCTCCTCCTCCAGTGGTGGTCAATGGTAACTTGGAGTTTCAAGTGTCAAAGATCATTGACTCACGTCTGAATCGCCGGTCCCTTCAGTACTTGGTGCATTGGAAGGGGTATGGTCCAGAGGAGAGGACGTGGGTTCCTGCGTCTGACATTAACGCAGATCGTTTGGTGCGGACCTTCCACAGAACTCACCCGGGCAAACCTGGCCCTGAGGGTCCGGAGGCCCCTCGTAGAAGGGGGGGTACTGTCATGTGTGCATCGCCACGAAGATCGTCGCGGTTGCACATTCTGACTTCTCACAGCTGAGTTGCTGTTTCTTTGTGTTTGGCAGTTAGGGAGTTAATTCTGTCTGTGCTCAGTTCTGGGACTGGGTGCAGTTTCTTCCGGCTGCAATTAATTATTTGTTGATTGGTTTCCTTTAAATCTCTGGTTGTCTGTGTTGGGAGTTGCCAGTGAAATTCTTCATGCAGTCCACAGATAGGATTGTATCTGTATAGACTTAAGTTAAAGAGCTCCTTAGTTGTTTTAAGCTCACCTTGCTTAGAGTTTAATATCCCAGATCATTTATGTTCCTTCTGTGTTTGAGTGTGTATGCAAGTCTGTGTTTTCTCCAGTCTGTCTTATATGTCTAATCTGTGTATTTAGCAGAGATCAGCCCATATCCCTTTGGTGGTAATCAGAATCCTTCTTAGGACTGATTACAGGGTTCAGGGACTGATAGGAGACAGGGTTAGGCTGGAGACTTGGACCTCTGAACCATTATCAGTACCTCCAAGGTGAGGGATTAGTTAGGACCCCAGTTTAGGGTCAGGTTAGACCCCGGTCCTCCTCTTTCCTGTGACAGTGTATCAAGTCCTCAAGATTAACCCTGAGTTCAACGGATATCGTGTCAGGTAAATCTATTCTATATTTACATGCTGATGTTGCTAATCTATATGTTGTATAGAGTGTTGTTCTTTTAAGAATAGTTTACTGACATCGTACACATATCATAAGACCGCGTGACAGGTGGTCAGGATAGAGGACATTATACCAGGATGGGGCTATTATTAGAGGATGGTGGTCAGGATGGAGGACATTATACCAGGATGGGGCTATTATTAGAGGATGGTGGTCAGGATGGAGGACATTATACCAGGATGGGGGCCATCATTAGATGGTGGTCTGTATGGAGGACATTATTACAGTATCATTGTCCATCTGACCAACATGCACCGGGCTCATAGGATGGCCGTTACGCCACTGATTACATACCGGGAACATTTTTAGCAAAAGCAAATCATGAAAAACAATCATACCCAGTCTGATCAAATGACCAAATGCACTAGCAGGATGCAGCAGGCTCCCATGGATAAAGGCTGGAGAAGCAACAGGTGCTTACCACTGATAAAGGCAGCCACCCTATCACAAAAACAGTGATGATGAAGGTGTTAACTGCTTAGTGGGAGAAAAAACACACAGATACAAGTTGCTTAAAACATGAATGTCATGCACAGTGTCTGGATAACAGCCTATTTTAAACGCCTATGCTGGAAGGCGGGCTGGTCAGCACTGAATGTGCACAACACAAAAAACCAAGCCATCAAAAAGAGCCCGGGTGCACCCTGCAAAATATGATAAAAAGTGCAAAAAATGATGCATATGATAAATGCATCAGATGAGGTATTGGTTACTATTTTGGCCAAAGCAGATAAGCTCGCAACCCAACGTCAAGGGTCCTCATTTTATTGCGAGTAACTAACTAGACATAAATAAAAAAAAAAAAAAAACATTTTTAGCAAAAGCAAATCATGAAAAACAATCATATCCAGTCTGATCAAATGACCAAATGCACTAGCAGGATGCAGCAGGCTCCCATGGATAAAGGCTGGAGAAGCAACAGGTGCTTACCACTGATAAAGGCAGCCACCCTATCACAAAAACAGTGATGATGAAGGTGTTAACTGCTTAGTGGGAGAAAAAACACACAGATACAAGTTGCTTAAAACATGAATGTCATGCACAGTGTCTGGATAACAGCCTATTTTAAACGCCTATGATGGAAGGCGGGCTGGTCAGCACTGAATGTGCACAACACAAAAAACCAAGCCATCAAAAAGAGCCCGGGTGCACCCTGCAAAATATGATAAAAAGTGCAAAAAATGATGCATATGATAAATGCATCAGATGAGGTATTAGTTACTATTTTGGCCAAAGCAGATAAGCTCGCAACCCAACGTCAAGGGTCCTCATTTTATTGCGAGTAACTAACTAGACATAAATAAAAAAAAAAAACATTTTTAGCAAAAGCAAATCATGAAAAACAATCATACCCAGTCTGATCAAATGACCAAATGCACTAGCAGGATGCAGCAGGCTCCCATGGATAAAGGCTGGAGAAGCAACAGGTGTTTAACCACTGATAAAGGCAGCCACCCTATCACAAAAACAGTGATGATGAAGGTGTTAACTGCTGCATCCTACTAGTGCATTTGGTCATTTGATCAGACATATCGGGAACACCCTACAGGACATGCTTTGGGGAAGCTCTGACCTCATCA
This sequence comes from Oophaga sylvatica, assembly GCA_033576555.1. Lineage (NCBI taxonomy): Eukaryota > Metazoa > Chordata > Amphibia > Anura > Dendrobatidae > Oophaga > Oophaga sylvatica. The sequence goes on along the minus strand of JARQOD010000001.1, from coordinate 767,707,365 downwards.
TATAGCCTTAGCAATGTTACCATTTGTATCTGTTCCCAAAGATCTCACTCATCACTTGCTTCTGAATCCATCCCAACTAGAGGCGAGTGGATCAGCTGAGAAGTCTTCCTGGGCAGATTCCATTTGGTGTGGTGGACACTGCAGATGCTCTTGTAGGTTCTCCAGACTCCAACACGTAAGAGATGGAGGAGAGAGAAGCTGGTGAAAATGTAAAGACCACACGATGTCCGGGCACGCACCCCCCACTGTGCATCACTTCTTCTGAGGATCACGTCACTTATTTGGGTGGGTTACCCCTTCGTGACCGTGTGGGCCGTTGGGGAGGCTCGGCGAGCTGTGCTGGAGGCGCATTTTATTTGTGATAGAGACCACCACACTCTCATCACACGAGGCGCCGCCAGGTGAGTGACACGTGTGTTTACACACTGACAGCCGTTACCATAGAGACCAGCTTGCTGACAGCCAGCATCCCGTCCGGCGAGCTCGTCCCAGCATGCCTGGCGGGTGGTAGCGCTGGAGCGCACTGATTGGCTGACGGGCTGGCGATCCCAAGTCTTGGTATTACAGTCACATTTCGCTGCCTCCCGCTCAGTAAAACCCCCAAGATGTAACATTCCTTTAATCCGGTCCCCTAACCGACACCTCCGCCTCTCGTCACGGCGCCTGTACCCGGAAGACCGACTCACTTCCGTCTCATACAACCGGACCAACCGGTTTCTTCGCGTCAGACAAACCCCTTCCCCGAGGCCCCGCCCTGGTTCCCAGTGTTCACTGGAGATTGGCTCATTTCTCTATTTATCACTTCCAGCACGTACTGCTACTCCTTTTCTCCGCCAATCACAGGCTCTTCCCGGCAGGTGCCAGGAGGAAGCCCCCGGGATTGGCTCACGAAAGAGCTGAGCAAGTTCGAGTGACCCTTTGGTGAGAGTGAATGAAATGTGCGGGCTGCCAGCAGCGGCGAAGTGCGGGGCGGCCGTGGGGGCTCGGTAAGCGGAAGCGGTGCCGTCAGGACAGAGCCCGGCCGGATCTCGGGTCCCTGCGCGCTCCACTGCCGGCCGCTGGCCTCTGCCGCACGGACATGCCTGCTGTAACAGTCCGGGGCCCAGTGGCCGCTCTGCTGGTCGCTGCACTCGCCCTGCTGGCGGTAGCAGAAGCCGGCCTGGGTGACAAGGTGATCTGGGCTGTCAATGCCGGGGGCGAGGCCCATGTGGACGTGCACGGCATCCACTACCGGAAGGACCCGCTGGAGGGCAGAGTGGGCAGAGGTGAGTGCATGGGCTGCGGCAGGTGACAGTCGTGTGTGCATGTGCCCACATGTAAGGTGAGCTGTCTGTGGCTGCAGGGACCTGGTCCGCACAACTCCTGTCCCCCACTACGTGACCTCGCCATAGGACCCTGTGACCTGGCGCTCCTGCCAGCGATGTGTGTCGTGTATGATCACCACCAGTAAGCTGTGCGCTTCCCATAGCGTGGCGCTCGGAGTCAGTCATCCACTGTGTGCGCCTGTGGCGGTAGAGCATGGATATTTGCATGTCATGCGATCTGTATGCTGCTGACAGGACGCTGTGATCTTTATGGCGGTGTTCAGTAACCACTACATGACTTTAATAATCCTGACTGCCTATGACTTATCTTCCGGCCATCACTGAATTCCCACATGCCTCTTTTTTATTTTTTATTCCCCTCCTTTCCAAAATCAGCATCAGACTATGGATTGAAGCTGCCGATCCTCCGCTCCGTCCCAGAGGACCAGATCCTGTACCAGACCGAGAGATATAATGAAGACAGCTTTGGCTACGAGATTCCGATCAGAGAAGAGGGAGAATATGTCCTAGTGCTGAAGTTTGCAGAGGTGTACTTTGCGCAGTCACAGCAGAAGGTAAGGTGTCATGTTCCCCGCCGTCCCCTCCCATGTGAGCTGGGACGGATCGTGTCCCATGAGATTCCAGCAGATGGCATGTCACCTGTGCAGGTGAGTGACGCCTCATATTTCTGCTCTGTGCTTTCCTCAGGTGTTTGATGTACGTGTAAATGGACATAATGTAGTGAAAGATCTAGACATATTTGACCGTGTAGGACACAGCACAGCACATGATGAGATCATTCCCGTCGTTATCAAGAAGGGAAAACTCACTGTCCAAGGGGAAGTGTCCACATTTACAGGGAAGCTCACTGTGGAGTTTGTAAAGGTAACGTACCTAATTCTAGGGATTCGGCTGCATTTACTTTTTTATTTGGCTACAATGTATGAATACAGCCTTCTAGCTGCCAGAAAAGTGATGGCTCTGCTTCGGTTATGCAGCCTACTGCATGATTAGGTTGTGTTATAGTCGTTTATGACTTCTATGGCCACTCTGCTCAGGTATTTTATTGCAGGGTGGTTTCATGGCTGTAAATACTATATACAAGGGGGGACCTCCTTCAAGGTACTGACCATTAGATGATATGCACGGTGGTTCATGGCTATAAATACTACCTATATATGGCTATAAATACTATATACGAGGGTGTACCCCAAAAAGACCAACCTGAATTGTGGCGATCAGGTGACTGGCTGCTTCATTATGACAACGCGCCTGCCCCCACAACATTGAAAATAAACCAGTTTTTGGCACGAAAAAGCATGACAAGGGTTTGCCAACGCTCCTTACTCGCCCAACCTATCCCCCTTCGACTTCTTTTATTCCCAAGAATGAAGAAAAACCTAATGGGAAAGCGTTTTCAGGGCATAGAAGAGGTTAATAAAAATAACTGGAGGCACTTAACAGTATTCAGAAGAATATAAAAAACAGTGGAACAACCGTTGGGGCAAGTGCATATCATTGAATGGTCAGGATTTTGAAGGGGATTAAAGGGAACCTGTCACCTCGTTTTGCTGCTATGAGATGCCTTGTGGGGCTTATCTACAGCATTCTATAATGCTGTAGATAAGCCCCTGGTCCGACCTGAAAGATAAGAAAAAGAGATTATATTATACTCACCCGAGGGCGATCCTGTCCGATGGGTGTCACAGGTCACGTGCCTCCCATCTTCATGCGGTGTCATCCTCCTGCTTGCTTCTTGTCGCGCTCCTGCTGAGGGCAGAGCAAAGTACTGCAGTGCGCATGCTCTGGGCCTCTGACCTTTCCCGGCGCCTGCACACTGCAGTACTTACGCCTGCTCAGGAGCGCGACACGAAGCAACAGGATGACATCGCATGAAGATGGGAGGCCCCAGGCCTGCGACGCCCATCGGACCAGACCGTCCCCCGGTGAGTATAATAAAGCTTATTTTTCTTATCTTTCAGGTCAGATCAGGGGCTTATCTACAGCATTACAGAATGCTGTCGATAAGCCCTGAAAGGCGGAGGCCGCATCTCATAGTAGCAAAACGAGATGACAGGTTCCCTTTAATGTTTTCAAGATGTTATCTTGAATAAAGAATTTATTAGATAATTCTCGTTGTCAGGAAAATGGTTCTTTATGATTACAGAATTCTTATGCTTTTTTTTCTTAGGGATATTACGATAATCCCAAAGTGTGTGCTTTATACCTTATGAAAGGAACAGTAGACGGTGAGTCATGAGGACGACTTGTATGCCTTTCTATCATTTACATGATTAAACATTTTTTTTCTATTTCACATTATTGCACATGGCTATTTTCAGTCTATTTCAACAGTTGTCAGGTTGCTGTAGTCTTGACTGTCGCTGTTCTCACATTGCAGTGCAGGACAGTAATTGGGGTTTCATCATAATCATTTTATTAGAAATACTAGAGTGAGAAGAAAAACTGCACGACCTGATACTGTGCCAACTCTGCTCTGAGCACGGAGGCCGGATTCATCAAAGCGATCATGCCAGAGTTCTGTAGTGAATCACTTTGAAAAGTCTGCAAACATTTTGCACCATGCCGAGTTGCACAAAAATGTTGCAACTTTTGGCTTTTTCACCAGTTTCGATAAACTGGGTGGGACGGGGGAATGATGCCACAGCTAGTATAATTCATGATGAGCTGTTGTGTTCCTTACACCAGAAATCTTCCTCCAGTCACTGATTGGCGTAATATAGTCATGAGGCACACGTCACTTTTTAGATGCACCGGATTCATTAAAGGGACTCTGCCAGCAGAGAAGGAAGCACTGAGCCTGTACTTGGCATGAACAGCCATTCTGAGCTGAGGTGCTCACCTCTTACTGATTCAGGAGTGTCTTATTCCAGCACATCCCTCAAAAAGAACACTGTTGTTCACGCTGATCTTGAATCGTGGCATCTCTATTTCTGGACTTGCAACAAAATACCATGGGGTCGTCAGACGCTGTGTAACAACCAGTCTGCAGTAATTTACTCAAGGGATTGGATTGTCCTGCTCTGAATTTTATTATTAAATTTTTTTTTTAATAGTAAACAAGCCATGTAGAATCTTATAGAATGTACTCCCCTCGCTTAGGGTATGTTCACATAAAGCTTTCTTGCCTTAGGAAAAATGTTGCGTAAAATGCATGTGTTGACTTTTTTTATATGGGGTCACGTGATAGCGCCACTCACAGGCACATATAGCAGCAGATGGTATTTACAAAAATAGTTAAAAGGTGTAAATCCATGGGGGATTATACAATGTAGTGGACATCCTCTTTGAATCTGTATACCAGCGCCATTATGGTCATAGTGGTATTTAAATATGCATAAACCTGATGACAGGTTCTCTTCAAGACAGAAAAGAAATGGCAGAGGCTAAATGAGCGTAATAAGCTCAATGTCTGTGCCACTGTGTGTGTCTTAGAAATGAGTTACATTTTACAGAGAGTGCCTATAGTCAGACTTGTTCCTCTGATTAATGGCAGCATAGTATGAGGATAGGTCTGCATATATTAGCCAAAGCAAAGCGCTAATGGGTATGATACAGTCCTCACTTTAGGAGATTGCATTGGTGATGGCTAATATGCAAACTCCAGATCCAGTCCTATCGTATGATTTGAGGTTTGCTAATGTAACGTATCCTTAGTCTAACTATTTTCACTTTGCACTGTATACATTGCCACACGTGTCTATTTTTGTACTCAAGCATGTCGTTGGTTGATTAATTAGAAAATTGTATATTCCCGAGATTTATTATGTGTTCTATATTTAAAGAGGACCTGTCATCAAGTCAAAAGTGGTAAGTCAGTCTTTGCTCTTACTTTATTCCTGCTGCTCCCCTGAGTATTCCAGTGTAACCCAGTTACATATCTGAACCGGTTTCTTTATTCAGGTTAAATTGTGGTTAGTTTATCTTGTAGGATAAAACAGGCCTTAGTCAGCCAGCAGAAACAAGAGGGCAAAATCTTCTTTTGGGATTGGATTTTTTCACTTTGTTTTTGAAGAAAGGAAAAAAAAAAATGACAAAAGTTAACCTTGACCTCTTTGATCATATAAATTAATATATTTTTATTTTTTTCTTTAATGTTCATAGACGTTCCAAAGCTGGAGCCTCATCCTGGTCTAGAGAAAAAAGAAGAGGATGAGGAAGATGAAGAGGAGGAAAGTCCTAGTACAAGGAAGAATACCAAGAAAAGTGTGCAGTCTGGTCCTCGCACTCCTAACCCTTATGCCTCAGACAACAGCAGCCTCATGTTTCCAATACTGGTGGCCTTTGGAGTGTTTATCCCCACACTCTTCTGCTTGTGCCGGCTATAGAAGGCCGCATGCCAATCGTTTTTTTTTGTTTTACTTTTTTCTGTTTTGCTTTTGTTTTGGTTTTTTCCTTTTTTTTTTTTCCCCTGGTAATTTTTCAGAATCTTTTGACAATGAAGCAGAACATCTCCTATCATGGAGATAAGTGGCCCTGTACAAGCAGCAGATCATTGCCTGACATTTTCCTGTTTACATGGTAAATGGATACGGAGCCACAACCAATAAAATATCAGAACTATAACGCTTTTGCTCCTAAATGGTTTTAGACATCTATTACATGCGTTAAGGAGAACTGGAGTAGAATGAAAGTGCTGCTAAATGACGATTTCTCACCTGGATGAGCTATGGAACCATGGACACAGCCTAGAGTTTTGCATGGAGTTTTCCAGGGTACCATTTCTGCATACTCTAAATATTTTTATGTCTGACAAGAAAATAGGTTCCAGCTCTCAAAATTCTTCAACTCCTGCCAAATCTATGTGCGTGTGCTGTGTGGTGTAGCAGGAGATCTAAAGTTCACTTTGGCTTCATCCGAGTACTCTGTGGCGGTGACTGAGCTGTCTGTCTGCTGTGCACACAATGGGGAATATTTGATTTGCAAGCATATTGTTTTAGTGTATGTTTTATTTTTTTTTGTGATTGTTTATACCATGAAGTGACTCACTAATAATTGCCTTTAGCCCAATGACCTGCCAATTTTAGGAGATGGTAACTCCTTGGTGTGCAAAATCTTTAGCTATTTCTCCAAAATCAGTTAATTATCCTCTTTTCTATCAGCTAGCTGACAGCAGTGCCACTAGTGGTTATCCTTTTAATTAAAGGAATGAAGCTTGAGTCACACCGTTGAAAATTTTAGGCCTGGAACAGAATTGAAACCGGTCAGCAGAAAGCAGGGGAATGGTTTTACTGCTGAGATATGATTTGTGTTTTTTAGCATAAAATACTCACGCACCTGTATGAATAAAGGCTGATACTGCAGAAGCTCTTCTTCACCAGATGGTTTTAAAGGGAATCGGTCACCCCATTTTAGCCCTATGAGAGAGATAAAGATATCATTGCATAGTGCGTCCCATAACTAATCTATGGGTACCTATGATATCTCCTGACACCCCAGTTTTCATGTAAAAATACCTTTGTAAAGTTCGTTTTCTTGTATTGCAAATCCGTGCGGTCCGGTCTGGAGGGCCGCGTTTTTTCACCCCCCGCTCCTCTGCTTCTCTTGCGTATATGGCCGTCTGTGAATAGCACAGACGGCGTTCGGCTTGCCACGCTTGCGCTTTTCAAAATCCCCTCGCGCATGCGCAGTGTGCTTTGCCCAACAGTGGGCAAAGCATAAAATCATTACAGCGCATGCGCAACTCCTTCCTTGCCCTGGAAATGACTGCTTGCCTTGGACGACTTCCGGGGCAAGGAAAGTGAAGGACAATAGTTGTGCATGCGCTGTAATGATTTTATGCTTTGCCCACTGTTGGGCAAAGCACACTGCGCATGCGCGAGGGGATTTTGAAAAGCGCAGTCGTGGCAAGCCGAACGCCGTCTGTGCTATTCACAGACGGCCATATACGCAACAGACTGCACGGATTTACAAGAAAACAAACTTTACAAAGGTATTTTTACATGAAAACTGGGGTGTCAGGAGATATCATAGGTACCCATAAATTAGTTATGGGACGCACTATGCAATGATATCTTTATCTCATAGGGCTAAAATGGGGTGACAGATTCCCTTTAACGGTAATGAGCATCTGCCGAACTCTGATTGCGCAAGAATGGCTGACTAATGTGTACAGGGGTGTCCTTACTCTCCCTTCATGTCAAAGGGTAAAAAATAATCTGGCATTTTGGTGTCAAAATGCCCAATCCTTTACTCACTGAAAGGAAGTTGCTGTCCGAGTAGATTGGTAGCGGCTTACTATTCTCTCCCATAGATAATACATGCATACTTGGGGAGTCAGCAAGAATAGCTGTTGGATAGTTATAAGGTGTAAGACCACCTTTGAAACGGTTTAAAATGGTGAAGTGTCACACTTTAGTTTACATGGTTATGGGTGTTTTGTTTTTTTATTTTTCCCTCTTGCTTTTTTTTTGTGCCTTTTCATTTTGCCTTTTTGTTCATAGGAAAATCAGATATGGCATCCAAATGTGCTAATATGTTTAAGATTCTGTGATTTAAGATGGTACTTTGTGTTTAGCATTTTCAGTTTTGAGAAGATGGCATATCGGCCATTAAGTCATAGATGCAATACATGCTTGATAAGCAGCTCATCAAAGAACTTCAATGTAGTGCTTCTCTGGTGCTGATGACAACAAGGATTCTCTTCCCCTTCTGTCTTTTATGTCTTACTTGAGTTGAATTGGTGTGTTGTCACAATGTTCCCCAGGATCTGACTGTTAGCACCAGAAATGAAGACTTACTTGGAGTCAGTTCAGTTTTTCCATCCTATTTAAAATTGTTGTATACTACCTGTTATGTGGCCTCCAGAACATGAAAGAATTCTTTGTATGGAGGATGACTTATTAGCGGTACCTGGCAGTTGTAGGCCACATCGCGGACACCAGCTGTGCAATTCTGCTTTACAGTAGTTTATAGGACATTTCTAGATCACCTGATTCTGAAGTACAGGAAATATGTTGGAATTATTGCTTGGTGCAAACTTTGATTTCAGGTACAATAATAATTTCATGCTTTGTGAAGTTCTATGGTATGTGTATTTTTCTTTCTTTTTTAACTTGAATTTTATGATGGTACTGTGTGCGCTCAAATAACGGAGACGTAAAACCTTCACTTCTGAGAGGTGTTTTCTGCAGGGTATTGGAGCCTTCGTTATTTTGGAGCCTGTGATTTCTTTCCTCCCAATGCATCTGAGGTGTAAACATTTCAAACTCTATTTGTATCTGTCAAGTAACAAAACGGTACAGTCTCTTAGGCTTCAGAATTTTTAATGACTTGGTTTCCATTTCCCTTTTCTTTAGGGTTGTGGATGTAGCTTTTTTTTTTTTGTGTTACTGCATTTTTTTATGATTTGTATGCAGATTCAAAATATATTGCAGCCTTATTCTGCAAATTTACACAATTGACTTTAGTGTAGCTACACATAAGCTAATCCTTAATTTGGATTTTGGTTAATGTAGTTTCTTATTTGGCTATATGTATTGGAGTCCAGGCTCCAGCTCTGATTGAAGCTTGGCCATGATGGGTCACTTGCCGATGGTGAGCGCCATGTGTCACCCACGTGGTCACTAGTGATTCAGTCAATGTTAGCTTGGGTAATCAAAAATGTGGCCTGCTCTGGGGCCATACTACTGTGACACGAAGCCACACAATGAGCTATTACGAAGCCTACAATGCACTTCTTTAATATACATCGTTTTTTCCATTGGCTTAGTTTTTGCATCAATCAGCTATGGTAAGTGTCTAAAGTAACTATACACGAAATATTTTTAATTGCTTCGTTTTTATGCATCATTAATGAACAGTATATTTTTCCAATTTTCATCTCTGCCTTGCTGTATGGTTTGCTTTCATGCCTTGAGTGAGTGTCCTTATGGAGTATTCCCCATGCGCTCCTGAACCAGGAGATGCTGCAGAAATTGTTCAACTGCCACCTTTCTTTTTCTTTTTTTGGGGTTTTGTTTTATTGATCTGGAAATCTGGAATTACAACCAGTTTATAAAGAAAATAAAGTTTATATTATACTTTTCTGTGTTTTGCTGATTTTCTGTGTGAGCACTGAACCAACAATCTGATTAACCCTTTGTCGGAGATGCATGCGCTGTTACAGTAAGGAGGGAAAGAATAACTGTTTTGCTCTGCTAGTTTTCTTTTTTTTTTTTTTTTAAGGGAATGTCATAAAAAAAATTCAACTATTGAAAAATGTAAATCATTTAATGTTTTTTTTTTTTTTTTTGTTAAAAAAACCTTTTTATTATAGAAAATATGAAATTCTGTTTTAAAAGTTAAATTATAAAAAGTTTGTAAATGGAGGGAGCAGCTGCTGATACGGCTAGTTCACACTATGACTGTAGTAAATGGCGGGATCTGTTCGGATATGTGACGTCACTCCTCTCCATCTGGACATTTACAAAAGGAGGGAGAAAGATGACGTTTAGGATCACCGTGCGGAGATATGGTGGCTGCATGCGATACCAAGAAAATTGAAATGGCGCACCTTCCTCGCAGTGCAATTCCTACCCCTTTTTTTTATTTATTTTAATCTCTGTGTAGTTAGACTTTAATTGTATGATAAAAATAATCCATCAACAAGATTCTCCAGGTAAGTAGGATTACGTTGATACCAAACTTTTATTCATTATTAATTTTTTTTAAACATTTTTTTGTAATGTTGGGGGGAGAGGGGGAAAACATTGGGTACTTATTTCCCAGTCAATGGAGATGTGATGCAGCTTGTTTTTTTTCCATGGAGAGATGTTTCAATTGATATAGTTTTGTCCTTCTGGGGGTACATTTGATCACTTTTTTTTTTTTTTTTTTTCTTTGAGGTACGGCAACTGAAAACTTGAGCATTCAGAAAAAATATATATACTTTTATTTTTTTTTTATTGGGGAGAGTGGGGTGAATCTGCTTTTTTTTTTTTTTTTTTTACACTTATTTGGGAACTATAGAGTACAGCAGTTAAATATTCATGGATGCTTCAGCTTTGCTCTGTCAGTGTAAAGCCTTAATTCAGATGTCTGATGGCAAGACGTCTAAGACTTTACTGGTGCGTCTGCAAAGCGCCACAGAAGAGATGACTGATTACTGCGCTCTGTAGCCTGAAGTTGGATTTATAGACTGTTGTAGACCGTGACCGTCACATAATTTGCTTTGCATAGGCAGCAGTAAGGCCTCGTTCAGACATCTGTGCATCATATCTGAATGAGGCTTTGCATCCTCTGAATAAAACTGAACCAATGTTCAGAGAACTGTAGCGTGATTCCGCTGCTGAGCTCTGAACACTGCGGTGACCGCGAGAGCCTGACATTGTACTACTAATACCAGGCTACCGACCTGATCTCACAGCTGGAACAATTCACCACCAGAGGACTGCTCTAATACATGGGTGCGAGCAGGACTGAGGCAGTATCTTGATCCAGTGGTGCGAACAGGTTGGTAGCCTGGTATTAGTAGTACAATGTCAGGCTGGTGTCCATGCCTCCTGTCACTGCTGTAAGTAGTGGTGACATAGGAACATAGCAGCCCAGCACGCAGTTGCTACAATAATCCAGTGCTGGGCTTCCCACCACAGCTGTCCATTACCCATGGTGTGTTCAATTCACAGCTGATAAGACCACAGCATAGCGGATGCGGTCAGAGTCTAGCACAGCCTCCTATGGTCTGGCTCCACCATACTTGCAGTATGCAATTGTCACGATCTGACACTTGCACAGCAGCAAATAAAATTAGCAGCCCCCAGTATGTGACAAATTTTTTAATGAAAAATAATATACTGTAACCTTTTCTGTATTAAATTTGTTTTAAAAATATTTCACAATTTGATACATTCCTTTTTAATATTTTTTCTGCACAAGGGTTAGATGCAAGCCACTGGCGATTTCAACGTCTCTGGAGGAAGCTGACCCTGACATTTCCTATAGGTGGCAAGCTATGGTTGGAGTGGTTGTTTTTCTTCCCTCCTCAACAATACTAATTTCCCTCTGTGAAGATTATCACCAGAAGTGTAAAAAACACTTCTGTCTCTCAATGGGGAAGAAGCAATAACTTTTTTAACTTACTGAGTTTGCCCTGCTTTATTCTGAGGCTTGCTGCGTAGGATAGAAAAGGCAAAGAAACTGTTATTGCAGTAATCCCAACATATTCTTTTATCGGTTTATGTATTTTGTCACCTGGATTTATCACTTTACTTCATTTGAATCATGGTGTTTATAGAGATTCCAGTTGTTTCACTACGGATTTTCTACTGGACTTGTCACTTGGAAACCAAGAATTCAGTTCAGATTATCCTGCATCTGTATTAGGTGGAAAGCTCTCCCAATTCTGCCTAATGTTGTAGCATAGTGTTTTTTTTTTTTATTTTACTTGTATAGGCTATAAAAGGTTTGAACGTGCCTAAACAACTTTTTTTGCAATATGCTTTTATTAAAAATTTGGATCATTTGGCTTCTGCAGACTGAGTGAAACCCGTCTAAGTAGTCTCACATATAGCAAAAATGCTTGCAGCTACAGGGTTATTCCGGCTTTGGAAACCGCCTGTCCCGGGCTGCAATGCAGTGTTATGTTTTTTTTTTATCTTTAATAAACACTGTTCTATGTTTCCCCTCCTTCAGTCCAGGGCGGAGTGTCTCTGCTTCTGGTGACTGTTGTCGGCAGTGCTGATGTCGACAGTGCGGCAGCCAGTCTGTGACTTGTGCTATCTCGGGAAGAGCCGCTGAGCTTAGTTACTGGCTTAATATTATGTTATTATGGCTTAATATTATTAATTTGTAGCTGCCTTTCAGCTCCATCTTGAGCCATGGCAACTTGATTGATTTTCCTACAGAGCATTAATCGATCTTGGGCAAGCCTAGATGGTCTTCTCTGCCATTATTTTGATTACATCGAGTCACTGGGCCTCCTCTTTGCCTTCTTCTTTCTATTCCTTTGACAATGATGTCCTTCTCCAGTGATTGCTCTTCGTATGATGTGTTCAAAGTAGGTAAGTCATAGCTTGGTGAGGCTTGCTTCGAGTGACATGTCTGGCTTGATTTGTTCCAAAATTCATTTGTTTGTTCTTCTTGCCATCCATGGTAATGATAGCATCCTTCTCCAGCACCTTGTTTCAAAGGCGTCTACTCTTCTGTCTCTTTTAATCGTCCAGGTTTCATATCCATGTTACTACAGTAAAGACCAGACTATGTAAGAGCTGTGTCTTCATCACCAGTGAAATGATTCTTGATTTGAAGACCTTGATCAGTGACTTCATTGGTGATTAGCCCATAGCTATTCTACTGACTTCCAGTGTCGTCACTGCATCTTGAGTGATCATTAATCGGAGTAGGTTGAAGTCCTTTACAACTTATAGTTCGTTGTCATCCATCTCAAATGTGTCCCGGTTGTTCAGAGCTAAAAACTCACCAAATACTGAACGTGTGCACGTGGCCTTAGCTAAATTTCTGACGCTGCTGTTTTTTGTCTTTTTTGGTGTGTAATGTTGAAAATATCCCTACAGAAACCATGTCACTTATCTTGGATAAAATACAATATTTGTATTCTTAAAAACCTATCAAATACTGAAATAAAATCCAGGGAATTAATAGAAGACCTAAACATGGACATCCATGTGTTGGGGTATGTAAAGACCTCCTTTTTATGTTTCCATTGTCCAATCCTAAATTCCAGATGGCATGTTTCAGCCATTAGTACAAAGGTTCCCATTTGCATGTGTTAGGAGGATTATTTCCTGGTCAAGTGATATATAATATCTACAGGCACTTGAGGATTATATGTTCCAGCATGGAGCACACCCTCCCAAAGCCATGCGAACCACCAAAGCCTCCAAGTAAAAATCCATACACGCCATGCCATCTGGGCGCATCAGAGTCAAGTCACAAGCCAGCAGTCACTTAACCCCAAAATAATCCTGTTAATGCGTGCATATGGGAACCTTTGCATTAATGGCTAAAACATGTGGTCTAGATTTTGGGATTGAACAATGGGAATATATAATCTGAGGTCTTTAGAGTTTCCCAAACTTTTTATTATTTGTGATAATGTCCTTGTTCTGATAGCCTTGGCAACATTAGTATATATGTCTTCAATTGAGTTTTCAGGGTATCTCAGATTCATATACACTTAGATACCTCTGTGTATCCATCATTGACATTTGATGCTGTTTCTACGTATCCTACCCATGGATCTGTTTTCATGTCTTGTATTTCTGATTTTATTTGACAATATATGATATGCTTTTAACAAAGATTCAATAAAATAGATGAAATATTTAGGTGTGACACATTGTTTCGGTAAGGATATATAATATTGATTGTGCGTACTTTATGATTTGTATGGATCTTTGCAGTTAGATTCTCTCATGTTGGAAGTAAAGCTGACTGGTTTTTGATAGTTCCGTAGTTTGGCAGAGCCAAATACATCATGTGCGGATCCCACGCGTTTTCACTGCATTTCTGTTTATTTACCTGTAGATTTCACACATCTAATGTAATTCGATGCTATGGGGGAAATCCGCACCTAAACCTCTGTACCCACAAGAGCAAGGCTCTGTGCACGCGTTGAGAATACAGGTGCTGAAATTTCTGCACCATGCCCTGTGTTTTTTGACTGATTTGAGTGAGGTCAATGGTGAAAACCGCACAGAGAATTGACATTCTGCAGATTATTTTCTGTACTTAGAAAAGGAATGTCCAGCTCTGGAATTAAAATCCAAGTATACTTTATTGAAGATCCATTAAAAGTTCATAGTATGGCTGCTGTATTCATCTTATGGTAAGCCCGTACTGGGCTACCAGAGGATAGCCTCAATAAGGTCAGGACGCGTTTCGAACACTGTTCTTAACGAGGCTGAAGTTGGTTTCTTATTCGTCAGTTTCCTATTCGGCAAATTTTTCTTTTCTGTTTTTTATAGGTTTAACAACAAAAAATAAGCATCACAATGATAAAAAAACAATGCAGCGAGGTGCCTGATGTGAACACACTTAAAATTAGCGACAAAAATTATAAAACTGGCACAAAAATGGGCATCAAAGTGGGCAACAGAGGACGTTAATGAAAGGGTTAAATGACTTTGGGCCACTGATATAACACTGCAGACGTATAGAACAGGGCGCCCCACATTAAAAACAAGTCCCGTCCGCCTGGCCCAAATGGGTTCTGGGCATCAGAATTGGCATCAAAGTGGGCACACAGTCAATTTTCACAGGTTTGAATAAGTAACTGATGTTTTAAAGGGTTAAATGACTTTGGGCCACTGATCTCACACTAAGAATACACAGATAGTGATGCCCCACATCAAACCCAGGTCCCACCTGCCTGGCCCAAATGGGTTCTGGGCATCAGAATTGGCATCAAAATAGGCAAATAGCCATTTTTCACAGATTTGAATAATCTGGCCAGGCTATATGGACCTGGGTTTGATGCAGGGCATCACTATCTGTGTATTCTTAGTGTGAGATCAGTGGCCCAAAGTCAATTAACCCTTTAAAAACATGTTACTTATTCAAATCTGTGAAAATTGGCTGTTTGCCCACTTTGATGCCAATTCTGATCCCCAGAACCCATTTGGGCCAGGCAGGTGGGACCTGGGTTTGATGCGGGGCATCACTATCTGTGTATTCTTAGTGTGAGATCAGTGGCCCAAAGTCATTTAACCCCTTTAAAACATCAGTTACTTATTCAAACCTGTGAAAATTGACTGTGTGCCCACTTTGATGCCAGTTCTGATGCCCAGAACCCTTTTGGGCCAGGCTATATGGACCTGGGTTTGATGCAGGGCATCACGATCTGTGTATTCTTAGTGTGAGATCAGTGGTCCAAAGTCGTTTAACCCCTTAAAAACATCTGTTACTTATTCAAATCTGTGAAAATTGGCTGTTTGCCCAATTTTGATGCCAATTCTGATGCCCAGAACCCATTTGGGCCAGGCAGGAGGGACCTGGGTTTAATGCGGGGCATCACTATCTGTGTATTCTTAGTGTGAGATCAGTGGCCCAAAGTCATTTAACCCATTAAAAACATCAGTTACTTATTTATACCTGTGAAAATCGACTGTGTGCCCACTTTGATGCCAATTCTGATGCCCAGAACCCATTTGGGCCAGGCTGGAGAGGCTTGTTTTTAAGGTGGGGCGCCCTGTTCTATGTGTCTGCAGTGTTATATCCGTGGCCCAAAGTCATTTAACCCTTTCATGAATGCCCTCTGGTGCCCACTTTGATGTCCATTTTTGTGCCAGTTTTATAAATTTTGGCGCTGATTTTAAGTGTATTCACATCAGGGCACCTCACTGCATTGTATTTTTTTTTTATTATTTTGATGCTTATTTTGTGTTGTTAAACCTATAAAAAACAGAAAAGAAAAATTTGCCGAATAAGAAACCAACTTCAGCCTTGTGTGTTCTTAGACTTACCTGAGTCTAAGAACACTGTGTTCGAAACGCATCCAGACCTTATTGAGGCTATCCTCTGGTAGCCCAGCATGGGTTTACCGTAAGATGAATTCAGCAGCCATACTATGAACTTTTAATGGATCTTCAATAAAGTATACTTGGATTTTATCCCGGAGCTGGACATTCCTTCTTTAAGTACTTCATTGCTACGTCAGGTGGAGACGAGTCCCTGCTGGGACTGAACATGCAATTTGGAAAAACACTTCTCGGGGTGAGCTGAATGAAATTTTTTTTTCTCTTTTATGAGATTATTTTCTGCACGTCAAAACTACTTGCATCATGATTGCTTCAGGTTTTGCCAGCAAATCTGCAATGTGTGCACAAGCCCCAAATGGCATGATGCAGATTTAGAACCCGCACCGCAGCTCAGTCTATGCTAGGAACCTCCACGACCTGATCCACCGCTCCGGGGCCTAAGCCCACAACCAGCAAGGGTAGATTGATCCAGCTTTAGTTCGAGGGGTTGTCTGGGACATGACCACTGATTGGAGGCAGAGGTCAGATGACTGTTATGTCAAGTGCAGGCGGTGACCAATGGAGACCCCACAAGATTAGCTTGAGGAGCAGGGAGTGGGACCCCCTCCATGATAATGCACTATGGCTGGACATGGCCTGAGGTTCTACTGTACAGTCACATGTACAGTCCTGTGCATGTGACAAGTGGCCGGCAGCAGGAGCGGAGGGGCCAGTGTGTACGTGGGGGGCTGCCCTACTGCCCTCAGGAAGAAGAGGCCACCACTACAGCACAGAGCCGCTGCTGCCCCGGTGCAGGACTACGCCGTCCTCTCACATCACGCCCACTGTACCCTGCATTCTCATTGGTGGGAGCCTCAGTGGAGACACGCCCCGTCATGCGTTTATGTGACCGATATTGCTTGGAAACCGTAGGACCCGCCTACTCTCCATAGTTACGGCACTAGCGGAGGTGGCAGCCGCCATCTTGTAGAAATGAGCGGGTCGAACCGAGAGGCAGAACGCAAAAAAGCCGGAGGCGGAGTGATCAACCGGCTGAAAGCTCGGAGGGTGCAGGGTCGGGAAGTCAGCGACTCCGACCACCGGGCTGTGACTCCGGTCACGGAGCACGAGTTATTGGGCCTCAAGGAGCTGAGATCGGAGCACGTCCTGGGCCTGAGCAGAGTCACAGACAGTAAGTTGGGGGCGGCGGGCGCGCTCCTCGGTAACGGCGCCTCTCATTGCTCTTTGTCTCGTCACTAGATTATCTGTGTAAGCCGGACGAGAACGTGTATGGCATTGACTTCACCCGCTTCAAGATCCGGGATCTGGAGACGGGCACCGTGCTGTTCGAGATCTCCAAGCCGTGCCCAGGTAGTGACTGCGGCAGCTGTGTCATAGGGCGCCCGTGTGTGCCTGTGCGGCTATGGAGGCAGTGCTAGCTCCGAGGGCGCCACTAGTGTGCAGGGCCAACCCTGATATTTAATAACGTGCTTACAATGCAGGAAGTGATTCCTATTCCTTACAGAATGGGCCCATATAATGCTCCATACAGTGTAATGGGCCCCACATAGCACTCCATACAGTATAATGGCCCCACATAGCACTCCATACAGAATAATGGCCCCACATAGCACTCCATACAGTATAATGGCCCCACATAGCACTCCATACAGAATAATGGCCCCACATAGCACTCCATACAGTATAATGGCCCCACATAGCACTCCATACAGAATAATGGCCCCACATAGCACTCCATACAGTATAATGGCCCCACATAGCACTCCATACAGTATAATGGCCCCACATAGTCCTCCATACAGAATAATGGGCTCCACATAGTCCTCCATACAGAATAATGGGCTGTACACAGTCCTCCATACAGAATAATGGGCTCCACATAGTCCTCCATACAGAATAATGGGCTCCACATAGTCCTCCATACAGAATAATGGGCCCCACATAGTCCTCCATACAGAATAATGGGCCCCACATAGTCCTCCATACAGAATAATGGGCCTTACGTAGTCCTCCATACAGAATAATGGGCCTTAGTAGCCCTCATACGAATAATGGGCCTTACTAGCCTGCATACAGAATAATGGGCCTTACGTAGCCCTGCATACAGAATAATGGGCCTTACGTAGCCTGCATACAGATAATGGCCCACGCCCTGATACGATAATGGGCCTTACGTGCTGCACAGAATATGGCCTTCGTAGCCTGCATACAGAATAATGGGCCTTACGTAGCCGCACGATAATGGCCTACGTGCTCATACAGAATAATGGGCCTTACGTAGCCCTGCATACAGAATAATGGGCCTTACGTAGCCCTGCATACAGAATAATGGCCTGCGTAGCCTGCTTACGATAGGCCTTGCGTACCTGATACAGAATAATGGGCCTTGCGTAGCCCTGCAACAGAAAGGCTTGTAGCCTGCACTCAGAATAAGGCTTGCGTAGCCTCTACGATAGGCTGGTAGCCCTGCATACAATAGGCTGCGACCTGCATACAGAAATGGGCCTGTAGCCCATCAGAATAATGGCCTTACGTAGCCCTCCATACAGAATAATGGGCCTTACGTAGCCTCTCAAAAGGCCTTACGTAGCCTCATACAATAATGGGCCTTACGTAGCCCTCCATACAGAATAATGGGCCTTACGTAGCCCTGCATACAGAATAATGGGCCTTTGTAGCCCTCCATACAGAATAATGGGCCTTACGAACTGCATATGGCTCATAGCCCTGCATACAGAATAATGGGCCTTACGTAGCCCTGCATACAGAATAATGGGCCTGTGTAGCTCATACAGATAGGCCTTACGTAGCCTGCATACAGAATAATGGGCCTTGCGTAGCCCTGCATACAGAATAATGGGCCTTGCTAGCCCTGCATACAGAATAATGGGCCTTACGTAGCCCTGCATACAGAATAATGGGCCTAACGTAGCCCTGCATACAGAATAATGGGCCTTGCGTAGCCCTGCACTCAGAATAATGGGCCTTACGTAGCCCTGCATACAGAATAATGGGCCTTACGTAGCCCTGCATACAGAATAATGGGCCTTGTGTAGCCCTGCATACAGAATAATGGGCCTTGCGTAGCCCTCCATACAGAATAATGGGCCTTGCGTAGCCCTGCATACAGAATAATGGGCCTTACGTAGCCCTGCATACAGAATAATGGGCCTGCGTACCCTGCATCGAATAATGGCCTTACATAGCCATGCAAAATAATGGGCCTTGTGTAGCCTGCATACAGAATAATGGCCTACATAGCCCTGCATACAGAATAATGGGCCTTAGAGTCCTCCATAAGATAATGGCCTGCGTGCCCTGCATCAGAATAATGGGCCTACTAGCCCTGCATACAGAATAATGGCCTTACATAGCCCTGCATACAGAATAATGGGCCTTACATAGCCCTGCATACAGAATAATGGGCCTTACAGAGTCCTCCATACAGAATAATGGGTCCCACATACTCCTGCATACAAAATAATGAGTCCCATATTCTCCTCCATACAAAACAATGGGCCTCACATTAAAAAAAACACTCTACCCCAGTCCCCTTCTGCACCTGTCTCTACAGTGTGTCTTCTGTGGCTCTTCACTGCTCGACACAGCAGACACGAAATAGTGGCATCACCATGCCCGCTATGCTGAGATGTCACACACAGAGGGAGAATGATGGAGAAAGGAATGTTGGCTGACACTGCTACCTCATCCATCATTGCTTCATCTGTATCGTCATCCAAGATGCTGATACAGTTGAAGGTGCAATGCCAGGGGGGCAGTGTCAGCATCGCTGGCCAAATTTGTCCCATGGGCCCGAGCTTGACATATGTGGTGTAGTGATTCTTGGAGGAGTGGGGGCCGGTGCAGATCAGCATGTATTGAAGTGAATAGGAGCTGATCTGCAGTACCCAAGAATGACTACTGAACAGAGTATAGAGTGCTGTAATACTCCTTACACTCTTTACATCCGGCCATCATGGTAGCATCAAGTAGCTGATCAGTGGGAGTGTCAGGCTCCCATGAGTCTGATATTGATGACCTATGCTTGGGCTATGTCCTCAGTATATAAGTTCTGAATGACTCCTTTAAATGTATCTCTTCACAGACAATGCTTTAAGGGCATGTCCATTGCTGCCGATTGTATATCCACAGCGTGTAAATTTATTCTGCAGATTTTCCTCATGGATTACACTCTTGTCTATGCAAAGGGGAAAATCTGCTGAAAATTTCCAGCATTTCCACAATAGTTTGCCCCACTGGGAGCAGCAGATATCCCCATGTGGATGCACTGGTAGCGAACAGTCCATTTTTCAGGGTGAAATGCACTTGGCCACTTACATATGACGCTTCCAGCTCTGTTTCCTCTCTTAGGCTCCACTACTGCCTCTGATTAATGGTGGCCTTGCTGTGTAAAGCAGGCTGATGACATCTCATAGGGCTCCTTTCCACTTGCGAGAAATACGTCCGATTCTCGCATGTGAAATCCCAGCTCTGGCGCCGGCACTCGGGAGTGGAGTGCGTGGCTGCATGTATTTGTATGCAGCTGCCCGCTCCACTCCCGAATGCCGGCACCAGAGCTGGGATTTCACATGCGAGAATCTGACCACAAAACACACATGAATGAAAACTTACTCCTAGAAACAAAACTTTTCAAACCAAGAACATTGGTTTCATATCCTATTGAACTAGTGGGTACAACTGCACCCACAGACCTACCATTATTAGGAAACTCACTTATTAATAACCATGAGATCAGTTTTTATCATTGTCTGTTTGTGGTCAAATTTACAGCACAGCCAGGTAAAAATCCCAAAGGGTTGTGGCGCTCTAAAAGGATTGTTGTGTTTTGTTTTGTGTGTGTGCGATGGAAGCCTTTCTACTGTTTAGTGTTCCTTTAACAAAACACCCATGGATGTCAGTCATGTCTCTCACATGGGGTCTCTGGATGTTTTTTTACAGTCAGAATGAACTTCTTAATATGTGTGTTTCTAAGTAAGAAATAAATCTGAATTTCTAAATGTGTATCTCTTGTGCTTTTTTTTTGGTTTGTAATAGAACAAGAAGACGAGGATGAAGAAGCAGGACACGTGGATAGTAGCGCTGGTCGGTTTGTCCGATATCAGTTCACACCAGCATTTCTTAGACTTCGAAAAGTAGGAGCTACGTGAGTAGTCCAGTGAAATCCTTACTAAAGCTCGTTTCCGGCTTCTTTATGTACCTGGTCTCTGTTTTTTGTAAGCGGCTCATAGACATTAGATCAATAGCGGCATACATAATGTGTATGGGAGGATCCTGATGCTTTCTGTTAGAAATCTGAGGTCTGGGTTTGATAGATTATTTGTCAGTCTGTTACAGGGTGGATTTGATTTAAATCATGATTTAAATCACTAGTCAGCAGGGTAGATAAAAATCAATGATTTTTTTAAAAAAATCAAAAAAATCGGATTTTTTGATTTAAATCGGATTTTTTTGATTTAAATCGGATTTTTTTCAATAAACTGCTTTTTGAGGAAAATATTTTACCATCCAAAGGTTCTTCCATCATGAGATAAAGCTGAGTTGTTTAACCCTGCTGTTCTGTTCGGGTCAAAAATGACCCGTTTTGGAAATTAGATATTATTTTATTCATTCATTTTTTGATTTTGAAACTTGTGGTTCCTTCTATTTTCCTAATTTACGGGGTTCATACTAAGGGTACTTTATTTTTTTTTTTCGGTGCTTTACTTTTTGCGCTACAGTTTTTTATACACTTGTTATGTTCGGGTCAAAAATGACCCGTTAGCCTTTTATACTAATCAACAGCCATTTTTTGAGTAAAACAAAGGATTTTTAGTTTATTTTGAGACTACTTATTGCATCTACTATTGTTTATCAAGTTATCTAGTTGCTTTAGGTGCACAGATGGACATAAATGGATGGATACATGTATACAAATGATTTCAGTACAAACCATACGCATTGTCTTTCAGTACAATTTTTATTGCTGTATCTAAAGGCCTGCTGTTCCTCTACAAATAAATCAATTCAGTTTTCAAGATTGCAAAAGAAAATAGTTTCTTTTCCTTGTGAACTGACAAGCAAAATACAAAATACATCCAAGAAGTGAAGGATCAATTAAAATTGTTGAAAGAATCCAGAACCAAGCTCAAAACACACCCTCCACCAGCTCTGCTACCGAAACATCCTTCACAAGCACACCTACAAGCAAAAAAAGAAAAAGATGCAGCTTTTGTCCTCCTGCCAGTGACCGCAAAACAAATATGATTTGTTTTAATTGTGAAAAATATATATGCAACAGACATGTTTATTATTGTTGTGCTAATTGCAAAAAATAGATTAGTAGAAACCTTTTTTTGAAAAAAACTGAAATTTTTATTTTTTTTCTGATTATTTTTTACTATTTTTTTTCAAAATGCTTTTATACTGTTAAAATTTATTTTAGTTTTAAGTTAGTTGTACTAATAGTTACCTAAAGTTGTTGTTGATGTTGTTGTAAAAGATATAGTTGATTATTTAAGCACAAATTTGTTACTTTGGTGTAAAATGCAATTAGGCTGTTTTACATTAATCAACACAAAATGTAAAAAAATTAAGTTTTTTTATTCAATTTTTCTTTGATAATGAACAACTATGATCACACACAGTATAATAATGCAACAGGTATTCAAAAAGAACTTTTCAGTGGCTCAAAACAACATTTTAATAGGTTCGGGTCAAAAATGACCCGAACATAACAAGTGTATAGTAAACCCGAACAGAACAGCAGGGTTAACTCAGTAGAATAAAGGCTGTATATCTGTAACATTCACAATGACATGCTCTTCCAGAGGTTTCTGTAGGATTAGTGGGCAGTTTCTCTCCTATATTATCACAGACGCTTGCTTTACTTACACAGTTCTCAAAACTGAATTTGACTCCGCAGAGGTCCCAGCCTCTTCTTCACGGCAAAAATGTTACAACATGAACAGAGTTGAGAAAAAGACCTTAATCCTATTGTTCTACAAACCTATATGAATACAGAATCAACCCCTTCAGTGCCAAGTCCAAGAAGTTAGACAATATGTTTCTGATTGTTTGGAGTGGAATAGATCTGCACAACACAAGAAGAATGTGAATCTAAGTGTGAGGAGGAGGAAGGGCAAGCAGACAAGAAAATGAAAGTGAAACTTTGAGCACAATACTGCAGCATAGCCACAGACAGACAAGTCTGGATCTGTTTGTGTGTACGATCTGAGGTTTATTACATTCTTTCCTTACAATGGCAGCAGGCCGTAAAAGAGACCCAGTTTGGGAATATTTTAATGAAGCTCCTTCGCCTATCGGTAAGGCAGGCATGCGTGCAAAATGCAAACGATTTAGGTAGAAACTTTGATTTAAATCACTGATTTAAATCAAGCCTTACTGACTAGTGATTTAAATCGTGATTTAAATCGTGATTTAAATCAGTTTGATTTAAATCAAATCCACCCTGCTTCAGTAAGGCTTGATTTAAATCAGTGATTTAAATCAAAGTTTCTACCTAAACTAGTTCTTGCTACTTTAACATGCAAGTAGATGAAGATTTTTAGAATCACTTTTTATATTACTTTTTTCTCCCCAGTTTAATGGGTTAATCATTCATATTTGGACACCACTGTTCTGTTGTACTTAGGAAGGAGAAAAATAATCCTGACCTTAATAACAATTTAAATAGATTTATTCAACTGAAACAATAACAACATTACAGCATAAGTTATTTGCTTAAACAAACATCCATGTTTGTTAACTAATTTGGCTAAACAAAATATATATATATATTTTAAGAAACTTAGACTGTCAGCCCAGCCGACACATGAAAAACTTAAATACTACTGTCCCTGCTGTCCTCTGTAGCTCACTCTTCGTCATCTTCATCATCATCTTCTTCTTTGTTCCTATTCATAATCTGGAAAAGAAAAACAAGCTTTCCTGCTTTATTTGGTCCCAACCGATTTCTCAATTTAGAATGAATGAGTCCAAAGGAAGAGAATATTCTTTCAACGCCTGCAGAAGAAGCTACTGCTGTTAAAAGTGAAATCATTACTTGAACAGTCTCTAAATCCAAGCGCTTAAGTGACTTCCACCAGTTTACTGGTGTGACCTTCCTTAAAATATCTTCAGCAAACATATTTCTTGAATGGTTCCCCCTTAGCTCTGAAGTTTATTATAGTTGGCATTAAAGATGGATGATTGCTGGATACCCATGTCATAGCTAACTCCTCTTCCTCAGCACTTAGGTTTTGACCCTGATATTGGATATTGACAATATTTGCCAAAAAATGAGCTGGAGTCAGTGCTTGTCCCATTCGTTTGTTTACTGCTTGTAATTTAATTCTGTCCATGTGTAGTTCTGTTTTTAAGTGTTCACTCAGTTCCTTCCAAATTTCAACAGCATCCGCAATAAAACAGCTATTTTTCTGTATTTTGTTTAAAGCTTGAGAGATGGGTTTCAGGAAGCTCAGCATATGTTCAACATTTCTCTTAAGCCCAATGTTGAGGATTTTGGCCGTGACAGTGCCATCTATTTTATCTCGATTTTCTTCACAAAGTGTCATCAGAATAGGCCAGTTTTTGATATACTGCTCAAAACAGTCCACCACAGAGTTCCATCTAACATCTTGTGGGAGCGTTAGCTTGGTTCCACCCATCCTTTTCAGAGCTGCTGCAGCAAAATGATTATTACGGAAGTATTTAGCAATTTCAACAACATTAGCCTTTATTTCTGGAACACTTTCACTTAAGTCTTTGGCTAAGAGGTGCAGCAAATGAGCACTGCAACCATATGTTATTAGCTTTGTATTCCCTCCCTGCTCTTCTAAATTTCTTCTCATCTTGGATACGTTTGCAGCATTGTCAGTGACCAAACTGCGTACTAGACATTTGAATTTTTGTTCACATGTTGTTATAGCTTTTACTGCCACTTCTTGTAAGTATTCTGCTGTGTGTGCATTTCCTGACGTATCAGTTGTTTGTACAAGGAAGACTTTACCTTCTTCTGTTATACAAGCACATACAATAGGATCATTGTGGACATTACTCCACCCATCAATACTTAGGTTAACAATTTTACCCTCCAGAGCTGTTGCACATTGCTCCATTTCTCTGTCATACACTTGATCCAGCAGTTTCCCTGCAACATCAGCTCTGCTGGGTGGACTGTATCCTGGTCTCAGTGACTGAACCATATTAATGAAATGTGGGTTCTCAGTCAGACGGAAAGAAGAGTTCGTTGCATAAATAAACTGGGCATTTTTTTCATCAATCAACTCTTTTTCTAATCTGCTAGTTCTTATCACAAACCTATCTATGGTGGTTCCAGGAGGTAAAGGTTTTTTCTTCCTTTTGGGTGATGGTGATATGTGGCTGTGGGTGTCTGATGATGATGCTGCTGCTAATGAAGCACTATCCTGGATGGATAACTCTGAAACTGTAGAACAGGATGATGGTGATCTTGGAGGTGGATAGTTTCCAGAATCCATGAATTCCCCTAAACAAAAAAAGTCAATGTTGTTATTTTATTGTTTATACAATTTCTGCTTATTGTACACAACACAGCACTGCCCCAAAAGGAATATTTGTTTTTCTTCATAACTGTACCAAATGACAGTAACATGCAGTAATAATAAGAAATATATTTTTTCTCACACATGACAGTTCAGTCTTTAGAAATAGGATTCAATAAAAATGTTTACCAACCTGAAGATCCTGCCTGTTCAGAAGTGTTTCTTTGGTCATCTTCATCACCGCACTTCTCATGATGTTGCCTCATTCGCGCCACCAGGCCTTGCATCTCTTTGTTGCATCGTTTGCATTTTGCACGCATGCCTGCCTTACCGATAGGCGAAGGAGCT
Source organism: Oophaga sylvatica (assembly GCA_033576555.1). Classification (NCBI taxonomy): domain Eukaryota; kingdom Metazoa; phylum Chordata; class Amphibia; order Anura; family Dendrobatidae; genus Oophaga; species Oophaga sylvatica. Next base: position 767,681,754 of record JARQOD010000001.1, on the reverse strand, counting down.
TCATTAAAATATTCCCAAACTGGGTCTCTTTTACGGCCTGCTGCCATTATAAGGAAAGAATGTAATAAACCTCAGATCGTACACACAAACAGATCCAGACTTGTCTGTCTGTGCCTATGCTGCAGTATTGTGCTCAAAGTTTCACTTTCATTTTCTTGTCTGCTTGCCCTTCCTCCTCCTCACACTTAGATTCACATTCTTCTTGTGTTGTGCAGATCTATTCCACTCCAAACAATCAGAAACATATTGTCTAACTTCTTGGACTTGGCACTGAAGGGGTTGATTCTGTATTCATATAGGTTTGTAGAACAATAGGATTAAGGTCTTTTTCTCAACTCTGTTCATGTTGTAACATTTTTGCCGTGAAGAAGAGGCTGGGACCTCTGCGGAGTCAAATTCAGTTTTGAGAACTGCGTAAGTAAAGCGAGCGTCTGTGATAATATAGGAGAGAAACTGCCCACTAATCCTACAGAAACCTCTGGAAGAGCATGGCATTGTGAATGTTACACATATACAGCCTTTATTCTACTGAGTTAAACAATTCAGCTTTATCTCATGATGGAAGAACCTTTGGATGGTAAAATATTTTCCTCAAAAAGCAGTTTATTGAAAAAAAATCCGATTTAAATCAAAAAAATCCGATTTAAATCAGAAAAATCCGATTTTTTTTTTTTTTTTTTTTTTTTTTTTTTTTTTTAAATCATTGATTTTTATCCACCCTGGTCTGTTATGTGAGACAGCCTTTATTCTGTTTTTACAAGAATTTGCCTGACCTCTTTAGATTGCGGTTGACAAAAAAGACAAACTAGAACAGGTTAAAATGATTTATGCGTGTAGATGTTATTGTGGCGTGCATGCACTATTTAAAGAGACCCTATAATACCTCATCTGTTAAATTGAAGTCATTCCGCTACCCCTGTGCCCCTCAAAAAAAAAAAAAAAAAATTTAGTCAATTAAAATAAGAAATCGGCACACCATTTAAAGTACGTACTCAATACGTTATAGGTGCAAATTCCTTCAGGAGTTGACGTAGATCTTTTCATGCCAGGCATTTCTCTTCGGACCCTTATGGCAGCATACAGTTTTACACACGCTGGGCATGCCATGTTTTTTTTTCTAATTGTAACCCACATTATAATCTCGTAATAAAGTAATATATCATTATGAACCCTCAAAAACCCTCACTGTAGCATTGATCCACTCCCGCCTGGACTACTGCAACGCTCTATTACTTGGCCTCCCCATTACTCGACTATCCCCTCTCCAGTCCATCCTTAATGCAGCAGCCAGGGTCATCCATCTGGCTAATCGGTACTCGGACGCGTCCGCTCTTCGCCAGTCCTTACACTGGCTGCCCATTCATTACAGGATCCAATTCAAAGTACTGGTTCTCACCCACAAAGCTCTCCACAGTGCAGCACCCCCCTACATCTCCTCCCTCATTTCTATCTATCGGCCTAACCGACTGCTGCACTCTGCAAACGACTTTCGACTAACCTCTGCACTAATCCGTACCTCCCACTCCCGACTCCAAGACTTCTCTCGCGCTGCGCCAATCCTCTGGAATGCTCTACCCCAAGAAATTAGGACTATTCACAATTTGCATGGTTTCAGGCGCTCCCTCAAAACACATTTGTTCAGAGCGGCCTATCACATTCACTAATCAAAGTCATTCTATGTGTAAGTGGTGTGTGTAGCCCATTCACTATCTCCATCCATCCCTCACTCCCCCAAGATGGCTGGACCATCATTGTAAATGCACCATTGTATATACACACCTGTACTTTGTATCTCCCCCACCTCATTGTAGATTGTAAGCTCTCACGAGCAGGGTCGGCTTATTTTGCTTTAATTATTGTATTGTTAACGTTGTTACTTATGACTTGTGTTTTGAAACTGTTAAACTGTAAAGCGCTGCGGAATATGTTGGCGCTATATAAATAAAGATTATTATTATTATTATGAATATATTTCTCCCTAACTGTTGGAAGTAATCCGTTTTAACAAAACATAGAGCAGAATTGCAGCGGGAGCCCCGTTGTGGTGCTTCACTTTGGATAGACTTCGTTCCTTGCTGCTATTAAGGTCACAGTTGTGATCAGTGACCTATTTTAGGAGAGTGTAGTCAGAAATCATCCATTTAATTTGTGACTTCAGAGACTCATACTGCTCACTTTTATATGCGCTTCTTACAAGTATTAATGTCATGTAGTCCAGAAGTTTAGGCTACGGCTGTAAAATTGGTGCAAATCTGGGTCGAATCACTTAGCAACTTAAAATGTGGCTGTGCTTCTTGTGCAATGTTAGAATGGGTTGCTCCTGAGTAGAGGCGTTAGGTGATGCAGTTGTGGTTTTGTTACAATAGAGTGGCTGGGACTTGTGGTCCCACCAAGATTGTCTGTCTTGCTACAGGATGCTGATTATCTGTAGTAGTTAGCCTCATTCTGCGAGTCTTACTTATAACTCTAAGCTACAAATAGCTGTTGGGTGTATAAAGCCACGTTCCACCTCTCAGTATTTGACCTCAGTATTTGTAAGCCAAAACAAGCGGAAAAGTCTAATAGAAACACATGCACCACTTCTGCATTTTTCACTCAGCTCATTTAAGTAACGACCAGGCTGCTATACCATTGTAGTTTTGCAAAAAAAAAAAAAAGTTGCAACCTTTTTTTCCACTTTTAGGCAATCAGGAAATGGCAGCGTTTTGGACGCAGCATATTTTCGCTGTATCCAAAACGCTGCGTTCTAATCACGCAGGTAAATCTGCATGTGTTTATTGAACCATGCCGATGTACCGCATCTAATGAATGGCTATGGGTGAAATTACGCAGACTGATTAACATGCTGCTGCTCGTAAACCCGCGCCAGGGGTGAGTTTACACAACGTTAAATAGAAGCACAGTTGACATGGGGTTCCTATAAATCCCATCCACTGTGCTTCTAATGTAGAATGCATTGTTTTGGACGCAGTGCAGGTGAGCGGAGTTCAAAACGCTGCTCTTCCTGATTGTGGGCACGTACATGCGAGTACAATGCAATTTTTATCACATCAGTGCTTTACGTGTGTAGCTTATGGAAATGTATTTTAGTACTAAATAAATTTCTGGAAAAAAAATTGCATGGGATCCCCCCAAATTTTATTAACCAGGAGAGGGAAAGCAGACAGCTGGGGGCAGATAGTTATAGCCTGCTAAGGGGGAAATACCCATGGAACTCCCCAGGCTATAAAGATCAGCTCACAGCTGTATACTTCGCTTTTATAGGTTATTAAAATGAGGGACCTCACCCCCCCCCCCCAAAAAAAATGATGTAAGGTCCCCCTATAATTAATGTAATTAATACTTAACAAAGGCTAGGCAGACAGCTGTGGGCTGACATTAATAGGCTATGAAGGAGCCATGGATATTGGCCCTGTCTCAGACTAAAAACAACAGCTCTCAGAGTCACAGAAACAGATGCTTCCTTACGGTGCGCCAATTCTGGCTCTTGGCCTCACTCTTCCCACTTGCCCTGGTGTGTTGGCAAGTGGGATGATAGTATTGGGGTTGATGCCAGCTTTATATTGACAGCTGACATCAAGCCCAGGGGTTAGTAATGGAGAGGCGTCTATAAGATGCCCCCATACTAACACCATAGTCATATTGTAAATACAAAACACCCTGAGTAAAGTCCATTAAGACAATGACAACTGTTACTTTTAAATAAAAATTACAATGCAAATTTACTCATCTCAACGTTGACTGAAGCCAATATTCCCTGTAAAAGTATTAAAGTACTAAACAACCATATCCCTCACCTGTCCCTGACGTGGATATAATCCTCCAATGCCCATGTTTCCATAAAAAAAACAACCATATTCCTCAACTCTCCGACGAGAAGATCATAATAAATTTGTCCGTAGGCGACTCTAGCTCTACTACATCTGCTTCAGCATCTCAGGCAGCCGAGACACAAGTGCGCATGCTTGCACACCTCAGTGCCTCGCGGTGACTGGAAAAAGAGGAGTGGGCTTCATATCCAATGAACTCCGTTCATCTCAATAACGCAAGCACCGTTAGAACTTTTCCCGTAATTGAGGTGAAAGGAGTTAATTTGTTCCGAACGACGCTGAACTTTCTCACACTCGCGTTGATGTCAGTGAAGTGAAAGCAGAATCCGTAACGTGTTCACATACCCTTATAGATGCCTCTCCATTACTAACCATGATGTCAACGGCCAATACTATTGCCCCACTTGCCAATGCACCAGTGCAAGTGGGACTAGCGAGGCTAAGTGCCAGAATTGGCTCATCTTATGGATGCTCCTTATCTGGGGCGGCTGAGATCTGATGTTTTTAGTCTGGGACGGGGCAAATATCCATGGCACCTTCCTAGCCTATTAATATCAATCCACATCTGTCTGCCTAGCCTTTGCTGGTTATTAATTCCCTACATCATTTTTTTTTTTGGGGGGGGGGAGAGGGTCTCCCATCTTAATAACCAGTCTTAGAATACAGCTGTGAGTTTATATTATTAGTCTGGGACGCTCCATTGGTAACCTCCCTCCGTTCCAGGCTATAAAAATCTTCCCCCAGCTGTTTGCTTTCCCATTGCTGGTTAATAAAATTTCACAATTTCACAGGATCCCAAGACTTTTTTTTCAGAACTTTAAATACATGTGCAGTAAGCTATACAAGTACTGTACTAATTATATATGTCACTTACCTCTTTATATCTAAACTATGTATATATCTATTCTAACTTGTCATGCTGTGATTTCACTGTACGCGGCAAATAAAGTGTTGCGTTTTCAAAAACGGCACTCGCACTTTTTTTTTTTTTATTATTAATAAATTGCACCTATTGACTTGTATTGGCGCGTCTTGTTCGATATGCGAGGACAATCGCGGCATGCAGAGAAAAAGAATCGCTGATAAACACTGAATCATTAAAATTGGTCAGAGTGCAATCCAATTTTTTTTTTTTTTAAATTTTTTTATCGAATTGCTCTCGTCCGTATTTCTCTAATGTGAGTGAGTCTTCACTGGCCAACTCCACGTGGTTGAATGCATCCAACAAATCTATCGTAACTTATGCTTAAATAGTGGCTTAAATTCCAGCAGAAATTTACTATAATCAACGACTGCAGTATATCTTGGCGCACAGCTGCGGTAAGATGCACTAAATTCATTACAGTTCATACACCTTCTAATGAATTTTGTTTAATATTACACCATCATCCTCTTAAAACTGTTGCCTAAAATCAGTGTAAATTAATCGGAGCCTAATTGGTTGGGGTTTTGGGACGCTAAAGCCCCCGTCACAGCGATCTTGGTAGCGAGATCGCTGCTGAGTCACTAGTTTTGTGACGCAGCAGCGATCTCCCCAGCGATATCGCTGTGTGTGACATTCAGCGACGATCAGCCCCCCTGCTGGGTATCGCTGATCGTCGCTGAATGTCCTGGACATTTTTATTTGCTCGTTGGTCTCCCGCTGGCAGGCACGCGTCGCTGCGTGTGGCAGGCAGGAGACCAGCGATCAGCTGGTAACCAAGGTACACATCGGGTTTCCAGGTGCCGCGCAGCGCCTGGAAACACGATGTGTACCTTGGTTACCAGCTCCCTGCACCATTGGGCTGGTATCCAACGTACACTGCAGGTAACTAAGCGATGTTACCCGTAGTGTCGCTGTCCTGATCGCTGCCTGTTTGGCAGCTCAGCAGCGATCATGTAGCAACACACCAGCGATCCTGACAAGTGCATATCGTTGTCGGGATCGCTGGTGTGTCGCTATGTGTGACGGGGCCTTAAGTAGTAAATCATTAAACTATAAAATAAAATATTTTGCTAAAATAATGCATTTGTACAGGTTTTACTGAATTGATTTTTTTTTTCTCTTTTTTTAGTGTCGAGTTTACTGTAGGAGATAAACCGGTGAAGAGTTTCCGAATGATTGAGAGACATTATTTCCGTGATCGCATACTTAAAAGCTTTGATTTTGACTTTGGCTTTTGCATTCCAAACAGCAGTAACACATGTGAACACATGTACGAATTCCCACAACTTTCAGAAGAACTGAGTAAGTGTTTTTCTATTAACATGAGTTTAATCTAGAAATCAATGTTGAGAGCTGCTGTTCTGATAGCAATGTAAGAATGGTTTGCAGCGCTGACTTTCTCCCCTACTTCCATGCTTCCTACAAATGTGTAGCCTTTCTTAGCAATACATTTTAGAAGGGAAAGAAAAAGTTGAAAGCCCTTAAAGGGAATCTCTTACCCCATTTTTGGACTATGAGATACGGCCACCTCCATCAGGGGCTTATCTACAGCATTCTATAATGCTGTAGATAAGCCCCCGATGTCACCTGAAAGAGAAGCAAAACGAGTTATATTATACTCACCCAGGGGCGGTCCGCCTTCCGGTCCGATGGGCGTAGCGGTCCGGTTCGGCGCCTCCCATCTTCTAGCGAAGCCGGCCTCTTCTTTGAGTCCCGTCGCGGCTCCTGCGCAGGCGCACTGATCTGTCCTGGTGAGGGCAGAGCAGAGTACTGCAGTGCGCAGGCGCTGGACCTCTCTGACCTTTCCCGGCGCCTGTGCACTGCAGTACTCTGCTCTGCCCTCACCAGGGCAGAGCAGTGCGCCTGCGCAGGAGACGGGACGGAAAGAGGCCGGCTTCGCTAGAAGATGGGAGGCGCCGAACCTGACCGCGACTCCTATCGGACCGGATGGCGGACCGCCCCTGGGTGAGTATAATATAACTTGTTTTTCTCCTTCGTCTCATTGGGGGACACAGGACTGTGGGTGTATGCTACTGCCGCTAGGAGGCTGACACTAAGTAAACATAAAAAAAGGTTAGCTCCTCCTCCGCCGTATACACCTCAGCACTGGCCGCAGGCAAACCCAGTTATTGCTTAGTGTCTGATGGAGGCACACGTCTGGTTCTTTTTCCAGACCATTTTTTTTTTTTCTTTCCCACGAAGATGAGATAGGGGCGACGGATCCTATTGAAAGGGTCCGATCTCCCCAAACCATCAACGGGCGAGCACGTGGAGTAAAGCCTCCAACGTATCCTCTCCCGCAACGTGGGACATAAATGCCGGACTCAGCCCTGACCACCCTAAGGTATTGAAGCCCTAGGCTGTACAGAGGCAGGAGTTAGTCCGTGCGGCCCCCACTGCACCACCAATGCTAGACTGCGGTGCTGCAAGGTGGCGGACGGTCCCTCTCCTCATCCCCTGAAGGGGTGATGGAGTTAGGGTGCCTGCACCGTCCCTCCTTTTTTTGCTGCAAGCCCCCCTCTAAAAGACGGGAGACGCTGGACTAATGTCTGGGAGAGCCGCAAGTCCACTGCAGCAAGGAAGACCCACCATTAGAGGTCATGGAGCTGGAGCCTGCACCGTTCCCCATTTTTTTGGTAGAAGACTGCAAGCAGGAGAACCCACCTTCAAAGCTCCGGAGAACAGTGTCGGACGTCAGGTAGCGTCTGGGGCGGTCGAGATTCGGTGGGAGCGGTCCGCGAGGCCGTCTGTTAAACCCCCGGAGAGCGCCATCCCCTCTCTGCGTGTGACGGTCCGCCTGGCTTCTAGGCGGCCGCCGCCAAAAATCTAGCTCCCGGCTTCGGCCGGTGCTAGGCCGCGGGCTGAAATTTAGTCCCCGGCTTCGGCCGGGAACCAGGCCGCATGTCTAATTTTGCTCCCGGCGTCGGCCGGAAGATAGGCCGTGCTCCGCCCCCGGCAGCGTCACTTCCGGCGGGCCCGCCCCCTGTTTTTCGGGCGGCCACCGCCAAAAATTTAGGCCGAGGCTTCGGCCGGCGCTAGGCCGCGGCCGGAAATTTAGTCCCCGGCTTCGGCCGGAGACTAGGCTGCGGCCGGAAGTGGCGTCTCCGGCATCTGACGGCGCTAGGCCGCGCCTCTCAACCCCGGCCCCTGTGATCAGCTATATGAGCCACGCCTCCCAGACAGGGAGCGCTCTTTTTGAAAGTCTGGAGCCTTTGCTCTTTTCCTTTTGCGCTGTCAACGCTGCTTAAGGGCGTCCGGGGATACAGGACTGGGGTAAGTGCTGCTACCTCCAGCCCGGCTCCACTTCGCTGCGCCCCGCTACAATACCTCCGCATCGTCACAGAGCTCTGAACAGATACAGTATGTCCAGAAGAACTAAGGCTCACACGGTGCTGTATACCGCATGCATTGCCTGTAAATCCCCTTTTCCGCATGCCCAGACTAATCGGGTCTGCGAAGCCTGTGACTCTGAACGGGCTCAGGAGCCCTCACCTATAGCCCAGCCCAGTGCGTCAGGTCCCCCGGAATGGGCCCTGTCTCTGTCTCAATCTGTGGCATCATTAACAAGAGCAATCGAGTCCCTTCAAGCTCCTGATAGGAGCAGGGACAGTGGTTCACCCGTCTTGGCGACGTCTCAGGAACCTCCGGCCTGCAGGGGCCGCGCTCTCACCAGGCAGACGCAGGGGAAGCGAACCCACACTGCGTCGCCTATGCCGTCCAGGGCTTCGGCATCCTTCAGCTCAGCTTCTCGCTCTCCCTCACCTTTAGAGGCAAGTGATCAATATTCGGATTCCGATACTGAAGGGTCCCTTAATTTGGAAGCTCCAGGTTGTCAGGAGACAATTGACAGTCTGATCGAAGCTGTCAATCAATCTCTGGGGGTAGACGATGAATCCACCTTGGCCTCTGGTCATAAGGTGTCTTTCAAACGAGCCAGACAGACCCATAAGGTTTTTGATGCTCATCCTGAGTTTGAGGAGCTTGTGCAGCGCCACCGAGAAAAACCGGATAAGCGCTTTACAGGACAGAAGGCCCTCAATACCAGGTATCCTTTTGCTCCTGAACTTCTTAAGAAGTGGGCGGAATCCCCAGTGGTCGATCCTCCGGTGTCACGCTTGGCATCTAAGACGCTTCTCTCCCTTCCTGATGGTTCCTCGATTAAGGATCCAACGGATCGTCTGATTGAAAGCCTGGCTCGCTCGGTGTTTGAAGCATCTGGGTCATCTCTATTTCCTGGTCGGAGTCTCTGAACAGAGCTCTTCACGGTGTAGAAGTGCCACCTGAGGTTTTGGAGATATCTAATCAGATGGCTCTCGCAGGTGATTTTTTGATCAACGCTTCTATGGATGCGGCAAATTGCGCAGCATTAGCTGCTGCTAATGCGATTGCCATTAGGAGATCCTTGTGGTTGAGGACTTGGCGAGCAGACTCGACTTCAAAGAAGTCACTTACGTCCTTGCCTTATCAAAGCGGTCGTTTATTTGGTGAAAAACTGGATCAGCTTATATCTGATGCGACAGGAGGGAAGAGTTCTTTTTTGCCTCAGCAGAAGGTCAAACAGCCCTTTCGCCGACAGCCTCAGCCTCGCTTTAGAGCCTTTCGCAACTCAGGTTGGGCTGCAACAGCCAGTTCCAGCGGCTCAGGTCGACCTAATCAGGCCAGAGATCGTCAGGCCTCTTACAAGACCAACCCGTTGGGAAGAATGCGGTCTCAACAACCGAAATCTAGAGGGTCTAGGCCCCAAAGATTTTCGGATAAATGACTGGAGGCAGAATCCGGTCGATTCTTCCAGAGTAGGCGGCCGTCTACTCTGGTTTCGTCCCACTTGGCTATCAATTACTCAAGACGAATGGGTCAGAGAATTAGTCACCTCGGGGTACAAGATAGAATTTACCAGCCTTCCCTCAAATCGTTTCTTTCCCTCGCGCCTTCCCAAGGAGGAGTCTCGGGTTCTCGCCTTATTCAAGGCGGTCGAGTCTCTTCGACACAGCGGGGTTGTCGTACCTGTACCAGAGGTCGAAAAAGGTCGGGGGTTTTATTCCAATCTGTTCATTGTACCCAAAAAGGACGGTACCGTAAGGCCCATTCTGGATCTAAAAAGACTGAATCGGTTCGTCAAAATTCGACATTTTTGAATGGAGTCTCTCCGCTCGGTCATTGCTGCCATGGAAAAAGGGGAATTTCTAGCATCAATAGACATCCAGGATGCCTATCTTCACATCCCCATATTTCCCCCTCATCAAAGGTTTCTTCGGTTTGCCATCGGCAAACTTCACTTTCAGTTCGCTGCCTTGCCATTCGGGCTAGCCACAGCTCCCAGAGTGTTCACAAAGGTCATGGCTATTGTTGTATCCATTCTACACTCCAGGGGGATAGTCATCTTGCCTTACCTAGACGACCTTCTCATCAAGGGTCCGTCTTTCCAAACATGCGAGGAAAGTGTCAGCATTACCCTAGACACTCTTGTTCGCCTGGGGTGGCTGGTGAATATGAAGAAGTCATCTCCCGTGCCATCTCGAAAGATCACCTTCTTAGGGATGGATTTCGACACCGCTCAAGGGTTGATAATCCTTCCTCAGGACAAGGCCTTAGTTCTCCGTCAAGAGGTACGGATCCTTCACAAACCGATTCCTCATACCATCCGGTTTTGCATGAGGGTCCTAGGAAGGATGGTGGCAACGATCGAGGCGATTCCATTTGCCCAGTTTCATCTTCGCCCCCTTCAGCATGCACTCTTGGCAGTATGGGACGGGAGCCTTTATTCCCTCAATCTTCGGTGCCGTCTGTCCCTGAAGGTCAGACAGACTCTTATGTGGTGGACGAGGAGTTCCACTCTTCAACAGGGCCGTTTGTTTCCTCCGAATATCTGGATGGTAGTCACAACGGATGCCAGCCTGCTCGGATGGGGAGCAGTGTTTCGTCACCACACAGCCCAGGGGACTTGGTCTCAGCAGGAGTCGATCCTCCCAATAAATATTTTAGAGATCCGAGCTATTTGGCTGGCTCTGAGGCATTTTCACCAGCATCTGGCAGGCCGCCCAGTCCGAATTCAGTCAGACAATGCCACGGCGGTGGCATACATAAACCATCAGGGAGGTACCCGCAGCAGGGCGGCCATGCACGAGGTAAAACAGATTCTGTCCTGGGCAGAGGTAAATCACTCCGTGATTTCAGCAGTCCACATTCCGGGCGAGGAAAACTGGGCAGCGGATTTTCTCAGCCGTCACGGCATAGCTTCAGGGGAATGGTCACTACATCCCGAGATATTTCAGCAGATATGTCGACGCTGGGGAACCCCAGATGTGGACCTGATGGTTTCCAGGATGAATGCCAAGGTGCCCAACTTCGTCTCCCGGTACCGGGATCCGCAGGCAATTGCGGTGGACGCCCTGGTTCTACCGTGGAATCAATTCCATCTTCCATACTTATTTCCACCAATAGCTCTTCTCCCAAGGGTGATCAGAAAGATCAGGATAGAGGGGTTCCAGCGATATTAATCGCTCCGGATTGGCCGCGTCGCTCTTGGTACGCGGAGCTGGTACAGTTGCTCGCCGACGCACCCTAGCGACTGCCAGAGCGTGCGGACCTTCTCTCCCAGGGCCCAGTTTACCACCAGAACTCAGCGGTCCTGTGTTTGACGGCCTGGCCGTTGAATCTTGGATCCTGACCAGGGCTGGATTCTCTAAAAAGGTCGCCGCGACGATGGCTAGCGCCCGAAAGCCCGTCTCGGCTCACATCTACCACGGTACTTGGAAGGTCTTTTTTGCTTGGTGCAGGGAACATGGTTGTTCCCCGCTTAGGTTTTCAATTCCAAACATTCTGTCATTTCTCCAGGCAGGCCTAGATTCAGGTCTAGCGCCAAGTACGCTTAGACGGCAGATATCAGCCTTGTCTGTGCTTTTTCAGCGAAGGATCGCGTCTAATTTTCAGGTTCGGACCTTTATTCAGGGGGTTGTCCATATAGTTCCTCCCTACAAGACTCCTTTAGAGGTTTGGGACCTCAATCTAGTCCTGGGAGTTCTGCAAGAGTCTCCTTTTGAACCTTTGCAGGAGGTTTCTCTGTCGTTTCTTTCCTGGAAAGTGGTGTTTTTGGTAGCCATAACATCCATAAGGCGGGTTTCGGAGCTGGCTGCACTGTCTTGTCGAGCTCCGTACTTGCTTTTCCATCAGGATAAGGTGGTGCTCAGACCTACTCCACCTTTTTTGCCTAAAGTCGTGTCCTCATTTCATATTAATGAGGACATTGTTTTGCCCTCATTTTGCCCAGCTCCGACGCACCGAGTGGAGAAGGCTCTCCATACGCTGGATCTGGTGAGAGCACTCGGGAGATATGTATCTCGGACGGCGTCCTTTCGACAGACGGACACGCTGTTTGTCCTCCCTGAAGGTCGCAGGAAGGGACTCGCTGCCTCTAAATCAACCTTGGCTAGGTGGATTCGGTTAGCCATTCAGGAGGCTTACCGCATCAGAGGCGCGGTGGTTCCTGCAGGGATCAAGGCTCACTCCACCAGAGCGGTGGGTGCCTCCTGGGCCCTTCGGCATCAGGCTTCAGTGGAACAGGTTTGTAAAGCAGCAACCTGGTCCAGTCTACATACCTTTTCCAAGCATTATAATGTCCATACCCAGGCTTCTGCGGATGCCAGTCTGGGTAGAAGGATTCTTCAGGGCGCGGTTGCGCACATATAAGCAATGCTTGATTATAAATTACACTGTGGAGTCGGTTTCCCACCCAAGGGACTGCTTTGGGACGTCCCACAGTCCTGTGTCCCCCAATGAGACGAAGGAGAAATACGGATTTTTGTGTTACTCACCGTAAAATCCTTTTCTCCGAGACGCTCATTGGGGGACACAGCTCCCTCCCTATTAGCCGGATGGCTTCGATTTCTAAGTTAATTTTATTTGCTTGGGTCTATATCAGTAGATTTACTTCTGGATATATTGTACCTGTATTAACATTAATTTATTCTTTAGCCTCCTACTGCTTTTTGCACTAAACTGGGTTTGCCTGCGGCCAGTGCTGAGGTGTATACGGCGGAGGAGGAGCTAACCTTTTTTTATGTTTACTTAGTGTCAGCCTCCTAGCGGCAGTAGCATACACCCACAGTCCTGTGTCCCCCAATGAGCGTCTCGGAGAAAAGGATTTTACGGTGAGTAACACAAAAATCCGTATTTCTTCTCTTTCAGGTTACATCGGGTGCTTATCTACAGCATTACAGAATGCTATAGATAAGCCCCTGATGGCGATGGCTCAGCTTATAGTCCAAAAATGGGGTGACAGATTCCCTTTTAAAAGGATTGTCCTGTGCCAGTTAATTTCTGCATAAGGGCTCCCTCTCACCCTCCATCCCTCCCCCTCGAAAATAAATGAGCGGGGGGGGCAGGTGGGAACAGCATACATTGGGTAGCACTTCAGGAGCAAGTACCAAACTCATATCCGACATATGAATGGCGAATTTTTTTTTTTTTTTTTTTTAATTATTTCGCATTTGTTAAAAAAAAACTACCGTATGTATTCTAAATATAATTTTAGCCTTTTAATTATACAGCAGTATTACTACAAATTGCAAAGATGCTAAATCCATTTTTTTATTATTCGATATGACTTCCACATTTTTTTCTCTCTTCCCTACAGTTCGCTTGATGATTGATAACCCGTATGAGACCAGATCTGATAGTTTCTACTTCGTGGATAACAAGCTCATCATGCACAATAAAGCAGATTATGCCTACAATGGTGGCCAGTAGGGCTATGCTTCCTTGGACTGATCTGTTTTGAGACAGAACATTCCTTGACAAGAACGGAGGATTAGGGGATATATTTGAGGTCAATCCTGTGCTTGACATATTATGAACATTTCTAATTTTCATTCTTTTTTTTTTTTCCCTTTTATATTGTGCTGCAATACAGAACTGAAGACTTTGTACAAAAGATATTAATTTATTTTTATAATATCCGTGTGATCGTCCTTTATTGGACTTTTGCGCTGTGGAGGAAGCTATAGAAGAACAGTCGCTGTTACGAGAATATTCATATTTGAAATGTTAAGCGGTTTCCATAATTTGGTTCTTGGTTTGTGCAATACCATAACCTCCTTTTCCCGGATATGTTTTTAAAGTGCACAGAGCATTCTTAACACTTTTATATATTTCTTAAATCAAGTTTGGTAAAATGTCTATAGCATCTTGCTTCCTGTGTTGCCTAAATGAAACTTCGGTAGCATCTGCTAAAAAAAAACCAATATCCGCAAGCATATCATTATGTATAAATAGTCCTTTTTTTCACTAACGATGGGCCAGTAAGGTCCCATTTTCATTCTCTCTTCATCCTCGATAGTCTTTAAAGGCTATATATATTCCAATAAAACTATAAGCAATAATTTATTATCCAAATAGCAGGTATTGTGTCTACCTGCTACCAAGGGAGTGGGGGCCAGGACAGATAAATGTCTTCCATTTGCACAGACTGAGACCAGGTTGAGGATTGTTCTGGGCAGATACTGATAGTGGGTCCATACCAGTCCATGTTAATGTGTCTATGAATACTAATAAGCACCCGTGATGTGAAACTTTACTGTTAAAAAAGCATAATGGTGTAATAGGGAAATGTGTTCTATGGCCTGTACATGGCAGAACCCCACATTTTAATGGACTCCATTGATCGCAGCTTCTGACATGGGGATTACTTCTGTAGCATGCCCATAACGTGTGAAGCAATGAGTGCTAGACTTCTTGTTATACAACTCTTAGGGTATGTGCACACCTTGAGTATTTGCAGCAGATTTTTTTGCAGCAAAAACTAAAGGAAAAACACTGTGTACAAGTCATGCGGTTTTTACTTTTACCGCCACCCTATTTGAATGGGTGCAAAAATGCAGAAAACAAAGCATGTGCATAACGTTTCAGAAATTTCATTCACTTTTGCTTGTACTGTTAAACCCTGCGGTTTTTTTTTTTTTTCCGCGGCGAAAAGCGCAGCATGTGAACAAGCTTTGTTTTGATGCCTCCATATTTTACCTCCAATTCAACTGAATAGAATCGATAGGAGGAGGATTTGAGCATAGCTCCATGTATCAGCTTGTCTCATCCAAACACTTTCTTAAATGCTTATTCTCATCATCATCATAAATAGTTCAAATAGCAAAAAAAATAGTGACTTTAATTTCCTTATATTAAAAACCCTCTCCATTCGCTGGAGCGCAAGGGATTTTAATGTTATGGTTTACCTCCGTTTCCTAGGTTACCAGCCATTCTGCATTCTATCGGATGTGGTTGCTCTACTAGGCAGGAACGCCGTGCTTAAAAGATCTTTCTAGATAGCTTGTAATGTATATGTAGAGCTTTGAAGCTGCACTCTTGTGATGCTGCAGAGACAAAGCTGGCTGTGCTTGCAGCAATGGAGAGCACACAGTTTGAGCTGGCGGCACCACTCGTCCGAACTGTCTGTCAAGCAGCAAATGGTGTAATCCTGCGGAAGTTGAGAAAACTGCTTTAGGAAAAATGTATAACAATTCTGGTTTAGAGCCTCTGGCAACAGCTTGACATCGGGCACATTATGAAGCCCCGCTACCTAAATGCTTGCTATTAGGCTAGGCGGGTCACGCCACAGAATTTTCTCAGATGTTGAGAAGATGGGGCAAAGAAACTTCTACTTTCTCAATCTGTGAAAATTGTACCCCCTTGGATGTCATCCGAGTGCAGTCCGATCAATGTTTTCCACAGACTCATTGATTTGCATGGTTGAGTATGATCTAAATGCAAATCGTGTATGCTGCGATTTCTTTTTTTTTTTTCTTCCTCTGAGTCTGTCCGAGGACAAAATCCGACGTGCACAGTCTCATAGAATATCAATGATACAAGTGCGATCTGATGTTTTGTCAGATCGCACTCGTGAAGACAACCGTGTTTTCACTCCGAGTCCTTAGAGCTGTATATTGGAGCGCTAGCAATCGCCTGTTTTTAACCTTTTATAAAAAATGATCAATTTGTCTGTTAGCTCATTACCTTATTTTTTCCCAGCTACCCGCTCTCTGAGCTTGCTCTTTTGCACAAGCAAATTCCTAGGATAATTGAATACAGGATTTTTTAGGATAATTGAAGGGAAATTTGTGACTTAAGTTTTTCCAAGTGACATTGGCTTGAAAAGGGTTTTGCTCTGTGCCATGGCTTTTAGAAATGCAAAATACAATTGAGTGTTAAAGGGATATTAGTAGATGCCGGCAGATGCTGCTGCTAATCCTGGGATCTACTGGATTACATTCATAAACTGTAAATGATTAGTTTAATCTTTATCTAAAACTCACTTTTATTTATGACTTTGGGACAGGTACATGTAATGTTTTTGTTAAAAAAAAAAAAAAAGTGTATCATTAGAAACTAACCAATAGTTTGAATCAGGTTTTTGTTATGTATTTTTCTATTTTTTTTCATATCACAATTTGTATTAATTAAAACGAAATAGAAATCATGCGGTTTCCACACTGGCCCCTGGGGTTGTTTTTGACTTATACTTCCCTTTATGCTCAGAAGACTTTTTAACGGTCTCTTGATCATCAGAGACAGGATTACAATGACAGGAAGTGTCTCTAAATAAAGGTGAAGTGGCAAAGACCCCGATTCCAGTGATGTCACTTACTGGGCTGCTTGCTGTAGTTTTGATAAAACTGTTTTATCAGCAGGAGATTATCCCTAGAGAACTAGTAAACCTGATGCCAGGAAGTCCTCCATTTTCATGAGCTCTGGGTGTTCCCCACCACTGATTGACAGTTTTCTGTGTACACTGTCCATGGGCAGAAAGTTGTAATCAGTGGTGCCGGTGGGATTATACAGAACTAAACATTCAGAGAGCTGCTAGATCTGCAGAGGATAAAGCAGCGATTTTATCAAATGATAGCAATCAGCCCAGTAAGTGATACATCACTGAAATAAGAGTCTCTGTCCCTATATTATACTGCTCTCGGATGGATTAACAAAAACCTGCTGACAGATTTCCTTTAACAATACAACGTGTCACAGCTGATGCTGGTCCCCCACCTTCCATGATAATTTTTTTTTTTTACATATTCATTAGTTGCGGTGTTGCTACTAAGGTACGTGTGGATTTCTTGGGGGAAAAAAAAATCGGAACTAGGTAGTGATGATCGAGCATGCTTGTGTCCTAATCAAGTATTTTTGCTGTGCATGAAAAAAATGCTCAGGTTCCTGCGGCTGCATGTCTCCTGGGTGTTAGACAGCCACAACACTTGTAGGGATTGCCTGTTTGTTACGCACGCTCATCACTAGAACTGGGAGTCTGCAATGACCTTAGTGGTCAGTGTGTGAATAGCATAATGTGTTTTTTTTTTTTTTTTTTTTTACACATTGTGATATGAAAAAAAAAGTTTTAAAATATACACTTTAAAGTTAACGGTGGTGAGACTGTACTTTTGTGTTGTCCCATTATATGTCTTGTATAACATAGGACAAGGATTGTTTTTCTGTGTAAGGCCGGGGTCACACTTGCGAGTGCAATGCGAGAAACTCACCTCAACACCCGGCACGCGGACCGGAGCGAGCAGCTGTATAGAAACTCATGCAGACGCACGCTCCGGTCCGAGTGCCGGCGGCAGTGCCGGGTGTTGAGGTGAGTTTCTCGCAAGTGTGACCCCGGCCTTATTCTGTACTTTGCTCCCAGTCGGGCTGAGGGTGATCATTTCTTCGCTGTGCAGCGTCAGGTCCCAGGTCCAAGCTGCCATTACATGGGTGACATTGGGAATGGTGACTCGGGCAGACTCTGGAGACCACTGCTGGGGTCCCGCGTGGTCGTCCGGACACTATGGTCACCACAGCACCAATAGCTACAGGAGCAAATACAGAAGCCGCCAACAGTACTGAACCAGTGGATGTAAATCCTAGTTGAGGTCACTGTGCCTTTAAGCTGTGTCTATGTAACTCCTGCTACTTCCACAATTTGGGTAGATTTACAAGAACCTGTATTTTTCTGTAAGAAATAAAGGAATTTTGATTAAAACAAAGCTGATTTGTGAGTCATATTCATGAAGTGGCAAGACCTGAACAATCGAATGCCTAGAAGTCCAGTCCCGCAGAATGGATTTACATGCATCACGTGATTGGGCTACGCGCCGTCTGGGGTGGGCGGGGCCTTGTGGGACGTCGGGGAGGAGCCTGGGGACGGCTGGAGAAGAGTTTGGGAAGGGTGACACGGAGAGCCGGCTAACATGATACGGGGGATTTCGGTGTTGTGCAGAGCATGGCGGCCGCACACTGGTCGGGAGACGGGACCGTACGGTGCCTCCGGCCGTCAGCTGACCTCTGTTGTCTCCACAGCTGTCCGGGGCTTGCACACCGTGTACCAGACTGTGGAGCTGCCGGATACTCACCGCATGCTGCGGGACACATGCAGGGAATTCGCCGAGAAAGAGCTCCAGCCCATAGCTGCCCAGCTGGACCGAGAGCACCGGTACCCGAGAGAACAGGTGTGAGCAATGCCGGGGCTGCTGCCCTTTCACCCACTGACCGCTGCGTGCAGAGCGCTGGCTTCTGGGTAGTTTCCACCAATCCCCATTCACGCTGCTTAGAACTACAAGTGCCAGCATGGCCATGCCAGTACACGGCTTTGCTCTCCATCCTCTGGCCTTTTCTGTAAATCCCTTTACCACCTGTTATAGGGAACCTGTCAGCACATTATAGGGCAGCGCTGCTGATGGGCAGGAGGGAGTCTGGGACTGGTCAGGTGTCCAGCAGCCTTCTGTACTTTGTGCTGTAAGTAGGTCTCACCTGAGGATAATCCTTCAAGTATCATTTGCTTATTCATATTCTTGCATCATAAGATGCTGGTTAAGCCGCTGTTGGCATTGTAGTGGCCGCCACATTGTTCTGTAGCGCTCCTAGAAGCCGCTGTAGCCAAGAGCTCGCGTGGACTAGCGATTTGTTTCATTTTTGGTACATTGACATTCTCTCTCCAGGTTCAGAAGATGGGGCAGATGGGATTACTGTCAGTGGAGGTCCCAGAAGATCTCGGTGGAGCTGGACTTGACTACTTGGCGTATTCTATTGCAATGGAAGAAATAAGTCGTGGCTGTGCATCCACCGGAGTCGTCATGAGTGTCAACAATGTGAGAGAATTTACAGTGCAGACTTTGTTCCAGTAAATGGGGGAGATTTATTCAGGCCGGTCCTGATAAATAGCACTCTGTGTAGAAGGCATGGGATTTATTAAGAGTCTGTGCCTTTTAATAAATAGGGCTGATCGCTTGTTGTGTGCCATCATCAGTGGCAGCCACAGGCTGGGGTAATGCTACACTGTACTTTACTCCACTTTCTGACATAAATGATAGTAGGCTCCTTGGGCTGTGTATGACCACACCCCTGACACTAAGCTTCACCCACTTGTTAGAAGACTGCTGTGTGTTTGAAAGCCAGAACGAGGCTCTCACAGACTTTTATATTGATTTGTGACCTCCAGCTCGTTCAGCAAACGCAACCCAGCAGGTCATAAACTGCTGGAGACGACCGGAATGGTGGTGATCGAAGAGGAAGACGGTGGCAGGTAAGTATCAGACTAGGTGCAGGGGCCTTAACTCCAGTGCTGCAATAAAAAAAAATGCTGGACTGGTGCTTTAATACATGTTGTAATAAAAGGGTTAAAGATCTATCCTTAGGAAAGGTTACCAATATCCTAGTCATAGATATCCCCTTTAATAAGTATGCCTCATCTACCTGATTGTCAGAAAAGCTTGCCAGATTAGCCTTAACAATTCGTCACAGCACTGAAACAGTTACATGGTGATTGGCCATTATGAGCAGTTCAGTTATGAAGTCTTTTTTTTTTTTTAACTACATATTTGATTTTACAGACAAAACACCCGAATGACAATCTGCCTGATGGGGATTTTGGTTTATTTAGTGTGCTACATTTTTGTTAAAGGGAACCTGTCACCTGTTCTGGCAACTATAAGATGCGGCCACTGCCTTTCGGGGCTAATCTACAGCATTCTATAATTATGTAGATAAGCCCCCGGTCCGACCTGAAAGATAAGAAAAGTAAGTTTTATTATACTCATCGGGGAGCGGTCCGATGCGATCTGGTCCGATGGGTGTCGTGGGTCCGGTGCCTCCCATCTTCTTGCGATGTCGCCTTCCTGCTTGCTTCCTCGCTCCTGGTATCGCACTTCTGCGCAGGCATACTTATCTGCCCTGTTGAGGGCACAGCAAATTCCTGCAGTGCGCAGGTGCTGGGCATCTCTGACCTTTCCCAGCGCCTGTGCACTGCAGTACTTTGCTCTGCCCTTAACAGGGCAGATAAGTATGCCTGCAACAGAGCGCAATGGCGGGAAGGCATGAACCAAGCAGGAGGCTGCATCACGAAGATGGGAGAGCCCGGACCTGTGACACCCATCCGACCGGATCGTTCCCCCGTGCCCCCAGGTGAGTATAATAAAACTTATTTTTCGTATCTTGCAGGTCGGATGGGGGGCTTATCTACAGCATTATAAATGCTGTAGATAAGCCCTGAAAGGCAGTGGCCACATCTTATAGCGGCCAGAACAGGTGACAGGTGCACTTTAAGCAGTACTACCTTGTTGTCATTTATTTACATGTAGCTTTTTGTAGTCCCTATATTTAGGTCCAGTCCTCAAAAACGGCTCTGATGAGCAGAAAAAGAAGTGGATTACTCCATTTTGTAGCGGGGACAAGATCGGCTGCTTTGCACTAAGTGAACCAGGTTTGTGAAGTGCTTATGAATACAGTTGTTCTTGAAAGTTTGTGAACCCTTCAACGATTTCCATATTTCTGCATAAAATTGACCTCGAACTACATCAGATTTTCAACAAGACCTAAACGCTAAATAAAAAGAACCACCAAATCAAACAAATGTATAAAAAATATTAAACTTTTTTTTTTTTTTTTTTTTTTTTTTTTAGGGAGGTTTCTTGTTGAGGTGATCTTACAGCAATGCCCATGAACATCCAGTCCAGACTGAGAGAAGTAGGTTTTAAAAACTCTGCTATGCGTTTCGGAGCAGCTCCTGCTCCTTCTTCAGGCAAGCATATAGCATGTGTAATGGTTACAACCATTATATGCAATGCAGTGATTATTGGCTGTCAAATCAAATGCTACACACAACAGGTGGTAATCCAATTATGCCAATGGACCAAGTCTCCATTCTTGTAACCATCACATATGCTATATATTTGCCTGAAGAAGGACCAGGAACTGCTCCGGAACGCATAGCAAACTTTTTAAAACCTATTTTTCTCTGTCTGTACTGGACGTTCATGGGCATTTCTGTAAGATCACCTCAACAAGAAACCTCCCCCTTCAACATGTTCTGGATCCTGTGGGGGATTTAGCGGGTGGAGCAGCATCCCTATTGATTCCCACGTTTACCACAGGGATATGCCTGGATGCACAACCACTAAGCTATTTGTGCACGGTGAGTATTTGCTTGCAGAAAGTTATGCAAGTTTTCTGCATCTCTTGACAGAACACACGTTTTGGTGCATTTTTGCTGCGGTTTTTGTACAGCAATTAAGGCTTTTATGAGCTAAAGATATTTAAAAAAATAAAAAGTTTTGTGATGTAATTTCTTGGTTCAATACCACCTTTTTCATGCTGATGCAGTGGCATGAGGGTAATGGAATTAGGGCTTGGTGTCAGCAACTGTCATTGACACCTAGCCCTAGGCTTAGCAATGAAAAGGTGTCAGCCTGACACTCATTACAAAGCCTCCAATGTAACCTGAAAGATAAGAAAAACAAGTTATATTATACTCATCTGGGGGCTGTCCGGTCCGATGGGCGTCGTAGGTACGGGTAGAGAGAGAGATGTTTGTCCATGTGTATCGGATAAGGGGACAGTCTCACAAAGTATGAAGTAAACTTCCTCTATCTATACAGTATCTCCAGTAAATTAAGCCCCCGTCACACTAAGCGAGATCGCTGAAGTGTCACCGATTTTGTGACGCAACAGCGACCTAGCCAACGATCTCGCTTAGTGTGACACGCAGCGACGACCAGCCCCCCTGCTGGGTATTGCTGATCGTCGTCGAATGGTCTGGACCATTTTTTCATCGTTGGTCTCCCGCTGGCCAGCGCGCATCGCTGCGTGTGACAGCGGGAGACCAACGATCAGCGAGCTGGTATCCAATGTACACATCGGGTAATTAAGGGCTGCGCGGCGCCTAGTTACCCGATATGTACCCTGGTTACCGGCTCTCAGCTTCTGCTGTAGAGCGCTGAGAGCCGGTATCTAGGGTACATATCGGGTAACTAGGCGCCGCGCAGCCCTTAGTTACCCGATGTGTACAGTCATGGCCAAAAGTTTTGAGAATGACACAAATATTATATTTTCACATGATCTGCTGCCCTCTAGTTTTTATGTGTGTTTGACAGATGTTTTTATCACAGACAGAAATATAATAATTGCAAACATATGAGTAACAAAAGCTTATATTGACAGTTAGAATGAGTTAATGCAGCAAGTCAATATTTGCAGTGTTGACCCTTCTTCTTCAGGACCTCTGCAATTCTCCCTGGCATGCTCTCAATCAACTTCTGGACCAAATCCTGACTGATAGCAGTCCATTCTTGCACAATCAATGCTTTCATTTTGTCAGAATTTTTAGGTTTTTGTTTGTCCACCCGTCTCTTGTTGATTGACCACAGGTTCTCAATGGGATTAAGATCTGGGGAGTTTCCAGGCCATGGACCCAAATCTCTGTTTTGTTCCCTGAGCCATTTAGTTATCACCTTTGCTTTATGGCAAGGTGCTCCATCATGCTGGAAAAGGCATTGTTGATCGCCAAACTGCTCTTGGAGGGTTGGGAGAAGTTGCTCTTGGAGGACATTCTGGTACCATTTTTTATTCATGGCTGTGTTTTTAGGCAAGACTGTGAGAGAGCCGATTCCCTTAGCTGAGAAGCAACCCCACACATGAATGGTTTCAGGATGCTTAACAGTTGGCATGAGACAAGACTGGTGGTAGCGCTCACCTTGTCTTCTCCGAATGAGGCTTTTTCCTGATGTCCCAAACAATCGAAAAGGGGATTCATCAGAGAAAATAACTTTACCCCAGTCCTCAGCAGTCCACTACCTGTACCTTTTGCAGAATATCAGTCTGTCCATGATGTTTTTTCTGGAGAGAAGTGGCTTCTTTGCTGCCCTCTTTGAGACCAGGCCTTGCTCCAAGAGTCTCCGCCTCACAGTGCGTTCAGATGCACTCACACCTGCCTGCTGCCATTCCTGAGCAAGCTCTGCACTGTTGGTGGCCCAATCCTGCAGCTGAAACACTTTTAAGAGACAGTCCTGGCTCTTGCTGGTCTTTCTTGGGCGCCCTGGAGCCTTTTTGGCAACAATGGAACCTCTCTTCTTGAAGTTCTTGATGATGCGATAGATTGTTGACTGAGGTGCAATCTTTCTAGCTGCGATACTCTTCCCTGTTAGGCCATTTTTGTGCATTGCAATGATGACTGCACGTGTTTCTTTAGAGATAACCATGGTTAACAGAAGAGAAACAATGATGCCAAGCACCAGCCTCCTTTTAAAGTGTCCAGTGGTGTCATTCTTACTTAATCATGACAGATTGATCTCCAGCCATGTCCTCATCAACACCCACACCTGTGTTAATGGAGCAATCACTGAAAAGAGGTTAGCTGGTCCTTTTAAGGCAGGGCTGCAATGATGTTGAAATGTGTTTTGGGGGATAAAGTTCATTTTCTAGCCAAATATTGACTTTGCAAGTAATTGCTGTTAAGCTGATCACTCTTTATAACATTCTGGAGTATATGCAAATTGCCATTAGAAAAAGTGAAGCAGTAGACTTTGTAAAAATTAATATTTGTGTCATTCTCAAAACTTTTGGCCATGACTGTACATTGGATACCAGCTCTCAGCGCTCTACAGCAGAAGCTGGGAGCCGGTAACCAGGGTACATATCGGCTAACTAGGCGCCGCGCAGCCCTTAGTTACCCGATGTGTACATTGGATACCAGCGTGCTTGCTAGTCCTGATCGCTGGTGAGTCTGCCCATGTGACAGCTCACCAGCGATCAGCTAACGATGTCCCAACGATCCCATCCACGTCGAATCGTTTGCAGGGCTGTATTTAGAGTTTCTGCTGCCCTAGGCACTTTTCGTTCTGCCTCCCCCATTGGTGAGTATGACTAATGCAGACACTGTCGGCAGTGACTTAGGCTACTTGCACGTCAGCGATTTTTGCCGTTCGCGGCAGATCCGGCAGTTTTTTCCGCATCTGCCATGTAACGGATCACTCATGGCAACACTGCATTCGGCCTCAATCATTCCCTATGCGACTTGCGGACATGTGCGACACTTGCAGTTTTGACGCGATCCCGCAAATCCGATACTTGCAGCAACGGAAAAAAAAACGCTACTAGCAGTGTTTTTTTTGTCTCACCGCAAGTACCGCACATGTTTGCAAGTCCCATAGGGAATGAATGAGGCCGAATCTATGTGTGTGCCCATGTAGCTCTTTCAAAGACAGTGGTTTCCTGCCACACTCAAAAGACATACAAATAGGATGTTTAGATTGTGAGCCCAATGGGGACAGTGTTGATGATGTATGTAAAGTGCTGTGGAGCTAATAGCGAAATATCAGTGAATAAATATTATTCTTAATATTATGTTACAATACCAGGATCTGAGGATTTTCTGTTTCGAGGTCAAGAGCTCTCTGATGCGATGTTGCTGCCTCTCTCGCTGTCTTCCTCTTTTGACACTACAGTGTGGTGACAAGAAAACATTAAATGGTTAACAGCAAGAAGTCTGGTGTCTGTGTACTAACTGAAACTAGAAATCTCCCCACACCATTCCAGCAGACATTTGGAGCATTACATAGATGGATTTTATTATTCTATTACTGCCAGTCTCTGACTAAGGCCATATTCATATGTGTGGGGTTGTAAACAGATACTTACATATAAATCTGGACAATTTATCTTCTAGATCTCCCGGTATATTATTTATTATAGATCTATAATATATATGTACAAGGAGACCGATAGTATAAAATGTCCAGAATTACCTGTAATATTGATGTACACATCTATTATATATATGTCCAGGGTGATCTATAATATATAATGCTCAGGTAGTAGATTTATAATAATGTACAATCCAGGCTAATCTATCTGTATAATGTCCAGAGGCAGAGATATATTTAGGGTACGTCTCCACGTTCAGGAAACGCTGCGGGTTTGGACGCTGAGAACAGCCGCGGAGTCCAATCCGCAGCGTCCAAATGTTACAGCATAGTGGAGAGGATTTTATGAAATCCACTATGTGTACAAAGATGCAGGTGGCAGACCTGCGTATATGCACATGTGGCGTGTCTTTCTAGACCGCAGCACGTCTATTTATCTCGCGGAGACGCTCATCTACACAATATAAATAACACCGTCCTATCTATAGGATGCGGTGATTCCACACGGTTCAATGAACACGTGAATCACCGCGCGTACAAAAGCCCGCAAAGCTTTGGACGGAGCTGTGTTCTCTCTGCAGCGTTTCCTGAACGTGGAAACATAGCCTTAGGGTATGTGCACACATTGCAGATTTGTCTGCAGAAGTTTCCGTACATAATCCGCATCTATTGACAGAAAACGCAGGTGCGTATTTGATGCGTTTTTTACATGTGGATTTGTATGCCTTTTTGTAAGCTAAATAAAGATGTTATTTAACAAAAAAAAAATTTGTGATGTCATTTCTGTCCAGCCTCCTCTTTTTTACATTAGTCCAGCGCTCATTCCCCGCCTCAGCGCTCATTCCCCACCCCAGCGCTCATTCCCCACCCCAGCGCTCATTCCCTGCCTCAGCTCTCATTCCTCCAGTGCTCATTCCCCACCCCAGCGCTCATTCCCCACCCCAGCGCTCATTCCCCACCCCAGCGCCTTCCCACCCCAGCGCTCATTCCCCACCTCAGCGCTCATTCCCCACCTCAGCGCTCATTCCCCCTCACGCTCATTCCCACCTCAGCGCTCATTCCCCACCCGGCCTCATTCCCCACCCCGGCCTCATTCCCCACCCCAGGCTCTCATTCCCCACCCCAGCGCTCATTCCCCACCCCGGCGCTCATTCCCCACCCGGCGCTCATTCCCCACCCGGCTCTCATTCCCCCCCCAGCGCTCATTCCCCACCCCGGCGTCATTCCCCACCTCGGCGCTCATTCTCCCACGCTCATCCCCACCTCGGCGCTCATTCTCCCCAGCGCTCATTCCTCCCCGTGCTCATTCCTCCCCAGCGCTCATTTCTCCCCCAGCGCTCATTCCTCCCCAGCGCTCATTCCTCCCCCAGCGCTCATTCCTCCCCCAGCGCTCATTCCTCCCCAGCGCAGCACTCAATCCCCAGCACTCAATCCCCATCGCTTATTTCTCCCCCAGCGCTCATGCCCCCACCGCTCACTGCCCCAACCGCGCTCACTGCCCCAACCGCGCTCACTGCCCCCACCGCGCTCACTGCCCCCCAGCCCCAGCGTTCACTGTCCCCCCCCCCCCCCCAGCCCCAGCGTTCACTGTCCCCCCCAGCCCCAGCATTCACTGTCTCCCCCCCAGCGCTAACGGTCTGCCCCCAGCGCTCATGGTCCCCCCCAGCGCTCACTGTCCCCCCCCCCCAGCCCCAGCGTTCACTGTCTCCCCCCCAGCGTTCACTGTCCCCCCCCCAGCCCCAGCGCTCACTGTCCCCCCCCCCAGCCCAGCGTTCACTGTCCCCCCCCGCCCCAGCGCTCACTGTCCCCCCCCCCCCCCAGCTCCAGCGCTCACCTCCCCCCCCTGCTCCAGCGCTCACTGTCCCCCCCAGCCCTCACTGTCTCCCAGCCCCAGCGTTTACTGCCCTCCCTGCTCATTCCTCCCCCGTTATCATACTCACCTCCTCCTGCTGCCTGCAGCTCCAATGGTCCAGCGCTGACATCCTGTTCCTGTATGAGCGCGTGGACCACTGGTGGTCCCGCTCATTAAGGTCATGAATATGGACGCCACGCCTATGAGAATGGAGTGGCATCCATATTCATGACCTTAATGAGCGGTGCCACCAGTGGTCCGCGCGCTCATACAGGAAGATGTCTGCGCTGGACCATCGGAGCTGCAGGCAGCAGGAAGACGGAGGAGGTGAGTATGATGAGGGTGGGGGCCGAGGGGGAGGGAAGCAAGGGGAAAAAAAAAATCATGCTCAGGTGCCGTCCCGCCCTAGGCACGTGCCCTCGAGTGCATAGTGGCAAATACGGCCCTGATCGTTGGTGGGATCGCTGGGACATTGAAGAGTGTGACGGGACCCTGACTTGGAGATGTCCCATCTTGGTGATTTGAAACCATTGTATTGGTGTACATGGGCTAAATCATGAAAATTCTGTAACTGTGCCAATACTTATGCACTAAGTTATGACCTCTATTAAGGCCATACTACCATTATTAATGAGCTAAGGCTAATACGGCTGCATGTCATCCTTGGTGAAATATAACTTAAGCAATTGAATACATAGATATACATGCAAACACAAGCGTACCCATTTGTTAGAAATTGACATTGTGCTTTGTAGCTAAAATACTGTTCTCTTGTAATTTTTAGGTAATGGCAGTGATGCAGGGGCTGCAAGTACAGTTGCCAGGCTGGTTGGGGATGAATGGGTTCTGAATGGAACAAAATCCTGGATTACAAATGCATGGATGCCTCTGCAGTTGTTGTTTTTGCTACAACAGATAAGTCCATGAAACACAAGGTGAGTGACTTAAGTGTCTTGTAGAAATAAGACTTGTTTTATAGTGATATTACGCCTTCTATTGTAATGTTTTGCCTAATTACGAGGCATTAGGTTGTTATTACCTCTGACAAAATTGTCAAAATAATATTGAGTACAGCTATAGCTTTACTAAAAACAGACACCCATAAAAATCCCACTCACCGGCCCCTATTGTTATGTGGAGATGTCATTTCCAATGTCACAATAGAACAGCTTTGTTTGTCTTTTTATAATACTTTTTAGACCGTTAAACAGGGCTACAATGCATTTGTTTAAAAGAAAAAAAAATGTCCCAGCGTTTCAGAGAAAATGTACTTTAAAATACATGTGGGACCACAGCTTGAGACAAGACTTATTTGGCTCTTCCCAGTGCTGTTCCTGATGATTGACAAGTCTCTCTTCTTTTGTACACACAAGGGAGAGATCTGTCAATCACCTGCAGTAGAACTATAAAGAATATTTTCTCTGAAGCTCCGTAGCATTTTAGAAAAAAAATGTACCTGACTGCAATAGTGCAGCTGCCACTAATTCATACTGTCGGTGGCTTGGGCAGCATGAATCTGATTAGGTTCTCTTTAAACAGTACATATATCTAAAAGCGAGTTATACTGGGAAAAATTACAGCAGAAAGACTTAGTCCTATTCAGAACAGCCTACACCAAAAGTTAGATGGGTAAATAGTCAGAGGCTGTCCAGATCATGTACAAGCTGTATCATAGACAAAAGGTTTACATGGTATCAAAAGAATCTGAGCATATAGTATGTGGGGACACTATAATAATCAGCAATAACCACAAAATGGCAGTGTGTCTAGTTCTTCACATGTGTGTAGTCCCCAAAATTAAGTCCCAACATTTATGGTACAGTATCAGTCAAACATTTGCACATACCTGCTCATGCAATGGATTTTTTGTTCTTACATGAATGTGCACATTGAAGATACAGACTGAAGGGTATGCCACACTGACCAATATCGCTAACGGATCGCTAAAAAACGTCACTATTTAGCGATCCCGTTAGCGATGTTGTTCAGTGCGGCAGCTTCCAGCGACGAGCTTCCTGCTGTGATCTCGTTCGTCGCTGGAATCGTTCCGGACCCTATTTTCTCGTCGGCGCTCCCGCTGGGTAAGTATATATACACTAGTGTGGCACCTTTTCTTAGCGATTTAGCGGTACTTTTGTACCGCTAAAGTCGTTAAGAAGATCGCTAACGGCGATAGCGTCGTTAACTATATCGCTAAATGTGGCCGCACTAGCGATATAGAAACAATCCCGCTAGCGATCGCATTAGTATGCGTCGTTATCGTGATCGCTAGCGGGATTGTTTAGTGTGGCAGTACCTTGAAGGCAGCAAAACCATAAAGGAAAAAAAGGAGTAAAAAAACACATGTGAAACAAACCAGAATATGTGTTAAATCTTAGATTCCTCAAATTACCCCCCTTTAACTCTGATGAACATGTTTGCAACAATTAGGTGTGTTTTGCAGAGGTAGCGTTGGTACACAGTTCCATGTAATGCTGAGCTGTATTCCACAGCTTGTTCTAAGCCAGTATATGGCAAGAACCACTCCACTAAGTAATGAGAAACGGAGGCCATTATTCGTGATTGCTGCAGGTAACTTTCGTAAAATGCTGTACTGAGTAACGGCGATGCGGTCGTGACTATATTCGCTAAATGTGGCGACACTATGGATATAGAAGAAATTACATCGCATGTACTCGTTACTCGCTGGTTATTTATTGAGTTTAACAGCCCTAAAGAAACACGGAAAATTGACAAGTATGTGTAATTTAGATTCTAAATCCCTTCCTGATAAATGTTGCAACAGTGTCCAGCAGTAGCTACACAGTTCCATAATGCAGCATTCACACTGTTCTAAGCGTTGCAAGAACCACTAGTATGAGAAAGGCAGGCCTTTATGGTAGAATTGCTGCAAAGAAGTAACTTCTGGATGAAGCGTCATCAGAGTAAAGGCGGGTGGTTATTGAGGAATCTAAGGCTAACACATTTTGGTTTGTCTCACTCGTATCTCTTTACTCCTTGTTTACATGTGTTCCTTTGTGATTTTGCTTCTTGTAGTCTGAACCTACAATGTGCAGATTCCAATAAGAACAAGGAAACCTTTGAAAAAACAGGTGTGTACAACCTTTTGGCTGGTAATATTTGTCCTAGGGATAGTAAAAAATGCATAAAGGAAATGCCATACAAGTAAATTCCAAGGCACCTTCCTTGAGCAAGTAATTATTTTTGTCTTGAAATCTAATCACTGTAATACAGTAAATGACTGCTGTCTTGTGACACTGAGAGAAACCTTCCTAGACTTAATAGAACTGATGTTTGGAGCATGTGCAGCAGGGGACTCCATTGCTGGACCTAGACACATTGCCAGTCATCTCCCGTCATCACAGCCACATGGACAGCAGTGTATAGCCTCCTCTTATCATCGGAGCTCCTGATGTATTAAGTGTTAGAGCAGAATATGACTTGGAGTCCCAGCTTCCCACTGCACATGCTCATAGGCATCTATCCTATTCACATTCTGGACAGGTTTCTGTCATTATAACAATACAGTGGTCATTTTTATACATTCTATTGATTACCTGTATAAATAAAACAAGTGTGATCTGTTGATTAAAGGTATTTTGGAATTTATGAATAATGACCTTTCCTTTATTCATTTGTTTCCTATTCTCAGAGAATCATTCCCATTAATATGAGTGGGTTTACGTAGCAGATTACTGTGTACAGTAAATAAAAAACACAAAGACAGAACCTTAATAAGTAAATACTGTGCAGTAAATAAACAGCAATATTGCATGAAAATGAGTGGCCAGTGTGAACGTGCACTTACATGCTGCATGCACACCAGTTTGTATCCCAGTTCGTTTCCTTTTAGTTTTTTTTTTTTTTTCAGTCTGTTTGCACTCCATGCATATAACCCCTTCACCCCCAAGGGGTGGTTTGCACGTTAATGACCGGGCCAATTTTTACAATTCTGACCACTGTCTCTTTATGAGGTTATAACTCTGGAACGCTGAACGGATCTTAGCGATTCTGAGATTGTTTTCTCGTGACATATTGTACTTCATGTTAGTGGTAAAATTTCTTCGATATACCCTGCGTTTATTTTTGAAAAAAAAAACGTAAATATGGCGAAAATTTTGAAAATTTTGCAATTTTCAAACTTTGAATTTTTTTTCCATTAAAACAGAGAAATATGTCACACAAAATAGTTAAGAAATAACATTTCCCACATGTCTACTTTACATCAGCACAATTTTGGAACCAAATTTTTTTTTTGTTAGGAAATTATAAGGGTTAAAAGTTGACCAGTGATTTCTCATTTTACAACAAAATTTACAAAGCCATTTTTTTAGGGACCACCTCACATTTGAAGTCACTTTGACGGGTCTATATAGCAGAAAATACCCAAAAGTGACACCATTCTAAAAACTGTACCCCTCAAGGTACTCAAAACCACATTCAAGAAGTTTAATAACCCTTCAGGTGCTTCACAGGAGCTGAAGCAACGTGGAAGGAAAAAATTAATATTTAACTTTTTAGCCACAAAAATGATCTTTTAGAAACTTGTTTTTATTTTCACAAGGGTAAAAGGAGAAAATGGGCAGATAAAGTTGTTGTGCAATTTCTCCTGAGTACGCCAATACCCCATATGTGGGGGAAAACCACTGTTTGGGCACACGGCAGAGCTCGTAAGGGAAGGAGTGCCGTTTGACTTTTTCAAACTAAAATTGGCTGGAATTGAGATTGGACGCCATGTCGTGTTTGGAGAGCCCCTGATAAGCCTAAACAGTGGAAACCCCCCACAAGTGACACCATTTTGGAAACTAGACCCCCTAAGGAACTTATCTAGATCTGTTGTGAGCACTTTGAACCCCAAAGTGTTTCACAAAAGTTTATAATGCCTGGGTGTGAAAAAAAAAAAAAAAAAAAACAATTTTCCACAAAATGATTTTTTAGTCCCAAATTTTGATTTTTCCCAAGGAAATTGGACCCCAAAAGTTGTTGTCCAATTTGTCCTGAGTACGCTGATACCCATATGTGGGGGGGGGGAACTGTTTGGGCGCACGGCAGGGCTTGGAAAGGAAGCAGTAACGTTTTGGAATGCAAACATTGATGGGGGTCATGTTCCGTTTGTAGTGCCCCAGATGAGCCTAAACAGTGGAAACCCCCCACAATTGACCCCATTTTGGAAGCTAGACCCCCTAAGGAACTTATCTAGATCTTTGGTGAGCACTTTGAACCCCCAAGTTCTTCACACAAGTTTATAATGCCCGGGCATGAAAATAAAAAATCCTATTTTTTTTCCCACAAAAATTATCTCTTAGTCACTAATTTTTTATTTTCCCATAGGTAACAGGAGAAATTGGACCACAAAATTTGTTGTCCAATTTGTCCTGAGTACGCTGATACCCCATATGTGGGGGGGAACCACTGTTTGGGCGCATGGCAGAGCTCGGAATGGAAGAAGCACCATTTGACTTTTTCCAACCAAAATTAGCTGGAATTGAGATTGGACGCCATGTTGCATTTGGAGAGCCCCTGATGTGCCTAAACAGTGGCAACCCCCCCAAGTGACCCCATTTGGGAAACTAGACCCCCTAATGAACTTATCTAGATCTTTGGTGAGCAATTTGAACCCCCAAGTGCGTCACACAAGTTTATAACGTAGAGCCGTAAAATTAAAAAAATCATATTTTTTCCACAAAATTGATCTTTTCACCCCAATTTTTATTTTCCCAAGGGTAACAAGACTCCAAAAGTTATTGTGCAATTTGTCCTGAGTGCGCTGATACCCCATATGTGGGAGTAAACCACTGTTTGGGTGCATGGCAGAGTTTGGAAGGGAAGGAGGCGCCGTTTGACTTTTTCAACGCAGAATTGGCTGGATGCCATGTCGTGTTTGGAGAGCTCCTGATCTGCCTAAACAGTGGAAACCCCCACAAATGACACCATTTTGGAAACTAGACCCCTCAAGGAACTTATCTAGATGTGTGGTGAGCATTTTGAACCCCAAAGTGCTTCACAGAAGTTTATAACGTACAGCCGTAAAATAAAAATCTTTTTTTTTTTTTTTTTTTTTTACAAAAATGATTTTTTCGCCCCCAATATTTTATTTTCACAAGGGTAACAGGAGAAATTGGACCCCAAAAGTTGTTGTCCAATTTGGCCTGAGTATGCTGATACCCAATATGTGGGAGTAAACTACTGTATGGGCGCACGTCGGGGCTCGGAAGGAAGTAGTGACGTTTTGGATTGCAGACTTTGATGGAATGGTCTGGGGAGTCATGTCGCATTTGGAGAGCCCCTGATGCGCCTAAACAGTGGAAACCCCCCACAAGTGACCCCATTTTGGAAAATAGACCCCACAAGGAACTTATCTAGATGTGTGGTGAGCACTTTGAACCCGAAGTGCTTCACAGAAGTTTATAACGTACAACCGTAAAAATAAAAAATCCTTTTTTTTTTTTTTGCAAAATGATTTTTTCGCCCCCAATATTTTATTTTCCCAAGGGTAACAGGAGAAATTGGACCCCAAAAGTTGTTGTCCAATTTGTCCTGAGTATGCTGATACCCAATATGTGGGAGTAAACTACTGTATGGGCGCACGTCGGGGCTCGGAAGGGAAGTAGTGACGTTTTGGATTGCAGACTTTGATGGAATGGTCTGGGGGCGTCATGTCGCATTTGGAGAGCCCCTGATGCGCCTAAAAGTGGAAAACCCCCACAAGTGACCCCATTTTGGAAAATAGACCCCACAAGGAACTTATCTAGAAGTGTGGTGAGCGCTATGAAGCCCCAAGTGCTTCACAGAAGTTTTATAACATACAGCCGTAAAAAAAAAATCATTTTTTTTTTACAAATATGATTTTGTCGCCCCCAGTTTTTTATTTTCCCAAGGGTAACAGGAGAAATAGGACAAATTGCACAATAACTTTTGTGGTCCAGAGTACGCTGATACCCCATATGCGGGGGTAAACTACTGTTTGGGCGCATGGCAGAGCTCAGAAGTGAAGGAGCACCGTTTGACTTTTTCAACGCAGAATTGGCTGGAATTGAGATCAGACGCCATGTCACATTTGGAGAGCCCCGATGTGCCTAAACAGCAGAAACCCCCCAATTCTACTCCAACCCTAACCCCAACACACCCCTAACCCTAGTCCCAACCTAACCACAAACCTAACCCTAACACACCCCTAACCGTAATCCCAACCCTAACCCTAATCCTACGTTAGCGCCAACCCTAACCCTAACTTTAGCCGCAACCCTAACCCTAACGGGAAAATGGAAATAAATACATTTTTTTAATTTTATTATTTTTCCTAACTAAGGGGGTGATAAAGGGGGGTTTGATTTACTATTTATAGCGGGTTTTTATGATTGGCAGCTGTCACGCTAAAAATAACGCTTTTTATTGCAAAAAAAAATAGTTTTTTGCATCACCACATTTTGAGAGCTATAATTTTTGCATATTTTGGCCCACAGAGTCATGTGAGGTCTTATTTTTTGCGGTACGAGTTGACGTTTTTATTGGTACCATTTTTGAGCACGTGACATTTTTTGATCGCTTTTTTATTTCGATTTTTGGGAGGTTAGAATGAACAAAAATCAGCAATTCATGAATTTCTTTTGGGGGAGGCGTTTGTACCGTTCCGCGTGTGGTAAAATTGGTAAGGCAGTTTTATTCTTCGGGTCAGTACGATTACGGCGATACCTCATTTATATCATTTTTTTTATGTTTGGCGCTTTTATAGAATGAAAACAATTTTATATAAAAAATTATTATTTTTGCATTGCTTTATTCTGCGAGCTATAACTTTTTTATTTTTTCACTGATGATGCTGTATGACGGCTCGTTTTTTGTTGGACAAGATGACGTTTTCAGCGGTTCCATGTTTATTTATATCGGTCTTTTTGATCGCGTGTTATTCCACTTTTTGTTCAGCGGTATGATGATAAAGCATTGATTTTTTTTTTGCTTCGTTTTCTTTTTTTTATTTTTAAGGGGTTCACTAAAGGGGTTAACTAGTGGGACAGTTTTATAGGGGGGTCGTTACGGACGGGCGATACCAAATATGTGTACTTTTATTGTTTTGTTTTTTTTTATTTACAGGAAAAAATGAATTTATTGGGGAATATTTTTTTTTTTTTTTATGATTTTTTTTCACCACTTTTTATTTTTATTTTTTTTTACTTTTTTACTTTGTCCCAGGGTGGGACATCACTGTATTTTAGCAGATCGCTGGTGTGACAGTGTGCACAGCACTCTGTCACACCAGCAATCGCTCTGGCATCGCTGCAGGCTTCCTCAGCGCCTGCTCTCAGCAGGCACTGAGGAAGCCGCCTCCCTGCAGGACCCCGGCGCCATCTTGGATCCGGGGACCTGGATGAGGACGGACCCTCGGAACAGCACGACACATCGCGCTGCTCGAGGGTCTCAGGGGAGCGCGCAGGGAGCCCCCTCCCTGCGCGATCCTCCACTGTGCCCCCGGTAAACCCCCGATCATGTTTGATCGCGGTTGTGCCAGGGGGTTAATGTGCCGGGAGCGGTCCGTGACCGCTCCTGACACACAGTCACGGGTGTCAGCTTGATAATCAGCTGACACCCGGCGGTGATCAGCTGTGCTCCCCCCGGAGCGCAGCTGATCGCCCATGACGTACTATTCCGTCCATGGGAATTAGGTCCATTAAAGTTTTAATATTAGCATTAGGACTGTCCCAATTAGGGTCACTATGAAGTGGTTGGATAGCTTTTTGCATTTGTTTGATCAAAATTTATTAACAAAGTACCATATATTATTTTCATGCGCTATTACTGTTTATTTATGCAGGGTATTTGCTTATTACTGTATGTTTATCTGGGTTTTTTCTGTTTAGTGACCAGTGTGAACGTGCACTGAAAGCTGCATGCACACCAGTCTGTATCCCAGTTCATTTCTTTAGAGGTTTTTTTGTGTACAGTAAATGCAGTAGCACTAGGTAAATGGTTTATACATTGGGCATTTACTTATACATTTAAGTCTTAGACATAATTGTACTTTTACAGGGTATTAGTGCTTTTTTGGTCGAAATGCCAACTCCGGCCTTTCTCTTGGCAAGAAAGAGGATAAGTTTGGGAATCAGAGCATCTTCCACTGCCAATTTTATCTTTGAAGACTGCCGCATACCACGTGAGAATCTTCTAGGACAGACGGAATGGGCTTCAAAATTGCCATGGTAAAAAGCATTCTGTGTATTCACTTGTTAAGTTTTATATTTGTTAAACCTAATTTTCTTTCAGCAAACTTTAGATGCTGGGAGGATTGGCATAGCTTCTCAGGCTCTTGGCATCGCTCAGGCTGCTCTGGACTGTGCTGTAGACTATGCAGAGAAAAGGTTTGCGTTTGGATCACCAATTACCAAGTTGCAAGCTATTCAGGTACAGAATCTAAATAGCTACTTGATGTATGAACTTTATTGCTGTGCATTTTTTTTCATCCGTTTATCTCCACCTCTCAGTTTAAGCTGGCGGACATGGCTCTAGCCCCAGAGAGTGCAAGGCTTTGACCTGGAGAGCTGCAATGCTGAAGGATAACAAAAAACCTTTTACCAAGGTTAGATGGCCTCCATCTGGAAGTTTGTACAGCACACTAACATATCCTGCCTTATTATAACAATTTTCTTTTACCAGGAAGCTGCAATGGCGAAACTAGCCGCATCTGAGGCTGCTACCAAGATATCACACCAGGTATGTGTAAGGTTTCGCTGTTCTTCTCCCGCCCATAACATACAAGATCTTGAAATAGAGATTGCCCCAGATATTCTTTCTCAATGGAAGCAGATTGTAGTGTGCAAATTACAAAAGGTATTTTTTTGGTGGATATATTCAGACATAGAAAAAAGTATCCATTTTTTTGTTTTCAGCTAACATATAAGATCTTTTTATTAAGTGACTACTCCACTCTCCCACCCTGCGCAATAAAGAAGCTGAGACAATCAGTCCCAGACGTCCACCAGAAGCAATGATACATATAATTGTGTATGGCAAAGGAGACTGGCAGTCATTTTTATATAGGAATGCTGGGATCTCAATATTTTCAGGGATATTAATGCAAGTCCTACAGCCTCTTTAATATTTCCATTGCATTATCTGTGTTTGGAGGCTTATGTTGGGTACTGCATCATTGTCGCATATGTATCAATGGAACATCGCTGCAATACCGCATGCAGTGGGGGAAATAAGTATTTGATCCCTTGCTGATTTTGTTAGTTTGCCCACTGACAAAGACATGAACAGTCTATAAAATAAGGGTAGGTTACTTTAACATTGAGAGATAGAATATCAAAAACAAAATCCAGAAAATCGATAAAATTACATAATTTTTTTTTGCATTTTGCAGTGAGAAATAAGTACTTGATCCCTCTGGCAAACAAGACTTAATACTGGTGGCAAAACCCTTGTTGGCAAGCACAGCAGTCAGACGTTTTTTGTAGTTGATGATGAGGTTTGCGCACATGTCAGGAGGATTTGTCCACTTCTCTTGCAGATCATCTCTAAATCATTAAGATGTTGAGGCTGTCGTTTGGCAACTCTGAGCTTCACCTCCATCCATAAGTTTTCTAGGGGATTAAGGTCTGGAGACTGGCTAGGCCACTCCATGACCTTAAGGTGCTTCTTTTTGAGTCACTCTTTTGTTGCCTTGGCTGTATGTTTTGGGTCATTATCTTGCTGGAAGACCCAGCACGACCCATCTTTAATGTCCTGGTGGAGGTAAGGAGTTGTAACTCAGGATTTAACAGTATATGGCTTCATCCATCCTCCCACTGATGCAGTTGAAGTAGTCCTGTGCCCTTAGCTGACAAAACCCCCAAAACATAATCTTTTCCACCTCCATGCTTGACAGTGGGGATGGTGTTCTTTGGGTCATAGGCAGCATTTTCTCTTCTCCAAACACGGTGCGTTGCATTAATGCCAAAGACCTCAATTTTTGTTTCATCTGACCACAGCACCTTCTCCAATCCCTCAAGAATCATCCAGGTGTTCACTGGCAAACTTCAGATGGGCCTGCACATGTGCCTTCTTGAGCAGGGGGACCTTGTGGGCACTGCAGGATTTTAAACCTTTACGGCGTAATGTTTACCAATGGTTTTCTTGGTGACTGTGGTTCCAGCTGCTTGAAATCATTAAAAGTTTCCCCGTGTAGTTTCAGGCTGATCTCTCACCTTCCTCATGATCAAGGATAGCCCACAAGGTGAGATTTTGATGGTGGCCCAGAATTGATGTCGATTGACAGTATTTTTGTATTCTTACATTTTCTTACTACTGCACCAACATTGTTCCTTCTCACCCAGTGTTTAGTATGGTTTTGTAGCCATTCCAGCTTTGTGCAGATCTATGATCTTGTCACTGAATTCTTTAAATTCTTTGGTCTTGCCCATGTTTGTAGAGGTTAGAGTCTGACTGATTAAGTCTGTGGAAGGAGGTTTTAATAGGTTTGTTATGTAAGGCAGCGGTCTTTTAATGCAGGTAATGAATTGATTAGGAGGTCTAACGGGTTTGTAGGAGCCAAAGAAACTCTTAATGGTTGGGGGGATCAAATACTTATTTTCCCTTCCCCCATGACAGCACACCGGAGAGGGGGATCTGCCCAGCCAGGAAAGGAAACCTACTGAAAATAAAAGGGCGGTACCTCCCCCTCGCTTTAGTTGGGTTTCCTGTCCTGACGGGGACCCTTGTGCTAAAAGACGGCGGTTAAGACTTTTCTTTTTTTTTTTTTTTACTCACCCACGCCTGTCCCGGCACTGGAAGAACAGGCAGGGCGTCTGTATGCCGACTTTCGTGATGGAAGCGCTGTCTCGCTGGTCCTGTGGGGCCCTCGACGTTAGTGCGGTGTGGGCCAGCGCGTCAGGGGCCATCGACATTTTGCTGCTGCTGCGCCGCTTTCGCTCCTCTGCCGGGGTTTTCCGTCTCTCCAGGGTGAGCTATGCTTCCAGTTTGCATGTCGCGGACGTTGCACGTGAGGCACCTGGGAATGGGTTCACCGGCCCTGATGTGGGGTTGCGCCCGTATCCAAGATGGCGCGCCCCGGGGCGGGGATTTTGCATGTGTCCCGGCGGGATGGTGAGATGGGAGGGGCACCGGAGGAGGCGGAAGCGCAGTGGATCCCTCTTATTTGTTCTGAGAGGAAAATTTCCATTTT
This sequence comes from Oophaga sylvatica, assembly GCA_033576555.1. Lineage (NCBI taxonomy): Eukaryota > Metazoa > Chordata > Amphibia > Anura > Dendrobatidae > Oophaga > Oophaga sylvatica. The sequence goes on along the minus strand of JARQOD010000001.1, from coordinate 767,643,053 downwards.
TTGGGGTTAAAATTTTTTTTGACTGCCTTTTGCTACTCTTGTACTTTCTTTAAAGATCCGTTTGGGGATTTTTTTTCTTATCAAATCCTTAGCATATATATTTTCTCTTCGCCACCAGCACCCACGGGAAAAAGGGGATCCGCCCCTGGGAAAAGGGAAACCCCCACAGGAATAAAAGGGGGGGGGGGGCCCCCCCCCTCTTGTGGTTTCTGTTCCAAAAAGGGAACCAATAAAAGAGGATGCCTGGGCTAGGTACCCCCTGCGCATTTCTATGAGGCGGAGGGGCCCGGCCCCCCGCCCCTTCGGGGGATTGTTTTTAATCCCCCCCGGGGGAATAACCCCCCGGAACTCCCGGCCTGTCATGGAGAAAAGAACCCTGGCCCCTGAAGGGGAAAAAAGGGACTTTGGAACCCCGGTGGTAATGCGGGGCCGGAGCGTATAACTCTGGCTCGCATAGGACGGTGTTGTGAACGCTGGGCTGCCTACCTTCAAAGCGGGGGGGCCCCTTATGCGATTGAGACGGCGTGGGGGGGGCCCCCCGCCTCCCTCTGTGTGGATAGGGGCGGCCCCGGGGGCCCGGGAGAGAAACCGGGCAAAGCAGGCCGCGCGGTTCAGTGACCCCGGAGGTTAATTTTACCTTGGGGGGAACCATAAGGAAGACGGCGGTACAGACGGCCGCAGGAGGGGGAAAACCCCCCAAGGAAAGGGGGGAGACACTTCTGGGTAAGCGGGGAAAAAAAAAAAAAAATTTGCTTATTGCGGGGCGCAAAAAGAGGGCTGTTTTCTCCGGTTCAGCAAAACACTCCGGTGACCCTGTTTCGCCCCCCCAAAAGGCACCCCGTCGTAGCAGCAGCAACAGCAAAAAAGGTGGAAGGGGACACCAAGCGAAGGGTTCCACTAAAAAAGGGGAGGAAAATCTCTCCTCCACCCCCGGGCCAAACCCCCAACTCCGAAGGGGGTCCATGCTGACAAAATAGTTTCGGGTAGTGTTTTAAATCACACCTTTCAAGTGGGGGCCCTTCTCCCCTCTTTCTTCTGCCAGGCGAAAAAAACGGACAAATCCAAACCAAAATGTCCCATCCCCCACCCCTCCCGACACTCCCTAAAAGATTGTGTAAAAAAAGCATTGGCCCCAACTTTTTCAGGAGGAGGATTCATTAAACAAAGACATCCGCCTAATGATTAGAGAAGAGCACAGGCCCTGGGGGGGAAAAAGTATATTACGGGAAGGAGACCCTTTTAGAGGGTCACCCGCCCAGAGTGTAGCATCTTCTTCAACAGTGGGAGTTAATTCTCAGGCTTCGCAGGAATCCGTCCCCCGGGGAGAAGAGGAACTTTACGTGCTTTCCGAGGGGTAGCAAAAAAACCTGAAAATCAGAAGGAAAAATATGGGATTGTGGACGTTAAAGCCCCCAAAACCCCTCCCCAAAAATTAGTTTTCAGGTCTCTCCCAACGAAGGGTTGAGTATTCCCTAAAAAATTTCCAGCCAAAAAAATTTGGTTAAAAAGGATGGGAGAAGGGGGGGCAGGGGGGTTTTATGGCACATAAAAGCTTTTACCCCTAAAGATAAGATGGCCCGGCAAAAGGAAAGGGGCCCAAACCCAATCCCGCCGGCCCCCCTGGGAACTGGTGAAACACCCCCGGATCAAAAGCAGCCACTGCTTAAAAAATCAGGGAAAACTTTAAAGGGGGGCATTCAACCCCAACGTTCGGGGGGCAGGAAAGTTAAAAGGGGGAAAAAAAAATAAAAAGGTTAAAAAGATTACGGCCCCATTCCCCTAATTCGGGGCAATTTTTTCGACTTAAAGACCTCCGCCTACCAAAACGGGGGAACAAAACTCGGAGGGGAGGTAAAAGGGGGGGGGGGCCCGATTTAACTAAATCGCCCAACCTCCAAAATCGGGCTACAATACACCAAAAAGGCCAGGGAAAAAACCCCAACCTCGTTCCCCTCCCCTGAATTTCCCGGGCCGCTTTGGGGGGGAAAGAAAACCCAAATTAAAAAAAAATAAGGGAAAGGAAACGGGAAAAGCCCCAAAAAAGGAGAAAACCGGGGTTTTTCCCCCACCGGGGGGAGGCCCCACTTCGGCCTGGGTTCCCCCGGGCCTTTTAAAAAAAACAGGGTTTTGGTTTTTTGGAACCCACCCGGCCCTTTTATTGCCCCTTTTTTTTCTCCTTTTCCCCAATTTTAAAAAAAAATTTCCTTTCAAAAAAGCCTAGTGGGGCCCCCAAAAAAAAAGGCCCTTTTTTTTCCGTTTCGGGGAAAAAAAGGGGTTTTTTAACCCCAAAAAAAAGAAGCGGAAACCTTTTTGAAGGCCCCAACTTTTAAAAAGGGCCCTCGGAGCCTTAAACTTTATTTCCCAATGCTACATGGCGGTCGGGACCTCAAGGATGCGTATTTTCCCTTGCCGAACAAAACTCGCATCAGCGGGGGTTTTTTTGAGTAGCGGTTACTTAAAAAGGCCGGATCCTATCTTTAAAATTTGCGGCAAGCCCTTCGGACTATTATGGCACCCCCGTCTTTTTTCCAAACTAATGCGGGGTGAGTTTACTGCGAAAAAAAAACCCTGGTAAAACCCCAACCTGGAGATTTTTGATAGTGGAAATTGTACTACAGTGTTAGCACAGACTAGACTAATTTATCCTTGCAGAATTAGGTTTTGGGTAAAAGGGAAAAAAACCCCCGGTACACCCGGTAACCGTCAGCGTTTTAGGCCTTAACTGGATTCATAAGTCAGAGGTTGCTGCCCGGGGCAAAGAAAATTTAAACCCGGGCAATAAAAGTTTGTGGTAGATAATCCCATAATACCCTAAGAGGAGGTAGTCCTTCTAGGTTTTTTTTACCTTGTTTCCCGGGGCCAGTGGGCCCCCTTTTTTTAAACCGGAAATTACAGAGAACATCCTGCCAAAAAGAGAGTACAGGGCAGTTAGAGAGATAAAATCCCTGCCACGGAAGGGTAGTTTCCCAAAGGGTGGTAGATCCAGAAATCTTTCGGGGGGGGGTTCCTTGGGAGTGGCCCCCCAAATATAGAAAAAAACCCAACCAGTCCCATGGGGGGGGGGAGCACATTTTAAAAAAAAAATGGGGCAGGGAAGGGGGTCTAGATCGAGGGGGAAAGGCCGTCAATAGAGAGAATAAAAAAATGTTAAAAATGCTAATGAAATTTTTTTCCGCGCACAAGGAACCATACAAGGATTCTATCAGACAACCCCACCCTGTAGATACCAAACCACCAAGGGGGGAACCGACGGGGGCGCTCATGTCATCGCGGGAAAATTCTAAAATTGGCAAAATCATCTCCCCCCCTATCAGCACGCATATCAAGGGGGAGACAATATCAAAACAATTTTTCAATCGCCATACCTACACAGGGGGAAAAGGGGGGCTCAGGGGTTTTCCCCAATCTAAAATGAATAACAGTGATTTTTGGGGGAAACCAGAAAAGACCGTTTGCCCAGGGAAAAAGGCAAGTCGAAAGGTTTGCTTTACATTCAAAATGGGCCCGGGCAAGGTGCTTGCGACCCCATGGGATTTTCGCCTAGCTTATGCCTTTTTTTCCAAAAAAGTTACACCCAAACGTCATCCAGAAAACGGGGAAGGAGCAGAAAATCTTAATAGCTCCATTTGGCCCAAGGCCAAGGCTAGGGTGGGGCCCTTCGGTCTCAATCATGGATCCTCCCTTGGGGCCGGGCCTTCTTCACAGGGGGCCCCTTTCCCTCACCCTCAGGCAAAGGGCCCGGCCCCCACGGCTTGGAATTTGAAAAGGGATATTAAAACAAAAAGGTTTTTTGATGGCTAATAATACCCTTTTGCTAGTAGGAAAAAGATCCAAAATAAAATCCAGAGCTGGGAAAAA
>JARQOD010000001.1:767575032-767639095 GCA_033576555.1 Oophaga sylvatica | reverse complement strand
TTTGCCCTTAAGTCGGTAAGCCTCTAAAATGACCGACCGAATCCAACGAGCTATAGAATCCTTGGAAGCTCGTTGCCCACGTCGACGACCTGCTGGAATCACAAACAGAGAATCCGACTTCCGAAAACTTTGAGTAATAGACAAATAGAACTTCAAAGCCCGCACCAAATCCAATGTGTGCAAGGCCCGTTACTTCGCATTCCTTGGCTCCGGACAAAGCGAGGGCAACACAATATCCTGGTTAACATGAAACTGTGACACCACTTTAGGTAGAAAGTCGCCACGTGTGCGAAGCACTACGCGATCCGGGTGAAACTCCAGAAAAGGAGGCGAGCAAGAAAGAGCCGCCAACTCAGAAACCCTTCTCAAAGAAGTGACCGCCACTAGGAAGGCAACCTTCCAAGAAAGCAAAGAAAGGCTAACAGAGTCCATAGGCTCAAAAGGCCCAAGTTGAAGAGCCTCCAAGACAAGATTGAGCCGCCAAGGAGATACAAGGCGTCTTCCGCGGCGGAAATTTACGGGTTACCCCGCGAAAAAAGGAACGTACGTCCCTACGCGAGGCGATAGTCTTCCGAAACAGCAAGGACAGAGCAGAAACCTGTCCTTTCAGAGTGCTAACTGCCAAACCCTTGTCAGCCCGTACTGCAAAAAGGCCAACAAATTGGGAATGGAAAAAATCCTCGGGTTCCTAGAAGAACCCGAACACCACGAAAAGAAGGCTTCCAAAGTCTTGTGATAAATCCTAGTAGTAGCCGGACCTCTGGCAGCTCGCAGAGTGGCAATGACTTCGGCTGAAAAACCTTGACGGGTCAAGATTTCGGTCTCAAGAGCCACGCCGTCAAACGCAGAGACTTCAGGTCCGGGTGACGAACGGGCCCTTGGGTTAACAGGTCCAGGCGAAGAGGGAGTGGAAGTGGAGGCGCTGCCAAAAGCGACACCAGCGTCGAGAACCACGTCCTCCTTGGCCAATCTGGGGCTATCAACATAGCCGGGACTCTCTCCAGACTGATCCGACGCAACACCAGAGGAAGTAAGGATATCGGCGGGAACACATAGATTAGCTCGAATTGGTCCCAAGGAGCCACCAGAGCATCCACCGCCACAGCGTTCGGGTCCTTGTACCTGGACATGAACGTCGGTAACTTGGCATTGAACCTGGATGCCATCAAATCCACTTGGGGAGTTCCCCAACGGGAGCACAGCAGTGCAAAAATTTCCGGATGAAGACTCCATTCTCCGGGATCCATCTTTTCGCGACTGAGGAAGTCCGCTGTGATATTCTGAACTCCTGGAATGTGAATCGCAGAGATGGCTGGCACTCTGGCCTCGGCCCATACCAGAATTCGAGACACTTCCATCATGAGCCTGAAGCTCCTCGTCCCACCTTGATGGTTGATATACGCGACCGCCGTCGCGTTGTCTGTCTGCACTCGGACTGGTAGACCGCTTAAAGGGACCGTCCAGTGTTGGAGGCAAAAGAAAATTGCCCTCAATACCAGGATGTTGATCGGCAGGACAGACTCTTCCAACGACCATACTCCCTGAATCCAGAGATCGTTCCAGACACCCCCCCAGCCCATCAGGCTGGCATCGGTGGTTATGACCGACCACCTCGGAGGGAGGAAGGACTTCCCCAGGGATAACGCTTCCGGACGTAACCACCATTCTAGAGACTCTTTCACCTTGTGGGAGATGATGACACTGCAATCCAGTGAAAACTGCGATCGATCCCAACGGTTCAAGATGAACATTTGGAGAGCCCTGGAATGAAATTGGGCAACGGAATTGCTTCCATTGACGCCACCATCAAACCCAGAAGGCACATACACCTTCGAAGGGACATTGCTGTCGCAGACTTCATAACCTGTACATGACGAAGAAGACTCGCTTGCTTGTCTGGAGGCAGAGACACCACTGCTCGTACCGTGTCGAAAAGCATTCCCAAAAACAGGATTGACTGCGACGGTTCCAGAGACGACTTCTCCCAATTGACCAGCCATCCGAAGTCTTCCAGGAGCTGAAGGGATAGATTGCGAGCCGTCACCGCCTCCACCTTTGAGGACGCCACAATCAAAAGGTCGTCCAGATAGGGAAGGATCGTAACCCCCTGTCTTCGCAGAATCGCCATGAGAGGAGCCAGAATTTTTGTAAAAACTCTGGGTGCTGAGGCCAACCCGAATGGCAGGGCCACAAACTGGTAATGGTCCTGGCCTATGGCAAAACGAAGGAAGCGTTGGTGGGCCCTTCCGATGGGGACATGCAAATAAGCGTCGCGAATGTCGATTGACACCAAAAAATCGTTCTGCGACAAGGCCGCCACAACGGAGCGAAGTGACTCCATGCGGAATTTCCGGGAGCGGACATGCCGATTCAATCTTTTGAGATCTAGAATGGGGCGAAATTTGTCCTCCTTTTTGGGGACCACAAAGAGGTTGGAATAAAAACCATCTTCCCCGGTCCTCCGGTGGAACTGGTACCACCACACCCTTTTGTAGAAGGGAATCGACCTCCCGCAGTAGAGCGGCAAATAGCTCGGGCTCTGACGGAATACGGGATTGGCAAAAACTGTCTGGGGTTCGAGAAAGAAACTCTATGAAGTAGCCTGCCGACACAACCCGCGTCACCCAGGCGTCCGACACGCGGGAAGCCCAAATCGGTTCGAATTGGAGCAGGCGACCTCCCACTCGAGAGCCCTCGAGTGAGGCCCTGGCGTCAGTCCGCCTTAGCGGGCTTTTTGTCAGCTTCCCGCTTGTCTTGGCGGAAGTTCTGTTTCCAGGGAGTGCGGGATTTCTGAGCGTTCTTTTTTCCTGAAAAAGAGGGACGCCCCGATCCCCAAGAGGGCTGACCGAACCGTCCCCTGGACCGAAAAGACCGCCGACTAGTACCGGCACTATGCCTGCCAGCCGCAGAAGACACAGCTCTTCGCTGCGGTAAAGCCGTTTCTTTTGCCTTTGCCTTGGCAATCAGCTCCGTGAGGTCAGATCCAAATAGCTGACCACCCTTGTAAGCTAAAAGCAAACCTTGCTTGGAAACCGCGTCTCCGGTCCACTGTCTAAGCCACAGAGCTCTCCTGACTGTGATCGCCGAGGATTGTGCCCTGGACAGCAGTGAGGCAGTATCCAAACCTGCATCACTGCCATATCGTGCTGGATTCTCCAATGACTTGAAAAGCCCCTCTACCTCGGATAGTGGGGATCCATCTTGCCACGCCGTCCGTAGACGGTCTAACCAGCTCAGGGAAGCTTTACAAGCACACATGGATCCTAGCACTGCTCTGAATCCATGACCCGCGGCCTCGTAGATGGATTTCGCTGCCATCTCCGTTTTTCTGTCCAGCGGATACGCAGACTCGCCTTCCCTTTAACAGGAAGCAATGAGGATTTGCTAAGCTGGGATAAAGGGACATCCACTTCAGGAGAAGGAATCCAATTATCAATCAACTCCGTCGTACACGGATATAGCGTCTCAAAAAACCGTGTCCCCTGAAAATGTTTATCTGGACACAGGCGTTCCTTCTCCACTGCCCCATTAAGCTCATCCAGAGATGGTAAGGCTGATCGCGACCTATGCGACTCCTGAAACATCCGGGCCGACTTACCAGGACGTCTAGTTACCTCCTCCGGTAACTGTAACGCCTCCCTCATGGCTCCAAAAAAAGCCTCTGTACGGCTCAAAAGAGAGGCAGTGTCCCTGCCGATCCTCCTTATCCGAATCGGACATCTCCCCATCCGAGCTTGAAGGGGAACCCTCCATACCAGAGATCTCCGAGTCGCTACGCGGGGAAGAAGGCACCGGCCTGTGTCGCTTCCTACCATGAGAGGATCTAGCTGACATCCAATAACCTAGAAGGTCAGAAAGGCCATTAATAGAACGAGCGAGGGCCTCCATTTTGTCATCACTGACACCTCCGACCGCTGCGCTTGACGCCGTCGAGGTCTGCGTGTCAGATACGCGAGACTGATCCTGTAGTTAAGCGTCGCTATTGTGATCGTAGCGGGAGCGTTCCGTGTGATAGTACCTCCTGCGCTGTGGGTGTGAGGGGGTCAAGCTTCTGCCCTGACAGGTAGAAGCGATTCACCCAGCTGGCCGCGGTGTAGTGTCTTCCTTTCGGTCGGTCGGGGAGAGCGGAGAGTGAGGAGCCCGAGGAGGCCTTCAGTAATGGCCGCCGCGCTAGAGGAGAGAAGCCGGAAGAGAAAAAGGCAGGGTAAAGCGCGCGCTCAGAGCGCTTCCTGCCCGCGAAAAAATGGAAAAGCGCGAAGCCACGCCCACCGCCGGTTTAAAAAAAAGCGTGCGACTCACTCCGCTCTCCGCTCCCATGTCCTGCAGGCATCCACCTGCGGACAAAAGTACACAATCACCACACATGAATACATGTAGCAGCGGCTGCCGCAGCGGCCGCTGAAGCACTCAAACACATTAAAATGTGGAGTACTCACCCAGCTGAGCGCCACAGGGACCCCTCAGAGATTTGTGGCGCTGTGCCCGTAGCTTCCCCCCTAGGGCGGGGAACGCAGTGACCCCAGAAGCGTGGTTTGCGTCCCCGCCAGGGAAGCAACCCTCATCCGCCAGGGCCGGCAGGGTTCTGCAGGGACCACCTTACAGGGTAATACAGATCCGCCAAGGGAGAGGTGGGGGTCCAGCAGCGCTGAGACCCCTGAGACCTCTAGACCACTGGCGGTCCAAGTCTCTGTCCGACTAAAATAAAAAAAATTTCTGAGGAGCTGCTTCCAGCAGCGACTATCCTCTGTGACCTCAAATTTTAGACTGGAGAGCTGGAGTAGGAGGAGCCCTATAAGCTGGAGGGGCCGGTCAACACTTTTTTTAATCTGAGGTGTTTCTATCCTAAGTGGGCTCCGCCTACCCACTAGTAATGACTAGTGTGTCTCCCTTCCTTCATCTGCTGCTGAAATGAACGCTCGGTAACTGTGCAGAAAAAAAGAATAAAAGTATTAGTGCTGTGTAAAAAGCAGTCTGTACAGCAGTGTAACACACAGCCAATAACAGCTAGCAGGCAGCCTAATAACCAGCGCTGCTGCACACAAGAAAATCCTCCCCTGTCACTGCACACTAACTGTACAGCACAATTGCTATCAGCACAAGCACATAAGAACTTCTCTTTCCAGCCCTAACTCTCTCTACTGATAATCAGCGTCAGCAACCTCTCCCCACTGTTAATATCGGCAGAAGTAAAATGGAGGTCGGTGGTGAGGGCTTTTATAGCCACTATGATGCCCCCAAAGCAAGCCAATCACTGCAATGCCCTTCTCTAAGATGGTGGTGGACGCTGCACATATCATCTCATTGCCCACAGTGTATGTCTTTGCTCATTGGCTGAAAAAAGGCGCCTGAAAGCATTCTGGGAAACTCGACTTTGGCGCTCGTTTCGACGACCGCATGGCCGACCTCACGCTATGGCTGTGTTTTGGCCAACGAAACCAGACTTTGGCGAAAGTCGGCGACTTTTGAATCTGACCGACCTGTTTAGCTCAACTCTAGTCATAAGCCCTAACGGAGCCACTTTGTGTGGCTAAAAGGGGATGTGCACATGGGCTTATTTTGCAGGACGACAACAACCCCAAATATTCAGCCAATCATTAAAAACTACCTGCAGAATAAAGAAGAACACGGAGGAGTCCTGGAAAGGATATGGCTCAAAGAGCCCTCATCTCAACATTAAGGATTTGCTCAACTCTATATTCACAGACGATCTGGGGTTAGTTAGCCAAGATGTTTGGAACAACCTCCCTGATGAGTTCCTTCAGAAACTGTGCATTAATGTACCCAGAAGAATTCATGCAGTTTTGAAGACAAAGGGTCATCAAATATAGATTTGTTTTAGATTTTGCCTTTGTTCATTCACTTTGTATTGTTAATTGATAATATATTACTTCTATTTTTGAAAGCATTCATACTTTGCAGTATTTTTTCCTCCTTACTGCATACAAGTCATTTTCTGTTACTTACCATAAATGCCTGTGTTGGGATAGGGAAAGTTTTGCCACCCAGCATAACATAGCAAATTACATTTCATATGGCATTATGCAAAACTATTTAAAAGTGGTTCTATTAAACTTTCTGTTTATGAACGCACCACTCCTAGCTTCCTGATGGGGGCGGTGTGCTCATGATGACTGAAAGTTTGAACAAGCTGCATGTTCACGACCCTGGTCTGTACCGAGCACCCTCCCAGGCTGCTAGCACAGACAGTTTTGCCTCTATGCAACATGGGAGAAGCACAGGTGCACTAACACCGGATCCGGCCAGCGTCAGAGGAGCACAAGTAGGCCCTGACGCATACAGCCTGCCCGTTCCATGAGCTCCTTGCCTAGGTAACTGAACACTGCAGGAAGGACGGTAACTTAGGTGAGGAGCTGTACACTTACAGAATTAAAAAACCCTTCATTCTTGAAAACAGAGAGGATTTTTAATAAGTAAGTTGTAAAATGGCTTATTTGTAGACAAGACAATGCTAGTGTTAACGGCAGATACATCATGCTTTCCATGTGGACAAGAGAATGGAGTTGCTGTCCGAGAACCACAACATTTTGTGTGAACATGTTTCAGCAAACCCCGAGCAAGTTTTTCTGCTTCTTAACTGTATTTTCTCAGCTGTGTAACATACCAGAACTGGAAGTTCTGCATATTGCCCCATATACTAGATTGTTTAAAGGCGTTCTATGGGCATATAAAACAATAACTAAAAGAAATGTAATTGAAAAAAATCCAAAATACATTTAATTAGGAATCACATTTTTTTCTAAGGAGGTAATCACTACAGAATTAAAATGGTCACTGCTATATCTACAAAAACCTTTCCTTAAATGTAAGAAATGTAAGCCTGTGAGCATGTGCAGTAGAAAGCGTCACTCCTCCCTTAATATGTAGAAATATGAGCTACCAGTGAATATTTTGATCTAATTCTGTAGATACCAGGAATGCTGAAGAAAGAAGCTGCTACTCACACTGCTGTCAACCCTTTCTATTTGATCCAATACTGGAGATACTGGGAGTGCAGAGGTAAGAAGAGGCTGCTCACCCTATTGTCCACCCAGTCTTTATGATCTAATACTGGAGATACTAGGAGGTAAGAAGAGGCTGCTCACACTGCTGTTCTCCCTGTCCTTCTGATCTAATAATAGAGATACACGGAGTGAGGAAAGAAGCTGCTGCTCACACTGCTGTCAATCCTTTCTATCTGATCCAGTACTGGAGATACTGGGAGTGCAGAGGTAAGAAGAGGCTGCTCACCCTATTGTCCACCCAGTCTTTATGATCTAATACTGGAGATACGAGGAGGTAAGAAGAGGCTGCTCACACTGCTGTTCTCCCTGTCCTTCTGATCTAATAATAGAGATACCCGGAGTGAGGAAAGAAGCTGCTGCTCACACTGCTGTCAATCCTTTCTATCTGATCCAGTACTGAAGATACTATGGGATGCAGAGGTATGAAGAGGATGCACAAACTCTATCCACCCTGTCTATCAGATATAGTATTAGAGATATTAGTGGTGCTGTGACCTCTAGATAACTTGCCAGTATGTGATATAGGTTATCTACATGTGACAGCAGCACCTCAGCATTCAGAAAAGACAGGTTGGAAAGCAGTGTAGGCAGATTCTTCTTAACACTGGAAAGTACCAGGTGTGCTGAGATAAGGCAGAACATCCATAGGGAGAATATATTTTCCTCATTATAGGACGGAGTGGAATTTCCTACTGCGCATGCTCACAGGCTTCTGTCCTATTAACACTCTAGGGCAGTTTTCTTCTGTCAGTATCAAGACTGAGGAAATTTTAATTCTATAGTGATTACCTCCCTAGAAAAAAAAACAAATGTGATTTGCAAATTAACAGTATTTAGGAATTTACTGAGGACATTTAATTTGGTTATTTTCTCTATTCCTGAAAAATTTAATACTACAATAAACACAAAAATGGCAGCAAGTTAAAAGGTTGTGCACATAAAGTTGCCAAAAATGACAACCTTCTCTGACATCACTTCCTGCTGTGCAGCTATTGGCTGAAGAGTCATCACACAGATTTTCTGCTCTTTTCACCCCTTCCTCTCTGCCCCGCTATGTCATTCTCCAGGCTGTCTAGACTAAAGGTACTGCCACACTACTCGATCCCGCTAGCGATCTCGTTAGCGTTGCATACTAATGAGATCGCTAGCGGGATTGTTTCTATATCGCTAAATGCTGCCGCATTTAGCGATATAGTTAACGACGCTATCGCCGTTAGCGATCTTCTTAACGACTTTAGCGGTACAAAAGTACCGCTAAATCGCTAAGAAAAGGTGCCACACAGCGATTAGATACTTACCCAGCGGGAGCGCCAGCGATGAAATAGGGTCCGGAGCGATTCCAGCGACGTGCGAGATCACAGCAGGAAGCTCGTCGCTGGAAGCTGCCGCACTGAACAATATCGCTAACGGGATCGCTAAATAGTGACGTTTTTTAGCGATCCCGTTAGCGATATTGTTTAGTGTGGCATACCCTTAACTGTTTCAGAAATCAGCAGAAAATCCTACAGACTGCCAAACAGCGGGGGTAGCAACCTCCTGAATACTGGTATCATCTATTTCTAGTGTTAATGTTCCATTCAATGACGCTAGTACATCCATGTTACAGGCCATAAGAATTTGCCCATTCCCCAGCTAGACCGTCCTAACCTGTCCAGCAGTTGTACACTGCAGCTTAAAAAAATAGTAGTAGAGGCAGACATACAGAACCATATTTAGAGGTTTTTTTTTCCTTTAGTCTTTTCATGAGTGAGGGTAGTCACATGGAAATATCAGAAATACATCAGACAAATGAAAATACTAAAATACAAAAACAATAGAAAAAAGAAAATATGTATTTACAGGTAGGTAATATTATTATGGAGGGAGCGATGAGCGCAGCAAGTTTGACATGCAAGAGTCCAAGGGAACCGCTAAAAAGGCTGCGCAAAAATGAAGACAAAGGTTTTGGAACATTTCATCTGCCCTAGGTCACTACATTGATCAGAACCAAATACAGTCACTAAACAGCCCATGAGTACATCAGAACAAGCACACAATACACTGGATTGGAACTGAGGCTTCACTTTGCTGGGATGGATTAGTCATATAAAGCCAAAGATGAAAGTGCAGGGCATGCGACAGAACACAGCAGGCCTGACCTGACCTGGCATTATTCTGTGAATATTTAAACTATCCATAGAAAATATATCACCTCAGACTTGCCCTCTGCAACATGAATTGGGGAAAGGGTGAAATGGAATTAAATACGACAGACTATGTATATACTTTGAGTAACTCACACACTGGCTGAGATCTAAAAAGTCACTTCACACCACAGAAGATATTTAAACTTAAAAAAAAAATAAAAATAAGAAAAAAAGGGGGGGTGGGAAGGGAGAGACAAAAAAAAAGAAAAAAAAAAAGGAAGGAGAGCTGGTTAGAGGGCTGCATGTCTCCTCATGGGGTCTGGTCCCACAGGTTTTGCAGAGCCGAAGTAGTCCTGGAGGCCTTTAAAGTCACATGCTACATAGAGCCACAGTTAGGCCAGACCTTGAAGGAATCCGAGATTTCCAATCCATATAGATCCACTGGATCCCAGTTCTTTTTATATATATTATAATATATTATATATATATTTAGTCTAAACTCTGATGTTCCAACAGGTATATAGTCCGCTGCTGAGGGCATGTTTCAGAGATAAAGAACCCTTTCGTAGAAGTCACTAAAGGTTTTTTTTTCCCCATCATTTTACAACAAAAAATCCTTTGAGGTCCATCAGTTGTAGCTGTGTCCATTTACACTGAGTTTATTCAGAGGAGAAAGATGCCAAATTGAAAAAAATTCTGCCAGGTTTGGCTTGGTTTCCTGTTCCCATCATACTTCGAGGAAGCGGGAGCTGCTGGCCTTAGCGTGGAACGGTTCTGACCACATTCGGCGCAGGTCACCCTGTGAGAGAGAATAGGGTCAGCAATGTCTTCAGCGTACAGTGTAAAGGTACTGCCACACTAAACGCTCCCGCTAACGATCACAATAACGACGCATACTAATGCGATCGTTTTTGTGATCGTTTTAATGTCACTAGTAGCTGCCAAATTTAGCGATCTCGTTAACGACATATAAGCGGTTAGCGATCTCCTTAACGACTTTGCGATGTAAAAAACAGCGCACATCGTTCACAAAACGTGCCAGACACAGCGATATAGGCTCACCAGCGGGACGCCAACGATCAAAATACGGTCCAGAACTCTAGTGAACGATCAGCGAGATCACAGCAGGGGCCACGTCGTTGCTACATGCCACACACAACAGCGTCACTAACGAGATCGCTAAATAGTGACGTTTTTTAGCGATCTCGTTAGCGATCTTGTTTAGTGCGGCATACCTTAAGACTGTGCAGAATATCTTATCAATAAGTCTAATCCACTAAAACCAAGTTACAGGAGAGATTATGATGAACCATCACTTGCTGTACAATCCAAGCATCAAAACTAATAGTCACAGTACCAGACTATGGTAATATAGGCTGTAACAGACATGAAAAATTGGGAGAAAGATATGAGACCAATCAGAACTGATATCCTACAAGTAGCACTGATCAGCAAGTTTTCTAGCTCTGGTGACTCGGATGTCGTCATGACATTGGGTCACCATGACAACGATCAGGACCCCGCGTCATGCCGCGGGATCTTCGATCCAAGGGCTGTTAGCCCTTTGCCGGCTCCCAAAATGCTGTGATCACTTTCGATCGCAGCATTTGGTCGGTTAGTGTGGGAGCGGTGTGTGACGACTCCTGGCACTTAGTGCCGGGTGTCAGCTGTCAAAATTAGCTGAAACCCAGCGGAGATCGCCAACACACAGCCCGTGTGCGCGGGCGATTGAGAGGTCCTAATAATACGTTGGTCAGATAGGCCCAGACACATATTATTACGACAGATGTCAGTAAGGGGTTAAGGGCACTCTATCACTGGGATGGGTGCCTTTGAGTTTCTTATGTTACAGTTTTTTCATGTTTGTAATTTTTTGCAAAATGTTCAACAAAAAAATCCGTTAAAAAAAAAAAATGAACACAACCTACCTTTAAATAGGCCATGGTGAGCAGCGGTAATAAAGTAAAGGGAACCAAATAGAGCAAAGCAGGCTGTGCAGCTCTGTGGATGCGTGAAGCCACCGTCGCCGTTAACAGTCCTGTAATATAACAAGATTAACACACAAAGGCTTTTTTTTTTCCTTCATTTAAAGGGATACTCTGGGGTGAGAAAAAAAAAAAAGTACAATCCCTTCCCTCAAAGTATAAAAATGAGATGTCCAGTGCAGTTACATGATCTTTATAACCCGTGTAATTCCGTGTGACAGGATCTGCTCCTTCCTCTGATCTTGGTCATTACATCATACACCAAGTGCTGCTCCCCCTCTGGAAGGAACAGCCATCCTGAGAAGAGTGGGCATAGTCACTCCCCTGTTTTCTGGGAAAAAAACGCTATTATCAGGAGACTGGCTAATAACAGCAGAGAGCTGCACACTGCAGATATGTCCCAGATGGAGGGGTGAGCAGTGAAAAGCAGCTTCTGTCACACCAGCCCCCTGATAAGGGACGTGGCCTGCTCACATCTTCTAGTAGTAGCAGCCAGCCCTGATAATGTCTCATTCACAGGGCTACTACAAGCAGGCCATGCCCACTCTTCTCAGGATGGCTGTTCCTTTCATGGGGGAGCAGCACTTGGTGTAAGATGTAATGACACAGAAGGGAGGGGAGAGAAGTGAGGGAGCAGATGCTGTCACACAGAATTACAAGGATTAAAAATATCATTAAAGCACACTGGACATCTCATCTTTATACTGTATCTGAGTGCAGGAACCGTACAAACATTTTTTTTATCTCCCCGGAGCACCCTTTTAAGGCAGGTTATAACGAGAACAGAGACTCAGATTATTATAACACCAAAGAAATCTGAAGAGCCGATATAATACATTGAGAAAAAAAAAGGCTCAATTCACATGTCAAGTCCAAGATGACAATGTGGGTGGGCTAGAATCCGATCATATGTCAGTGATCACTGCAACTAGCAAATACACTCTCACACAACAGAACTATATAAATTAACTAGCATTCATAAAAAATGCAAACAATTTTAATGGAAGCGGAAGGAGGACATCTTGAAGGACCAATCTAAATATGCTTGATATATTAGTTGCTGGTTACTTACCCACAAAGTACCCAATGAGTGTGCAATGGAAGTAGGAGACCTTCTGCATTCGTCCAGTCCCCTGTGCGCCACAAGAATCAGTCGTCGCCTGTTTCTTGTAGTTGTCATAACGCAGAACGAAGCAGAGAAGTAGTCCTGGCATTACAATGTCTCCTATGCCAAGCATGGAAAAGTGACTGCCTGTAGAACTACATAAAGACAGTAGTAAAGCATTGTAAGAATACACAAACCGGAATGGATTCATCTAGAACAGCCATTGCCGGATCTAGAAAGCAGAAGGCATTTCTTAATAAGAGAACCTTACCTAGGAAAAACTAGTTTTCCTGGCAGTGACAGGCGAGGTATGTCCCTACCAACATTAGGGCCAAGATGAAGCTTCCTTGACAAGACATCCAGAGGATTATCAGCAGGTTGTGTTGCCACCTTGACCATCACATTGCTGTTAAATATGTAGGCAGAAAAGAAGACCTGCAGAAGAAGTACAAGATAGCAATTATAGCATATGCCAATAGTGTGTGTAAGATACCTTATAGCAGATACTTAGCCCCGAAGGCATCTCATCCAGCCAATCAATTCTCATACTTTTCACTAATGAAGGACAAAAACCTTGAGGCTATGTGCACACGTTGCGGTTTTGCCGCGGTTTTTCGCAGCGGAAACGCCACGAAACCGGGCAAAACCGCTTACACAATACAACTCATTAAGGCCTATGAGATTCCGCAATGCTGTGCACATGCTGCGGGTTTTTCCGCGGCGGAATCGCATCGCGGGAGAATCCGCAGCATGCTCATTCTTTTTTGCGGAACCGCGGCGATTCCGCCGCCATAGGAATGCATTGAACCGCTTACTTTCTGCATGTGGCTGTGCCCACCATGCGCAAAGTAAGCGGTTCATGTGCGGATGGTACCCAGGGTCTGGAGGAGAGCAGACTCTCCTCCAGGCCCTGGGTACCATATCCATGTAAAAACAATAATTAAAATAAAAAATAATGATATTCTCACCTTCCGGCGTCCCCGCAGCTTTCCCGCCTCTCAGCGACGCTCCCGCCAATCGCGTTCCCAGGAGTGCATTGCGTGATCACCCAGATGACGTAGCGGTCTCGCGAGATTCTACGTCATCGGGATGATTGCCGCAAAGGACTCCTGGGACCGGGAGTTGCCGGGAGCGTCGCTGAGAGGCGGGAAGGCTGCGGGGGCCGCCGGAAGGTGAGAATATCATTATTTATTTTTTTTTTTATTATTTTTACATTAGATCTTTTTACTATTGATGCGACATAGGCGGCATCAATAGTAAAAAGTTGGTCACACTTGTCAAACACTTGTTTGACTCGTGTGACCAACCGGTCACATCGCTTGTAAAACGCTAGCATTCTGCAAGCTAATTCCGCTTGCAAAACGCTAGTGTTTAGCGGGAATACGACTATAATGAACGCTACCTATAATATGCGGATTTTCCACGGCAGGGAGGTGCGGAATTGCCGCGGAAATTTCCATGACAATTCCGCAACGTGTGCACATAGCCTGAAACTTCTGGAAATACAAATCCCACGAGTTGATCAGTAGGGACTCTCAACTACAGCAATGCCAAAAATGTGGTCGCTAACTGCGGTTTATGCACACTGTGGGCTCAGAAGGAAGGGGGCCTGTGGATTTGGGAGGGCAGATTTGCATGGGTGGGGGGAATTTTATTTGGAGGAGGCACCATGCTGCATTTCCAGAGCCTATGTGATTCAAGTAATGTGAAAATACCTTTAAATTCTTTTCACGAGGACAGCCCTGCATGAGGTCCTGGTTTTTTGAGGAATAAGTTGTACGTGGTAACATAATGGAGTACATAATCTTATGCTGAAAGTGATAAAAAAATGTTAAGATCACATTTAGGCTATGTGCACACGTTGCGGAAATACGAATTTTTATAGGTATGCGTATTCCCGCCAGAAACTAGCGTTTTGCAAGCGTAATTAGCTTGCAGAATGCTAGCGTTTTCCAAGCGATCTGTAGCATCACTTGGAAACTGATTGACAGGTTGGTCACACGAGTCACACATAGTGTTTGACAAGTGTGACCAACTTTTTACTATTGATGCCGCATCAATAGTAAAAAGATCTAATGTTAAAAATAATTAAAAAAATTAAAAAATCGTGATATTCTCACCTTCCGGTCCCCCCTGCAGCCTTCCTGGTCTTCAACGACGCTCCCGGCCAATCCCGTTCCTAGGTGTCCTTTGCGACAATGACCCCAGATGACGTAGCGGTCTCGCGTGATGCTGGGGTCATTGTCGCAAAGGACGCCTAGGAACGGGATTGCCTGGGAGCGTCGCTGAGAGGCAGGGAAAGCTGCGGGGGCCGCCGGAAGGTGAGAATTTCATTATTTTTTATTTTAATTATTATTTTAACAGGGATATGAGTACCCAGGGGCTGGAGGAGAGTCTCCTCTCCTCCAGCCCTGGGTACCATCCGCACATGAACCGCTTACTTTGCGCATGGTGGGCACAGCCACATGCGGACAGTAAGCGGTTCAATGCATTCCTATGGCAGCGGAATCGCCGCGGTTCCGCAAAAAAGAATGAGCATGCTGCGTATTTTTCCGCGATGCGATTTGGCTGCGGAAAAAACATGCAGCATGTGCACAGCATTGCGGAATCCCATAGATATAATGAGTTGCGTTGGGTAAGCGTTTTCGCTGTGAAAAACGCTAACAATCCGCAACGTGTGCACATAACAGAGCATAGGATAAGGCTAAGTATGTACATTGGGGTTTCCCTTTAAATTAGATTCAGACAAAACTTCTCACTATAGTGAGGCAGATGGAGTTACTTTGGACTCAGTTTGGTGCTTCAGTAGTGTCTTTCCCTTTAGGCATGCACACAACTGTGGTCAACCACACTTGTGTGTGCTAAAAAGATATCTAAAATGGAGGGGCAGCGCCGAAACAGAGAGACTTCATCTGCCTCATTATAGTCAATGGTTCCATCGGGGGTCTTGTATGAATCACGTTCTTTGGGGTTTTTTAAATGAAAATCACAACGTATGTGTTCTGCAGAGCACAAAGGATTAATATGAATAGAGCCTAAGGCTGTGTGCCCACGTTGCGTTTTCGCGATTTTCCGCAGCAAAAACGCTAACAACGCATCCCATTAGTTTACATGCATTCCGCAATTGCTGTGCTAATGCTGTATATTTTTATGAAGCATAATCGCATCGCGGTAAAATACGCAGCATGTTTATTAATTTTGCGGAATCACAGCGATTCCGCCGCCTTAGGATTGCATTGAAACGCTCACTTTATGCATGTGGCTATGCCCACCATGCGTGAAGTGAGCACTTCATGTGCGGTTGGTACCCAGGGTCTGGAGGAGAGGAGACTCTCCTCCAGGCCCTGGGTACCATATTCCTGTAAAAAATAGAATTAAAATAAAAATTATTGGATATTCTCACCTTCCGGTGGCCCCCGGAGTTTTCCCGCTCCTCAGCAACGCTGCCCGTAAGTTCCATTCCCAGGGATGCATTGCGAGACTCACCCCAGAAGACGTAGCGGTCGCGTGACTGCTACGTCATCAGAGGTCATTCGCGCAATGCATCCTGGGAACGGAACTTACGGGCAGCGTTGCGGAGGAGCAGGCAAACTCCAGGGGGCTGCCAGAAGATGAGAATATTCATATTTTTTTTTATTATTTCTAACATTCTGTCTTTTACTACTGATGCGGCATAGGCAGCATCAATAGTAAAAAGTTGGTCACACTTGTCAAACACTATGACTAGTGTGACCAACCTGTCAATCAATTTTCCAAGCGATGCTACAGATCGCTTGGAAATGCTAGCATTCTGCAAGCTAAATGCGCTTGCAAAACGCTAGTTTTTTGTGGGAATATGCAAAACGGAATGCATGCGTATTTCCCGTGGCAGGGAGTTGCGAACGTGTGCACATAGCCTTATTCTGAATTTCTGGAAGGAAGAATGAACAAAAACAGCAGTTCAAGAACTGTTTATTTTTTAACTCTGTTTGCTGTGTGGTAGAAGTGATAAGACGGCTACATTCCTCATGTTCGTGCTACTACAGCGATACTAGATTTCTATAGGTATTTTCTTTTGTTTTGCTACCTGTACACACATTTTCCATAAAAAAAAAAATTGTTTTTAATCCTCATTCTGAAAGCTATAATTTTTATTTTTGGGGCAACAGCTGTATAAGGGATTTTTTTTTTGGGTGCACATCATTTTTTTAGCTTTTTATTCTGAATTTTTTTTCATGCTGAATGAATAAAACAAGCAAATCAATCTTTGCGGTAGTGATAAAACAGTATGATTATAGCAATACCAGAGTTATACAGGTAATCTTTTCATGATTTGCCACTTTTACACAATAAACAAGATTTTACAGAAATTAATTTGTCTTTGCATTGCCATATTCTAAAAGTTCTAACTATTTTTCGCAGACAGTACTGTTTGAGGGCTTATTTTTTAGGACAAGTTGAGATTTCCATTGATATAATTTTTCTTTATTACTTTAGATACAACTTTCTGCCACTCTTTCATTCTATCTTTTGTGTGTCAGAATGATGAAAAAGCTAATTTTGTGTTTATTGATTTTTTTTTCTACAGTGTTGGTCATACCTAATAAATAATGTAAGTTTTACAGTGTGGTTTATTGTGGATGCGATAGTACCAATTATGCGTACTTGTCCCACTGTGGGATATGAATATGTATTTCTCTATCGCTTCATTGGGGGACACAGATAACCATGGGTGTATGCTGCTGCCGCCACTAGGAGGCGCTGACATATTGCACATGCAAAAATAAAGGTTGGCTCATCCTCTGCAGTATACACCCCACCGACTGCAAGAAGCAAATCAGTTTTAGCTTAGTGTCAGTAGGAGGTGGACATGGGTCTCTCTGGAGACCCATATCTACCTATTGTGCGTCGTTCCTTTTCAGGTACCTTCCGGAGGGATACAGTGTGAACAGTCACTACTGTACTCCCACACAGAGACTATGAGTACGGCGTGTACTTCCACCCCGTATCCTCATATATCGGCTTTCTCGGCAGGACCCTAAAGGAGATCCCTAGCACGGACGTGTGTTTAGGTGATCTCGAAAAGGAAGGAAGCCCTGGGCCTGCCTCTGTCTCCCACCCACTCGCCCACCAGAGTCTGTCGGTGGAGGAGACTTGGACGTCCTACTACGGATGCCGGCCGTCCAGCTCGCCTGACAGGTACCGTCTCGCTTTTTCCAGGAAAGAAGACAGAAGATAAAAAGAAAAGAAGACTTAAAAAAAAAAAAAAAAAAAAGAAAAGAAGATAGAACAAAAGTTCTCCCTTTTCAATATACAGAGGAAAGGGGGAAGTTAGCGGTCAGGGGCTCCTTCTCCGCATCTCAACTCACCCAAGGCATTACTGACAGCACTTGAAGGCCCCGAACTTCTCCTTCTTGGGGCCACCTTGTAGCCCCAGGCTCCTAGTCGCGCCGCTGCGCGTCCTTAGTGGGGGCTCTATGTTGCGCTTTTCTGTGGGGGTCCATGGCAAGGGATTGGGCAACCTCCGCGCCACCCCCCCCCTCCATTGGCGGCCGCGATTCCAAATTTAGTCCCCGGCTTCAATTCGGGATTACTTCTTGGCCGGCTCCGCCCCCTTCCTCTCTAGTTTCCGGGCGGGCTTTTCTCCTGCCCGTCTTTCTTCCTCAGTGCTGCCTAGGCTCCGCCCACCCCTCCAGCGTTACTGGGCTGGAGCCGCAGCCATATTGCCCCAACCGACGGCGCTTGCTCTGAGAGCACGTTTCTCTGCAGCGCGTGCTTTCTGCTACTGCTGGGTCTCCTGCTGGACGCCATCTTCGGCTGGGGCACAAGTCGCTCTGCCTCATCGCACCTGTGGACGGCAGTGTGAGTAATACTTTTGTTTCATGCAAACCAATCCACTGACTAGGATTGTTGCATAGCTTTGTAGGGTTGTACTGACATCTAGTGGTGACTTCTAATTCAGCACTTTATGTGATAATCTTTTCACTCCCAACCTTCTAGCATCAGTTAGGGAGGAGGCCTTGCTCTCTCCTCTGCCAGGCCCGCAGGACTACACGGTACCCACTACCTGGAGTCCTTTTTTCTGCCACGGGCTAGTCTAAGACCCCTATCCCAGGACGGTCTCTCTCTTGGTCGCCGTCTGTTGCAGGTTTGTAACCAGGGTGGCAGACCCCAGCGTCCATAAATGACAGCTTGCCTCTTCCAGCTCCCCAGTCGCCAGTGGATCATAGGTGTTATGAATGTTTTAGAAATGAATTCTGAGCAGAAGCTCCCTCTGGTGGTTACAAACGGTACTGAACCATTCAATGAGGATTGGCAATCAGGAATCACGGACTGGCTGGATATAAGGGAGGTTTCCCCCCATCGTGGTTGCCGGTGATCAATTGTTCTTGTCTCAACGTTGTTTCCTGGTTCACTTGGAAGCTTGCTGAGTCTTGCCTCTTCTCCTGCTCTCAGATAAGATATTTTTCTGTTTTTTGTTTTTGTGCTTGCCATTTGCATATTTCTCTGCATTTCTGTGAGGTTGGCCAGGTTCCCCTCCCCGGGGGGCTTGGGCGCCTCTCGGTTCCTCTGGAGCCACTGTTGTTTGTTC
Organism: Oophaga sylvatica; assembly: GCA_033576555.1. Taxonomy (NCBI): domain Eukaryota; kingdom Metazoa; phylum Chordata; class Amphibia; order Anura; family Dendrobatidae; genus Oophaga; species Oophaga sylvatica. Next base: position 767,620,286 of record JARQOD010000001.1, on the reverse strand, counting down.
ATTTGCCTTTTCCAGTTTTTTCTGTGGCTGCGGCTTAGTTTTGTTACACCAGAGAACTAATTTAGGTGGTAGAGGTAGTATGATCTCAGGTGTTTTTGCAATTAGTAGCGTTGTTTTTTTTTTAGGGTTTTTTTTGGATTGCAGTAAGTATCCTTCCTATCCTTTTCTGTCCAGGCAGTTTGGGCCCCAGCGTTTGCTCATACTATTTTCTGTCTGTGTCTGTATTTCTTCTTGTCTAACCGCCATTACATGTTTGGGGGCTTCCTATGTTCTTTGGGGATCTGCTCCGGGGCAGATAGCTTTCCTCTTTCTATCTTTAGGTGTAGTTAGCCTCTCAGGCTGTGACGAGGCGTCTAGGACCAACGTAGGAACGCTCCACGGCTGCCTTTAGTTGTGGTGGTTAGTCAGGGTACTGCAATCCAGTAGATTCCAACCTCTCTGGTGTATTGCCGTTTTTGCCTGCTCTCTTCAGCTACCAAAACATAACAGTATCACCGGCCAAACTGAAAATTATATGGTACTCACAGAAGGGAAAAATAGTGTGGAAAGAAAAAAGTTGTCAGATTTTTTTTTTTTCTTTCTGTTTGTTGCATTTTTTTTCCCTCTTTTTCTCTGGGTGCTGAGGAGGATTTTTTTTTCTCTCAATGGAGTTTGCACAGTTGTCTGGCCGTGTGGATCAGCTTGCCACTGAAGTTCAGAGTATTGCTACCTATCTTGCAGGGTTGCCGGTTGTGAAACCTAGGATCCCCATGCCAGATTTATTTTTGGGGGATCAAGCTAAATTTCTGAATTTCAAAAATAACTGTAAGTTGTTTTTTGCCTTAAAACCTAAGTCCTCAGGGAACGCAGCACAGCAGGTTCAAATTGTCATCTCTCTCCTGTGCGGCAATCCTCAGGATTGGGCTTTTTCCCTGACACCTGGGGATCCTGTTTTGAGTAATGTTGATGCATTTTTTCTGGCTCTGGGGTTATTGTACGATGAACCTAATGTCACTGATCAAGCTGAAAAAACCTTGCTGGCATTAAATCAGGGGCTTGAGGACGCTGAGTTGTACTGTCAGAAATTCCGAAAGTGGGCAATTCTGACCAAATGGAATGATGATGCTTTGGCAGCCCTTTTTCGGAAGGGTCTGTCAGAGAATGTAAAAGATGTTATGGTGGGTTTCCCTGCTCCCTCTGGTCTCAATGATTCTATGTCATTGGCGATTCAAATTGACAGACGTTTGCGTGAGCGTAGAGCTATGCGTGGAATGGTGTTGCCTTGTGAACCAGCTTCTGAACCCATTCAGTGTGATAGAGTGGTTCTGGGGCACAGCGTCATGAGTTTCGAAAACGCAATGGGTTATGTTTCTACTGTGGTGATGCCTCTCATGCCATTTCAGCCTGCCCTAAGCGGGGAAGACGTTTTGCATGCTCAGTTGTCTTGGGTAGTGTTCAGACTAAATTTCTGTTGACTGTTACCCTGATTTGCTCCCTGTCCACATTTTCTGCTCAGGCTTTTGTTGATTCGGGAGCAGCTATTAACCTGATGGATTTTGATTTTGCTAAACGTTGTGGTTTCCCTTGATACCCCTACGGAAGTCTATTCCCCTACTGGGGATTGATTCTACCCCTTTGGCTGAGAATAAACCCCAGTTCTCTACTCAGGTGATAATGAGGGTTGAACCTGATCATCAGGAGAGTTGCAAATTTTTGGTGCTGTATAATCTGCATGACATTATTGTACTAGGTTTCCCTTGGTTAGTCTCATAATCCTGTTTTGGATTGGAAATCTGTGTCTGTAACCAGTTGGGGCTGCCAATGTGTTAATGCCAACACTCCTGTTTTTTCTGCCTCTCCCCAGGCTCAAGATGTGCCTGACTTTTTGACTGATTTTTCTGATGTGTTTAGCGAAAGTAAATCTGCATCCTTGCCCCCCATAGGAGCTATGACTGCGCTATTGAATTAGTGCCTGGTAGTAAATTCCCTAAAGGTCGCCTTTTTAACTTGTCTGTACCTGAACATGACGCTATGCGGTCTTATATCAAGGAGTCATTGGAGAAGGGTCATATCAGACCATCCTCTTCACCCTTGGGTGCCGGTTTTTTCTTTGTGGCCAAAAAGGATGGCTCATTAAGGCCGTGTATTGATTATCGTCTCTTGAACAATATCACTGTGAAATATCAATATCCGTTACCCTTGATTTCTGACCTGTTTTCCAGGGTGAAAAGTGCTACTTGGTTTACCAAGCTTGACCTCAGGGGGGCGTATAACCTTATTCGCATTAAGCACGGGGATGAATGGAAGACGGCGTTTAATACCCCAGAGGGGCATTTCGAGTACCTAGTGATGCCCTTTGGGCTCACAAATGCTCCTTCCGTCTTCCAGTCCTTCATGAATGACATTTTCAGGGATTTTGTGGATAAATTTCTGATTGTTTATTTGGATGATATCTTGATTTTTTTCCAATGACTGGGACTCTCATGTGAAACATGTTCGGACTGTGTTCCAGATTTTGAGAGAGAATGCTCTGTATGTGAAGGGATCAAAGTGTCTTTTTGGCGTACAGAGGATTCATTTTGTCTCCATCTGTTATTGAAATGGACCCGGTCAAGGTTCAGGCCATCTGTGATTGGGTCCAACCTACTTCATTAAAGTCTCTTCAGAGATTCTTGGGTTTTGCCAATTTTTATCGTAAATTTATTGGTAATTTCTCTGTTATTGTTAAACCATTGACTGATTTGACCAAAAAGGGTTCTGATGTGGTGAATTGGCCTCCTGAGGCAGTCTCTGCGTTTCAGGAACTTAAACAGAGATTCATTTCTGCTCCTGTTCTACGGCAGCCTGATGTTTCTCTGCCATTTCAGGTGGAGGTTGATGCCTCTGAAATTGGGACAGGTGCCGTTTTGTCCCAAAGAGATCTGGAGACCTCTAAAAGTAACCCTTGTGCTTTTTTCTCTCGAAAATTTTCTCCAACTGAACGTAATTATGACGTGGGTAATCGGGAGTTATTGGCCATGAAGTGGGCTTTTGAAGAGTGGAGACATTGGCTGTAGGGAGCCAAACATCAGGTGGTGGTCCTCACGGACCATAAGAATCTGGTTTATCTGGAATCAGCCAAGCGACTTAATCCTAGACAGGCCAGGTGGGCCTTGTTTTTCACACGTTTTAATTTTGTGGTTTCCTTTCTTCCTGGCACTAAGAATGTTAAGGCGGATGCCCTCTCGAGGAGTTTCCTTGCGGACTCTCCTGAGTTATCTGATCCTGCTGTTATTTTGAAAGAGGGTGTAGTTCTTTCCGCCATCTCGCCCAATTTGAGACTAGCTCTGGAGGGGTGTCAGGAGGATAAACCCGAGCGCTGCCCTGTTGGGAAATTGTTTGTCCCAGACCAGTGGAAGAAGAGTGTGATGTCTGAGATTCATTGTTCCGCGTTGGCCGGTCATCCCGGAATTTTTGGTACCAGAGACTTGGTGAGTCGGTCCTTTTGGTGGCCTACTTTGTCTCGTGACGTCAGGGAGTTTGTGCAGTCCTGTGGGACTTGCTCTCGCTCCAAGCCTTGCTCTCGCTCTAGTGGTTTGTTGATGCCATTGCCTGTGCCCAAGAGACCATGGACCCATATCTCTATGGATTTTATTTCCGACCTCCCTGTTTCTCAGAGAATGACCGTTATCTGTGTGATTTGTGATAGGTTTTCCAAGATGATACATCTTGTGCCATTACCTAAGTTGCCTTCCTCCTCCAATTGGTGCCTTTGTTCCTTCAGCACGTGGTTCGGTTACACGGCATTCCTGAGAACATTGTGTCTGACAGAGGAGTCCAGTTTGTTTCCAGATTTTGGAGGACTTTTTGTTCTAAACTTGGTGTTCAATTGTCTTTCTCCTCTGCTTTTCATCCTCAGACCAATGGACAAACGGAGAGAACAAACCAGACATTGGAGACTTATCTAAGATGCTTTGTGTCTGCTGATCAAGATGACTGGGTCTCTTTTTTGCCTTTGGCTGAGTTTGCTCTTAATAATAGGGCAAGCTCTGCCACTTTGAGGTCTCCATTTTTCTGCAATTTTGGGTTTCACCCTCGATTTTCTTCAGGACAGACGGAGGCTTCTGTCTGTCCGGGTGTGATTCTGTTGTGGAGAATATGCAGCAGATTTGGGACCAGGTAGTGGAGAGGTTGTCCCTCTCTCAGGAGAAGGCCCAGCAGTTTGCCAACCGGCATAGGACTGATGGTCCTCGGTTTAAAGTGGGGGACTTGGTCTGGTTGTCCTCAAGAAATCTCCCTATGAGAGTTGCATCTCCTAAGTTTAAGCCTAGGTTCATTGGACCTTATAAGATCATGGAGATTCTTAATCCTGTTTCCTTTCGTTTATTTCTTCCAGGAACATTTAAGATCCATAACGTGTTCCACAAGTCCTTATTGAAGAGGTTTGTCGAGCCAGTGGTTCCTATGGCTGCGCCCCCTGACCCTGTTTTGGTTGAGGGCAATCTGGAGTATGTGGTTGAGAAAATATTGGATTCTCGTTTTTCTAGACGGAAACTCCAGTATTTGGTTAAGTGGAGAGGTTATGGTCAGGAGGACAATTCTTGGGTGTTTGCTTCGGACATCCATGCTAGGAGACTGATCCGTGCGTATCACAGAGCTCATCCTGACCGACCTGGTTGCACAAATGAGGGTTCGGTGACCCCTCCTCAAGAGGGGGGTACTGTTATGAATGTTTTAGAAATGAATTCTGAGCAGAAGCTCCCTCTGGTGGTTACAAACGGTACTGAACCATTCAATGAGGATTGGCAATCAGGAATCACGGACTGGCTGGATATAAGGGAGGTTTCCCCCCCATCATGGTTGCCGGTGATCAATTGTTCTTGTCTCAACGTTGTTTCCTGGTTCACTTGGAAGCTTGCGGAGTCTTGCCTCTTCTCCTGCTCTCAGATAAGATATTTTTCTGTTTTTTGTGCTTGCCATTTGCATATTTCTCTGCATTTCTGTGAGGTTGGCCAGGTTCCCCTCCCCGGGGGGCTTGGGCGCCTCTCGGTTCCTCTGGAGCCACTGTTGTTTGTTCATTTGCCTTTTCCAGTTTTTTCTGTGGCTGCGGCTTAGTTTTGTTACACCAGAGAACTAATTTAGGTGGTAGAGGTCGTGTGATCTCAGGTGTTTTTGCAATTAGTAGCATTGGTTTTTTTTAGGTTTTTTTTTGGATTGCAGTAAGTATCCTTCCAATCCTTTTCTGTCCAGGCAGTTTGGGCCCCAGCGTTTGCTCATACTATTTTCTGTCTGTGTCTGTATTTCCTATTGTCTAACCGCCATTACATGATAGCTTTCCTCTTTCTATCTTTAGGTGTAGTTAGCCTCTCAGGCTGTGATGAGGCGTCTAGGACCAACGTAGGAACGCTCCACGGCTGCCTTTAGTTGTGGTGGTAAGTCAGGATACTGCAATCCAGTAGATTCCAACCTCTCTGGTGTATTGCCGTTTTTGCCTGCTGTCTTCAGCTACCAAAACATAACACATAGGGTTCTTCACGGGGCCCTTCCATCTCAGGCCGCAAGAGGCCCAGACAGGAGCACCCAGCCGAGGCATCTTCGGACAGCGCCTCTAGAACATGAGTCGGACCTGGATCCAGATAGGCCTCCAGCATTCAAACATGGTGCAGAGCCTGATTACTGCTGTTCATCAGACCCTAGGCATCTAAGATACCTCTTCGAAACTCGCAGATCAGGCGGTTTCGTTTAGACGGTCTAAGTACCTTCCAGGGTCTTTCGCCCACAGGGAAGCGCCTCGGTATCTTATACCCTCCTGCCCTGAGCTACCGCTTCTGGACGCCTTCCCCGGCTGTGGTTCCGTCAGTACCCAGACTGGTCACCATCACAGTCCCCTGCCTTCTAATACAGCTTCCCACAAGGATTCCAACTAAAAGATTATAGGATCGCTGGAAAAATCAGCCTTGGGAACGACGCTTCTACATTTTGCCACGGCCTCTGCCTCTACCAAAGGCCATAGCCAGATGGGCCAAAACAACTTCGTGAGGGCATTTGGGAGCCCTGCCGAGTGAGCTTGCCATCCTTGCAGACCAGATTCCCTATGCAGGGACATATTTGGCAATATGAAGGCCATCTGTAGGAACATTTGGCTCAAAGCACGGCAAGCGGACCTTTCATCGAAGAGGTCGCTTACCTGTCTCCCCTTCCAGGGAGAACGCTGGTTTGGTTCCACGATTGGACTAGATCATTAAAGGAGGCACCTGGAGCCACCAGTTCTCTCCTTCCTCATTCCAAACCTCGCAGGCCTTCTCTGAAGCGGCAGTTCCGCTCCTTTCGGCCCTTTTCACTGTGTGACGGTGACAGAGGATCCCTCCGGTCAGCGCATGCCGCAGACCTGTCAGGTTAGGAAGAAGGCTTCCTTCAGGCTCTCTCCCTGGCATCCTCATAGCTCCCACGGTAGCCCCACCAGGACCGGACCTGCCAGGACCTCCTCGGCACAAGAATGCCTTACAGGTTTTTTATTCAGAACCTGTTGGTTGCGCCAAGGAAGGACGGCGTGGTTCGACTCACTCTGGATCTCTAGTTTTCTGATCTCAAGAGTCCTCCTGGATCCTTTTCAGGATGGAGTCCCTCCGCTCAGTATTTGCTTCCATGGGGACGCAGAATCCTCTACCAACTCATCAGAGATTCTCGCGTTTCGCAGTACAGCGAAATCTCTTCCAGTTTCTTGTCCTGCCGTTCGATTTTGCGACCGCTCCCAGGGTCTTTCATAAAGATCATGGCGGCATTCATAGTTTTTTTTTTCGAGGATAGATACCTAGTACTTGTCCCGTACCTCGACATCATCAGAGACGTTCGTCCGCGAATTCAGTCGGACAACGCCACAGCGGTAGTATCCGTCAATCACCAAGGAGGGTCCAGGAGTCCCCTGGCGACTGTCAGATATCCAGGATCCCTCACTGAGCGAAAACAACGTTTCCGACAATATCCACAGCGCACATTTCTGGAGGGTCAACTAGACGGCCATTTTTTCTCAGCCGCAAGCTTCTCGTTGCAGGAGACTGGTCCCTGTCTCGGGACGTCTTCCATCTGATCTGTCTTCTAGGGAGAACTCCGGACGTGGATCTCACGCCCTTCCCGGCTGTACAGGAAGGTTCCACGGTTCGTCTCCAGGTCCCACGTCTCTCTCACGGGGTCGCCGATGCTACGGCCATTGCCTTGTCACACTTCGTGTTTTTCATTACCTTTCTTCCCAGGCCTTTGAAGTAGTTCAAAGCGGAAGAGGTGCTGGTCTCTTTGATCGCACCACATTGGCCCAGTAGTTCTGGGTTCATCAATCTCCTGGCAGACACTCCTTGAAGCTACCAGACGGGCCAGATCTTCCGCCTTCTTCCTTCCCAAAGTGGTATCCACTCTTTTTCACCTGATTGAGGACTTTGTCATCCCTTCCGTCTGCCCAGCTCCGACTCATTCTTCGGAGCATTCACTAAACAGGCTAGACCTGGTCAGGGCAGTGAGGATCTATCTCACTTAGACCGCTTCCCTTAGGAAGTCGGATCTTCTATTCGTCATCCAGATGACACACGCCTGCAAGGCTACGATTGCGCGCTGGATCAGGTCCGCAAGTTTGGAGGCTCACTGGTTAAGAAGAGACTCACTCTTCCCGGGCAGTGGGCGCCTCCTGGCCGGTACACATGGGGCATCCGCCCTATAACTCTGCAAAGTGGCAACCCGGTCTTCCATCCACAAGTTTGCCAAGTTGTTCCGGGTCCATACCTACGCTTCGGTGGACGCCAGCCTATGCAGAGGTATCTTGCAGGCGGCAGTGGTAAGCTCTTTGATCGCAATAGAGTTTTTTCTGCTGTTTCCCTCCCCATGGACTGCTTTGGGACGTCCCATGGTTATCTGTGTCCCCAATGAAGCGATAGATAAAACAGGATTTTGGTTGCTTACCGTAAAATCTGTTTCTCGGAAGCCTTCATTGGGGGACACAGCACCCTCCCATGTTTTTTTCTACAACTCCTGTTTCTTCTTCGATGTGCTATTGTTACAGTTGAGCTGTCTGTTTGTTATTCTATCATGTTGTTCTCCTACTGCTTTCTCACTAACTGATTTGCTTCTTGCAGTCGGTGGGGTGTACACTTATGAGGAGGAGCCAACCTTTATTTTTGCATATGCATAGTGTCAGCGCCTCCTAGTGGCAGCAGCATACACCCATGGTTATCTGTGTCCCCCAATGAAGGCTTCCGAGAAACAGATTTTAAGGTAAGCAACCAAAATCCTGTTTTCACTTTTCATCACTGGTCTCATACACTGTAGCAGTCATGTACCTCGCGTTCCTGTTCTCGCCCTCTTGTAACCATCTATATGTCACTGTTGCAATTGATCACAACATCTAAGGGATTAATTAACCTTGTAACAAGGATTGTGACCAATGTTGCAGAGTGTCTGCATGGCATTTTTGCCCATCAAGGGGCACTACACATTTTATTCTTCCGTCCTGTAAAAAAAAGTGCATCGGGCAGCAAAGTAGCTCAGTGGTTAGCACTGTTGCCTTTCAGGGCTGGGGTCCTGGGTTCAAATCCCACCAAAGACAACATCTGCAAGGAGTTTGTAAGTTTTCCCCAAGTTTGCGTGGGTTTTCTCCCCCACTCCAAAGACATACTGATATGGGAATTAAGATTGTAAATCCCAATGGCGACAACAATGATAATATCTGTAAAGCGCTTAGCTGCTGTTCTTTAATCGCCATTAATTTTCTGCTAATTAGATCTTGATGCACAGTACACTGGGTCTTCACTTTCCTGTCCGATTCCCTGCCCCTCTGCCACCTGCCTCTGGTCTTTCAATGACCTACCCCGGTTTGAAATGTCAGCAGTGACCAGGAACAGGCGGAGGAGCTGGGGAATCACAGATAGTGAGAAGACGATCCACAGTCCAGTCCCTGTGCACAGAAATTTATTTAGCAGAAAATTTCAATGGTGTAGAAATCTATTCAGTTCTTCCTCTTTAAAACAGTATTGCCCCATTATAGCCATCTCTATACTTTATACTACAAAATCATGCTGACAGGATCTATTTAATGACCGTCAGTAAAAAACACGGATTTTGGTAAGAACTTACCGGTAAAATCCTTTTCAGCGAAGGAAGGGAGGGAGACACAGGAATTCATTACTGATGGGTAGGCGGAGCCCCAGATCAGGATGTCACCTCAGATCAAAAGAGTGCTGACTGGCTGGCCCCTCCAGCTCGGGCTCCTCCTACTCAGCTCCAGTCGTACCAAAGCTTTTAGGAAAGAACCAAGATCACCAGCGGAGCAACATAACCCCTTCTGAAGGAACTTCAGAGAAAAATCACAAGGATACAGGTTATGCATGCAAAGAAAGCCAAAAACCACAGAGTTCCAGGTACTACTCACGGAACCTGACTACTGCGATGAGCTGGCGATGCTGGAACAGAGCCTTAGCGCGCTGACCTCAGCCCAGATAATCGCTTATCAGATAAGGGTCACGCTGCATCTGAAAACATCAACACACTTCTGCCTTGGGAGGGTGCTGTGTCTCCCTCCCATCCTTCGCTGAAAAGGATTTTACTGGTAAGTTCTTACCAAAATCCGTGTTTCAGCTGCAGATGGAAGGGAGGGAGACACAGGAATTCATTACTGATGGGACGTCCCAAAGCAGTTCAAAAAATAAGGGTGGGAAAAAACCAACAAAAGGCAGAAACCCAACAACCTTAACAAAAAAGCGCAACCAGCGCCAAACACAAGTTCATCTAGAACTTTAAACTACAGCTGCCTGCAGAACCCTACGTCCGAGGGCTGCATCAGCGGAAGCACTGACGTCCACCTTATAAAATTTCGTAAACGTGTGGACAGAGCGCCAAGTTGCCGCCCGGCAAAGCTGCACTGCCGAGGCACCTTGATGAAAGGCCCACGATGAAGCCACAGCTCTCGTAGAATGGGCTCAAATCTTAATCGGGCAAGATTCACCCTGAAGACGGTAAGCTTCCAAAATAGCTGACCGGATCCAACGAGCTATAGAATCCTTGGAAGCTCGTTGACCACGCCGACGACCAGCTGGAACCACAAATAGGGAGTCCGTCTTACGAAAACCTTGAGTAACAGATAGATAAAACTTCAAGGCCCGCACTAAATCCAATGTGTGCAAAGCTCACTCTTTCGCATTCTTCGGATCCGGGCAGAATGAAGGCAACACAATATCCTGGTTAACATGAAATTGTGACACCACTTTAGGTAAAAAAATCACCCCGTGTGCGAAGCACTACACGATCCGGAAAAAACCCCAGAAAAGGAGGCGAACAAGAAAGAGCTGCCAACTCAGAAACTCTCCTCAAAGAGGTGACTGCTACAAGGAAGGCCACCTTCCAAGAAAGCAAAGAAAGGCTAGCAGAACCCATAGGCTCAAAAGGTTTATGCTGAAAAGCTTCCAAAACAAGGTTGAGCCGCCAAGGAGACACGGGTGCCTTCCGCGGCGGAAACTTACGAGCTATACCGCGGAAAAAGGAGAGCACGTCCCTATTCGAAGCAATGGTTCTCCGGAACAATAAGGACAGAGGAGAAATCTGACCTTTCAGGGTGCTAACTGCCAAACCCTTGTCTAGCCCATGCTGCAGAAAAGCCAACAGATTGGGAATGGAAAATTTTCTCGGGTTCCGAGAGGACCCCAAACACCACGAAAAGAAGGTTTCCCAAGTTTTGTGGTAAATCCTAGTAGTAGCCGGACTTCTCGCAGCACGAAGAGTAGCAATGACCTCGGCTGAAAATCCTCTACGGGTTAAAATTTCGGTCTCAAGAACCACGCCGTCAAACGCAGAGACATCAAGTCCGGATGACAAACGGGCCCCTGAGTCAACAAGTCCGGTTGAAGAGGAAGCGGAAAAGGAGGTGCCGCCAACCGCGACATTATTGTCGAGAACCACACCCTCCTTGGCCAATCTGGAGCTATCAAAATAGCTGAAATTCTCTCTAGTCTGATCCGACGCAGTACTAGAGGAAGTAAGGATATCGGCGGGAATACATAGATCAGCTCGAACTGATCCCACTGAGCCACTAGAGCATCCACCGCCACAGCCTTCGGGTCCTTGTACCTGGACATGAACGTCGGTAACTTGGCATTGGACCTGGATGCCATCAAACCACTTGGGGAGTCCCCCAACGGGAGCACAGTAGTGCAAAAAACTTCCGGGTGGAGGCTCCATTCCCCGGGATCCATCTTCCTGCGACTGAGAAAGTCCATTGTAATATTCTGAACCCCTGGAATGTGAATCGCCGAAATGGCTGGTAAACTGCCCTCGGCCCAAATCAGAATTCGGGACACCTCCACCATGAGTCTGGAACTCCTTGTCCCGCCTTGGTGATTGATAAACGCGACAGCCGTCGCATTGTCTGTCTGCACTCGGACCGGCAGACCGCTCAAAAGGACCGTCCAATGCTGGAGGCAAAGGAAAATCGCCCTCAATTCCAGGATGTTGATCGAAAGGACAGACTCTTCCGATGACCATACCCCCTAAATCCAGAGATTGTTCCAAACACACCCCCCAGCCCGTCAGGCTGGCATTGGTGGTTATGACCGACCACTTCGGAGGGAGGAAAGGCTTTCCCAGGGATAACGCTCCTGGACATAACCACCATCCTCGGGATTCTCGCACCCTGTGAAAGATGGTGACGCTGCAATCCAGCGAACCTTGCGATTGATCCCAACGACTCAGAATGAGCCTATGGAGAGCTCTGGAATGAAATTGGACAAACGGAAAAAAACCTCATGGACGCCACCGTCAGACCCAGAAGGCGCATACCTTCCGAAGGGACACTGCTGTCGCAGACTTCATAGTCTGTACATGCTGGAGCAGACATGCCTGCTTGTCTGGAGGTAGGGACAACACCGCCCGTACTGTGTTGAAATGCATCCTCAAAAACAGGATTGCCTGCGACGATTACAGAGACGACTTCTCCTTTGAGGCCACAACCGAAAGGCCGTCCAAATAGGGACGAATCGTAAGTCCCCGTCTTCAAAGAATTGCCATGAGATTTAGGCGTCAGAATCGTTGTAAAAATTCTGGGCGTTAAGGCCAAGCCGAATGGTCGAGCCACAACCTGGTAATGGTTGATTCTATGGCAAAAAACGAAGGAAGCGCTGGTGAGGTCTTCCGACGGGAACATGCCAAAAAGCGTCGTGAATGTCGATTGATCGTTCTGCGACAGGGCTGCCATAACTGAGCGAAGCGACTTCATGCTCGGCTCTGACGGAATGTCAGAAGTCAGTCCGCCTTAGCGGATTTTTTTTTTTTTTGCCAGCTTCTGCCTTAACAGAAGTTCTGTATCCAGGGTATGCGGAATTTCTGAGAATTCCCCCTCTCTCTTTTTTTTTTTTTTTTAAAAAAAAAAGAGAGAGACGACACAAACCCCCAGAGGGTTGGTCAGATCATCCCTTGAACCGAAAAGGACTGCCGATAACTATCGGCACTAGTCCTGCCAGACGCAGAAGTCACAGCTCTGCGCTGCGGTAAAGCTGCTTCTTTTGCCTTTGCCTTGGCATCAGCTCCGCTAAGCTAAAGATAGCAAACCCTGTTGGAAAACTGCGTTCCATCCAAGTCACAGTGCTCTTCTGACTGTAACTGCCGAGGATTGCGCCCTGGATAGCAGTGACGCATTATCCTTCAACTAGAAAAGCCCATCTACCTTGATAGAGGGAAACTTGCCACGCCGTCCTTAGACGGTCCAACCGGCTCAGGGGAACTTAACAAGTACACCTAGATCCTTAATACCGAATCTATGATCCACGGCTACACAGATGGAAATTGTTGCCATCTCCGTTTCTGTCCAGCGTGTCCTGCAGACTTGTCTTCCCTTTTACCAGGAAGATTTGCTAAGCTGGAATAAAGGGACATTCACTTCAGGAGAAGGAGTCCAATTAACAAATAACTCCGTAGAAAAACGGATACAGTTTGTAAGGTCGTCGCGACCCATGCGACCCTTGCAACATCCGGGCCGACTTACCAGGACGACAAGTTACCTCCTCCGGTAACTGTAACGTCCACATGGCTTCCACAGAAATTTTAGTACGGCCCCTGAGAGAGGCAGGGTGTCCCTGCCGATCCTCCTTGTCCGAATCTGACTTCTTCGCTAAGCGAGAAGGAAAGCAACGATTTGTGTCGCTTCCTTGAGAGGATCTAGTTGACAGTCCATAACCTAAAAGGTCATCAATAGAAACCAGTGAAAGCCTCCATTTTGACACCACTGGAACCTCTGACCGTGCATGAGTCGAGGTCTGCGTGTCAGATACGCGAGGCTGATCCGTAGCGGATCTGGGAGAGGGTCTCTGACATGCCCTTGCATAGTATATGGCAGGATAAACCTGTCAGTAACCAGAGCAGTACTTAAATAAAAAACAAACGCTGAAGGGTTAAAGCTCTAAAGCGAGAGCTACCCCAGCTGTCTCCCATTAAGAGTTAACCTCCTAAGAAGGGGTTAAAGTAGTGACTCCCCACAACCTTGATAATGAAAAAGGGTGTGCGAATCTCAGGCGCCTCTTATAAGGTCGCAGCTGCAGGACAGCCATGCCACACTAAACAGAAAAACGTTCCACAAGATCGCTAAAAAATTGCGCTGTTTTTTATAACGCAATGACCGCCAAAGTTGTCAAGGAGATCGCTAATCGCCTATGCGATTGCCCAGATTGGCAGCCACCAGCGACACTAAAAATGACACACAAACGATCGCAATATTATGCGACGCCATCAGGATCGTCAGCGGAAACGTATAGTGGCAGCATTAATGTCGCAGACTCCCCACAGCCTCTTTATTAATATTAAAAGAGTGTGCGAGCCCCTTATGCGAGAACAGCCGCAGGACAGCTCAATCTGTCACTCAGAAGTGCCCCAGACGGCGCCCGCGCTGTGGAGGTGAAGGGGTTAAGCTTCTGCCCGGCGGGCTAGAAGCGACTCACCAAGCTGGTCACGTATTCTTGCCGGGAGGGGAGGAGAACGATCCGGGGAGCTTTCAGCCTGCAGCGCTTTATCAGCAATGGCCGCCGCGCTCTGCCTCCGTGTGCTCCATGTAGAGGAGCCGGAAATGGAGGCTGCAGTAAAGCGCGCGCTTAGAAGCGGCGCGAAATTCAAAAAATAAAAAGAGCGCGTACTCCCCTCCTTTCCCTCGTCCTGCAGGCATCCTCCTGCGGACATAGAAAAACTAGTCGCCGGCATATATATGTACAGCGGCTGCCGCAGCAGTCGCTAAAACACTCACACACATTTTACCAAAATGTGGAGTACTCACCAGCCGAAACGCCACAGGGACCCCCGGGGTTTCTGGCGCTATGCCCATGCTTCCCCCCAGGGCGGGAAGCGCAGTGACCCCAGTGTGTGGTTTGCGCCCCCGCCAGGGAAAACTCTCCTCATCCCCCAGGGCCGGCAAGATTCTGCAGGGACCATTATGTAGTTACAGATCCGCCAAGGGAGAGGCTGGTGAAATACACTGATAAACATGTAATAGCGCTGTCACCGCAGCGCTGAAGCATACTGATATACATGTAATAGCGCTGCCATCAGACGCTAAAGCACTCACACATTAATAATAAAATTTTGTGTGGAGTACTCACCAGCTTAGCGCCACAGGGACCCCTCAGGATTTGTGGCGCTTGTGCCCATGCTTCCCCCCAGGGCGAGGAACGCAGTGACCGCACGTGTGGTTTGCGTCCCCGCCAGGGAAGCCATCCTCATCCCCCAGGGCCGGCAAGGATTCTGCAGGGACTATTGAGTAAATACAGATCCGCCAAGGGAGAGGTTGGGGTACAGCAGCGCTGGTACCCCTGAGACCTCTAGACCAACTGGTGATCCAAGTCTCCTGTCCGAATATAAAATAATAAAATCTTCTGAGGAGCTGCATTAGCAGCGACCATCCTCTGGGACCTCAAATCTTAGACTGGAGCTGAGTAGGAGGAGCCCGAGCTGGAGGGGCCAGCCAGTCAGCACTCTTTTGATCTGAGGTGACATCCTGATCTGGGGCTCCGCCTACCCATCAGTAATGAATTCCTGTGTCTCCCTCCCTTCCATCTGCAGCTGAAATATATAAGTGGTCGAATCCCTTATGGAATCCAGAACTCTAGAGAGCCCAATATGCATATTTCCCCTTCCACTAAGGGAGCGGCAATAGAGACTCTTCTCGTTTACTTTTCCCCCCTCTTTGACGGTGCCCAATCATAACAAGGCTGCTCATGGGTTGGGGGTGGGGAAGAAAAGGCCAAAAGAGGCATCTTCAAAATAATCTGTTTAGACTTTATGTACCTCACTTGTCAACACCGAGAAAACCCAACTGCTGTCATTTTGTGCTAATATGCAGTGACGCGAGAAGAGGAAAGCTGCCATGGGGGAGCAATGAAGATCATCATGGGAACAGGTTTTTCAGATAACTACTACAAGTATCGAGGAATAAGTAGATTGACAGCTTGCCCAAACACCTGTACTTGGTCCTGAGCATTGTATGTGACAAATGCTGCTCCCACCATGATTTTCACTATTCCTGGGCTCCATGAATAGTATATTAGAACTATATCTTGCTATGTGAACTTTGCCATTGCCATGGTTTTTTAAAAAGCATTTTCTAATAAATTTTTGGATTCAAAGAAGCTGGAACACAGCTCCTTTTTTTCATTGTTTTTATTGAGCCAGTACATTGCAGGACCCTGCACCTCCAACAACCAGCAGCCCATTGCAGTCCCCTATAACATATAAAAATTTGGGTGGCAATGGAGAGAAACAGATATCAAAACTAAATCAGATCAATTGTTATTGTTGATCCATTTCTGCAAGGCTATGTGGTTAGTTTAAGTGTAAATTGGGTCTGAGACTGCCTTCAATGGCTGTAGGATAAAATAATCATCAGACTAACTATATAACTTTGCACATTTCATACCACATTTATTGTAAAAGATTCTTTTGAAACCAACAATTCTGCTTACCCAAAACACATCATATATAAGTAGCCCTGAAAGTAGGAGACAGGAAACCTTCAGGCTAGGCAGGCGGACAAAGGCGATCATTGCTACACATAGTCCCATTGCAAGGGCTGGAAAGAGAAACAAAGTGGTGGATTGTTCAAACCGGCTTCTTCAAAAAGGAATTCATGAAATGTGTTACGACAGTGGTAATGTGCGCTACCCAGCTACATCATATTGTACAGCCGTCGTGAAGTGGAAAAAACACATTTAAAGGGAATATGTCAGCAGGTTTTTGCAATGTATTCTGAAAACAGCAGGAGATAAGAGTCAGAGACACAGAATTCAGAGATGTGTCCCTTGTCAAAGTGTGTGCTGTTTACTAACTAACTAGCTTCTCTTTGTCTACATCAAGCTGCTCTCAGATGAGGTAGCAAAAACCTGCTGACACATTCCCTTTAAAACTGCAACCGACTTAAGGTTTTTAACTACCGTATATACCCATGTATAAGCCGAGATTTTCAGCCCATTTTTTAGGGCTGAAAGTCCCCCTCTCGGCTTATACGCGGGTCATATACGGGGGTCGGCGGGGGAGCGGGGGTGTCGGATCATACTCACCCCTCCGCCGGCGCGGTCTCTGCAGCCCCCCTGCTTCTCCCACGATCTCCGGCTCCTTCCTGCAGCTGTCACATGGCACCGCTCATTAAAGTCATGAATATGCACATATTCATGACTTTAATGAGCGGTAGCACATGACCGCTGCAGGACTGAAGCGCTGCTGAGAGCGCCGGAGAAGAGGAGAGGCTGCAGGGACGGGCGGCGGAGGGGTGAGTATAGTGATATTTACCTGTCCTCGGTCCACCGCAGTGCACTGCTCCCTCGGTCTGACTCCTCTGTGTGTGAATGATCAGGCAGAGGGCGCGATGACGTCGTTAGTGCGCGCCCCACCCCTGCCAGATCACACATAGAGGAGTCAGACCGAGGGAGCAGTGCACTGCGGTGGACCGAGGGACAGGTAAATATCTCAGGTGCCGGGGTCCTGAGCGAGCAGTAACACCGGCACCTGTCCCCCATAGCGCGCCGCTGTCACCGCCTACTCAGGACACCGGCACCTGGCCCCCAGCGACGAGAGGTGAGTATGTCATTTTTTTTTTTTTTTTGCAGCAGCAATATGAGGCCTATACTATGGGGCATAATTGTGCAGCATATGGGGCATAATCTGGAGCATATGGGGGCATAATATGGAGCTTATGGGGGCATAATATGGAGCATATGGGGGCATAATATGGAGCATATGGGGGCATAATCTGGAGCATATGGGGGCATAATATGGAGCATATGGGGGCATAAGCTGTGGAACATATGGGGGCATAATCTGGAGCATATGGGGGCATAATATGGAGCATATGGGGGCATAATATGGAGCATATGGGGGCATAAGCTGTGGAACATATGGGGGCATAATATGGAGCATATGGGGGCATAAGCTGTGGAACATATGGGGGCATAATCTGGAGCATATGGGGGCATAATATGGAGCATATGGGGGCATAAGCTGTGGAACATATGGGGGCATAATCTGGAGCATATGGGGGCATAATATGGAGCATATGGGGCATAATATGGAGCATATGGGGGCATAAGCTGTGGAACATATGGGGCATAATCTGGAGCATATGGGGGCATAATCTGGAGCATATGGGGGCATAATATGGAGCATATGGGGGCATAATATGGAGCATATGGGGGCATAATCTGTGGAACATATGGGGCATAATCTGGAGCATATGGGGCATAATCTGTGGATCATACGGGGGCATAATCTGTGGAATATATGGGGCATAATCTGGAGCATATGGGGCATAATCTGTGGATCATACGGGGGCATAATCTGTGGAATATATGGGGGCATAATCTGGAGCATATGGGGGAATAATCTGTGGAGCATATTGGGATAAGCTGTGGAACATATGGGGGCATAATCTTTGACCATATGGCATTATAGGAGCATATGTTTTCGAGTTTTTGGGCAAAATTAGGGGGTGGCTTATACATGGGTGCATAATACGGAAGATCTATGGGTTCCTAGTGGAACATATGGGGCATAATCTGGAGCATATGGGGGCATAATATGGAGCATATGGGGGCATAAACTGTGGAACATATGGGGCATAATCTGGAGCATATGGGGGCATAATATGGAGCATATGGGGCATAATATGGAGCATATGGGGGCATAAGCTGTGGAACATATGGGGCATAATCTGGAGCATATGGGGGCATAATCTGGAGCATATGGGGGCATAATATGGAGCATATGGGGGCATAATATGGAGCATATGGGGGCATAATATGTGGAAATCATATGGAGGGCATAATCTGGAGCATATGGGGCATAATCTGTGGATCATACGGGGGCATAATCTGTGGAATATATGGGGCATAATCTGGAGCATATGGGGCATAATCTGTGGATCATACGGGGGCATAATCTGTGGAATATATGGGGGCATAATCTGGAGCATATGGGGGAATAATCTGTGGAGCATATTGGGAATAATCTGTGGAGCATCATATGGGGGCATAATCATTTTTCACCCTAGGCTTATACGCGAGTCAATAAGTTTTCCCAGTTTTTTGTGGCAAAATTAGGGGGTCGGCTTATCACGAGTATATACGGTAAGTATCTATGGTTTCCCTAGTTTGGTGCCCCCACTTAACTTGTGAGATGCTTTTAAGAAATAAGGCAAGAAAACTCACCGTCCATGAGCAGCCAGTGGCCTGTTAGTACCCAAATAAGAACTAGCATTACAGAAAGAGAAAATGATAGCAGCTCTGCCAATGTAAAACGACCACAGCATCCAAAGGAAATCCTGAGAAACAGAAATGGAGACATGGAAGTTTTCATCTCGTGCATTTAATATGACCATGTATTCAAGTAGCCGGAAAAAAAAGACAATGTCCAATATCTTATTCTGTTGGAATTCTCGTCTCTATTCAATTCTAGCACAAAATACAACCCTTTTAGGGAACATGTGCCAAACTAAGATACTGAGGCTGCTTTCACACTGCGCTCAGACACTCATTCAGCGGCCCTGTCAGGACTTTTGTCCGAACATCCCCGCAAAACAGGGTTTGGGCTGTGTTTGGGTGTCCGCCTCCAGTAAGAGCACAAGGCGGAATATTATGTATGACAGAGCGCAACTTTGCTCCGTCTGCACCCTTAGGCTAAGTGCACACGTTTGCAGAATGTTTGCAGAATATTCCTGAGCAAAGCCGGACTTTTTTCACGGCAAAAACGAGCGTTTTTTTGGTGCGTGTTTTTTGCGCGGATTTGACGCGTTTTTACCGCGATTTTTTCCTGAACTTTCTAGGTCAATAATATAGCGGGAAAAAACGCTAGAATTCCGCAAAATTAATGGACATGTTGCTAGATTTTCCGCGATGCGTTTTTTTCCGGGAAAAAAACGCACCATGTGCACAGAAATTGCGGAATTCATTCTAAATGATAGGATGTTTAATACATGCGTTTTTGACGCGTTTTTTCCCGCGAAAAAACACGAAAAAAACGCAAATATTCCTGAACGTGTGCACTTAGCCTTATAGTCTATGACTCAGCTGGCGAATACGCCAGAACAATTTTTTGCGGGAAATTGGGAGGGTGTTCAGGTGCGAGCCCTAAAGAAGCCACTAAATGGGTGTGAAAGCACTCTTAGTCTTGGATCCATTCGCTATCATTCAGAAGGGATATTAGAATGATCTATAACTTGCAGATGCTTTCTGATTTGAACAGTAAATATTTGTAAGTATTATCAACAAAGCAGATCAGATGAGAAGCTGCCGAATCGTGGGCAGGAGCGGTCTATGCCGGTGGAGATCGGCACCGGACACAAACAGGCTGGTAGTTAGAAAATACCTGCTTGTTAGTTCTTTGGCCCATACAGATAAAATGTACTAGTACTGTATAACTCCTTTTAAAAAAGGGCAGACAAAAAAAAACCGCAAACAGTTTGCAATTGAGAACAAATGACAGATGATTCAAAACCACAGAATCCATGGATGCATACTCACTTATTCTGAGGAGAGCAGGGCCTGGTTAAATACTGGCACATAGGGAGCAAGAGAAATGCAAATGCTATTGTTGCGAGAACTGAAAAAGAAAAGTAACACTGAATTAATTCTTTTTTCACTGTTATTATTTAATTATCATCACTGTGAACAAGAAATTACTCACCTGCAGTGCAAATAGTGAACACCACCTGAACAGAGTCAAAGAAGAAGAACATGACCAGAAGAGACACGGAGGCGCCAATAGGAAGGAACAAAGCCTGAGTAGAGTCAATAGTCTGGATACCTGTAGAAGAGCAAGCTTGTTACATTCCCAAAATGATTCCCCATATCTGAAGGACATGTATTTTACATTTACTATCCTTATAGTTGGTTACATCAAAATGCTGAATAAGCAGTAATTCCTATTCACAGCCATTACATGGACCTACAGCAACATGTTAGCTCCACAACAAAAGAATTAGGTATATGGAAACTTAACATGTCTAATAACCCTCCAAGGGTCAGGCGGAAGCCAGGCCACCCCATACACAGCCAGCCAGTCTTGCCAAGATTGTTTTCACTAACGTGATTTATTATTTTTTATTTCACCGCATGTAAAAATGTATCTAGATTATGAGAAAAAGTAATTGGGTTAATTAATTCAGCATATGGGATTTTATTAGACAAGTCTCCATTGGTTTGTATTTTGGGATATGTGGAGGATCGTCTAATCACTGACCCTTCTAAGTAAGCTAGATGTAGAATGAATGCTATACATGGCCACGAAGCTCATTGCACAATACTGGTTGATGGAAACTGTTCATCAATACGGTTAATTGGATGGTTGCAATAGAAAAATTATAGAATTATATGAAAAGAGGGGCTACAAAGAAATATATAGGCACCATAATTAGACAATTCGGGCCTAGTGCCTTCTACATTTACAAGAGACAAGATATTGCATCTTTTGGGTTCTTATATATGAACTTGATAAGAGTTGAGTGTTTCGAGCCAAGATATATTGTTATGACCGATGTCGTTGGTCATGTCAAAGATCCTCCTCCTCTTCCCACTCCCTCTGCCACAGAGATGGATTTAAAGAAGATATGAAATAAGGAAAAACTTTTTATGGACATGGGTGAGTGCCAGGGTGGATTTGATTTAAATCAAACTGATTTAAATCACGATTTAAATCACGATTTAAATCACTAGTCAGTAAGGCTTGATTTAAATCAGTGATTTAAATCAAAGTTTCTACCAGACCGGTATATCTAATTTCATCATGTGCGATACGCCCCAGACTGGTGTATCTAATTTCATCAAGTGCGATATGCCCCAGACCGGTGTATCTAATCCCATAATGCGATACACTACACTCAGCCCTGTATCTAGATACATGCAGTGTGTCATGTGCTGTGAATAATCCCAGTGTGTGATACTCTCCACGTATCTGTGCTCAGTTTATAATACAGCGAGCAGCATGGACTAACAGAATAGATGCTGCCGGTCGTCCTCAGTGACAGCCTACTTGTCAGTATCACTGGCAGTCCCCAACAAAATGGCTCCGCTCTGTGAGCCTAAACTACATCCTCTGTTATTACAAACACCTAGTAACGGAGGAGAGAAGTCACTCGTGATCATTTTCTTGTCTGCTTGCCCTTCCTCCTCCTCACACTTAGATTCACATTCTTCTTGTGTTGTGCAGATCTATTCCACTCCAAACAATCAGAAACATTGTCTAACTTCTTGGACTTGGCACTGAAGGGGTTGATTCTGTATTCATAGGTTTGTAGAACAATAGGATTAAGGTATTTTTCTCAACTCTGTTCATGTTGTAACATTTTTGCCGTGAAGAAGAGGCTGGAGTCAAATTCCGCTTTTGAGAACTGCGTAAGTAAAGCGAGCGTCTGTGATAACATAGGAGAGAAACTGCCCACTAATCTTACAGAAACCTCTGGAAGAGCATGGCATTGTGAATGTTACACATATACAGCCTTTTTTTGATTAAACCAGAACTCTGGGTGACATGTTTAAACATAGTTCCAAAATGGAACAGGGCAACTCTCTATCATTTAATATACCACAAAGAATTAGAGCTTCCAGCCCAAATAGAGACATGAGGCAATAATATGTATAAAAGATACAAACTTTATTTAACAAATATTACTAAAATGTTCACAATATTGTAAATTTAAGATGAGAGGTACAATGGTGAGTAGGAAGATATAAACACCTGTCGCACAAAAAATCAGCACATCTGAATCCAAAAAGTGGTCTATCAAGCACAGTATATCAGATAATGTTGAAATAAATCAGTCAATTTAGTATCCGGACAGGAAAACATTATATATTCCCAAAGTGGGGTAATATATCATTCCATATAATATGTGGGATAATTAATCCATCATATCCTGCCTGGAGCATAAATGTGCCAAAGAGTAAGACACACTGCCCCCCGAGGAAGCTCAAGGAGCGAAACGTGCGTCGGGGCACGTACCTGGTCCGTTACATTTCCCCAATATGGGTAAGCACTTTCCAGCATCTTTTTCCGCAGCTGACATGGCACCTCACAGGAGCTGGTAGATGTGTGGGGGGGATTTTCTTTCTTTTTTCTGTCCCCCTCTTCTCTCTAATGCCATATCAGATCTATCTGTCTTACTCTTTGGCACATTTATGCTCCAGGCAGGATATGATGGATTAATTATCCCACATATTATATGGAATGATATATTACCCCACTTTGGGAATATATATTGTTTTCCTGTCCGGATACTAAATTGACTGATTTATTTCAACATTATCTGATATACTGTGCTTGATAGACCACTTTTTGGATTCAGATGTGCTGATTTTTTGTGCGACAGGTGTTTATATCTTCCTACTCAACATTGTACCTCTCATCTTAAATTTACAATATCACATATACAGCCTTTATTGTACTGAGTTAAACAACTCAGCTTTATCTCATGATGGAAGAACCTTTGGATGGTAAAATATTTTCCTCAAAAAGCAGTTTATTGAAAAAAATCCAATTTAAATCAAAAAAATCCGATTTAAATCAAAAAAATCCGATTAAATCAAAAATCATTTTTTGATTTTTTTAAAAAATCATTGATTTTTATCCACCCTGCCGCTAACTTACTTCTTCACTGGACACACTGTAATGTCTTTTCGCCATGTGGGACTCATTAGCCGAGCACCATCACACACTTCGAGCTTTGGTGTTAGACCACAAGAGTTCACACAGATGTTTCCCATTTTAATAATATGGTAGTGCAGAGTCCATTCCCTTCTTTGTGTCACACAGTACAATTCTATGCCTTCTGTTTGCTGGAAGTTGCATATTCAGAAACAAGCATCGCAGGTTACCGTAATTGGTATTAATTTGTTAGGCATAAAGCCTGTTTGATCAGGGTGAATCACTTTAGTGATCATTCCCAGATAGCCGGTTTGATAGCGCCTTAGCCAAAATCTTAATATCTACCGTTAATAGTGATATGGGCCTATATGAAATGGGTAACTGCAGGTCCTTGCCTAGTTTGGGAAAATCCATAATTATGTCCTCCCTCATTGGTGGTGGTGATGAGCGAGAGTGTTCTTGAAGGGAGTAATTAAACAAGCTTAACAAATTGGGAATAATTCACTGAAAAACATTTATATATTTCAACTGGAAGACCATCTGTTCCCAAAGCCTTGTCATTATGATGACAAGGGTTCGTCTAAATCATGGGTCTCAGGACCTATGGACGTGGGGACATAACTGCAAGATCGGGACCAGGATGGGGGACATAACTACAAGATGGGGACACTTCTACAAGATGAGGACACGACTATTAGATGGGAACCAGGAAGGACACATTGCTATAAGATGGGGCATTACTACAAAATGCTGACCAGGATGGGGGACATTATTACAAGATGGGAACCACAGTGGGGGACAATTACTACAAGGTGGTTACAATTACAAGATGGGGACATTACTATAAGATGTTGGTCACAATTACTAGATAGAAAAAAATTGTCTTACAATTAGCACTATGTGGCCAATTAGTGGACACACAAAAAAAAGTCAAAATAAAAGTGACACTTATACACTAAAAATGCTGTTTTTATGTATAAACGAAAGGAACCACAAAAGTTCATGTTTGTTATCTCTGCACCCATAATAACCCACACTATAAAACTGTACCATAACCCATACAATGCATAGCATTTAAAAGAATAGATTAAAAAACAAGCCAAAATGTAAAAAAAAAAAAAAAAAAAAAATGATCAAAAAGGTCTATAGAAAAATAATATGGTATCACTAAAAATGTCATCTCGTCCTGCAAATAATGCAGCCCTCCAAATTCACATTTATTTTTATATTCAGCCCATAAACCGCAGTTCATGCTAGACAGCCCAGGAATTTACAGAAACTGAAGGCTTTTTGCCAAGAAAAGTGGGCAGCTTTACCATCTGAGAAAATAAAGAACATCATCCACAACTACAACAAAAGACTTCAAGCTGTAATTAATGTTAGAGGGGCAATACACGGTATTAAGAAATGGGGTATGTGAACTTTTCATTGGGGTCATTTGGATGTTGTCACGGGTGTGTCGCGGCGGAGATCGTCGCGATTGCACACCCTGACTTCGCACAGCTGAGTTTCTGGTGCTGGGTGTTTTTCGGCACTGAGGGAGTTAATTCTTTCTCTCTCGGTGCTGGGCTGACCAGCCTCGCCCAGCTGCGATTGATGTTTTGTTAATTAGCTTCCTTCATATACCTGCTGGTCTGCTGGGGAAGTTGCCGGTGAAAGCATTCATTCAGACCAGCAGAGCGGATCGTTTCTGAGAAGACTTAAGCTAAGAGTGCCTGTTGTGGTTTTTCCTCTCCTCGCTTATTGTTTATCTCCTTAACCTTTTGTGTTCCTCTGTAGTGGAAGTGTTGTATGCAAGGCTGTGTTTTCTTTACCCTTTGTCTGTCTCGTTTGTCTTAGACTGTGTGTAAGCTGTGACCTGCCCATTCCCTGTGGTGGTAATCAGGGTCCTTCTCAGGACTAGATTACAGTGGTCAGGGATCTACAGGAGACAGGGTTACGCTGGCGGCCTGGACCTCTGTACCATTAACAGTACCTCTAGGTAGAGGGACTAGTCAGGACCCCAGTTCAGGGTCAGCATAGACCCCGGTCCACATCTATCCAGAGACAGCGTGACACGTACACAGTATTGACCCACAATACATAGGATATTATGTCAGGTAAGACATTGCTGGCAGATACTATGTATACATGTTGATTTTCTCTATTATATGAAATTTAGAATGATGTCACATTAGATATAGGTTGCTATCTTTGAATATATCTGTTATACGTCGTGACATTTTCACCGGCCACTCTAAAGATTCTCCCCAGCCACCATGGATCCAGTAGCCCATTTAGCTCAGCAGTTGCAGAGTTTGTCCATGGAGCTGACGGACGTTAAATCCAAGGTTTTGTACCCCCGGGAGCAAACCAGATTTGAACCTAAAGTAGCTCTCCCGGACAGGTTCAATGGTGGGCGGGACAAGTTTTTTACTTTCCGGGAAGCATGTAAATTGTATTTTCGGCTGCGGCCGCAGTCGTCGGGGAGTGAGGATCAGAGGGTGGGAATTGTCATCTCGCTCTTACAAGGGGACCCTCAATCCTGGGCGTTCTCTCTCCCCCCGGGCTCCCCGGCTCTCCAGTCAGTGGACCGATTTTTTACAGCCCTGGGTCTGGTATATGATGACCCGGATCGGGTCTCCCTTGCTGAAATGAAGTTACGTAGGATACAGCAGGGAGATCGTCCAGCGGAGGAATTTTCTTCAGAGTTCCGTAGGTGGGCCACGGATACTCAGTGGAATGACCCGGCTCTTAAGAGACAGTTTTGTCAAGGCTTATCTGACAAATTAAAAGATGTGTTGGCTCAGTATGATTCTCCCCCGTCACTGGAGGCCGCTATGGCTCTTGCTATTCGCATTGATAGACAGCTTCGGGAGAGGTGTGGGGTAACTCCGCCCCCTGTGAAGACTCCACCTCCTTCTAAAGTCCCTAATATTGAGGTTCCCCTGGTTTGTTCTGAGGAACCTATGCAGTTGGGAGGGACATCATTCCGAGGGAGGGGATCGGCGGTGCGCCGCAAACAAGAAGGTGTTTCTTCTGCGGGAGAGAGGGACATTTTATTGAGGGGTGTCCATCCCGTACTGTACTGAGCAAGAAGTCGCCGGAAAACTATTAATCCCAGGTTGTGTGGTGGACGACAATCTGGGAGTATGTATTTCGTCCCAAGTCCGTCTCAGTTTCTCGTACCAGCGGAGGTGGTGGTAGGTACGAGAACTGAGAGGATTTCTGTTCTTCTGGATAGTGGGGCCGCGGCTAATCTGGTGGACGCTCGGTTTGCCCAGGTGCAAGGTATGCAACTGAGTGTATTGGCCAAACCTATCCCTATATTCTCTATTGACGCCAGGCCTCTCGGTCAAGGTAGCTTTGTGCAAGCCGTGCATAACATAGACCTTCGAGTGGGGGCAATACATAAAGAACTATTGTCTTGTTATGTGTTGGAGGGCCTTCCCACTCCTATTGTGTTGGGACTTCCTTGGTTAACTAAACATAACCCAGTTATTAATTGGCAATCCAGAGAGATAAGCCAGTGGGGTGAATTTTGCAATAGTAACTGCATGAACACGGTCATCGGTGCGGTCGTGCCTAGAACCTTACCTCCTTTTCTGGAGGACTTTGAGGATGTGTTTTCAGAGGAAGGGTGTCAAGAATTACCTCCTCATCGCGCATATGACTGTGCTATAAAATTGCTTCCTGATGCTAAGTTACCAAAATCTAGGTTATATAACCTTTCTGGTCCTGAGAGGCAAGCTATGAAGGATTACATTTCGGAAAGTCTGGCCAAGGGGCATATTAGACCTTCATCTTCCCCAGTGGCCGCGGGGTTCTTCTTTGTGAAGAAAAAAGATGGAGGCCTACGCCCTTGCCTGGATTTCCGTGAGCTTAATCGGATTACGGTCCGAGATCCGTATCCGCTCCCACTTATTCCTGATCTCTTCAATCAGATTGTGGGCGCCAAATGGTTCTCTAAGTTGGATCTCAGGGGGGCGTATAATCTGATTAGGATAAAGGAGGGGGATGAGTGGAAGACGGCGTTTAACACTCAGGAGGGACATTATGAGAACCTTGTCATGCCTTTCGGTCTGACTACTGCCCGGCGGTGTTTCAACATTTTGTTAATGACATCTTTCGCCACCTAGTGGGACAGTTTGTTGTCATTTATCTAGATGACATCTTAATTTACTCGCCGGATCTTGTGTCTCATCAGGAGCATGTGAGACAAGTGTTGCAGATCTTGCGAGATAATAAACTGTACGCCAAATGGGAGAAGTGTGTATTCGCTGTACAAGAACTTCAGTTTTTAGGATTCTTGGTGTCAGCCTCCGGTTTCCGTATGGACCCTGGGTAAGTGAAGGCTGTGCTTGAATGGGATCGGCCAGAGGATCTTAAAGCACTGCAGCGTTTCCTGGGGTTTGCTAACTACTACCGGAAATTTATTCGTAATTTCTCATCTGTTGTCAAACCTCTCACTGACATGACAAAAAAAGGGACGGATTTTTCTAGGTGGTCTGACAAAGCTTGTCAAGCATTTTCCTCCTTGAAAAAATGTTTTGCTTCAGCACCCATACTCATCCAACCTGATGCATCACAACCGTTCATTGTGGAGGTAGACGCATCTGACGTAGGAGTGGGTGCGGTATTATCTCAAGGTCCGTCCCCTGGTAAATGGCATCCGTGCGCTTTCTTCTCTAAAAAATTGTCGTCCGCCGAGAGGAATTATGATGTCGGCAATAGGGAACTCTTGGCCATTAAGTTGGCTTTTGAAGAGTGGCGTCACTTTTTGGAGGGGGCAGTCCACCCGGTCACCGTCATTACTGATCACAAGAACCTGCTGTATTTAGAGTCTGCAAAACGTCTGAATTCCAGACAAGCTAGATGGTCGTTGTTTTTTACCAGGTTTAATTTTGTTGTCACATATCGTCCTGGGTCAAAAAATGTAAAGGCTGATGCCTTATCTCGTAGCTTCCCGGGGGCCGGGAAGACGGATGACCCGGTTCCTATTCTTCAGGAGGGAGTTGTGGTGTCGGCTGTATGCTCTGAGCTTGAGGAGGAGGTATTGGAGGCTCAGGGGGACGCCCCTGTAGGACCTCCAGGGAAACTGTTTGTTCCAGATCAGTTAAGACAAAAGGTTATCGAGGCACATCATAATTCTGCTTTGGCAGGACACCCAGGGAGTAAAGCAACTGTAGATCTCGTTTCTCGCCGGTTTTGGTGGCTTAACTTAAATAAAGAGGTGGTAACTTTTGTCGCGTCCTGTGGGGTATGTGCGCGCTCTAAGACCCCACATACCCGTCCGTCTGGGGCCCTTTTACCGTTGAAAATCCCGGAGCGTCCATGGACCCATCTGTCTATGGACTTCATTACGGACCTTCCTCCGTCTTCAGGTAAAACGGTCATACTAGTTGTAGTTGACAGGTTCAGCAAAATGGCACATTTTATTGCTCTTCCTGCTCTTCCTAATGCTAAAACTCTGGCGCAGGTGTTCATTGGGGAGATTGTGAGACTTCACGGGTTGCCTTCCGATGTGGTGTCGGATCGGGGGTCTCAGTTTGTGTCCAAATTCTGGAAGGCATTTTGTTCTCGTCGGGGGATGCAGTTGTCATTTTCTTCGGCTTTTCATCCGCAGACCAATGGTCAGACAGAGCGTCTGAATCAGAGCTTAGAGACATATCTCCGGTGTTTTGTCTCAGAGAACCAAGAGGACTGGTCTTCTTTCTTGCCTCTGGCAGAGTTCGCTCTTAACAATAGGCGGAGCGAGTCCACTGGTAAGTCCTCGTTTTTTGGGGCATATGGTTTTCACCCCCAGTTTTGTACTTTCAATGGGGGGGCTCTTCTGGGGTTCCTGAGGAGGAACGATTTTCGTCGTCACTTGCTTCAGTGTGGAGAGGAGTGCTTAATAATCTGAGCACTATGGGGAACCGATACAAACGTATGGCTGATAGGAGGAGAGTGTCTGGTCCGGACCTAAGTGTGAACGATCTGGTATGGTTGTCTACCAAGAATATAAAACTTAAGGTTCCCTCCTGGAAACTCGGTCCCAGATTCATCGGGCCATACAGGATAAGTTCAATAGTTAATCCGGTGGCTTTCCGTCTTGACCTCCCTCCTACATTTAAAATCCACAATGTGTTCCACAAATCGTTGCTTAAGAGGTACGTGGCACCAGTTATACCGTCACCTCTACCTCCTCCTCCAGTGGTGGTCAATGGTAATTTGGAGTTTCAGGTATCGAAGATCATTGACTCACGTCTGAATCGCCGGTCCCTTCAGTACCTTGTTCATTGGAGGGGGTATGGTCCTGAGGAGAGGATGTGGGTTTCTGCGTCGGATATTAACGCAGACCGTTTGGTTCGGGCCTTCCACACTACTCACCCAGATAGACCAGGCCCTGAGGGTCCAGAGGCCCCTCGTAGAAGGGGGGGGTACTGTCACGGTGTGTCGCGGCGGAGATCGTCGCGATTGCACACCCTGACTTCGCACAGCTGAGTTTCTGGTGCTGGGTGTTTTTCGGCACTGAGGGAGTTAATTCTTTCTCTCTCGGTGCTGGGCTGACCAGCCTCGCCCAGCTGCGATTGATGTTTTGTTAATTAGCTTCCTTCATATACCTGCTGGTCTGCTGGGGAAGTTGCCGGTGAAAGCATTCATTCAGACCAGCAGAGCGGATCGTTTCTGAGAAGACTTAAGCTAAGAGTGCCTGTTGTGGTTTTTCCTCTCCTCGCTTATTGTTTATCTCCTTAACCTTTTGTGTTCCTCTGTAGTGGAAGTGTTGTATGCAAGGCTGTGTTTTCTTTACCCCTTGTCTGTCTCGTTTGTCTTAGACTGTGTGTAAGCTGTGACCTGCCCATTCCCTGTGGTGGTAATCAGGGTCCTTCTCAGGACTAGATTACAGTGGTCAGGGATCTACAGGAGACAGGGTTACGCTGGCGGCCTGGACCTCTGTACCATTAACAGTACCTCCAGGTAGAGGGACTAGTCAGGACCCCAGTTCAGGGTCAGCATAGACCCCGGTCCACCTCTATCCAGAGACAGCGTGACACGTACACAGTATTGACCCACAATACATAGGATATTATGTCAGGTAAGACATTGCTGGCAGATACTATGTATACATGTTGATTTTCTCTATTATATGAAATTTAGAATGATGTCACATTAGATATAGGTTGCTATCTTTGAATATATCTGTTATACGTCGTGACAGATGTTTTGGGTTGTCATTATGATTTAAAAAGAGAAAACACAATAGTTTGACAATAAATGGCTTCACCCAACCACTAACTATGAGTGGAGAAAAAGTTTTGGCGTTATCATTCATATTCTCTGAAAAAAGGCCAAGAAAGCAAAAATTCTCCCGGGGTATGTAAACTTTTGAGAACAACGGTAGAATAGCTCATAAAACGCATTCAAAACGTTAAAAATCTCGTTCAAAGTACTATCCCTTATTAGCGGACTCCCTTGGGGCTGAGTCCACCAATTTATAGCAAATGAATCACTTGTTCCATTTCAAAAAAAAGGTTGCTTTTTGAAAGGCTCTTTTCCTTTCTATTTTTTGTGTATATATTTGGTTTAACCAGGATTGAGCTGATCCAAGGCGCTTTTGTGAAGCAATTGGAGAATTTTCTATTAAGTAATTCTTGGCATCTCTAAGTTCTTGCAATACTGCTTGATCTGCCATTTTAGCTTTAGTCTTACACCTAAATATTTATCGGATTAATAAACCCCTTAAATACGCTTTCATGGTGTACTAAACAGTTATAATTGATGCAGTTCCCTCATTGATATGAAAAAATGCTTTCAAATCTACCGACATTTTGTCCACATCAGTAACGCGGTTCTACAGCCAAATTGGTTCAGAGGCCCAAAACAGTTAAACTTAACTTTGGCCTGCAACTGATGCTATTTGTACATTTTAGTAAAAATAAATATTGCTAATTACTAGAATACATTATTACTACAGATTATGCTGTCCCTAAATCTACACTTTTTTAATCCTTTTTTATTCTTTTTAGAAAACAAAACTGGCGTCTGCATCAGACCATGATCAGTGAGTTGCAACACTGATCAAAGCGCTGCAGCCGCAGACTGCACGCACATAGACGAACGCTGAAATGGAAACCTAACCAGGAGAAAATTCATTGACTGGTCGCAATAAAGCAACCATTCAGAAGATCGCATGGACAGGGGATGGGTGGGGGGACTAGAACATGACGTGTGTGATTGGTGGTGACAATCAGCACCAATCACCATCATGAATATGCCACTGGGACAGGGCTTTCAACGTACTATTGCTGCGATGGGCCAGTCGAAATCGCCGTTAAATCGCAGTAATTGACGATTAATTGCTGTTTTTTGTTCATTCTGCCTCCCAAAAACCTGACTAGAAAGCAATCAAAAATTGTTACGTGCTTGAAAACGGTACCAATACAAACGTGAAGTCGTCCTGCAAAAAACAAGCTCCCACATGACTCTTGGCAAACATATAGAAAAATTATAGCTCAAAATATGTTGACTCAAAAACATTTAAAAAAACAAAAACGTATTTTAGTGTGTGATAGTAGCCAAACATAAAAAAACAACAATATAAATCTGGTATCACTGTAATCGCACCAACCCAAAGAATAAAGAAGTCTTAATACTTATACAGCATGAGGGACAGCGTAAAAAATAAATAGAACTAATTCTCAAACTGCTGTTGATTTGTTCATTCTGCCTCCCAAAGACCGCAGTAAAGTTCACATTCATCATGTTCTCTGTGCTGAGCACTTACACCAGGGTATCCATGTAAATGTCTGAAGTAAGCGATTCAGACGGAACCCCCAGCGGAAGATTCCTTATAATGTGGCAGATGGAGAAAAAAAGAAATCCGGCAAATTTTTTATTTCCAAATCCAAATGCCCCATTTCTTTTTGAGCCCCACAGTGTGCATTTGGCATCTATGTTTGGCATTTCTGTAGCGATGAGAGCCCGATTAAGTTATGGGTGCATGTCTCAAGAAGCACAAGCTGGGCATAATGTACTGGGAACTACACTGGCAAATTTGCAGTTTTCACTAGGCAACATCCACTGCTGCTTGTTTCTGGAAAACAGCCATGAAGTCAAAATTGTTACAACACCTGTAACTAAATTCCCAGAAAGGTGCAATTGACAAAGTGCGGTCACTCGAGAGGGGAATTCTGCTCTTCTGGATCTTAGGGGCTCTGTATACGGAGTCTGCAAACTATTCTAGGAATATATGCGCTCCAGAAGGCAAATAGCGCTCCATCCGTCCTGAGTCTCGTCGTGTGGCTAAGCAGTACTGTACAGCCACTGCTCACCAGGGCAGAGCAGTGCACCTGCGCCGGAGCCGCGACGGGAAGCTAAGAAGAGAATGGCTTCGCTAGAAGATGGGAGGCGCAGGGCCGGACCACGACGCCCATCGGACCGGACGGCGGACCGCCCCTGGGTGAGTATAATCTAACTTGTTTTTCTTCTCTTTCAGGTGACACCGGGGCTTATCTACAGCATTACAGAATGCTGTAGATAAGCCCCTGATGGCGGTGGCGGCAGCTGATTGTCGAAAAATGGGATGACAGATTCCCTTGAAGTGTACATGGTTATCACCATATTTACATATAGAGAAAACAGTATATTTGAACAAGCAAATGACTCAGGAAAGTGAAAGCCGTGATTAAGAAAACAGCTCTGGAAACCAGGGAGGTGGAGATGGAATAGTGGAGTCAGAGTCCATTTTGGAGGAGTCGTAATCCACATAAAATGGACAGACTCCTAAAATATATACAGTCATGGACCAAAATGTTTTGGAAGATAGACTATAACTAAATATTAATTTTTAAAAATCTACTATGCTTCATAACTTTTTCTTGATTGGCCAATTTGCAGTTAACTGATCTCAGCTCTGAATGTTATAAAGAGTGATCAGCTTATACACAATTTTAGCATTGCAAAGTCAAATGTTGGGCTAGCAAATAAGCAATTTGCAATCTACCCCAAAACACATTTCAACATAAATTGCAGCCCTGCCTTAAAAGGACCAGCTAACCTCTTTTCAGTGATTGCTCCATTAACACAGGTGTGGGTGTTGATGAGGACATGGCTGGAGATCAATCTGTCATGATTAAGTAAGAATGACACCACTGGACAGTGGACACTTTAAAAGTAGGATGGTGCTTGACATCATTGTTTCTCTTCTGTTAACCATGGTTATCTCTAAAGAAACACGTGCAGTCATCATTGCAATGCACAAAAATGGACTCACAGGGAAGAGTATCGCAGCTAGAAAGATTGTACCTCAGTCAACAATCTATCGCATCATCAAGAACTTCAAGAAGAGAGGTTCCATTGTTGCCAAAAAGGCTTCAGGGCGCCCAAGAAAGACCAGCAAGTGCCAGGACCGTCTCTTAAAAGTGTTTCAGCTGCGGGATCGGGCTACCAGCAGTGCAGAGCTTGCTCAGGAATGGCAGCAGGCAGGTGTGAGTGCATCTGCACGCACTGTGAGGCGGAGACTCTTGGAGCAAGGCCTGGTCTCAAGGAGGGCAGCAAAGAAGCCACTTCTCTCCAGAAAAAACATCATGGACAGACTGATATTCTGCAAAAGGTACAGGCAGTGGACTGCTGAGGACTGGGGTAAAGTTATTTTCTCTGATGAATCCCCTTTTCGATTGTTTGGGACATCAGGAAAACGCCTCATTCGGAGAAGACAAGGTGAGCGCTACCACCAGTCTTGTCTCATGCCAACTGTTAA
Source organism: Oophaga sylvatica (assembly GCA_033576555.1). Classification (NCBI taxonomy): domain Eukaryota; kingdom Metazoa; phylum Chordata; class Amphibia; order Anura; family Dendrobatidae; genus Oophaga; species Oophaga sylvatica. Next base: position 767,586,472 of record JARQOD010000001.1, on the reverse strand, counting down.
GCATCCTGAAACCATTCATGTGTGGGGTTGCTTCTCAGCCAAGGGAATCGGCTCTCTCACAGTCTTGCCTAAAAACACAGCCATGAATAAAGAATGGTACAAGAATGTCCTCCAAGAGCAACTTCTCCCAACCCTCCAAGAGCAGTTTGGCGATCAACAATGCCTTTTCCAGCATGATGGAGCACCTTGCCATAAAGCAAAGGTGAGAACTAAATGGCTCAGGGAACAAAACATAGAGATTTTGGGTCCATGGCCTGGAAACTCCCCAGATCTTAATCCCATTGAGAACTTGTGGTCAATCATCAAGAGACGGGTGGACAAACAAAAACTTAAAAATTCTGACAAAATGAAACCATTGATTGTGCAAGAATTGACTGCTATCAGTCAGATTTGGTCCAGAAGTTGATTGAGAGCATGCCAGGGAGAATTGCAGAGGTCCTGAAGAAGAAGGGTCAACACTGCAAATATTGACTTGCTGCATTAACTCATTCTAACTGTCAATATAAGCTTTTGTTACTCATATGTTTGCAATTATTATATTTCTGTCTGTGATAAAAACATCTGTCAAACACACATAAAAACCAGAGGGCAGCAGATCATGTGAAAATATAATACAGTTAGGTCCATAAATATTTGGACAGAGACAACATTTATCTAATTTTGGTTCTAGACATTACCACAATGAATTTGAAACAAAACAAATCAGATGCAGTTGAAGTTCAGACTTTCAGCTTTCATTTGAGGGTATCCACATTAAAATTGGATGAAGGGTTTAGGAGTTTCAGCTCCTTAACATGTGACACCCTGTTTTTAAAGGGACCAAAAGTAATTGGACAGATTAAATAATTGTAAATAAAATGTTCATTTCTAGTACTTGGTTGAAAACCCTTTGTTAGCAATGACTGCCTGAAGTCTTGAACTCATGGACATCACCAGACACTGTTTCCTTCTTTTTGATGCTCTGCCAGGCCTTCACCGCGGTGGTTTTCGTTGTTGTTTGTTTGTGGGCCTTTCTGTCTGAAGTTTAGTCTTTAACAAGTGAAATGCATGTTCAATTGGGTTGAGATCAGGTGACTGACTTGGCCATTCAAGAATATCCACTTCTTTGCTTTAATAAACTCCTGGGTTGCTTTGGCTTTATGTTTTGGGTCATTGTCCATCTGTAGTATGAAACGACGACCAATCAGTTTGGCTGCATTTGGCTGGATCTGAGCACACAGTATGGCTCTGAATACCTCAGAATTCATTCGGCTGTTTCTGTCCTGTGTCACATCATCAATAAACACTAGTGACCCAGTGCCACTGGCAGCCATGCATGCCCAAGCCATCACACTGCTTCCGCCATGTTTTACAGATGATGTGGTATGCTTTGGATCATGAGCTGTACCACGCCTTCGCCATACTTTTCTCTTTCCATCATTCTAGTAGAGGTTGATCTTGGTTTCATCTGTCCAAAGAATGTTCTTCCAGAACTGTGCTGGCTTTTTTAGATGTTTTTTAGCAAAGTCCAGCCTAGCCTTTTTATTCTTGATTCTTATGAGTGGCTTGCACCGTGCAGTGAACCCTCTGTATTTAATTTCATGCAGTCTTCTCTTTATGTTAATTTGGATATTGATACGCCTACCTCCTGGAGAGTGTTGTTCACTTGGTTGGCTGTTGTGAAGGGGTTTCTCTTCACCATGGAGAGTATTCTGCGATCATCCACCATTGTTGTCTTCCGTGGGCGCCCAGGTCTTTTTGCATTGATGAGTTCACCAGTGCTTTCTTTCTTTCTCAGAATGTACCAAACTGTAGATTTTGCCACTCCTAAAGTTGTAGCAATTTCTCGGATGGGTTTTTTCTGTTTTTTGCAGCTTAAGGATAGCTTGTTTCACCTGCATGGAGAGCTCCTTTGACCGCATGTTTCCTTCACAGCTAAACCTTCCAAATGCAAACACCACACCTCAAATCAACACCAGCCCTTTTATCTGCTTAATTGAGAATGATATAATGAAGGGATTGCCCACACCTGTCCATGAAATAGCCTTGGAGTCAATTGTCCAATTACTTTTGGTCCCTTTAAAAACAGGGTGGCACATGTTAAGGAGCTGAAACTCCTAAACCCTTCATCCAATTTTAATGTGGATACCCTCAAATGAAAGCTGAAAGTCTGAACTTCAACTGCATCTGATTTGTTTTGTTTCAAATTCATTGTGGTAATGTCTAGAACCAAAATTAGATAAATGTTGTCTCTGTCCAAATATTTATGGACCTAACTGTATTTGTGTCATTCTCAAAACTTTTGGCCATGACTGTAGTAAATTGTGTACCGTGTTTAAATGCAGTATGTGCTGAATATTTGGGAAAGTTACGAAATGTCCTATAAATGTCTGGTTTGTTGCTGATCAAAGGATCTCAGCTTTTAGTTGAGATGAATCTGTGCTGCATTTTATGTACATGCTCAGAAGTAATGCTCCTCCTCTACAAATCAGAGAAAAAAGGAACTGGTAAGGAATGCTTGCAGCCCTGCACTCATCTCTATAACTGCTAGCAGGAACAGGAAAACAGGATTCAGGCAAGTACTTCTTAAAGAATATCTAAACTTTCAATAAACTGTGCATAAATCAATGTTTTTTCTGTATGCTTCACGTTTTAGTTTGCTTTTCCTTGGAGCTCATGTTTGGAGAGGTTAGTTGATCTGATGCTCTTTATGCTATTAGCTCTGCTAGCAGTTTCAGTTTCTTTCTAGGGCATCATTCAGCACAAACTTGCGCCTTTCACTTCTCTCTTCATAGACTGTGAAGCATCAGGATGTGAAACATTTACTTAGTTGTACGCTGAGAAATGCCAGACATTGATAGTTAAGAGTAAAGATATATAATAACATATTACAAACATACTATTAGTCCTCATCTGTACTATTGATTTATGCAAAGTTTGTTTTATTTCTATCCAAAATTATACATGATTTCCTATTCTTGCAGAAATTCCAATATACCTTATTTTTTATAGGACAAAATTATTTTGAGAGCGAATTTATACGATTACAAAATGCTTAAGATGCTTCCTTGAAAGTCAGCCGTATTTGGGCATTTCACATTAACTCAAGATAAAATATTTTGCGTGTTAGTGTATGACAGATGAAAACAAATGCTGTGAAGCTCAAAATCAGTGCATACTCACACAGTGATAAAAATGCCCCTACAAGAGCTTCCAATCCAAAAAGACATTTTCAAAGCTGTACACAGAAATCAAAGCGTGACAGAGAACCAGCGACCCAGCATGCTCACCTTCCCATGCAAAGGTGGAAAGAGCGTCTCAAACATCAGTTACAACATATTTTGTAAGTTAGAAAGTTACTGTAACAATAACAGCAGATATGTTTAAAAGACATCTCATAGAGCTTGTTGTGAAAGACGGTGTACCATTATCATTATTTGTACAACCAGATCTTAAAGGAAATCTGTCACCCCATTTTTGGACTATGAGATAAGGCCACCGCCATTAGGGGCTTATCTACAGCATAGCATTCTGGAGGTGAAGTATTGCCACGGAAATTTCCGCGGCAATTCCGCAACGTGTGCACATAGCCTAAATGTATCAATTAAACATGAGCCATTTATGAGGGAGTCTGAGTGAGAGAAATTGAGGAGGTTTGGTTTACACACTCCACAGCCCTGCTGGAAACTACTAACGCTGGAGGCTTGTGATAATGCAGGACTGATGGCAGCAGCCTGGTGAGGAATTGAAAGGCAGGTGGAAGGTGAGCAGCTAACTACTTTATAGAAATCAAAGGGCTGAAGTGAGCAGTTTGTGTTAGGTGTTAATGCCTCTCCTAGGATGTAACTACTGAGCAGAGTCTGCCAAGCTCTGTTGGCCGATGTACTGGAAAACAAGCTGTATGCTATGCAAAATAAAAGCTCACACTGTAGAAGAATGAAAGGAGATAGAAAAAGCAAGTCAATTACAATCTTGCTTATTTTTTATGCTAAATATCTATACCAATAATACCAATTAATAACATGAGAATACCCCTTTAAACCACCAAATGCAAGACAATAACCTTTTAATTAAAATGTCAAAGGACAGCACATTGCCAGAAAAAGCACTCACATTATGATTAAAGGAAGCTTTACCTCTGGGATCCTGTAACTAAAAGCTGTACTTCTCCACATGTATAGGTGACAGAGCACTGCTGTGTGGGGTAATGTTTTCAAGGGGGCACAGCGCAAAACTAATTACCAATGCAGCAACTTCATACTCCTAGATCAGTGAAGGTCCCAGAAGTCAGAACCATACTGAATACAAAGTTAGAGGCAAATCTGAGAGATATGTAATCAGAAAGGTGATTACAATCTATAGTAAGAATTTCTGAAACATACTTCAGATTCAGTCTCATAAGCTAAAAAAAAAAAAAAAAAAAAATCAAGCAAATAATGGCAGCTACCCACTTAGTGACAGACAATTTGGTACTTAATGACCAGGCCAATTTTTACAATTCTGACCACTGTCACTAGTGGTTATAACTCTGGAACGCTTTAGCGATCCTGCTGATTCGGGATTTTTTTTTTCGTGACATACTGTACTTCATGTTAGTGTAAAAATTTATTCGCATGACTTGCGCTTATTATGAAAAACGGAATTTGGCAAAAAATTTAAATTTGCAATTTTCAAACTTGATTTTCATACCTTAAATCACAGAATGTCACACAAATACTTAAAAAACTTCCCACATGTCTACTTTACTCAGCATAATTTTAGAACATTTTTTGTAGGAATTATAAGGTTAAAGTGACAAGCGATTCTCATTTTTACAAGAATTACAAAACAATTTTTTTAGGGCCCACCTCACATTGAGTGAGTTTGGGGTCATATGACAGAAAAACCAAATGAACCTTTCTTAAACTGCACACCTAAAGGTGTTTAAGGGAGTTCCACGGTCAGGAACGCTGCGTGTTGGCCTGTGCGCTGGCGCAGCGCCAAACACGCAGCACGAATGTTCAGCATAGTGAGGGGATTTCAAGAATCCCGTCTCCACTATGCGTAACAATACGCAGGTGCAAACCTGCGTAAACGGACATGCGGCGCGTCTTTTAAGACCGCAGCATGATCTCGCGTATTGCGGCGACGGTGCGTCGCCGCAACAGAATTAACACAGGGTATGTAGCCCTGCGCTCTTTCCGAGTTTCCGGAGGTGTCTGAAACACTCCGGAAAGATCGCGCGTCAGAAAGGGGGCGGGCTTAGACGGAGCGGAATTTCCGCTCCGTCCAAAACGCTATGTTCCGACCGTGGAACCATAGCCTAAAACCACATTCAAGAAGTTTATTAACCCTTCAGGTGCTTCAAGAGAACTAAAGCAATGTGGAAGGAAAAAATTAACATTTTACTTTTTCACAAAAAATTTACTTTGGAACCAAACTTTTTTTTTATTTTCAAAAGGTTATCAGGAGAAAATGGACCACAAAATTTGTAGTGCAATTTCTCCTGACTATGCCGATACCCCATATGTGGGGGATAAACCACTGCTTGGGTGCATGGCAGGGCTCAGAAGGGAGGGAGCACCGTTTGACTTTTTGAATGCAAAATTGGCTGGAATCAATGGCGGGTGCCATGTCGCGTTTGGATACCCCCTGATGTACCTAAACAGTAGAAACCCCATAATTCGAACTTCAACCTTAACACAGCACTAACCCAACCCAACACCACAACCCTAACCCCAACACCACAAGCCCAACCCTAATCCTAACTATAACCCAAACCATAATCCTAACACTAGCTATAACCCCAACCATAACCCTAGCCCCAACCCCAATCCTAACCCTAGCTATAACCCCAACCATAACCGTAACTAAAACCCCAACTATAACCCTAACAGAAAAATGGAAATAAAAAAAAATTTAATTTTATTATTTTTGTCTAAGTGGGTGATAAAGGAGGGTTTGATTTGCTATTTTTTTTTTTATTTTGATCACTGTGATAGCGTCTATCACAGTGAACAAAATGAACCAATAGGAGAAATTCGTGCTGGCAGATCATGGTGGGTGCACTGCACATGCGCCCGCCATTTTCTTCCCGGAAGACGCCACCGGCCGGCGGACATCACGGGGGATGCAGGAGGGTCCAGCAACACCGGGAGGGGATCGGGGGACCCCATGTGCGATCACATCAGAGGAAAGAGAAATTAAATGGGAAATCTAACTTTTTTTTTTGCCATCGCAACACTGGGGTCGGCAAAAACCAACCCGAATCATGTTCTCTGGGGTCTCCGCTACCCTCGGTAGAATTTCCGCCGCTGGGGGGCGGTGAGGAATAAAGTACCCTTAACTGCCGCCGTTAAAATGCGCATTGGCGGTCGTTAAGGCGTTAAATATAAAATTCCATAGGGGACACAATCTCAAGTCATGCTTACTATTATTGGTGCTGTTCCCACTAAATGCACCTGGAGAACCACTGCTGTCCTTTTCTTTATCTTGATTTTCAAAGTCCATGTTCAGAGACCTACAAAGAATAAAATCAGTTATAAACAGATGTGCAAAACAAACAAACAAAAAAAAAAGACAGGCATTATACACTCGCTGACAGAAGTTATGTCGCTTATCCATGTTATGTAAATAAAAGCTTATAACCTGACGTTAAATTCATCCATTGGTTTTATAAATTATTCTTTTGAAAGCTGAAACCCTCCCAAATTTGGTTTAGGTTAAGAAAATAAATTGGCATCAATACTGAAATATTGATCATTTAATGAACACAGAATGGTCAGATTTTGGCAAGACAAAAGTTTTGTCGCCCACAGAAAGTAATGTGATATTCAAACAAATAATTATCTTAAAATCAGGGTGGATAAAAATCAATGATTTTTAAAAAAAAAAAAAAAAAAAAAAAAAAAAAAAAACTGATTTTTTTGATTTAAATCGGATTTTTTTGATTTAAATCGGATTTTTTTTCAATAAACTGCTTTTTGAGGAAAATATTTTACCATCCAAAGGTTCTTCCATCATGAGATAAAGCTGAGTTGTTTAACTCAGTAGAATAAAGGCTGTATATGTGTAACATTCACAATGCCATGCTCTTCCAGAGGTTTCTGTAGGATTAGTGGGCAGTTTCTCTCCTATATTATCACAGACGCTCGCTTTACTTACGCAGTTCTCAAAACTGAATTTGACTCCGCAGAGGTCCCAGCCTCTTCTTCACGGCAAAAATGTTACAACATGTCATGAACAGAGTTGAGAAAAAGACCTTAATCCTATTGTTCTACAAACCTATGAATACAGAATCAACCCCTTCAGTGCCAAGTCCAAGAAGTTAGACAATATGTTTCTGATTGTTTGGAGTGGAATAGATCTGCACAACACAAGAAGAATGTGAATCTAAGTGTGAGGAGGAGGAAGGGCAAGCAGACAAGAAAATTAAAGTGAAACTTTGAGCACAATACTGCAGCATAGCCACAGACAGACAAGTCTGGATCTGTTTGTGTGTACGATCTGAGGTTTATTACATTCTTTCCTTATAATGGCAGCAGGCCGTAAAAGAGACCCAGTTTGGGAATATTTTAATGAAGCTCCTTCGCCTATCGGTAAGGCAGGCATGCGTGCAAAATGCAAACGATGCAACAAAGAGATGCAAGGCCTGGTGGCGCGAATGAGGCAACATCATGAGAAGTGCGGTGATGAAGATGACCAAAGAAACACTTCTGAACAGGCAGGATCTTCAGGTTGGTAAACATTTTTATTGAATCCTATTTCTAAAGACTGAACTGTCATGTGTGAGAAAAATTATATTTCTTATTATTACTGCATGTTACTGTCATTTGGTACAGTTATGAAGAAAAACAAATATTCCTTTTGGGGCAGTGCTGTGTTGTGTACAATAAGCAGAAATTGTATAAACAATAAAATAACAGCATTGACTTTTTTTGTTTAGGGGAATTCATGGATTCTGGAAACTATCCACCTCCAAGATCACCATCATCCTGTTCTACAGTTTCAGAGTTATCCATCCAGGATAGTGCTTCATTAGCAGCAGCATCATCATCAGACACCCACAGCCACATATCACCATCACCCAAAAGGAAGAAAAAACCTTTACCTCCTGGAACCACCATAGATAGGTTTGTGATAAGAACTAGCAGATTAGAAAAAGAGTTGATTGATGAAAAAATTGCCCTGTTTATTTATGCAACGAACTCTTCTTTCCGTCTGACTGAGAACCCACATTTCATTAATATGGTTCAGTCACTGACACCAGGATACAGTCCACCCAGCAGAGCTGATGTTGCAGGGAAACTGCTGGATCAAGTGTATGACAGAGAAATGGAGCAATGTGCAACAGCTCTGGAGGGTAAAATTGTTAACCTAAGTATTGATGGGTGGAGTAATGTCCACAATGATCCTATTGTATGTGCTTGTATAACAACAGAAGAAGGTAAAGTCTTCCTTGCACAAACAACTGATACGTCAGGAAATGCACACACAGCAGAATACTTACAAGAAGTGGCAGTAAATGCTATAACAACATGTGAACAAAAATTCAAATGTCTAGTACGCAGTTTGGTCACTGACAATGCTGCAAACGTATCCAAGATGAGAAGAAATTTAGAAGAGCAGGGAGGGAATACAAAGCTAATAACATATGGTTGCAGTGCTCATTTGCTGCACCTCTTAGCCAAAGACTTAAGTGTTCCAGAAATAAAGGGTAATGTTGTTGAAATTGCTAAATACTTCCGTAATAATCATTTTGCTGCAGCAGCTCTGAAAAGGATGGGTGGAACCAAGCTAACGCTCCCACAAGATGTTAGATGGAACTCTGTGGTGGACTGTTTTGAGCAGTATATCAAAAACTGGCCTATTCTGATGACACTTTGTGAAGAAAATCGAGATAAAATAGATGGCACTGTCACGGCCAAAATCCTCAACATTGGGCTTAAGAGAAATGTTGAACATATGCTGAGCTTCCTGAAACCCATCTCTCAAGCTTTAAACAAAATACAGAAAAATAGCTGTTTTATTGTGGATGCTGTTGAAATTTGGAAGGCACTGAGTGAACACTTAAAAACAGAACTACATATGGACAGAATTAAATTACAAGCAGTAAACAAACGAATGGGACAAGCACTGACTCCAGCTCATTTTTTGGCAAATATTGTCAATATCCAATATCAGGGTCAAAACCTAAGTGCTGAGGAAGAGGAGTTAGCTATGACATGGGTATCCAGCAATCATCCATCTTTAATGCCAACTATAATAAACTTCAGAGCTAAGGGGGAACCATTCAAGAAATATGTTTGCTGAAGATATTTTAAGGAAGGTCACACCAGTAAACTGGTGGAAGTCACTTAAGCGCTTGGATTTAGAGACTGTTCAAGTAATGATTTCACTTTTAACAGCAGTAGCTTCTTCTGCAGGCGTTGAAAGAATATTCTCTTCCTTTGGACTCATTCATTCTAAATTGAGAAATCGGTTGGGACCCAATAAAGCAGGAAAGCTTGTTTTTCTTTTCCAGATTATGAATAGGAACAAAAGAAGATGATGACGATGAAGAAGATGACGACGAGTGAGCTACAGAGGACAGCAGGGACAGTAGTATTTAAGTTTTTCATGTGTCGGCTGGGCTGACAGTCTAAGTTTCTTAAAATATATATATATTTTGTTTAGCCAAATTAGTTAACAAACATGGATGTTTGTTTAAGCAAATAACTTATGCTGTAATGTTGTTATTGTTTCAGTTGAATAAATCTATTTAAATTGTTATTAAGGTCAGGATTATTTTTCTCCTTCCTAAGTACAACAGAACAGTGGTGTCCAAATATGAATGATTAACCCATTAAACTGGGGAGAAAAAAGTAATATAAAAAGTGATTCTAAAAATCTTCATCTACTTGCATGTTAAAGTAGCAAGAACTAGTTTAGGAAGAAACTTTGATTTAAATCACTGATTTAAATCAAGCATTACTGACTAGTGATTTAAATCATGATTTAAATCAGTTTGATTTAAATCAAATCCACCCTGCTTAAAATACAAATATATGTTGCATAACATTGGTGAATGAAGTTGTGGTGCTATTAGAGTCATATTTAATATTTTGTGTGACTTCCATGAGCTTGAAGGACTGCATCCATGCGGTTCAACAATGATTCATACAATTTATTAATGAAGTCATCAGGAATAGGAAAGAATGCAGTCTTACATGCCTCCCAGAGTTCATCTAGATTCTTTGGTTTTGTCCTCCAAGCTTCCTCTTTCATCCTACCCCAAACATGCTCAATGGTGTTCATGTCTGGTGACTGGGCTAGCCAGTCATTGAGCACCTTGATCTTTTTTGCCTGGAGGAACTTTGTTGTAGAGATGGATGTATGAGATGGAGCACCATCCTGCGCAGAATTTGACCCCTTTTATGATTTGGAATGTAAGGCTATGTGCACACGTTGCGGAATTGCCATGGAAATTTCCGCGGCAATTCCGCACCTCCCTGCCGTGGGAAATCCGCATATTATAGGTATGCGTATTCCCGCTAAACACTAGCGTTTTGCAAGCGGAATTAGCTTGCAGAATGCTAGCGTTTTACAAGCGATCTGACAGGTTGGTCACACGAGTCAAACAAGTGTTTGACAAGTGTGACCAACTTTTTACTATTGATGCTGCCTATGTCGCATCAATAGTAAAAAGATCTAATGTAAAAATAATAAAAAAAATAATAAATAGTGATATTCTCACCTTCCGGCGGCCCCCGCAGCCTTCCCGCCTCTCAGCGACGCTCCCGGCAAGTTCCGTTCCCAGGAGTCCTTTGCGGCAATCATCCCGATGACGTAGCATCTCGCGAGACCGCTACGTCATCTGGGTGATCACGCAATGCACTCCTGGGAACGCGATTGGCGGGAGCGTCCTGAGAGGCGGGAAAGCTGCGGGGGACGCCGGAAGGTGAGAATATCATTATTTTTTTATTTTAATTATTGTTTTTACATGGATATGGTACCCAGGGCCTGGAGGAGAGTCTCCTCTCCTCCAGACCCTGGGTACCATCCGCACATGAACCGCTTACTTTCCGCATGGTGGGCACAGCCACATGCAGAAAGTAAGCAGTTCAATGCATTCCTATGGCGGCGGAATCGCCGCGGTTCCGCAAAAAAGAATGAGCATGCTGCGGATTCTCCCGCGATGCGATTCCGCCGCGGAAAAACCCGCAGCATGTGCACAGCATTGCGGAATCTCATAGGCCTTAATGAGTTGTATTGTGTAAGCGGTTTTGCCGCGGTTTCGCGGCGTTTCCGCCGCGGCGCAAAACCGCTAAAAAAACGCAACGTGTGCACATAGCCTAAGAGGTAGCTAATACTTCTTGATATTTTAGGCTATTGATATTGCCTTCCACCTTGCAAATGTTTCGCACACACCCATACTAGATGTAACCCCAGACCATGATTTTTCCACCACCAAATTTAACTGTTTTCTGGGTGTATTTTGGAT
>JARQOD010000001.1:767528932-767574932 GCA_033576555.1 Oophaga sylvatica | reverse complement strand
TCGTTTGGCCCCGTCGGTCGGGGAGGAAATCTTTTCCAATTGTGGCCCGCTGGGGGACCTCGATGTGGGGCCCGGATAAAAGCGTAAGTATCACAGTTCAGGTTGCTGGATGTAAAGCAGTGTTTCCCAAACTCCAGTCCTCGTGGCCCCACGGGTCATGTTTTCAGGATTTCCTTTTGTGCAACACTATGGAAATCCTGACAACATAACCCGTGGGGCCGTGAGGACTGTAGTTTGGGAAACCTGATGTTGTATACTAACCAATTTGTGCTTTCTCGTTTCAGGGGAGAGAATTGTGAAGCGGTGGCGGTCTGTGAGGGATCGCTTCAAGGAGTTCAACAAGGAGATGCGGGCCCCGAGTGGATCTGGAGGGCACAGGAGCAAGTTAAAGTACGCATCGAGCCCTGTCGCTCCTCCGGGCAACAATGGTCACCAGAAGGTTATTACACAGCCCATGTAAAAAAAAAAAAATGTTAACATGTCTAACTAACTGGCCAGGGCATTCAATATCAGTATATTAATTGTATTTTTTTCTCTTTATTCCACAGAACGGTGACCAGCACTCGGGAGCCTGCAGAGTTGGACCCTTCTGGAGCAATCCTCAGGAGCCCTCCACTTAGGGACACATCGACAGCCCGGCCCATCCGACCCTTCCCAGCCACGTGAGCCCTCTGTCCCCTCCAACAGCGCTGGAGCATCGTGGCCGAGTGCATTGCATGAAGGCAACTGGTCAGGAGATAGATTTCCCTTTACCCACCTTCTGCGCTGCACCTCTAGTACACCTGTGGCTACTGGGCGGCTGCGGCAGAGGGGTCAGGAAAGGAGCTATGCGCCCGATTTCTTGCATCTTCATGCATCTTTCCAGAACTGTCTTAAGTCTTGTCAGAGCAAATGGCTGCAGGCTTTAATCAGCTCAAACTCCAGCATTCTGGAGGTTAAGACAATTCTGCAAACTATGCATTCAGAAGCAAGAAGTTCGCCAAACCACGTTTTTTCGTTCTGTAGCCGAGCGCATGGATATGATATCTCCTAGCCAGCAGATGCATGTAATGCATACTTGCCACGCTGCTCTAGCGCAGGTTACCTCCCAACCTCCGACACCCACCCGTCGTTCCTCCCACACCTGCCCCCCTCCAGCCACTGTCCATCCTCCCCAGTACCAGCAACCTCCCCAGTACCAGCAACCTCTCCAGTACCAGCAACCTCCCCAGTACCAGCAACCTCCCAGTACCAGCAACCTCCCCACTTCCAGCAACCTCCCCACTTCCAGCAACCTCCCCACTTCCAGCAACCTCCCCACTTCCAGCAACCTCCCCACTTCCAGCAACCTGCCCACTTCCAGCAACCTGCCCACTTCCAGCAACCTGCCACTTCCAGCAACTGCCCCATACCAACATCCTTCCCCGTACCAGTTCCCAACCACATCTGCTCCTCTACTACCTGCCCAATCCTCCTCTCCACCACCCACCTGTTCTGCCTCCCACCTCTCCACCCGTTCCATTTCTTTTTCCACCCCTTCACCTTTACCTGATCCTTCCCCACCACCATCCCAGTCCGCTCTCCACACTCCCACTGTCGAAGTGTCCCGCAGCCCCTCCAGATGCATCTCCACCCCACACTACACAAACTTGTAACTGTGTGTGTAAATAAAAAAAATCAATTGTCAAAAATTCTTTATTAAAAAAAAGATTCAAAAATGTATTTGACATTGAAAAAAAATTTCTAATAAAAACGTATTTCACATTGAAAAAAAGTTTATAAAGATTTTTCACATTGAAAAAAATTTGTTAAACATTTTCATAGAAATAAATGACAGACAACCATTGTAATCAAACAAACATTTATTATAAGGTAAAATAAAGGTAACATTTATTGGGTATACAAAACCAGGCACATAACTTTGGGTAAAAGGTAAAATAATTTTACCTTTTGGCCAAAGTTGTGTCCCTGGTTGTGTATTAGCCAAAGTATTTCACCTTTTAACCAAAGTTCTGTATATTGTTAGGTAATCCCCAACAAGGTACAGAACTTTGGTTAAAAGGTGAAATACTTTGGGTAATACACAACTAGGGACACAACTTTGGCCAAAAGGTAAAATACTGTACATAATCCACAACAAGGTACACCACTTTGGTTGGCAAAGGTATACTGTGGGTACACAAGGTACAAAGGTCACAGAGCAATTTATTAAACTCTGTCATCCTGCCAGTCTAGTCTTCCTTCATGGGACATAAAGTATTCGGCAAATTTGTCCCTCATTAGGGAAACAGTCACAGAACTTCTATTGGTAACGTTCTGGTAATCATGCAAGGTGGTTTCTTCAGAGTGGTCCTCAATGGAAATCTGTTCCTTGCTGATAACAAAATTGTGTAGAACCACACAAGCATTGATTACCTCGTCCACAGTTTCAGTTTTTAGGTTGATCGCAGTCAATCGAACACGCCATTTGGCTGTCAGAATCCAAAAGTGCACTCCACCATTCTTCTGGCTCTTGTGAGGTGGTAATTGAAAATTCTTTTGGTGTGTGTCAATCCTCTGCTGGAGTACGGTTTCAGCAGGTGTTCTGACAGCTGGAAGGCTTCATCCCCTACACAAACAAAAGGCATCAGTGGGCCAGATGTTTGAGGCAGCATTCTATGGGGTGGGAACTGGAAGGTGTTTCCATACAGCTGACGGCCCATTGCTGACAGTTTGAACACTTGAGAGTCATTGGAGCAGCCATAGGCCCCAATATCTACAGCAATAAATTTGTACTCCGCGTCAGAGATGGCCATTAGGACAATTGAAAAATATTTTTTGTAATTAAAATATTCGGATCCAGATCCTGCTGGCTTTACAATCCTGATATGTTTCCTGTCCACAGCGCCCAGGCAATTAGGAAACTGACATATTTGTTCAAACTTTTCTGCAATTTCAATCCAATTCTCTGTTGTGGGCTGTGGTAGAAATTCCGCAACTAGAGAGTCCCACAATGCACGGCATGTGTGCTTCACAATTCCAGAGATGGTGGAAATCCCAAGTCTGTACTGGAAATGGAGTGAGGAAAGATTCTCCACTTGCCAGGAATCTGTGAAAAAAAAAATGAGTTTCAAATCAGAGCATTACATACCAGAACCCAGCTATAACAATTGGAGATACTATAAAAAAATTTTTATTTTTATAGTATCTCCAATTGTTAAAGCTGAGTCAGATGGCCGTATACTAACTACCAGCAACAACATTCCAGTACAAGTGTGCTCTCAAGCAAGCAGATCAAATAAATATGGCTTACCGAAATGTCACCATCAGATGCTCCGCCGGTAAAATGGAGAAGCGGCAATACGTGTCAGATCTTCTTATCAGGTCTCCAATGCGCTCCACCAAGAAATCAAAAGGTCTCCATTTTCATCCTAATATATTTGAAAAATTTCTGAGGGTTTCCTCGTAGCTCCACGTATAGTGTAGAATACACCCCACGCTCATTCTCTGGGCTGTGATGGGGTGGATCCAGAAACGGCGGCGTCGTCTTTGCTGACGCATGATGCGCTGCTGTATCTTTCTCTCCTCCAGAACAATCGCTTTCAAACGATTTGCCTCCACTGTGAAATCCACCAAATTCTTCAATGTTTCCTATCACAATGTCCATCTTCACCAGCCACTTGCTCTTCTCTCCAACCTGCACTTGCTCCTCTACAACCTGTCAAAGATGGACTGTAGGAACAGTGTATATACAGGTTTTCAGTAGCCAATCACGTTTGGAAGCCCCCAAGGGGCGTTTTAAAAAACCGGATCTGTCGTAATCCGTCGAAAAAAAGGATAAAAAACCGGATGAGACGGATCCGGTTTTCAGACGGATCCGGCTGAAAACCGGATCCGTCTCATCCGGTTTTACATAATAAAACCGGATCAGGCGCTCCAGCGCGACGCCGGATAGCGCCTGATGGCAAAAAAATGATGTGTGAAAGAGGCCTTAGCAGCAGTAGTCAACTCACTTACACCCTATCTATTGAATTGAAGAATCAGGTTACTGTGAAGAGAGGGGAGCAGCCAGCTGTGACATCACACGTTGTTACTGATGGATCCTGTGTTATCAGTGGGTTTTAAAAACAGCCCAGTAATGGGTGTGAAATCTACATGATTTCTGTTTTTATTTATATACTAGCTGAAGAGCCCAGCGCTGCCCGGGCATAGTAACTAACTACGGTTAGTTATAACAAATTATAATGATTATATATATATATATATATATATATATATAAAGCTGAGTGTATAGCCCTGCCCACTCCGCATAGCCACATTCACTATAATATCCCACACAATCCCGTCAGCCAGAGACACCGGACTACTAATATCCCGCATCATCCCGTCAAAGCCACCGGACAACTACCCCTAATATCCCACATCATCCCATCAGCCATAGCCACCGGATAACTACCACTAATATCCCACATCATCCAGTCACAGCCGCCAGACTACTACCACTAATATCCCACATCATCCCGTCAGCCAGAGCTACCGGACTACTACCCCTAAAATCCCACATCGTCCAGTCAGCCAGAGCCACCGGACTACTAATATCCCACATCATCCAGTCAAAGACACAGGACTACTACCCCTAATATCTCACATCATCCCGTCAGCCAGAGCCACCGGACTACTAACCCCTATATCCCACATTCATCCCGTCACAACATGGGGTCAGAATGGCCCTAACTTCCATACCAGGGATCCCTTTAAGAGAGGCCTGGCGTCAGAACCAGAGCACTGAGTGGATTTGCCCTGACTTTCATACCAATGATCCCTTTAATAGAAGCCTGGGGAGAGAATCAGAGCTCTGAGGGATTTACATTAACTTCCACACCGGAGATCCCTTTAAGAGGCCTGGGGTCAGTACCAAAGCGCAGAGTGGATTTGCCCTCACTTCCATACCGGGGATCCCTTTAAGAGGGGCCTGCGGTCAGAACCACAGCGCTGAGTGGAACGGTCCTAACTTCTATACTGGGGAGCCCTTTAAGAGAGGTCTAGGGTCAAAACCAAAGCGCTGGATGGATTTGGCCTGACTTCCATACCAATGATCCCTTTAATAGAGGCCTGGGGTCAGTACCAGAGCATTTGAAGGCAATTGCCCTGACTTCCATACTGGGGATCCCTTTAAGAGGCCCTGGGGTCAGAACCAGAACGCTGAGTGGAATTGCCCTCATTTCCATATCAGGGATCCCTTTAAGAGAAGCCTGGGGTCAGAACTAAAGCGCTGGATGGATTTGCCCTGACTTCCATACCGGGGATCCCTTTAAGAGGCCCTGTGGTCAGAACCAGAACGCTGAGTAGAATTGCCCTCACTTCCATACCGGGGATCCCTTTAAGAAGCCTGGGGTCAGAATCAGAGCGTTAGTGATTTGCCCTAACTTCCATACCGGAGATCCCTTTAAGAGAGGCCTGGGGTCAAACCAAAGAGCAGGATGGATATTCCCTCACTTCCATATCGGGGATCCCTTTAAGAGGGAAGATGTGCCTATGGGATGGAGGATGTGTTATGGGAATATGGGAGGGGGTGATTCATTTCTGTCATGTGCTCTCTGCTCCTTTCTGGGGGGCAGACAATGGCTGGGAGCTTATGTTCCCGGGGATGCTAGATTTCTCACACCCAGTCACTGTCTGCTGAGGCAGTCGAGGAGTGAGAAAACTGTTGCTCATAGCAACCAATCACAGCTCAGCTTCTTTTTAACAGCTCTAGTGAAATGAAAGATGCTTAGTGATTGGTTGGTGATACACACACACATTCAATTTTATATATATAACATACATATACACTTTTTTTTAAATATATTTAATTCAAAAACCTACTTTACACAATAGGTCATTTTTGTTGCTATTGTCCCTTTAAAGGGTTACTACTTAGGCTGAATTCATATATGTGTGAAACACGATCCGTGTACGAGCCAGATGTAGGGACCTACAGCACAGACTTCTGACCCAAACCTGAAAGCCTCATTTCAGGTGTGAATTCAGTAACTGCCTCAAATGTGAGATATATCCTCAAATTTCTGCGGCAGACGTGCAGTTTGATATACCGCAATATCACATGCAAATTAGCCCCGTTGAACTGAATGGAAAAAAATCCACTCCATTTAAACAGCAATGCAGATTTCCTATTGATATCCACTGTAGTCAGAATTTAAGAATGTATAAAATGTCAATAACAGAAAAAAACAAAACAGAGATTTCTATTATACAAACATAGAAGCCAAGAGAATGCAAACTCCATTTATAATGCTCATCCCACTGATCCAGATGGTTTTTGCATCTTATGTGCTTCTTGCAGAGCAGCTTTTCTGCTATACAAGTTTATAAAAAAGTGAAAATTACAGTAAACTCACTGTGTTAGCATTCTGTCTGTATGCCAGTCAGATGCAAACACCTCGCACTCTCAAGTGTGCAGAACCTCTGCAACGAAAAAAATCAACTACCGTAGTTATCTGGTAAAAAAGACAGTCATGAGACACTATAGTGCAATTCATTAAGAATGGCACAAAGCATGCTTGCACAACACCAGTCTTGATGGATTAAGTGCCAAATACATTAATGAAATTGATGCCTCTTCTGAGTGGCATGCTCCGTGCCCGAAATGCTACTCTAGTCAGTGACTGGAGTAGCTATTCCGGTGAGTAAAATGTTGGCACATTTGCACATGGCAGTGTCCATTTTGGTGGAGCCAATTCAAAGTGGCGTGAAAACACTAAATGTTTTTACACCACTTTCCTGGTGTAAAAGCTTTGATGAATCAGTCTTCACGTTTCCTTTGAATTTTACAGTCTACACATAAAGACGAAAACTGCCAGAACAGATGTTGAAATACATTTTATTTGCACTGATCCTTTCAGCCTCTATTACTGACATCATAAAATGGTTTGTCTTTGACTTCAATCTGCCGATCTGTGCATGGCACATATTCTAAGGCGACTAGTCATACCTGTGATGAAGGTTTATCCTCCACAAGCCACAGTGATTGCGACACTATAATGTATAGCTCCATGCTTATTCATCTTCTGTAAGCAGCACTTTTTTTGTCCTTATGCTCACTCATAAAATGTCATCAATGTCTGTACAAAGCCAAGCCCTACACCACCTTTTTTATGGTTTCTCTGCATCTAAAATAACAGTATTACGGTATGTGCACGTGTTAAATGTGAACTTTCCTAAAATCTTCACCAAAAATACTTAACGTTACAGGCAGACTTTGTTGTTAAAAGTGAAAATCCAAGCTGCGGATTTCACTCAATGCAATGAATTAAAACCAGAATCAATATCTGTCATTTAATCAACATAAACGACATGCTGATTTGGTAGAATTTTTTTCCCCATTGGGTACATTGTACTTTACTTTTTTTATTTGTGGATTTTGGCGTAGAATCCCTCAACTGAAGTTCTGCGAAAGGTATGCATTGTGTGAATCCACAGTATAAGGCCTCTTTCACATATTTTTTTTTACAAATCAGTCACAATCCGTCAAAGTGCGAATAAAACGGATCCTGTGCAGATTGTAAAAAAATGATGCTACAGAGAGCGAGAGAACATTTTTTTTTTTGAGTGCCTGAATGGAAAACTGCAGATACACTTAAAAACCGGAGTCGGTATTGACGGACAGCGACGGATCCTGCGCCCATAGGCTTCCATTATAGCCAACGCCGGTAGGCGCTGGATCCGTCGCTGTCCGACTTTTCGACGTACACAAAAAAAGTTCCTATGTCCGTTGTCTCCATGACAAAGAATTTCCGACGAACGACGGATGAAACGTGCGGCCATCCATCACAATCCGTCGCTAATACAAGTTTATGAGAAAAAAACGGATCCAGCACTGGATCTGTTTTTTTTTTTCAAAAACCGACAGATTGTGACTGATGGCAAAAAAACTGATGTGTGAAAGAGGCCTAAGTTCATTCAGTAGATAAAATCTTTATGGGATTCACTGAAATATTAAAAGGAGAATTTTGCTTCAGATTTTCCACATTTCAACTTATGCATTGCAAATGGGGATGTCTACAGCTTCAGAAAAACAAAAACCTCTACAACCGCTTCAAAACAGAAAATTGCCCCAAAAATAAGCAGTTTCTAGTAGAAAATCTTGTTTTTGAATGCCTCAAAAAAAAATCTGCATATGATTCAGGAACTTAGCGCACTCATCCACGATTAATAATAATATAATAATAATCTTTATTTTTATATAGCGCTAACATATTTTGCAGCGCTTTACAGTTTGCACACATTATTGTCGCTGTCCCCGAAGGAGCTCACAATCTAGATTCCCTATCTGTATGTTTTTGGAGTGTGGGAGGAAACCGGAGTACCTGGAGGAAACCCACGCAAACACGGGGAGAACATACAAACTCCTTGCAGATGTCCTAGGTGGGATTCGAACCTAGGACTCCAGCGCTGCAAGGCTATAGTGCTATCCACTGACCCACCGTGCTGCCCAGACAGAGTTCAAAAACAGGCCAGGAAATGTTTTTAACAAAAATCAGCAGCTGAAATCCCATATGGTCCTGCCTGTATACTCCCTTTTCCTTCCTACTCTACCCAGGAGCTGTGGTATGATCAGACCATGTCCCTGTACGGTCAGACACAGCCAGTACACACCAGGGGAACATTTATAAGATTATCTCAGCACAGGAACATTTTATTTACACACATCCAATAGCGGAACTAATTATTATTCCAAGATCTATTGATTACGACTTCTTTTGTTCATTCACTTTGCATTTTGGTAACTGATAAAAATAAACCATTAATTAATCCTTCCATTTTGGAAACTATGCTTACCGTACTTAGCATTTTTTACACACCTGACTACACCTTTAGTTTACACAGTGCTGTAGTCTGTTCACATTTTTTTCTCCAGCCAAAAAAATACTGGTAGTAAACAGTTTTTTTTTCCTTCAAATTACAGTCTATGAGAGCTGATGACTTATTCAACAGATTCCATTAACAGGTCCATTTTTTATCACTGCTCATGCCCAGTACATTAGAGATGTTCAGAGACACTGCAGGTAAAAATGGAACAGTTACAAACAGAATAAAATCGAAACCAAAGCATCTATTTGTAATAAACTAATCAGGGTTTTCGGGTTTTTTTTAATAGTGGATTTGTTACAAAAATATGACAACTAAACATGTGACCACAGCCTAAAAATGTTATTTTAACACATGTAATTGAATTAAATCCCTCTTTAGTATGTGACTTCTTGGATGTAGACAGAATGATTTAGGACGAATTAATGAGCTTCGAGTGTGTACATGAAAAAGCAAATACACATAAGAACCCATACATACTTGGAAAAAGTCCAATACAAAATAAATTATGTCTCAGCTTCTCTATGCAAACATTACGTTACAACATACCAACGAAATAAAAAAAAAAATAATAATAATAATAATAAATATATATAGATATATATATATATAGATATATATATCTATATATATATATATATATTCTATATATACACACACATACACACATATGAATGAGGTGAGAAAGTGAAGTTGTTAATTATGTAATTAACAGGCTAAAGTTGACAAAATCTCCCTGAGCAGATAATGGCAGATAGTGGAGCAGTGCTTTAACACAGTGAGCAGCTAAACATGATTTAGCCAATTTGTTACCAATGTTCAACCTAATCACACTATATCAATGGCACCAGGCAAAGGATCTTCAGGAGAAAGCTCAGAGCAGTTCCATACAGATGACTGGAGCACAGGTGCGCAAACTCAACCTCCGCTCAGATTGTGTTTTGCAGTGCTCCATTCTTAAGAGGGTCTCAGTTGGACCCTGCAATGAATAGGAGATATTTCCATATTTGGTGCAACACTACAATATTTTTGGCATACTTTTTCCCCTTTTTACAATAATGTGGTTTAAAGGGGTTATCTGGTCAACAACAATAAAGTCTGCAGTCAGTCTGTGTGACTGTAGACTTATGAATTCCCCCAGATATAGGAGCATCTTCTGTATACAACTAAACATTTCTAGATTATTTTCTCTTGTGAAACTTGCCAGTCCAGAAATCACTGCAAGTCTTTTTACCCACATTAAATTGCATAATAAAAATTAATTTTCCTACACATTAAAGGGGTATTCCCATCTAGATCCTATCCCACTGTATAGTATGTGTAATAATATTAACAAATACCTCCAATTAGAAACGTAGTAGTTTTTCTGATTTGCTATGTCTCTTTCATCAAGTGCAGGTATTGCAGGACCTTAGGTGTCCATGGTTACGACCACTAGCAACTAGCTATGTGTCAACATATCAGTGGTCGTAACCGTGAATACCCAAGGTCCTGCAATGCCTGCACATGAGGAAAAAGACATAGCGAATCAGAAAAACTATACTACATTTCTACTTGGAGGTATTTGCTATAATTATCATTATTATACCGAATATACAGTGGGATAGGATCTTGGGAGATGGGATTACCCCTTTAAATCCAACGTTCAGATAAGCGTTAAAAACAATGATTTATGGTATATGCCGGCATAAAATGAGTGATTTAAAACTAACAATTTAGATAATTTAAAAAAAAAATTATCCATATTTTTTTAGTCCCCCTAAGGGACTTGAACTTGAGATAATTTGCACAATATATAGTCTAATTCATTAAACTTTCAATGTAATTCACCTGAACTTGCTATTTCCATCACAGCGGAGGCTATCAATAGGGACTCACACCCAGAACTGGACCACTTAATTCTCACTGTCAGAATGACAGCAGCATCTAAGTGATTAAAAAACAGCAATCTGATCCATCTCTGGTCTCTGATGATAGCAGCAGGCACCTCCAATGCCTAGCATGTAAGAACAAATCCAAAAAAAAAAGCCTGGTCATAAAAGGAGCTCATCCATAATTACAACAGCAACCAAAAAAGAGAATGGACAACAGAGTATATATCAAAAGAACATCAATAATTTTATTGTATTAATTTTCATAAAAACAGATACATGAATACAAAAATTAAAATAATTGAAAGGGCAGTGACACAGTCTGGGCAGTCACAGTATAGGGAGGTCCGTAAGAGTAAATAGCTACTAGAAAATATCAGGGGGGGAGGGGGAAAGAGTACAGAATATATATGTGTAATCATACACACCACACAGGAAAAGGACTGTCCTAGAATGTAACCCATATGCAAGAATGATGTGCTTAAACACATGCATAAGATCAGTGGGGCAGTGTAAAGTGCTTAGTGCATATAAGAGATGCATATGCATAAGTATCCAGAGGTAATTAATAAACAGTGAATATGGTCCAGAAGACCTAATGGTAATAGTTAGCACCCAGCTAAAGAGGAATTATAATCAAGTACAAAAAACTTAATCAATATAGTACAAAATCAACTGAAACTGCCCTAACTAAAGTCACCAACTACCTACTAACTGCCAAAAGCAAGCGACACTACTCTGTCCTCCTTCTCCTCGACCTATCTTCAGCCTTCGACACTGTGGACCATTCCCTAATGCTAAAGATTCTCTCATCTCTTGGCATCACAGATTTGGCCCTATCCTGGATCTCGTCATATCTAACAGACCAGACATTCAGGGTCTGTGCACACGTTGCGGAATCTGCTGCGGTTCCGCAGCGGATTTGCCGCTGCAGATCTGCAGCAGAACTGCAAGTGATGTACAGTAGCATTACATGCAATGGAAAAAAAAACGCAGTGCACATGCTGCGGATTTTTCTGCGCAAATTTAAATCTGCAGCATGTCACTTTTGTGCAGTTCTGCAGCGTTATGAGACCTGCTCTAAATAGAAATCCGCAGGTCTCAGGAAATCCGCACAAAAAACGCGGATAATCCGCATCAAATCCGCAGGTAACAAGCAGGTCATTTTACATGCGTGGAAAATTCCACAAAGATTCTGCAACGTCTGCACATAGCCTCAGTGTCTCCTTCTCGCACACCACCTCCTCACCTCGTCCCCTCTCTGTCGGTGTTCCTCAAGGCTCAGTTCTAGGACCCTTATTCTTCTCCATCTACACTTTCGGACTGGGATAGCTCATAGAATCCCACGGTTTGCTGTATCATCTCTATGCCGATGACACGCAGATCTACCTATCTGGACCTGACATCACCTCCCTACTGACCAAAATCCCACAATGTCTGTCTGCTATTTCATCTGTCTGTCTGCTATTTCATCTTTCTTTTCTGCTCGCTTTCTAAAACTGAACATGGACAAAACAGAATTCATCAACTTTCCTCCATCTCACTCTACCCCTCCACCAGACCTATCCCTCAATGTCAATGGGTACTCACTTTCCCCAGTTCCGCATGCTCGATGCCTCGGGGTGTTCCTCGACTCTGCCCTATCTTTCAAGCCACACATCCAAGCCCTTGCCTCCTCCTGCCGTCTCAAACTCAAAAATATTTCCCGGATCCGTGCATTCCTTGACCATGAAGCCGTAAAAAACACTAGTGCACGCCCTTATCTCCCGCCTCGACTACTGCAACCTCCTACTCTCTGGCCTCCCCTCTAGCACCAGTCCAATCCATCCTACACTCTGCTGCCCAACTAATCCACCTATCTCCCCATTATTCCCCAGCCTCTCCTCTAAGCCAAGCCTTTCACTGGCTTCCTATTGTCCAGAGGCTCCAGTTCAAAACCCTAACTATGACCTACAAAGCCATGCACAACCTGTCTCATCCATACATCTGTGACAGTCTCCCGATATTTACCTACACGCAACCTTCGATCCTCTCAAGATCTCCTTCTCTACTCCCCTGTTATCTCTTCTTCACAAAACCGCATACAAGACTTCTCCTGTGCTTCCCCTATACTCTGGAACTCTCTACACCAACACAACAGACTTTCCCCTACCACAGAAACATTCAAAAAGAACCTGAAGACCCACCTCTTCCGACAAGCCTACAACCTGCAGTGATCATCAGTCTACTGAACCGCAGCACGACCAACTCTACCCACTCCTAGTGTATCCTCACCCATCCATGTAGACTGTGAGCCCTCGCAGGCAGGGTCCTATCTCCTTCTGTACTGGTGTGTGCCTTGTTTTGCTCATATTAATTGTACTTGTCCCTTCCACATGTAAAGCGCCATGGAATTAATGGCGCTATCAAAATGTATATTAACCCCTCTCTGACATCCGACGTACTATCCCGTCCATGAAACCCGTGCCATTCTGCCCATGGACGGGATAGTACGTCATAGGCGATCAGCTGCGCTCCCAGGGGGAGCGCAGCTAATCGCCGCCGGGTGTCAGCTGTGATAATTATCACAGCTGACACCCGGGACTGTGTGCCAGGAGCGGTCACAGACCGCACCCAGCATATTAACCCCTGGCACACCGCGATCAAACATGATCGCGGTGTACCCGGGGCACAGGGGAGAATCGCGCAGGGAGGGGGCTCTCTGCGAGCTCCCTGAGACCCTCAGAACAGCGCGATGTGATCGCGCTGTTCTGAGGGCTTCCTCCCTTCCAGGACCCGGATCCAAGATGGCTGCCGGGTCCTGCAGGGAGGCGGCTTCCTCAGTGCCTGCCGAGAGCAGGCACTGAGAAGCCTGCATTAGTGCCTGTGAGATCGCTGGTCTCACAGAGTGCTGTGCACACTGAGACCAGCGATCTCACATTTTACAGTGATGTCCCACCCTGGGACAAAGTAAAAAAGTTAAAAAAAATAAAAATAGACATGTGTAAAAAAAAAATCCAAAATAAATTAAAAAAAAAAATATTCCCCAATAAATACATTTTTTCCTGTAAATAAAAAAAACAAAACAATAAAAGTACACATATTTGGTATCACCGCGTCCGTAACGACCCCCCCTATAAAACTGTCCCACTAGTTAACCCCTTTTGTGAACCCCTTAAAAAAAAAAAAAAAAAAACAAAGCAAAAAATCAGTGCTTTATCATCATACCGCTGAACAAAAAGTGGAATAACACGCGATCAAAAAGACCGATATAAATAAACATGGTACCGCTGAAAACGTCATCTTGTCCCGCAAAAAACGAGCCGCCATACAACATCATCAGCGAAAAAATAAAAAAGTTATAGCTCGCAGAATAAAGCGATGCAAAAATAATTTTTTATATAAAATTGTTTTTATTTTATAAAAGCGCCAAAACATAAAAAAATTATATAAATGAGGTATCGCCGTAATCGTACTGACCCGAAGAATAAAACTGCTTTATCAATTTTACCACACGCGGAACGGTATAAACGCCTCCCTCAAAAGAAATTCATGAATTGCTGATTTTTGTTCATTCTAACCTCCCAAAAATCAAAATAAAAAGCGATCAAAAAATGTCACGTGCTCAAAAATGGTACCAATATAAACGTCAACTCGTACCGCAAAAAATAAGACCTCACATGACTCTGTGGGCCAAAATATGCAAAAATTATAGCTCTCAAAATGTGGCGATGCAAAAAACTATTTTTTGCAATAAAAAGCGTCTTTTAGCGTGACAGCTGCCAATCATAAAAACCCGCTATAAATAGTAAATCAAACCCCTTATCACCCCCTTAGTTAGGGAAAAATAATAAAATTAAAAATATGTATTTATTTCCATTTTCCCATTAGGGTTAGGGTTAAGGTTAGGGTTACGGCTAAAGTTAGGGTTAGGGTTGGCGCTAAAGTTAGGATTAGGGTTAGGGTTGGGATTAAGGTTAGGGGTGTGTTAGGGTTAGGTTTGGGACTAGGGTTAGGGGTGTGTTGGGGTTAGGGTTGGAGTTAGAATTGGGGGGTTTCCGCTGTTTAGGCACATCAGGGGCTCTCCAAATGTGACATGGCATCTGATCTCAATTCCAGCCAATTCTGCGTTGAAAAAGTCAAACGGTGCTCCTTCACTTCTGAGCTCTGCCATGCGCCCAAACAATAGTTTACTCCCACATGGGGTATCAGCGTACTCTGGACCCCAAGAGTTATTGTGCAATTTGTCCTATTTCTTCTGTTGCCCTTGGGAAAATAAAAAACTGGGGGCGAAAATATATATATTTTTTTTAAAAAATGATTTTTAAATAAAAAAATGATTTTTTTTTGTTTTTACGGCTGTACGTTATAAACTTCTGTGAAGCACTTGGGGCTTCATAGCGCTGACCACACATCTAGATAAGTTCCTTGTGGGGTCTATTTTCCAAAATGGGGTCACTTGTGGGGGGTTTCCACTGTTTAGGCACATCAGGGGCTCTCCAAATGCGACATGATGCCCCCAGACCATTCCATCAAAGTCTGCAATCCAAAACGTCTCTACTTCCCTTCCGAGCCCCGACGTGTACCCATACAGTAGTTTTCTCCCACATATTGGGTATCAGCGTACTCAGGATGAATTGGAAAACAACTTTTGGGGTCCAATTTCTCCTGTTACCCTTGTGAAAATAAAATATTGGGGGCGAAAAAAATAATTTTTGTAAAAAAAAAAAAATTTTTATTTTTACGGCTGTACGTTATAAACTTCTGTGAAGCACTTCGGGGTTCAAAGTGCTCACCACACATCTAGATAAGTTCCTTGTGGGGTCTATTTTCCAAAATGGGGTCACTTGATGGGGGTTTCCACTGTTTAGGTGCATCAGGGGTTCTCCAAATGCGACATGACGCCCCCAGACCATTCCATCAAAGTCTGCAATCCAAAACGTCTCTACTTCCCTTCCGAGCCCCAACGTGTACCCATATAGTAGTTTTCTCCCACATATTGGGTATCTGCGTACTCAGGACAAATTGGACAACAACTTTTGGGGTCCAATTTCTCCTGTTACCCTTGTGAAAATAAAATATTGGGGACGAAAAAAATCATTTTGGTAAAAAAAAAAAAAAGGATTTTTTATTTTACGGCTGTACTTTATAAACTTCTGTGAAGCACTTGGGGGTTCAAGGTGCTCACCACACATCTAGATAAGTTTCTTGAGGGGTCTTGTTTCCAAAATGGTGTCATTTGTCGGGGGTTTCCACTGTTTAGGCAGATCAGGAGCTCTCCAAACACGACATGGCATCCAGCCAATTCTGCGTTGAAAAAGTCAAACGGCGCTCCTTCCCTTCCAAGCTCTGCCATGCACCCAAACAGTGGTTTACCCCCACATATGGGGTATCAGCGTACTCAGGACAAATTGCACAATAACTTTTGGAGTCTTGTTACCCTTGGGAAAATAAAAATTGGGGTGAAAAGATCATTTTTGTGGAAAAAATATGATTTTTTAATTTTACGGCTCTACGTTATAAACTTGTGTGAAGCACTTGGGGGTTCAAATTGCTCAACAAAGATCTAGATAAGTTCCTTAGAAGGTCTAGTTTCCCAAATGGGGTCACTTGTGGGGGTTTCCACTGTTTAGGCACCTCAGGGTCTCTCCAAATGCAACATGGAGTCCAATCTCAATTCCAGCCAATTTTGGTTGGAAAAAGTCAAATGGTGCTCCTTCCATTCCGAGCTCTGCCATGCGCCCAAACAGTGGTTCCCCCCCACATATGGGGTATCAGCGTACTCAGGACAAATTGGACAACAACTTTTGTGGTCCAATTTCTCCTGTTACCCTTGGGAAAATAAAAAATTAGTGACTAAAAGATAATTTTTGTGGGAAAAAAAAATAGGATTTTTTATTTTTATGCCCGGGCATTATAAACTTGTGTGAAGCACTTGGGGGTTCAAAGTG
This sequence comes from Oophaga sylvatica, assembly GCA_033576555.1. Classification (NCBI taxonomy): domain Eukaryota; kingdom Metazoa; phylum Chordata; class Amphibia; order Anura; family Dendrobatidae; genus Oophaga; species Oophaga sylvatica. The sequence continues at coordinate 767,558,305 of JARQOD010000001.1, read as the reverse complement.
CTCACCAAAGCTCTAGATAAGTTCCTTAGGGGGTCTAGTTTCCAAAATGTGGTCACTTGTGGGGGGTTTCTACTGTTTAGGCTCATCTGGGGCACTGCAAACGGAACATGACCCCCATCAACGTCTGCATTCCAAAACGTTACTACTTCCTTTCCAAGCCCTGCCGTGCGCCCAAATAGTCCCCCCCCCCCACATATTGGGTATCAGCGTACTCAGGACAAAGTGGACAACAACTTTTGGGGTCCAATTTCCTTGGGAAAATTCAAAAATTTTGGACTAAAAAATCATTTTTGTGGAAAATTGTTTTTTTTTTTCACACCCAGGCATTATAAACTTTTGTGAAACACTTGGGAGTTCAAAGTGCTCACAACAGATCTAGATAAGTTCCTTAGGGGGTCTAGTTTCCAAAATGATGTCACTTGTGGGGGGTTTCCACTGTTTAGGCGCATCAGGGGCTCTCCAAACGCGACATGGCGTCCAATCTCAATTCCAGCCAATTTTAGTTTGAAAAAGTCAAACGGCGTTCCTTCCCTTACGAGCTCTGCCGTGTGCCCAAACAGTGGTTTTCCCCCACATATGGGGTATTGGCGTACTCAGGAGAAATTGCACAACAACTTTATCTGCCCATTTTCTTCTTTTACCCTTGTGAAAATAAAAAAAAAGTTTGTAAAAGATCATTTTTGTGGCTAAAAACTTGAATATTCATTTTTTCATTCCACGTCGCTTCAGCTCCTGTGAAGCACCTGAAGGGTTAATAAACTTCTTGAATGTGGTTTTGAGTACCTTGAGGGGTGCAGTTTTTAGAATAGTGTCACTTTTGGGCATTTTCTGCTATATAGACCCCTCAAAGTGACTTCAAATATGAGGTGGTCCCTAAAAAAAATGGCTTTGTAAATTTTGTTGTAAAAATGAGAAATCGCTGGTCAACTTTTAACCCTTATAATTTCCTAAGAAAAAAAATTTTGATTACAAAATTGTGCTGATGTAAAGTAGACATGTCGGAAATGTTATTTAATAACTATTTTGTGTGACATATTTCTCTGTTTTAAGGGAATAAAAATTCAAAGTTTGAAAATTGCAAAATGTTCAAAATTTTCGCCATATTTGCGTTTTTTTCAAAAATAAACGCAAGTTATATCAAAGCAATTTTACCACTAACGTGAAGTACAATATGTCACGAGAAAACAATCTCAGAATCGCAAAGATCCGTTGAAGCGTTCCAGAGTTATAACCTCATAAAGAGACAGTGGTCAGAATTGTAAAAATTGGCCCGGTCATTAACGTGCAAACCACCCTTGGGGGTGAAGGGGTTAATAATAATAAAAATCCTGGTGGGGTAACACCTGTTTTTAGGGCAATAGAGTGGAGAAATAATGTACTGGAACCAAGTGACCAACCTTCTGCAGAGCGTCGGAGAGGAAGGCCCCTATGTAAGAGCTCCCTACATGTGATGTAAATAAATGTATGTTACAAGTCAGGAAGAAGGTTAAAAAGGCATTTACCATTTTTATTTTAATAATTGTGCTGGAGATTTGGTGATTTTGTAGCACTTATTAATATATTTAACCCCTTCATGAGCTTGCCTTTTTTTGCAATTCTGACCAGTGTCCCTTTATGAGGTAATAACTCAGGAACGCTTCAACGGATCCTAGCGATTCAGAGATTGTTTTTTCGTGACATATTGGGCTTCATGATAGTGGTAAATTTAGGTCGATAATTTTTGCGTTTATTTGTGAAAAAAATGGAAATTGGCGAAAATTTTGAAAATTTCGCAATTTTCAAATTTTGAATTTTTATTCTGTTAAACCAGAGAGTTATGTGACACAAAATAGTTAATAAATAACATTTCCCACATGTCTACTTTACATCAGCACAATTTTGGAAACAAAGTTTTTTTTTGTTAGGAAGTTATAAGGGTTAAAAGTTGACCAGCGATTTCTCATTTTTACAGCAAAATTTACAAAACCATTTTTTTTTAGAGACCACCTCGCATTTGAAGTCACTTTGAGGGGTCTATATGGTAGAAAATACCCAAAAGTGACACCATTATAAAAACTGCACCCCTCAAGCTACTCAAAACTACATTCAAGAAGATTATTAACCCTTCAGGTGCTTCACAGGAACTAAAGCAACGTGGAAGGAAAAAATGGACATTTTAATTTTTCCAACAAAAATTTTCTTTTAGCATTAATTTTTTCATTTTTGCATGGGCAACAGGATAAAACGGATCCTAAAATTTGTTGGGCAATTTCTCCTGAGTACACAGACACCTCATATGTGGTCATAAACCACTGTTTGGGCGCAAGGCAGGGCTCAGAAGGGAAGGAGCGCAGATTGACTTTTTGAATGGAAAATATGCTGGAATATTTAGCGGTTGCCATGTCGCATTTAGAGAGTCCCTGTGTGCCTAAACATTGGAGCTCCCCCACAAGTGACCCCATTTTGGAAACTAGACCCCCCAAGGAACTTATCTAGATGCATAGTGAGCACTTTGAACCCCCAGGTTCAAATTGATCTGTAAAAAAAAGTAAGTACTTTTTTTTTACAAAAATGTTATTTTAGCCTTCAGTTTTTTCATTTTCACATGGGCAACAGGATAAAATGGCTCCTAAAATTTGTTGGGCAATTTCTTCTGAGTACAAAGATACCTCATATGTGGTCATGAACCACTGTTTGGGCGCACGGTAGGGCTCAGAAGGGAAGGAGCGCCATTTGACTTTTTGAATGGAAAATTAGCTCCAATCGTTAGTGGACACCATGATGCGTTTGGAGAGCCCCTGTGTGCCTAAACAGTGAAAATTCTAACCCTAATGCTAACCCTAACCCTAGTTCTAACCCTAACCCTAAGGCTGGGTTCATATTGCGTTTTACCAGCTCGTTCAACACATAGCGTTGACTGGCGGGTAACGGTATAGCATTACGCGATCGCGTTATGCTATACCCGTTAGCGCAGATCAGCAGATGATTCATCTGCGCTAGCGGTGACGGAGCCCAGACGCTGCAGGCCGCGTCCGAGGCTCCATCACTGAATGACAGAACATCGCGAACACATGCCGTTTCACGGCATGCGTCGTGATGTGCCCATAAATGGGGGTGAATGGCAGCGTTAACGGACTGCGTTACACCGCGTTATACCGCAGTGTAACGCAGTCCGACTAACGGACTGCCATAACGCAATATGAACACAGCCTTATAATCGTAGCCCTAACCCTAATAAAAAGATAAAAAAATATATATTTTTTTTATTTTATTTGTCCCTACCTATGGGGGTGATAAATGGGGCGTTTATTTACTTTTTTTTAATTTTGATCACTGTGAGATTTTATCACAGTGATCAAAATAAATTTCTGGACTCTGGAGGGCACACTGCGCATGCGCCATCCGGATCCAGGGACATCGGAGGACCAGGAGAGGTGATTAGGGAGGGTCGGAAGGTAAGGGGGGGATCGGAAGGTGGGGGCAGCAGAGGCAAGGAGGAGGGGAGCATTTAGTGACAGCGGTGACGATCGCCGCCACTATGTGGCGCGGCGGCCGATCGCTGCGTGATCGGTGTGGGGGGGGGGGTCGGATCTCGGTCTCCAGCCATCGGCCATGGCTGGATTGTAATATTTCACCAAATTTCATTGGTGAAATATTACAGATTGCTCTGATTGGCTGTTTCAGTTTTAACAGCCAATCAGAGCGATCGTAGCCACGTGGGGGTTAAGCTAACCCCCCTGTAGTGAAGCACAAAGGGTCTTGTGCCTGCGGGTCGGGTGACCTTTCAGTGACCCAGATCACCTGACCCGCAGGAACGCGATCCTTTCATGACACATCCTTTCATGACACATACGCTGTGTCACAGGTCGGGAAGGGGTTAAAATTCTGCTCATTTCTTTTTTTTTTTTTAAGTTGTAGTTGACCACTGTCCAAAGTAGGATGGTACAGTCCATGAACTGACCAGTCCTGTGTACTGCCTATAGCGTCTGTAATGTAACCACTCCCATTCAGCTAGCACTGTCCAGGAATCTAATAGTCTTTTTTATGAGCGGGATTTATCATGCGGTCTTCAACAGCATCTTCCCATCATATCCATCTGTAGATGAGGCTGTCTTTTTATTTTATCAACCGTATAGGGGACATGACTCTGTGGCACTTTCTATACATAAGTATTACAGGTTCTCCTCCTGTACTTGTTAGTGACGCTTTCCTCACTGACTGCACAGCTCTCCTGTCCATACAATGGCTGCAGGTGGAGGAGCAGCTGACCAGTCCTGTCCATCAGCCTCCTCCAATTGTAAAGCCCGGGTCTCACATAGCGATACACCAGAGATCCCGACAACGATCAGGATCGCTGGTGTATCGCTACATTATCGCTGCTGAGCTGCCAAACAGGCAGCTAGCGCGATCAGTACAAGCGACACTGCGGGTAACATCGCTTAGTTACCCGCAGTGTACCTTGGATACCAGCGCCCTGATGCAGGTAGCTGGTAACCAAGGTACACATCGGGTTTCCAGGCGCTGCGCGGTGCCTGGAAACCCGCTGTGTACCTTGGTTACCAGCTCCCTGCTTCAGGGAGCTGGTATCCAAGGTACACAGCGGGTTTCTAGGCACAGCCCCGCGCCTGGAAACCCGCTGTGTACCTTGGTTACCAGCTCCCTGCTTCAGGGAGCTGGTATCCAAGGTACACAGCGGGTTTCTAGGCACAGCCCCGCGCCTGGAAACCCGCTGTGTACCTTGGTTACCAGCGGATCGCTGGTCTCCCGCCTGTCACACGCAGCGATGCGTGCCTGTCAGCGGGAGACCAGCGATAAAAAAAATGTCCAGGGCATTCAGTGACGATCAGCGATACCCGGCAGGGGGGTTGATCGTCGCTGAATGTCACACACAGTGATATCGCTGGTGAGCTCGCTGCTGCGTCACAAAACTAGTGACTCAGCAGCGATCTCGCTAGCGAGATCGCTGTGTGAGACGGGGGCTTAATACTCTGCATAGAGTAAGCAGTTATAATTGGATTTGGCTGATGGACAGGCCTGGTCCCACGCTCCTCCACCAGCAGCCACAGGAGAGTTGTGCAGTCTGTGAGGAAGGCGTCACTAACAAGTGCAGGAATAAGAACCTGTAATATTAATATATTAGAAAGTGCCACAGAATCATGTCCTCAATATGACATAAAAAAAAAAAAAAAACAACTAGCCAACCCCTTTAATCATACACATGACAGAGAGATGCCCTGAAGAAATCATGGATAAATCCTGGGCCTCAAAACCTATCTGCTTGTTAGGGTCACATTACAGAAGCTAAAGGTAGTAAATACTATTCAGTTAGAAAATTAAATGTCACTAGGTCAAAAGCTGTCGATTTTTGCAGTTATTTTATATTAACTGCAACCCTCTATATTCAGGGTCTTTTTGTTTTGATTTTTTTTTTTTTTTTAATCCGCCATATGGTTCTACAGATGTGGGACTTCCCCTTGGATAAAGACTATAAAAGTATAACTGGATAAAAAGGCTCATAACTCCAGAACTGTATAATGGACTAATAAAACAAAAATATATATTACTTGGGAGCAGCAGAAATAAAATAACAAAAACTAGGAACTTGAGACACAGTGAAAGGTCCGAGTCTGTAAGTGCACTACACAGGATTGGTCAGTTCATGGACTGCACCATTCTACTTTGGACAGGGGTCAACGGCATCATTACCAAAACAAAAGCAAAATGATAAGCGAGAAGAATTTTATACCTTACTCAAAAAACCAGGCCATTTACAGTTTGTGCCTTCGTTTTTTCCTCCCCCTTCACACCTCACTGTTACTTGTTTCGTTTTCACAGCAGTCATAGAGTAACAATTACCATGCAGTATGATTCTCCGGGTCAATATAAGGAGACTTCTTTATATATGGAGATAAAATAAGACAAATTATGCACTTGTCAATGGCGAAAATCATTTTAGAATGTCGGGAAAAAAATTTGCTTGTGTCGCCATTTTCCTGAGACCCATAACTTTAACAATTTATGGTCGATGGAGCTGCACAAGGAATTGTTTTTTGTCACCTTGAGGCTAAGTGCACACGATCAGGAATAATTGCGTTTTTTTCGCGGTTTTTCCGCGATTTTCCGCGGTTAAACCGCGAAAAAAACGCAAGCATTAAGCATTCTATACTTGTTAATTGATTGCGCATGTTTTGCACACATGTTGCGGTATTTTCCGCGAAAAAAACGCTTCGCGGAAAATCTAGCAACATGTTCATTAATTTAGCGTAACCGCGGTGATTCCGCCGCCATAGGAATGCATTGAACCGCTTACTTTCCGCATGTGGCTATGCCCACTATGCGCAATGTAAGCGGTTCATGTGCGGTGGTACCCAGGGTCTGGAGGAGAGGAGACTCTCCTCCAGGCCCTGGGTACCATATCCCTGGTAAAACAATAATTAAAATAAAAAATAATGATATTTCTCACCTTCCGGCGTCCCACGCAGCTTTCCCGCCTTCAGCACGCTCCCGGCAACTTCCGTTCCCAGTGATGCTTTGCAAGATCACCCAGATGACGTAGCGGTCTCGCGTGATGCTACGTCATCGGGGTGATTTGTCGCAAAGGACTTCTGGGACCGGAAGTTGCCGGGAGCATCGCTGAAGGCGGGAAAGCTGCGTGGGCCGCCGGAAGGTGAGAATATCATTATTTATTATTTTTTTTTATTATTTTTACATTAGATCTTTTTACTATTGATGCGGCATAGGCGGCATCAATAGTAAAAAGTTGGTCACACGTGTCAAACACTATGTTTGACTCGTGTGACCAACCTGTCAATCAGTTTTCCAAGTGATGCTACAGATCGCTAGGAAAACGCTGCATTCTGCAAGCTAATTACGCTTGCAAAACGCTATTATTCTGGCGGGAATCAGCATACAAAAAACGTGCGTATTTCCTGCGGGAGAAGTGCGGGATTGCTGCGGAAATTTCCGCGGCAATTCCGCAACGTGTGAACTTAGCCTGAGCGGTTTTCTTTATGGATACCACATAAGGGTAAATACGATGCTTTGATTGCCTTTTATTGCAAATTTTGCAGTCTTGCTGCAGCTGAAAAAACCCACAGTTCTGGAGTTTAGAATTTTTTTTTATTACAGCGTTTACCAATCAGGTCAATTTTATATTTTGATAAACAAGACATTTGCAGACATGGAAATAATCAATAAGGAAATTAAAAAAAGAAATTGCACATACCGTATATACTCGTGTATAAGCCGACCCGTGTATAAGCCGACCCCCCTAATTTTGCCACAAAAAACTGGGAAAACTTATTGACTCGTGTATAAGCCGGGTGTATAAACTGCCCTCCTGCTCTGTGCTGCCCCCGTCCTGCTCCTTGCTCCCCCATCCAGCTCTGTGCTCCCTATTCTCCTCTGTACTCCACCCCTCCTGCTCCGTCCTCCGCTGTGCTCCCCCATTCCTTCTCCGTCCTCCTGTGCCCCCCCTGTCCTGCTCCATGCTTCCCCGTCCTCCGTTCTCCCCGTCCTCCTCCAATGCTTCCCCCATCCACCGTTCTCCCCCCCCTGTCCTGCTCCATGCCTCCCCCGTCCTCCGTTATCCTCCCCGTCCTCCTCCATGCTTCCCCCGTCCACCATTCCTCCCCTCCCCCCCCCGTCCTGCTCCTTGTCCTCTCCTCCATCATACTCACCCCTCCCGTGCCATCGCTGAGCGTCCCTGCAATCCTGCAGCTCTCCCCGGCTTCCTTCGGCTCTCCAGCGCTGAGCGGTGATGTAATACCGCTCATTAAGGCTATGAATATGGACGCCACGCCTATGGGAGTGGCGTCGCGTCCATATTACATGACCTTAATGAGCGGGTATTACATCACTGCTCAGCGCTGGAGAGCTGAAGAAGCCGGGGAGAACGCAGGATTGCAGGGACCCTCAGCGATGGCACGGGGACGGGTGAGTATGATCCCAGCCACCGGCTCCTGCAGCAGCACCACCTACCCCGCTGGTTTCTGCCCTATGACTCGTGTATAAGCCGAGGGGGCATTTTCAGCACGAAAAAAGGTGCTGAAAATTCGGCTTATACACGAGTATATACGGTATGTTTAAATGGGAAAAAAGCAGAGTGATTCAACAGTTTATATTTTTTCCATATTTTAAATTTTTTTTGTTAAATTTCTTACAGTATTTTGTATTCCTTTTTGTGGGATTTGAACCTGTGATCGTCTGATCGATTGTACTATACCCAGTATAGTATTGCTTTATATAGTAAAAATCATGGTCTCCTATGAATGCCAGTCACAAACTGGCTTTCATAGGAGTACCATTATACCAGGCAACCAGGGTGGATAAAAATCATGATTTTTTTTAAAAAAAAAAAAAATCAAAAAAAATCTGATTTTTTTGATTTAAATCAGATTTTTTTGATTTAAATCGGATTTTTTTTTTATTTAAATAGGATTTTTTAATCAAGTTGTACACAAGCAAAACTTTGTCTTTTTGCAAATCAAATTACTTTACACAAATAAAAATATTAAAACAGTTGATGATTATGAAACCTAATAATTTTTATTTGCACTATTAAACAATCAGAATTGAACTACAGAGAGTAAGTACTTTTTAACAATAGCCTATCTCTAACGTTTGAAGTAAGCAAACATCTTCAGTGAATACATCAGTCCTTTAAGCCTACTGTTTATTTAGGACTTTTAATAGGAAAACTAGTTGTCCTGCTTTAGCAGTTCCTAAGCGGTTTCGGACTGTTGTTGTGTGCACAAAACCAAATGAAGAAAACAATCTCTCTACTCCTGCCGATGAAGCCGATGCAGTCAGTAGCTGAGTAGCTACATTTATTATCTTCGCTGGAAGAACAAGTGATTGCGACTTCCACCAGTCCAGTGGTTTTAGTTCATTAACGACGTTATCTGCAAACATGTATTTTTGAAATGGTGCAGATTCACACTTCAATTTTAGCACAGTTGCCACAATGTCATGGTTAGTATTGGCGAGCCACTCCATTGCAGAGTTGATTTCCGCCTCAGATAGTTTTTTCCCTCTGTAGATGGGATGCAAGATATTGGCTAAATAGTGTTCTTCTTTTAATGCTTGGTCCTTGCGGTGGTGTATTGCAACCTTTACATTGTTTGAGAGGTTCAAGCGATCTAGCGAACCTTCTAAATCTTTCCAAACTTCTGTGGCATCAGCTATGGTTGCAGTATCTTTCTGCATTTTATCCAACGCAATATATATTGGCTTTAACCTTTCCAAAAGGTCCTCGGCATTTCTCTTCACACCAAGATTTAATACTTTGCTTCGTATATTAGCATCAATTTTATCCCGATGTGTTTCGCAAATGGACACTAATTTTGACCAGTTGTTAATAAACAGTTCCAAGCATTCAGCCAAGGTATTCCATCTAACATCTTGTGGTAGAACCAACTTCAGTCCTCCCATTTCCTTGTAGGTTGCATGTGCAAAATGATTATTGCGGAAATATTTAACAATTTCTACAACATGTTCCTTGACACCCGAAATATGCAGGTCTTTTGCCAAAAGATGCAACAAATGGGCAGAACAACCGTATGTAATGACATTTGTGTCATCCTCATGTGCCAGTTCCGCTCGCATTTTTGCCACATTGCTTGCGTTATCAGTAACTAAGCTCCTTACTTTACATCCAAACTGTTCTTGGCATTGGTGAATTGAGTTCTTAGCAATTTCAAGTAAATATTCAGCAGTATGTGAATTTCCAGATGTGTCGATTGTGTCTGTAAGGTGTTTCAACATCTTCTGTTGTTACACAAGTGCAAATTATGGGGTCGTTGTGGATGTTGCTCCAACCATCCAAGCTTATGTTAACAACTTTGTCTTTCAAATATTTTGTACAAGCCGCTCTTTCTTTGTCGTATACAGCCTGAAGATGTTTTCCTGAGATATCAAATCTACTTGGTGGTTTGTAGCCTGGTCTTATTCCTTCGATCATTTGTACAAACAATGGGTGTTCAACTAGTCGGAAAGAAGAATTGGTTGCAAATATGAATTTAGCAATTAATTCATCAAAATGTTCTTTCTGGCTCGTCGTAGTCTTTAAGAGGAATTTTTCTACACTTTGCACGCAAAGTTTTTTGTTGGGCTGCTTTGTTGAAGTTGTACCCAGATATTGATTGTCACGTGCAGCACAAGCCATATTTGACCCTGAAAGCACAGTAATTAAAAATATAATTCGACTGCGTATTTGAAGAAATATAACGAAAATATTTTGAAACAAACTTTTTGAACAATGTAATGGTCCTCGTCCTATAAGGGCTGTCTCAAAAGTTATGCTACTCAAGTTTCCGGTGAAGTTGCTGTAATACTAGTAATATCAGAGCAACTGAAAAAAATTATGTCACAAAAGTTTTAAAAATGTTTTTTTTAAAAAAATGGTCAATTTGGCAGACTTCAAAAGTGAATTGTAGCCTACAATAAAAAAAAAATAGGCGTATACACACTCTTATTTTTACTTAACGTTAATCTTCTGTGAAATATTGGTTTAACATAAATTTAAATTCTATACTCCAGAACTAGTGCTAGAAATTTTTCTTTTCATAGACTTTAACCATTCCAGTAAAACGTCTGTTAAAATAGGTTGTAATTGACAGACTTACCACTAGTGCTAGGGTCCTGGTGCATAAGAAGCTGTGGGGGTTCATTGACATTAGTTGTATCACTATCAACATCTTCATTTCCCTTCTGGTTGCAGTTTTCATAATGTGATTTCAAACGGCAAACAAGTCCTTGGATATCCTTTTGACAGTATTTGCACTTTGCTCTCCCACCTTTCTTTCCAAGCTCTGCTGGCATCTCAACAAAATGAACCCAAATAGGGTCTCTCTTACGACCTGCCATGGCTCACGCAGATCACTTCTGAAGTTTGATTGTTACTACAGCCAAGTACTGCTGACTGACTATCCAACAAGTTTGGGCATGTCAACTGAATGGAAAAAGAAACTGAAACCAAGCTACAGAAAGTGAAACCAAGCTAGAAGTGTGGAGTTAATTGAACAATGATTGAAAGTTTTAGATTTTAACCCCTTCACCCCCAAGGGTGGTTTGCACGTTAATGACCGGGCCAATTTTTACAATTCTGACCACTGTCTCTTTATGAGGTTATAACTCTGGAACGCTTCAACGGATCTTCGCGATTCTGAGATTGTTTTCTCGTGACATATTGTACTTCACGTTAGAAGTAAAATTTCTTCTATATAACTTGCGTTTATTTTTGAAAAAAACGCAAATATGGCGAAAATTTTTAAAATTTTGCAATTTTCAAACTTTGAATTTTTATTCCCTTAAAACAGAGAAATATATCACACAAAATAGTTAAGAAATAACATTTCCCACATGTCTACTTTACATCAGCACAATTTTGGAACCAAAATTTTTTTTTGTTAGGAAGTTATAAGGGTTAAAAGTTGACCAGCGATTTCTCATTTTTACAACAAAATTTACAAAGCCATTTTTTTTAGGGACCACCTCTCATTTGAAGTCACTTTGAGGGGTCTATATGGCAGAAAATACCCAAAAGTGACACCATTCTAAAAACTGCACCCCTCAAGGTACTCAAAACCACATTCAAGATTATTAACCCTTCAGGTGCTTCACAGGAACTAAAGCAACGTGGAAGGAAAAAATGAATATTTAACTTTTTAGCCACAAAAATGATCTTTTACAAACTTTTTTTTTATTTTCACAAGGGTAAAAGGAGAAAATGGACAGATAAGGTTGTTATGCAATTTCTCCTGAGTACGCCAATACCCAATATGTGGGGGAAAACCACTGTTTGGGCACACGGCAGAGCTCGTAAGGGAAGGAGCGCCGTTTGACTTTTTCAAACTAAAATTGGCTGGAATTGAGATTGGAGCCATGTCGTGTTTGGAGAGCCCCTGATGCGCCTAAACAGTGGAAACCCCCACAAGTGACACCATTTTGGAAACTAGACCCCCTAAGGTACTTATCTAGATCTGTTGTGAGCACTTTGAACCCCAAGTGTTTCACAAAAGCTTATAATGCCTGGGTGTGAAAAAAAAAAAAAAAAAAACAATTTTCCACAAAAATGATTTTTTAGTCCCAAATTTTTGAATTTTCCCAAGGAAATTGGACCCAAAAGTTGTCCAATTTGTCCTGAGTACGCTGATACCCATATGTGGGGGGGGGAACTGTTTGGGTGCACGGCAGGGCTTGGAAAGGAAGTAGTAACGTTTTGGAATGCAGACGTTGATGGGGGTCATGTTCCGTTTGCAGTGCCCCAGATGAGCCTAAACAGTGGAAACCCCCCACAAGTGACCCCATTTTGGAAACTAGACCCCTAAGGAACTTATGTAGATCTTTGGTGAGCACTTTGAACCCCCAAGTGCTTCAAACAAGTTTATAATGACCGGGCATGAAAATAAAAAATCCTATTTTTTTCCCACAAAAATTATCTTTTAGTCACTAATTTTTTATTTTCCCAAGGGTAACAGGAGAATGGACCACATAAGTTGTTGTCCAATTTGTCCTGAGTACGCTGATACCCCATATGTGGGGGGGAAACCACTGTTTGGGGCACGGCAGAGCTCGGAATGGAAGGAGCACCATTTGACTTTTTCCAACCAAAATTGGCTGAATTGAGATGGATGCCATGTTGCATTTGGAGAGCCCTGATGTGCCTAAACAGTGGAAACCCCCACAAATGACACCATTTGGAAACTAGACCCCCTAAGGAACTTTCTAGATCTTTGGTGAGCAATTTGAACCCCCAAGTGCTTCACACAAGTTTATAATGTAGAGCCTTAAAATTTAAAAATCATTTTTTTTCCACAAAAATGATCTTTTCACCCCAATTTTTATTTTCCAAGGGTAACAGAAGACTCCAAAAGTTATTTGCAATTTGTCCTGAGTGCGCTGATACCCATATGTGGGGTAAAACACTGTTTGGGTGCATGGCAGGTTTGGAAGGGAAGTAGGCCGTTGACTTTCAACTGATGAATTGGCTGGACGCATGTCGTGTTTGGAGAGCTCCTGATCTGCCTAAACAGTGGAAACCCCCATAAATGACACCATTTTGGAAATAGACCCCTCAAGGAACTTATCTAGATGTGTGGTGAGAACTTTTAACCCCAGGTGTTTCACTAAAGTTTATAACGTACAGCCGTAAAATAAAAAATCTTTTTTTTTTTTTACAAAAATGATTTTTTCGCCCCAATATTTTATTTTCACAAGGGTAACAGAAGAAATTGGAACCCAAAAGTTGTTGTCCAATTTGTCCTGAGTACGCTGATACCCAATATGTGGGAGAAAACTACTGTATGGGCGCACGTCAGGGCTCGAAGGGAAGTAGTGACGTTTTGGATTGCAGACTTTGATGGAATGGTCTGGGGGCGTCATGTCGCATTTGGAGAGCCCCTGATGACCTAACAGTGGAAACCCCCCACAAGTGACCCCATTTTGGCAAATAGACCCCACAAGGAACTTATCTAGATGTGTGGTGAGCACTTTGAACCCCGAAGTGCTTCACAGAAGTTTATAACGTACAGCCGTAAAAATAAAAAAATCTTTTTTTTTTACAAAAATGATTTTTTCGCCCCCAATATTTTATTTTCACAAGGGTAACAGGAGAAATTGGACCCCAAAAGTTGTTGTCCAATTTGTCCTGAGTACGCTGATACCCAATATGTGGGAGAAAACTATTGTATGGGCGCACGTCAGGGCTCGAAAGGGAAGTAGTGACGTTTTGGATTGCAGACTTTGATGGAATGGTCTGGGGGCGTCATGTCGCATTTGGAGAGCCCCTGATGCGCCTAAACAGTGGAAACCCCCCACAAGTGACCCCATTTTGGAAAATAGACCCCACAAGGAACTTGTCTAGATGTGTGGTGAGCACTTTGAACCCGAAGTGCTTCACAGAAGTTTATAACGCACAGCCGTAAAAAGAAAAAATCTTTTTTTTTTTTTGCAAAAATGATTTTTTTGCCCCAGTTTTTTATTTTCCCAAGGGTAACAGAAGAAATAGGACAAATTGCACAATAACTCTTGGGTCCAGAGTACGCTGATACCCCATATGTGGGGATAAACTACTGTTTGGACGCATGGCAGAGCTGAGAAGTGAAGGAGCACCGTTTGACTTTTTCAACGCAGAATTGGCTGGAATTGAGATCAGACGCCATGTCACATTTGGAGAGCCCCTGATGTGCCTAAACAGCGGAAACCCCCCAATTCTAACTCCAACCCTAACCCCAACACACCCCTAACCCTAGTCCCAACCCTAACCACAAACCTAACCCTAACACACCCCTAATCCCAACCCTAACCCTAACTTTAGCGCCAACCCTAACCTAACTTTAGCCGCAACCCTAACCCTAATGGGAAAATGGAAATAAATACTTTTTTTTTAATTTTATTATTTTTCCCTTACTAAGGGGGTGATAAAGGGGGGTTTGATTTATTATTTATAGCGGGTTTTTATGATTGGCAGCTGTCACGCTAAAAGACGCTTTTTATTGCAAAAATAGTTTTTGCATCATCACATTTTGAGAGCTATAATTTTTGCATATTTTGGCCCACAGAGTCATGTGAGGTCTTATTTTTTGCGGGACGAGTTGACGTTTTTATTGGTACCATTTTTGAGCACGTGACTTTTTTGATCGCTTTTTATTTCGATTTTTGGGAGGTTAGAATGAACAAAAATCAGCAATTCATGAATTTCTTTTGGGGGAGGCGTTTATACCGTTCCGCGTGTGGTAAAATTGATAAAGCAGTTTTATTCTTCGGGTCAGTACGATTATGGCGATACCTCATTTATATCATTTTTTCATGTTTTGGCGCTTTTATAGAATAAAAACAATTTTATATAAAAAATAATTATTTTTGCATCGCTTTATTCTGCGAGCTATAACTTTTTTATTTTTTCGCTGATGATGCTGTATGACGGCTCGTTTTTTGCGGGACAAGATGACGTTTTCAGCAGTACCATGTTTTTTTATATCGGTCTTTTTGATCGCGTGTTATTCCACTTTTTGTTCGGCGGTATGATGATAAAGCATTGATTTTTTGCTTCGTTTTTTTTTAAGGGGTTCACTAAAGGGGTTAACTAGTGGGACAATTTTATAGGGGGGGTCGTTACGGACGCGGCGATACCAAATATGTGTACTTTTATTGCTTTGTTTTTTTTATTTACAGGAAGAAGTGAATTTATTGGGGAATATATATATATTTTTTTTTATTTATTTTGGATTTTTTTTTTAAAACATGTTTATTTTTATTTTTTAACTTTTTTACTTTGTCCCAGGGTGGGACATCACTGTATTTTATCAGATCGCTGGTGTGACAGTGTGCACAGCACTCTGTCACACCAGCGATCGCTCAGGCAGTGCAGCAGGCTTCTCAGTTCCTGCTCTCGGCAGGCACTGAGGTAGCCGCCTCCCTCCAGGACCCCGGCGCCATCTTGGATCCGGGTCCTGGGAGGGAGGAAGCCCTCAGAACAGCGAGATCACATCGCGCTGCTCTGAGGGTCTCAGGGGGGCGCGCAGGGAGCCCCCACCCTGCGCGATCCTCCCCTGTGCCCCCAGTACACCGCGATCATGTTTGATCGCGGTGTGCAAGGGGTTAATGTGCCGGGAGCGGTCCGTGACCGCTCCTGACACACAGTCATGGGTGTCAGCTGTGATAATCAGCTGACACCCGGCCGCGATCGGCTGCGCTCCCCCCGGGAGCGCGTCCGATCGCACGAGACGTACTATCCCGTCCATGGTCATACGGGCCCAGGTACCATGGACGGGATAGTACGTCCGATGGCAGTAAGGGGTTAATCGTGATTTATATTAAAAAAATATTTTGATTTAAATCAGTGATTTAAATCATGATTAAAATCACGATTTAAATAGAAAAAAATCATTTGATTTAAATCGATGATTTAAATCGGCGTGATTTAAATCAATCCACCCTGCAGGCAACCCATCAATGCGCTGGGGCGGCGGCCGATGGCCAGTTAGCACAGCATGCCCACCAGTCTGTGCACTTTAACTGCCAGTGTCACAGATTGACAGCACCATGTAAAAGGCCAACATCCACATGCGGAGCTCAGCTCCACTTGAAGCTGTTGATTGATGGATGGCACAGTCATCACCCTGCCATGAACGGTGCAGCCTCAGCTCCTGAGCCTGCAAAGACAAGGAGCAGACATTACGTCAAGTGTCTGCAAAAGGGTTAAATACATGTATAATTCTACTCCACATACAAAAATAAAAATATTAAACTAGACAACCCCATTTAAGATGTAATTATGCTACTCCAGGTTTGGTTCCTATGGTGACATCTCACTTTACTTGGTGGCAGTTTTCATAATGAAGGTTTTAACCCCTTAGGGGCAAAAATTTTTAAATCTGACCAGTGTCACTTTATGTGGTAAAAACAAGGGCTGAGGAGTCGGAGTCCATTTTGGTGGAGTCTGAGTTGGAGTCGTGTCATGGAAATTGAGGAGTTGGAGTCGGAGGTTTGGCTTACCGACTCCACAGCCCTGGTATGAGGGAGTCGGAGTCATGGAAATTGAGAAGTTGGAGTCGGAGGTTTGGCTTACAGACTCCACAGCCCTGGATGAGGGAGTCGGAGCCCTGGTAATAACTCTGGAATGCTTCAACATATCCCAATGATTCTAAGTTTGTTTTTACGTGACATATTGTACTTTATCATAATGGTAAATGTGTCAATATTTTCTGCGTTTTTTTCAGAAATTTTACAAAATTTTTTAAAAAAAATTTGCAATTTTCAAACTTGGAATGATTATCCCTTTAATCCAGATAGTCATATCACACAAACACATTAATAAATAACGTTTCCCACATGTCTGCTTTACATCGGCACCATTTGTGAAATGTTGTTTCACTTTGTTCGCATTTTAAGAAGGTTTAAAAATGTAGCAGTAATTTTTCATTTTTTTCAAGGAAATTTACAAAACGTATTTTTTTTAGGGACCTATTAAGTTTTGAAGTGACTTTGGGGGTCCTATATATTGGAAAACCACAAAAGTGATACAATGTTAAAAACAAAGTCCCTCAACATATTCAAAATTGCTTTCAGGTTGTTTATTAACCCTTCAGGTGTTTTTCAGGAATTAATGCAAAGTGGTATAATGGGAATTTTCTGAGTGCGAAACGTGTCTGCTCTTAGTGTCCCTTATGATGGTGGTGACAATATGCTGTTTATATGAAGTTGGATTTTAATTGCCTTATCTAATAAAGAAAATTCTCGAGGAACCAAGAGCTGAATTTTTTTCTCTTCATTGAATGGGAATTTAAAGTTTATTTTTACCATCAAAATATTCATAACTTCTGAACTGGCCGCTATAGCGGAAGACTTTAAGGTCATTATTAGGTCATGAATTGTCATGGCAAACACCAAAACCACACGATCAAGATCTCAGGGTGCCGATGCGGTAGTCATTGTTGACAGCAGCAGTTAAGCGGTTAGACCGTAGTAGGTGCTCACATTAATCGTGGCTGATGCAGCCAGTTTTCAGATAGAGTACAGCTACAGGATTGTCACACATAGGGGGATGCAAGTCTCTTATAACACAAGTCAGTAAAAAGACGTATTGATGGTCATTAAGGAGTTAATTTGACATTCTACAGCAAAAACATTGCAGAAGTCAATCACCACCTCTAGTACAGAAAGTCCTTAAAAAAGTAATTAAAAAAAAGGCTGCTATTATAGGCATTTCTGTTGCAGTAACATAGCAGGCCCTGAGTCTTTGTATGTAGCTACCAACACATTTGCACAGCTATCTGATGAAATCTTCACTACATGATCAGAAGAGGCATGATGTCCTGGGATTTTCACACAGAATTATGAAGGCTATAACAACAAAGTTCATGCATGTAAAAGGTCACAAACTAGAATGGCAGGTCCTATGTATAGCTTAGAGATTGCGGATGTACAGTATGTAATTTTAGTTTTATGTGAGGGACTGGAATAAAACCACAGGCACTTCATCTGCCTTATAATCAGCAAAATTATTAGCCTCAACTTCTAAAAGACACCTCACAAAATGTTGTCCCATAGACTAAATCTTTATACAATGAAGTATAATTAAGAAGAATTAATAACAGACTAGAAGATTGAAAATTGTATTCTACCAAGAATATGTCATAATAGCCCACAAAAAATGGATAATAGCATAAAGCAAATAGACAATTTGCAGTGTGGCTACACAAATACAAACAGGAGTAAAAAAAAAAGTTAAACACTGGAGCAGTCATCTTTAACTTAAGGCCTTTTAGAGACCAATTAATCTTCAACTTGCTTAACTGTTCACAATAACAGTAATTTTGACCAGGTATGCACAAACTTTTCCATGTCACTGTACCTCACCCAAGAGCCAGTCACATCTAGACAGCTCAACATTTCTAATAAAAACGGAATTAAACCCATAAATCGTTGTTAAAGCGGCAAATAAACTGTCAGGAGGCGAAGAATGGTAACGTGCGTTGGGGCGGCGGGGAAGCCACACTCATCACCTTTTCATTCATGTAAGTGCTGCTTGTCTGACTATTTATATACGATTATTAGCCATAGGAATTGTTAGGGAGCATTACTGTATATCCCACTGATTACTTATTTACTACTAGCTCCTTTTATACATTTCTGTGCATACACTTATCACTTTATATTGTACTATTGTGTTAGCTATCCCTGCTTGGCTAGCAGTCACCTTGATTATAGAAATAATTTTATTTCTATAGCGCCAACATATTCCACAGCACTTTACATTATAGAGGGGACTTGTACAGACAATAGACATTACAGCATAACAATAAACACAGATCAAAATAGATACCAAGAGGAATAAGGGCCCTGCTCGCAAGCTTACCATCTAAGAGGAAAAAGGGGAGACACGAAAGGTGGATGGTAGCAATTGCTTTCATTGTTCGGACCAGCCATAGTGAAATCAGGTGTTCCTGTAATGCTGCATGAACCAGTTATCAGCCTGAATATGTTAACAGTACAGATACAGAGGGCTATTAAATGCATAAAGCGTAAGAGAACATGATACAAAGAACCTGGTTATGGTAAAAATTTTGAATGGACAAAACAGGGATAGTTAGATTATTGAGTTGAGGCGGTAGGCCAGTCTGAACAAATGCGCTTTTAGGGTACGCTTAACTGTGGGTATTGGGGATTAATCGAATTAACCAGGGTAGTAAAATTCCAAAAATTGGCGCAGCACGTGAAAAGTCTTGGAGACGGGAGTGGGAGGTTATGATTGAGGATGTTAACCTCAGGTCATTAGCAGAACGGAGGGCACAGGTAGTGTGGTAGGTTGAGACGAGGGAGGAGATGTAGGGTGGTGCTCAGCCATGGAGTGTTTTGTAGGTGAGGGTGATAAGTTTGTACTGGATTCTGTAGTGGATGGGTAACCAGTGTAATGATTGGCACAAGGTAGAGGCATCGGTATAACGTTTGCTGAGGAATATGATCCTGGCTGCAGCATTCAGGACTAGAGTTGAGCGATACTTTCCGATATCCAAAAGTATCGGAATCGGAATGGTATCGCCGATACCATTAAAATATCGGCGATACCCGATACCGAAAGTCCCATGTAAGTCTATGGGAACAAAATATCGTAACTAAAAAAAACCCATTCTTTCCTTGTAAACACTAAATATACACACATAGAATACATATATATATATACACATGTCATTGTGACATATATATATACATATATGTATAGTTTATACACTTCTACATAGTAAAATATCCTCTGATTCAATTGCCGGGTAAAGCCGGCTTCTGTGAAAAGACAGAAGCACCCGACATGAAATGACACTTGGTGTACATAGGGTTAACCATGTCTTTTCATGTCGTTTGCTATCTGATTTGCACAAACAATTACATCAGTCTATGTGTGCAAAATTTCACACCTGTAGGGGTTAATTAAAGGTGTAAATTCGTTGTAAAAAAAACGGACTTTTTTGCTACGAATTTACACCTTTAATTAACCCCTACAGGTGTGAAATTTTGCACACTTAAGGTACTGCCACACTAAACAATCCCGCTAGTGATAGCGATAAAGACGCATACTAATGCGATCGCTAGCGGGATTGTTTCTATATCGCTAAGTGCGGCTTAACTTAGCGATATAGTTAACGACGCTATCGCGGTTAGCGATCTTCTTAACGACTTTAGCGGTACAAAAGTACCGCTAAATCGCTAAGAAAAGGTGCCACACTTAGCAATATATACTTACCTGCGGGGCGCCGACGATCTAAATAGGGTCCGGAACTATGTCAGCAACGAGCGAGATCACAGCAGGGGCCTCGTCGCTGACAGATGCCTCACACAACAACATCGCTAACGGGATCGCTAAATAGTGACGTTTTTTAGCGATCCCGTTAGCGATGTTGTTTAGTGTGGCATACCCTTTACACTCATGTAATTGTTTGTGCAAATCAGATATCAAACTACATGAAAAGACATGGTTAACTCTATGTAAACCAAGTGTCATTTCATGTCGGGTTCTGCATTTTCACAAAAGCCGGCAATTGAATTAGCGGCTATTATACTATGTAGAAGTGTATGAACTATAAATATATATATATATATATATATATGTGTCACAAACTCAATGACATGTATATATTATATATATATATATATATATATATATATATATATTTATATATATATGAGGTGTAAAATTGCTGAAAAAAAATGCGTGGGCTCCCGCCCTATTTTCGCAACCAGACAGACAAAGCCAGTGAGTGGGGGCAGATAATAATAGCCCAGAGAGGGACCATTATTTTTGGCCCCCCCCGGCTACTAACATCTGCCCCCAGACACCCCAGAAAGGGCAAATCTCTAATTAGATTTGCCCTTTCTGGCACTTTGCCCGTCTATTCCCATTGCCCTGTAGCGGTGGCGAATGGGTTAATAAGGGGTTAAAATGACCTTGCAATTGAAAGGTCACTTTAAGCCAGGTTAATAATTGAGAGCTGTCAATTAGACAACTATCAATTATTAATCCTATTGCATGAAATAAAAATAAAACACACACACTTTAATTAAAAATCATTCTAATGAAATAAAGACACATGTTTTTGACCATCTTTTATTTGACTGCAAAAACCATTTCCTGTAATAAAAATAAAATAAAAAAGCAAAATTATTCTTACCTATCCCATGCACAGTCAGGTCCCACGGTGTAATCCTTCAGAAAGGGTTAATGTTTACTGCAGGGACCGCAGCTAATGCTGCAGCCTCACAGTAAACCCCCAAATGAATGAGTTCCTCTCCTGGCTGACAGGAGAGTAAAGGCTGGGTCTCACATAACGATACACCAGCGATCCCGACAACGATATGCACTTGTCAGGATCGCTGGTGTATCGCTACATGATCGCTGCTGAGCTGCCAAACAGGCAGCTCAGGCAGCGATCTGGGACAGCGACACTGCGGGTAACATCGCTTAAGGGCCCGTCTCACATAGCGATATCGCTACCGTGATCGCTGCTGAGTCACTAGTTTTGTGACGCAGCAGCAAGCTCACCAGCGATATCGCTGTGTGTGACATTCAGCGACGATCAGCCCCCCTGCCGGGTATCGCTGATCGTCGCTGAAATGTCAGGACCTTTTTTTGATCGCTGGTTTCCCGCTGACAGGCACGCATCGCTGCGTGTGACAGGCGGGAGACCAGCGATCCGCTGGTATCCAAGGTACACAGCGGGTTTCCAGGCACCGCGCAGCGCTTGGAAACCCGCTGTGTACCTTGGATACCAGCTCCCTGCATCAGGGCGCTGGTATCCAAGGTACACTGCGGGTAACTAAGCGATGTTACCCGCAGTGTCGCTGTCCCAGATCGCTGCCTGAGCTGCCTGTTTGGTTATAACGTAGAGCAGTAAAATTAAAAAATCATATCTTTTCCACAAAAATGATCTTTCCACCCCCAATTGTTATTTTCCAAAGGGTAACAGGACCCCAAAAGTTATTGTGCAATTTGTCCTGAGTACGCTGATACCCCATATGTGGGGGGAAACCACTATTTTGACGCATGGCAGAGCTCGAAAGGGAAGTAGCGCCTTTTTCAAATGCAGACTTTGATGGAATGGTCTGTGGGTGTCATGTCACGTTTGGATAGCCCCTGATATGCCTAAACAGTAGAAACCCCCCACAAGTGACTCCATTTTGGAAACTAGACCCCCAAGGAACTTTTCTAGATGTGTGGTGAGCACCTTGAACCCCCAAGTGCTTCACAGAAGTTTATAACGTAGAGCCGTGAAAATAAAAAAATCATTTTTTTCCACAAAAATAATCTTTTTGCCCCAAATTTTTTTTTTATAATGGTAACAGGAGAAATAGGACCCCAAAAGCTATTGTGCAATTTGTCCTGAGTACGCTGATATCCCATATGTGGGGGGGAACCACTATTTTGACGCATGGCAGAGATCGGAAGGGAAGGAGCACCGTTTTTAAATGCAGACTTTGATGGAATGGTCTGCGGGTGTCATGTCACGCTTGGAGAGCCCCTGATGTGCCTAAACAGTACAAACCCCCCACAAATGACCCCATTTTGCAAACTAGACCCCCAAGGAACTTATCTAGATGTGTGGTCAGCACTTTGAACCCCCAAGGGCTTCACAGAAGTTTATAACGTAGAGCCGTGAAAATAAAAAAAATCATTTTTTTCCACAAAAATGACCTTTTTGCCCCCAAATTTTTATTTTTATAAGGGTAACAGGAGAAATAGGACCCCAAAAGCTATTGTGCATTTTGTCCTGAGTACGCTGATATTCCATATGTGGGGGGGGGGGAACCACTGTGATCGCCTTACTGCGATCTTTGGGAGGCACAATGAACAAATCTACAAAAGGTGAAGAATTGGTATTCTTTTTTACGCCGTTCCTCGTGCGGTATTAGGCGACTTTATTCCTCGGATCGGTGCGATTACAGCGATACCAGATTTACACCCTTTTTTCATGTTTAGCTTCTGTCACACACTAAAAGATGCTTTTTTTTGGAATAATTTTTTGTAAGAATTTTTTGCATCGCCGTATTTTGAGAGCTATAATTTTTCCATATTTCGGCCGACAGAGTTATCTGTGGGCTTATTTTTTGCGGGACGAGCTGACGTATTTATTGGTACCATATTCGGGCACATAACGTTTTTTGATCGCTTCCTATTCCGATTTTTGTGGAAGCAGAATGAACAAAAACCAGCAATTCAGGAATTGTTTTTTTTTTTTAATTTTTTTTCCCCCGTTCCGCGTGTGGTAAAATTGATAAAGCAGCTTTATTCTTCGGGTCACTACGATTACAGCGATACCTCATTTATATATTTTTTTTATGTTTTGGCGTTTTTTACACAATAAAGAATTTTATAGAAAAAATAATTATTTTTGCATCAGTTTATTCCGCGAGCTATAACTTTTTTATTTTTTCGCTGATGATGCTATATAGCGGCTTGTTTTTTGCGGGACAAGATGACGTTTTCAGCGGTACCATGATTATTTATATCTGACTTTTTGATCGCGTGTTATTGCACTTTTTCCAAGCGGTATAATGATACCGCTTGGAAAAAGTATAATTTACTACTTTTTTGTGTTTTTTTTTACGGCTTTCACTGAAGGGGTTAACTAGGGTTATGCTTTTATAGATGGGATTTTTACGGACATGGCGATACCTAACATGTGTATTTTTTTTGTTTTTTATTTTTTTTATTACATAAAAATGTGTTTTTTAGGGGATTTTTTTTTAAATTATTTTTTAATATTTTTTTTACAATTTTTTTTAAAAAATGATTTTTTTTTAACTTGTCCCTTTATGGGACTTTCACTTTTTTTACTTTTGATTGCAGTTACAATGCATTGCAATGCTCTGGCATTGCAATGCATTGCAACTATAGTGGAAGCTGCTGTGACATGATCACAGCAGCTTCCCGTAGCTAAATGACCCGGAGGTTGTCATGACAACCCCCGGGTCATCAAGGCAGAGATCGGGCCCTGCGATTACATCGCTGGGACGCTGATCTGAGGCAGAGGGAGCTCCCGACCCTCTGCCTCCCCCCCTGAGCTCTGCGATCGCGCTCGATCGCAGCAGTCAGGGGGTTAACAGCCAGGGGCGGTGGGGGCTCCGCTCCTGGCTGTCAGTGCAGGAAGCCTGGCCACTGCAGCGCCGGCTCCTGCACTGATCGCGCTGGAGAAGCTGAAATTTCAGCTTCTCCTGCGCGATCGCTGCTGTGTTTGGTCAGTCAGATTGACTGACCAATCACAGCGCTGTGAGTGCGGGGACCGACGGCAAAGGTCCCCGCACCGCTTGCCGTGCCTGTCAGCTGTCTGTGACAGCTGTCGGCACTGATCTACCACTGCGTGTTTACACGCAGTGGTAGATCAAAGGCATGACGTGCAGAGTCCGTCCTGGTGCCGGAACTGGCACCTTGCCATGACGGACTCTGCACGTCAGTGGACATTAAGGGGTTAAAGATTAACTAAAAAAGGAAATGGTAAAACAAAACAAAAGTAGTCAGATACTATATAGTTAGGGAAGCATAAGGACTTTTTAATTAAAGTGTATTAGAAAATAGATTAGCTTATGGAACTAAATAGGCATAAAGAATGAAAATTATTGATGTTTCAGTCCACCCCTTTAACCCCGTCCCTAAAAATGGTGTACAGAACACAGAGCTTATTTCCTAGCAGATGATGGTTGAATCATTCGCCCATCATCTGCCTCTAACAGCAGCAGGTGGAGTAGAGCTTCGCCAGACGCTGTTAATCCCTTCACCCTGGAGCCTATTTTCACCTTCCTGACCAATTGTTACAATTCTGACCACTGTCCCTTTATGAGGTTATAACTCTGGAACGTTTCCATGGATCACGGTGATTCTGACACTGTTTTTTTCGTGACATATTGTCCTTCGTGACAGTGGTAAAATTTCTTTGATATGATTAGCATTAATTTGTGGAAATAAAACAGAAATTTGGCAAAAATTTTGCAATTTTCCAACTTTGAATGTGGAGTCGTGAAAATAAAAAATATCGCATTTTCCCCACAAAATGTTATTTTGGCCCCAAAATTTGCATTTTCATAAGGGGAACAGAAGAAATTGCACCATACAATTTGTTGTGCAATTTCTATTGTGTACGCCAATACCCCATATGTGGGGCGAACACTACTTTTGAGGCACAGTGCAAAGCTCAAAAGGGAAGAGGCGTCATATTGGAGTTCAGATATTGCTGTAATGGTTTAAGGGTGCCATGTCACATTGGCAGAGCCCCTGAGGTGCCAGAACAACAGAAATACCTATATGTGAACGCATTTTACAAACTACACAGCCAAATGAGTTCATCTGGGGGTACAGTGATCATATTAATACCACATGTGCCGCACAGAATTTTATACCATTGAGTGGTGAAGAAAGAATAAATTACATTTTTACCCCCAAAATGTTGTTAAATCACCCTAAAATGGCTAGGGGGGCCAGATTCCCAAATTTTAAAAAGTACTTTCAGGCTTCCGCTTTAGGTCGACTCGTCTTGTTGACTGGCATTTCCACGCCTTGACAAAAAAATGGGTCCACATTGAACAGGTAGGGGTGGGCGTGCCGCTCAAACATCTTCCTTGGCTTCTTGTCTCTGATGCCCTAATGATAGAAGGGTTGTTTGTCGGAACTGACCAGGGGAACAATTAAAGTCTGGTATGTAATTAGGAAAAAACTGCATTCCCCGAACACATTTAGTCCTCTCACCCCACTTTTTTTAAATCCATCATTCCCAGCTGGATATATGCGTAGATCTTTATGGGCTGGAGGATTCCCGTCTTGTGCAGGTGAAGGACGACGGCAAATTACTGGACTTCGTTACATTGCAGGATAGGTCACCATCTAGGAAATTGCTGTGGATGGAATACCTGCAGTACTCTTCTTTCGAAAGATTGTTTTTGGAGGAGTCTCCTCCTGATCATAAGGTGTCCTTGCTTTATAATCACCTGGTCGGGAAGAGTCCCTCAGAGAAGTTGCATTATCAGCACTTGTGGGAAAGGGAGCTGGGAACAGTCATACCTGCTAATGATTGGGAAAAGGAATTCCTGTTTACACACAAAATGTTGGTTGCCTGTTATGCTCAGGAGAAGAATTTAAAAATTATGGCAAGATGGTACCAATATCCCGTAAAATTGCATACCATGTTCCCAGCAGTTTCCGATGATTGCTGGCGCTGTGGAGGGGAGAAGGGTACAATGCTCCACATATGGTGGGAATGCAACAAGATAAAGCTATTATGGGAGAAAGTATTTTCAAATTATAAACTGATAACTGGGAATAGGGCGGAAAACAGTCCTGAAGTAGCATTGCTTTCTATCCTGCCTTTGTCAATCAAATTTCAGAAAAAAAGATATCTTGCGTTTCTGCCTAACAGCGGCTCGTACGATAATCCCACGACAATGGAAATCAACTCAAGTTCCTTCAATCCTGGAATGGTATCATGAAATAGTTAACATATGCAGAATAGAAGAGCTGTCTGCCGATCATAACAATTGTGCTGATAGGTTCAGGGAAATATAGAGTGTGTATTCCGTTTCAGGACTCACCAGAGTTTCATAGGCTGTTTGAGTAATGGGTCGGTGGCCCAACGGGGTGGATCCAGATTGGCGCTGGGGACTGATTGGAGAGCTGAGGTGTGATTTAACATATAACCCCTTAAATTCCCATGTATCCCATGTTCTCCCAACTGTCTCCCTTCATAGTCTTCTCTCTTTCCCCTCCCCTAATTTTTCTTCCTCTTCTGTACGTTTGTTCCCTTTTTTTTCTTCTTTCTTAGGTACTGCCACACTAAGCAATCCCGCTAGCGATCTCGTTAGCGTTGCATACTAATGAATCGCTACGGGATTGTTTCTATATGCTAAATGCTGCCGCATTACGATATAGTTAACACGCTATCGCCGTTAGCGATCTTCTTACGACTTTAGCGGTACAAAAGTACCACTAAACGCTAGAAGGTGCACACAGCGATTAATACTTACCCAGCGGAGCGCCAGCGATGAAATAGGTCCGGAGCGATTCCAGCGACGAGCGAGATCACAGCAGGAAGCTCGTCGCTGGAAGCTGCCGCACTGACATATCGCTACGATCGCTAAATAGTGACGTTTTGCGATCCCGTAGCGATATGTTTGTGGGCATACCCTTAAGTTGTTCTGTATCTGTACTACTGACACTTGGATCCATTAGGGGTCATAATGTTGATTTATATGAAGATCTAACATTAGATGGAAAGTGTTGGGAGTCTTGTTGAGTCATTTCAAGTATATCGGAAGATGTGGATTATTCACCATGTTTAAACATCCTGTATTGGCTCTTGTTAATATTACTATGCTTGTATATTGACATGTAATTGTCTTTTTGAAAACAATAAAAAGATTAAATTAAATCATGTCTGCGCAGCCGCCCTGGCTGACTGGAGATGAACTCAGGAGCGTGGGAAAGTTTCTGAACTTTTTCCCACTGTGTCAGATCACCTCAGGTCAGCCGGGGACTCCGCGCACCCTCACTGAAGTCAGCGGTAGTCAGTGAGGCTGCGTGGAGTCCCTGGCTGACCTGAAGTGAATTCGATAGCGTGAGAAAAAATTAAGAAACTTTCCCACGCTAATCAGTTCATCTCCGGTCAGCCGGGCGCCTGCGCAGACATGATTTGATTCATACTGCAGTGGTTTACAGCCGGGCCAGTAGCATTAGCACCAGTCCCAGTTGTAAACTAGTTAACCCCTTGTGATGGATTGCAGCGGGGGACCTAACTGAACGGCGGAGATAGATCGATCGGGTGATGTCACTGCTCTATAGGGCCTCGCAGTGAGGAACTGACAGGAGATAATCCTCCTGCAGTGCATCACTGAAGAGGTTACACGAGTTAACTCTCTCACTTTCCGGCAATGCTGCGTGGGAATTTTCTCACACAGCGTTGCCAGGTGAGAGAATGAACTCAAGTGACCTCTCTCCTGGCAGCAGCAGAGGGATATACATCGCGGAGTATTACCTCCGCTGTCAGTTCATCACGGGGCCCCTGTAGAGCACTGACATCACCCGATGTTAGTGTTCTACACCGGAGATCGTCGTGTAACACTGGTTAATAACTGGACTACAGCGGAAAGGTAAATATAGGTTGGTTTTTTATTTTATTTTTATTAAAGGAGATGAGGGCGCCGGGAACTAGGTGATTGGTGAGTATGTACTCTATGTTATGTGTTGTATGTTCTGTATGTTATATGTATGAAATGTATGTTCTGGTTATTTTTTGTTTTGTTTTTTTACTACTGAACACATGCATTGTCTGATGGAACTACTTTCCCATCATCGGACATGCTGTCACTGTGAGCACTCATTGCCGGATGGGAGCAGTAGAACCATCAGACAATGGCTGCTTACACAGACACACACACACACAGACAGACACACACACACACCATAAACGCAGTGCCCCGCACACACCATACACGAGGTCTCCGCCCACACACTGTACACGCACACAGTCACCGCCCACACACTTCCGTCCTCCCGATCCGCAGCGTTTCATCCGCAGCAAAACCGCATCTTTTTTAGACCTCCGTTTTTGCTGCGGAAGTGCCCGACTCAATGCAAGTCAATGGGTGCAGAAACGCTGCAGATCTGTACAAAGAATTGACATGCTGCGGAAAATAAAACGCCACGAATCTGCACGTTTTTTTTCTGCAGCATGTGCACAGCAAATTTTTTTTGCTGTAGGTTAACATTGTTTTGATATACACTTGCGGATTTATTGCGAATGTGTGCACACAGCCTAAGAGAGGTGTTTTGAACCCAATGTTTTTCTGCCAATAAAGTATATTTAGGCTGCAGAGAAGAAAATAAAAAAAAAAAAAAAGCAAAAACTGCTGCACATGAACACAGTCTTAAGTGTAGACTTCAAGTCCACACGCACAACAACGATTTGTGGAACTTAAGGGCAGTTGCATTTTTTTTTTAATCACCGTATGCTTTGAGTTTGTGATTTTCGACCTGCCTTTTACTTTGGAGGACCCACCATATACATGCATCACATTTTTGCAATTGGTTTTCACTTCAAACTTTGCATCTTTTATCTTTAAGGGTAGTGGCAGCACTTCTGACGCAGCACATGTTCAATGCAGTCTATTAAACGCAGGTAAATCAGAATGTGTTCACTGAACCGCGTGGATTCATTGCATCCAATATATTCTATGGGTGAAATTTGACATGTCACATAGTGAGCATGGGATTTTTTGAAATCCCATCCACTATGCTGTAACATCTGGCCACTACAGGTTGGACGATGCACTAGTACACAGCGTCCAACTGCATTTACTGATCGTGTGCACATACCCTTACAGGTTCTTTTTTAGTCTGCATACCCTATTTAAATGTGGTCA
>JARQOD010000001.1:767488803-767528832 GCA_033576555.1 Oophaga sylvatica | reverse complement strand
GCCCCCAAAGCTATTGTGATTTTGTCCGAGTACGCTGATATCCCTATGGGGGGGGGAACCCTGTGATGCCTTACTGCGATCTTTGGGAAGCACAATGAAAAACTAAAAAAGGGAAAAGAATTGGTTTTTTTTTTCGCCGTTCCTCGTGGGTTTTGTGATTGGCACTTTATTCCCTGGTCGGTCGATTACGCGTACCAGATTTACACCCTTTTTTTCATGTTTAGCTTCTGCGCCAGAGAGGATCGGAAGTTGCAAAGCAGGCTCCCGGAGCAGAGAGTGGACCGATGCTGGAAAAATTCCTAAGAATTAGAAGCGCTCGTACATGCTAATGACAGATCAAAGCCCCCCAAAAGTCTTTTAAAGAGTCGCTGACGCTGTGGTGTTTATGAGTCCCCTGTTTGGCAGTATAGGCCCTAAAAGCGATACCCACGATCTCGTTAGCTTGCGTTTTATCGTGTCGCTAAGAGATCGCTAATGGGGCTACCTTTCACCAAAGAAGTAAAAAATTTTCTATCTTGAGAACTGCTTTCATGTTTTCATAGTTTTTTAGAATATTATTTGGTAACTTTTAAAAATTATATGAAAGTTCAATTATGAAAATTTTAATTTTTTTTTTTTTAGCTGGGGTGGTAATTTACGACCGACCAAAAAAAAAAAACGACTCCCCAGTCCTGGGGGCATATGTGAGGAATTTTACGTTGCGATCATATTGGGCCCTTTTCGTGTGGGATCATGTGGCCTTATTCCCCTATGGAGAATCTGTTGGCCCTTTTCGTATTGAGCATCATGTGCGACCATTATACAGTATGGAGCAGTATATGGGGCCATTATACTGTATGCATCATCATGTGGGGCCATTACACTGTATGCATCATCATGTGGGGCTATTACACTGCATGCAGCATCATGTGGGGCCATTATACTGCATGCAGCATCATGTGGGGCCATTATACTGCATGCAGCATTATGTGGGCCATTATACTGCATGCAGCATTATGTGGGGCCATTATACAGTATGGAGCATCATGTGTGGACATTATACAGTATGCAGCATCATATGTGGCCATTATTCAGTGTGGAGCATCATGTGTGGCCATTATTCAGTATGGAGCATCATGTGTGGCCATTATTCAGTATGGAGCATCATGTGTGGCCATTATTCAGTATGGAGCATCATGTGTGGCCATTATACAGTATGGAGCATCATATGTGGCCATTATCCAGTATGGAGGATCATATGTGGCCATTATACAGTATGGAGCATCATGTGTGGCCATTATACAGCATGGAGTTGTTCTTCTAATCTAAAACCTCAGTATTCCGGTTAAATTGCCGTGTTGGCACTTTGAGATAAATAAGTGGGTTTTCGATTGCAGTTTGGGCACTCGGTTTCTAACAGGTTCCTAGAGACCTAGGGTACTGAAAGTTAGAAGAAATTGCAGAACCACTAGCCATAATCTTTGAAAAATCCTGGAGAAGACCCAGAAGATTGGAGAAGACAAAATATTGTACGCACCTTCAAAAAAGGAAAGATAAAGCAAGAAATTACAGGCCAGTGAGCCTTTACTTCTATACCAGGAAAGATCTTTGAACAAATTATTAAACAGTGTGTATGTAAGTACTTGGATAAGAATACAGTGATTAACCAGAGCCAGCATGGGTTTGTAGTAAGCAAGCCATGCTAGACTACTTTCCTTCTATGATGGAATCACTGTCTGGGTGGATCATGGAAATGGGGTAGATACAGTATATCTCGACTTCAGCAAAGCATGTGATAAGGGTAGTATGATATACTTTATTGAAAAAATGACCAAGAGTGGGATTGACAACGCTACGGTTACATGGATTCATAACTAGTGAGTTATCGTACTCAAAGAAGAGTGGTAATAAAAGGTTGCACATCCAATTGTAGGAGTGTTTCAAGTGGGGCATCGCAAGGCTCTCTCCTGGCCGCAGTGTTGTTCAACATTTTTATAACTTATCTAGATAAGGGAACTGCAGGTAAACTAATCAAATTTGAGATGATGCAAAGCTAGGAGGGATAGCTAACCAGGGTGATGGAGTTGATAAGCCAAACCACCGACTTTACGACTCCACAGCACTGCCTCTCTACTGAGAATGTACATTAAGTGCAGCACATCTCAATTAAAAGACATGATCCTTAGATCAGAAACAAAAAAGACATTTTATAACTTTCCCAAATTCTTCTGAAAACATTTAGAGCACATACTGCACAGAATTACTGTACCCAACTTATTAGGAGTATATATTTTAGGAGTCAAGAGTTAGTCCATTTTATACCAGCTCAAACTGCACCAAAATAGACACACTCAGACTTCATGACTCTGACTCCACAGCCCTGTAGTGAACACTAGAGAATACAGAGAAGGCATTTAGAAAGATCAAGAGAAGCTTGAACAGTAAGACGCGAATAATTGAATGGTATTTAACAAGGAAAAATGCAAAATTCTACATCTGGTCAAGAAAAACAAAAATTACATTACAGAATGGGAGGAATAGAACCAAAAAACAGCACATGTGCAAAAGACATGTGTATACTAATAGATCACAGACTGCATGAGTCAACAGTGTGATGCAGCAGCAAAAAGGCAAACAATTCTAAGATTTATTAAGAGAAGCATAGAGTCTAGATCACGTGATGTAATTATCCACCCTCTACTCCTCCTTGGTCAGGCCTCATCTGGAATATTGTGTCCAGTTCTGTGAACCACATTTTATAAAAAGATATTGAAAAACTGGAGCAAGTTCAGAGAAGAGCTACCAGGATGGCGCGCAAACTGCAAACTATATCCTACGAGGAAGGGTTAAAGGATCTGGGAATGTTTAGCTTGCAAAAAAAGAAGGCTAAGAAGAGACTTAATAGCCATCTACAAATATCAGATGGGATATCACAGTGTAGAGGGATCATCCTTATTCTCATTTGAAAATGGAAACAAGCAGCAATGGAATGAAACTAAAAGGAATATTAGCCCCTTAGTGACAGAGCCAATTTGCAGCTTAATGACCGGGCCAATTTTCACAATTCTGACCACTGTCACTTTATGAGGTTATAACTCTGGAATGCTTTAACGAATCCAGCTGATTCTGAGATTCTTTTTTCGTGACATATTGTACTTCACGTTAGTGGTAAAAAAAAATTTATATGACTTGCATTTATTTATGAAAAAAAAGGAAATATGGCAAAAATTTTGAAAATTTAGCAATTTTCAAACTTTACATTTTTATGCCCTTAAATCAGAGAGATATGTCACATAAATTTCTTAATAAATAACATTTCCCACATGTCTACTTTACATCAGCACTATTTTGGGAACAAAGTTTTTTTTTTTACGAAGTTATAAGGGTTAAAAGTTGACCAGCGATTTCTCATTTTTACAACACCATTTTTTTTTTTTAGGGACCACATCACATTTGAAGTCACTTTGAGGGGTCTATATGGCAGAAAATACCCAAAAGTGACACCATTCTAAAAACTGCACCCCTCAAGGTGCTCAAAACCACATTCAAGAAGTTTATTAACCCTTTACGTGCTTCACAGGAACTGAAGCAATGTGGAAGGAAAAAATTAACATATAACTTTTTTTTGCAAAAGCTTTACTCCAGAACCAATTATTTTTATTTTCACAAGTGTTAAAAGAAAAAATAAACCACAAAATTTGTTGTGCAATTTATCCTGAATACACCTATACCCCATATGTGGGGGTAAACCACTTTTTGGGCGCACGGCAGAGGTCGCAAGGGAAGGAGCGCCGTTTGACTTTTTCAACGCAGAATTGGCTGGACGCGTTTAGATAGCCCCTGATGTGCCTAAACAGTGGAAACCCCCAACAAAGTGACCCCATTTTAGAAACTAGACCCCCCCGAAGGAACTTATCTAGATGTGTGGTGAGCACTTTGAACCCCCAAGTGCTTCACAGAAGTTTATAACAGAGTCGTGAAAATAAAAAATTATTTATTTCCTCAAAAATGATTTTTTAGCCAGCTATTTTTTTTATTTTCCCAAGGGTAACAGGAGAAATTAGACGCCAAAAGTAGTTGTGCAATTTTTCCTGAGTATGCTTATACCCAATATGTGGGAGTAAACTACTGTATGGGCGCACGTCGGGGCTCGGAAGGGAAGTAGTGACGTTTTGGATTGCAGACTTTGATGGAATGGTCTGGGGGAGTCATGTCGCATTTGGAGAGCCCCTGATGCGCCTAAACAGTGGAAACCCCCCACAAGTGACCCCATTTTGGAAAATAGACCCCACAAGGAACTTATCTAGATGTGTGGTGAGCACTTTGAACCCCGAAGTGCTTCACAGAAGTTTATAACGTACAGCCGTAAAAATAAAAAATCCTTTTTTTTTTTTT
This sequence comes from Oophaga sylvatica, assembly GCA_033576555.1. NCBI lineage: Eukaryota > Metazoa > Chordata > Amphibia > Anura > Dendrobatidae > Oophaga > Oophaga sylvatica. Next base: position 767,524,458 of record JARQOD010000001.1, on the reverse strand, counting down.
TTTTTTTTTTTACAAAAATGATTTTTTCGCCCCCAATATTTTATTTTCACAAGGGTAACAGGAGAAATTGGACCCCAAAAGTTGTTGTCCAATTTGTCCTGAGTACGCTGATACCCAATATGTGGGAGTAAACTACTGTATGGGCGCACGTCGGGGCTCGGAAGGGAAGTAGTGACGTTTTGGATTGCAGACTTTGATGGAATGGTCTGGGGGCGTCATGTCGCATTTGGAGAACCCCTGATGCGCCTAAACAGTGGAAACCCCCCACAAGTGACCCCATTTTGGAAAATAGACCCCACAAGGAACTTATCTAGAAGTGTGGTGAGCGCTATGAAGCCCCAAGTACTTCACAGAAGTTTTATAACATACAGCCGTAAAAAACAAAAAAATCATTTTTTTTTTACAAAAATGATTTTGTCGCCCCCAGTTTTTTATTTTCCCAAGGGTAACAGGAGAAATAGGCCAAATTGCACAATAACTCTTGGGGTCTAGAGTACGCTGATACCCCATATGTGGGGTAAACTACTGTTTGGGCGCATGGCAGAGCTCAGAAGTGAAGGAGCACCATTTGACTTTTTCAACGCAGAATTGGCTGGAATTGAGATCAGACGCCATGTCAAATTTCGAGAGCCCTGATGTGCCTAAACAGCAGAAACCCCCCAATTCTAACTCCAACCCTAACCCCAAACACCAATAACCCTAGTCCCAACCCTAACCACAAACCTAACCCTAACACAACCATAACCCTAATCCCAACCCTAATCCTAACGTTAGCGCCAACCCTAACCCTACTACTAACGTTAGCGCCAACCCTAACCCTAACTTTAGCCGCAACCCTAACCCTAACGGGAAAATGGAAATAAATACATTTTTTTAATTTTATTATTTTTCCCTAACTAAGGGGGTGATAAAGGGGGTTTGATTTACTATTTATAGCGGGTTTTTGTGATTGGCAGCTGTCACGCTAAAAGACGCTTTTTATTGCAAAAAATAGTTTTTTGCATCACCACATTTTGAGAGCTATAATTTTTGCATATTTTGGCCCACAGAGTCATGTGAGGTCTTATTTTTTGCGGGACGAGTTGACGTTTTTATTTGTACCATTTTTGAGCACATGACATTTTTTGATCGCTTTTTATTTCGATTTTTGGGAGGTTAGAATGAACAAAAATCAGCAATTCATGAATTTCTTTTTGGGGGAGGCGTTTATACCATTCCGCGTGTGGTAAAATTGATAAAGCAGTTTTATTCTTCGGGTCAGTACGATTATGGCGATACCTCATTTATATCATTTTTTTAGGTTTTGGCGCTTTTATAGAATAAAAACAATTTTATATAAAAAAATTATTTTTGCATCGCTTTATTCTGCGAGCTATAACTTTTTTATTTTTTCGCTCATGATGCTGTGTGACGGCTCGTTTTTTGCGGGACAAGATGACGTTTTCAGTGGTACCATGTTTATTTATATCGGTCTTTTTGATCGCGTGTTATTTCACTTTTTGTTCGGCGGTATGATGATAAAGCATTGATTTTTTGCTTCGTTTTTTTTTTTTTTTTTTAAGGGGTTCACTAAAGGGGTTAACTAGTGGGACAGTTTTATAGGGGGGTCGTTACGGACGCGGCGATACCAAATATGTGTACTTTTATTGTTTTGTTTTTTTTACAGGAAAAAATGAATTTATTGGGGAATATTCTTTTTTTTTTATGATTTTTTTTTACACTTTTTATTTTTACTTTTTTTACTTTTTTACTTTGTCCCAGGGTGGGACATCACAGTATTTTATCAGATCGCTGGTGTGACAGTGTGCACAGCACTCTGTCACACCAGCGATCGCTCTGGCATCGCTGCAGGCTTCCCCAGCGCCTGCTCTCAGCAGGCACTGAGGAAGCCGCCTCCCTGCAGGACCCCGGCGCCATCTTGGATCCGGGGACCTGGAGGGAGGACGGACCCTCGGAACAGCGCGACACATCGCGCTGCTCTGAGGGTCTCAGGGGAGCTCGCAGGGAGCCCCCTGCTGCGCGATCCTCCCCTGTGCCCCGGGTACACCGCGATCATGTTTGATCGCGGTGTGCCAAGGGTTAATGTGCCGGGAGCGGTCCGTGATAATCAGCTGACACCCGGCGGCGATCAGCTGCGCTCCCCCCGGGAGCGCAGCTGATCTCCCATGACGTACTATTCCGTCCATGGGAATTAGGTCCAGGGTCACATGGACGGAATAGTACGTCTGATGGCAGAGAGGGGTTAATAAACTACATAATTTTATTAATATGGTATTCATCTATGCCTCTTTTTCCGCCATGGATGTATGGTAGGAATGGTGTTGCATAATTACTTTGGAGGTGATTTTTTTTTTGTATATTGAGGACATTTTTTTTTGATATGTATGCTTTTTTATTTGCAGGTTTTATTGCTTTTTTGCTATGATTATTTAGAGAAGCCGTTCACAGGCACATTTGGTAACGCAACATATTTTAGGAAAGCCTCATTTCCAAGGTTTAAATCGATCTGCCCACTACAAATTGTAGTGAACAACCTCTTTAAAAGAGAATCTGTCACCACATTCAATCACTTTATGTAAATGACCTCTTCCAGGCTCTGGGGAGGACGTTGTCTGGAAGATAACTCTGCCTCCAGAGATTATTATAAATAGAAGAGGGAGTTACCAGGGTGATGTGAAATGGCTGTGATGTACTAACTCCCCCTTCTATTTATAATAAGCTCTGAAGGCAGAGTTATCTTCCAGACTACATCCTCCCCAGAGCCTGGAAGAGGTCATTTACATATACAAAAAACGTGGATTCCTCTGGAACAAGACATCAAATTGAAGATAACGTATGATTTTATTCAGCTTTCTATGACCTGAATGTCCATACTACTGCTTAGGAGGGTTGATCTTCCTACTGACAGATTCCGTTTAAATAGAAATCTCTTAATTTTATTTTTTGTCTCCTATATAACATTTCAATAAGTACAAAATTAGTCAGTTTTGTTGTTAAACTTTCAGTCATAGAAAGGACTGGGCAGCATATGATCACTTAGATGAAAACGGTCTCCCCAACAACAAGATGATGCCTCATAGTTTAAAGGGTTGTCCACCCTTAAGTGAGTCTACTGTCACCCTATGTGGATGTAGACTTGTGGATCCTCATATCGTGTACACTGCATGCCGAGGATTCTCTGGTGCGCGTTGGGTAACCTCAAGCATGCGATCTGCGTGCATATGGTCACTTGCTAACTAGACATGCGTGGCCTCGCTCAATGCAAGTGCATTGAGTGAGGACAGACAAGTCTAGTCGGAATGCGGCCAGAAGTATGCAAATCACATACTTGCGGTCACATGAGCACTCGCTCTCAGCATAGGCACTGGAGAATACTCACAGCACACAGTGAGGATTCACAAGTCTACAGTCACTGTAGACTTGTAGTCTAAGGCGGACAACCCCTTTAAGAATGACTGGTTTAAACAACATAAGTCTTGTAAAGCTTACCATTTTTTAGTGCATCTATGCAAAGTATGAGGTGGATGCACACATCCTTATTCTGCAGTGGGGGTAGGTGGGGCCTAAAAAAATTGATTCTATGCATAAAACTGCAAGTTATCTCTCCGATTCATCTAAGCTTTTATGTCAGAATTTGTAGAAAGCTTTGAAAAGTCAAACACATTTTGCAATGCGAAGTTGTGCAAAAAATGTTGTGACTTGGTGATTCATGACAGTTCTGACCAGCGGTGCATCGACCCATGCTCAAATTCATAGCAAGCAGCATTTGTTGTGCCACCAATCCTACTGCAATCATTGAGTGAAGACTGTGGGGAGGTGCACATGGAGGTGCATGCCATTTTGGGCCTTGCCTAATTCATTAAAGCGAACTTGTCTCCAGGTTTGACCAATATGAGATAAGGCCACCACCTTTAAGGCCCGATATATAGAATTACAAGATACCGTATACAAGACCACAACCTAACCTGTAAGACAAGAAAAAGACATTTTATTATACTCATCTGCAGGGCAGTCTGATCCGAGGGATGTCGCTGGTCTTGGTCCGGCGCCTCCCTTCTTCTTTTGATGCTGTTCTCCTTGCTTTGTGTGGATGACACGTCCCTACCTCATCCACAGTCTCCCCGGCATCGCACTCCTGCTCAGGTGTACTTCTCTACCCTGATGAGGGCAGAGGAAATTACTGAAGTGCGCAGGCGCTGGGAAGGGTTAAAGATCCCCGAAGCATGTGCAGTGCATTACTTTTTACTCTGCCTCTGTCAGGGCAAAGAAGTACGTTTGCACAGGAGCGCGATGCCGGGAAACACTGTGTGGATGACGTAGAAGGACATCATCTACACGAAGCATGGAGGACGACATCGCAAGAAGAAGGGAGGTGCTGGACCAAAATCAGACCCCTCGGACCAGACTGCTCTACAAGCGAGTATAATGAAAGGTCTTTTTCTTGTCTTGCACTGCAGGTCTAGTTGGGTGCTTATACAGCATTCTAAGATGCTGTGTATATCAAGCCTGAAAGGTGGTGGTCTTATCTCATATCGATCAAATCTGGAGACACATTCACTTTAATGAATTAGGCGAGGCCCCATGTGGCATGCACCTCCATGTGCACCTCCTCACAATCTTACTTCACTTGAGGATTGGAGTAGGATGGGGCAGATATACAGCATTATAGAACGCTGTATATCAGGCCTGAGAGGTGGTGACCGTATCTCATATCAGTCAAACCTGGTGACAGGTTCCCTTTAAGAGGCTTTTTCACCCTGCCCCCTTATAAAAACTCAGGTGAAAAACAATTGGGGCCAAAGTGTTTGTGCACTAAAAAATGCATTAAAAAATATTGCGCCAAATCTGAACAAAAAAAACAAAAGGGAAAAATGCAAAGACAATCAATCAGAGATTGTGTGTGTTGGTGTAGACACCTGCAAAAAAATAAATAAATAAGATGCAGCACTTTCACACATAAGGGTATGCCACACTAAACAATATCGCTAACGGGATCGCTAAAAAACGTCACTATTTAGCGATCCCGTTAGCGATATTGTTCAGTGCGGCAGCTTCCAGCGACGAGCTTCCTGCTGTGATCTCGCTCGTCGCTGGAATCGCTCCGGACCCTATTTTCTCGTCGGCACTCCCGCTGGGTAAGTATTTAATCGCTGTGTGGCACCTTTTCTTAGCGATTTAGCGGTACTTTTGTACCGCTAAAGTCGTTAAGAAGATCGCTAACGGCGATAGCGTCGTTAACTATATCGCTAAATGTGGCAGCATTTAGCGATATAGAAACAATCCCGCTAGCGATCGCATTAGTATGCGTCGTTATCGCGATCGCTAGCGGGATTGTTTAGTGTGGCAGTACCTATAGGAACGTAACTTGGCCTTATGAGTGAATACACAGTGAAGGAATTGTTGCAGAAATTTAAGGGTTAAAAGCCTTTTCCCATTCATCTACTGTAAATAGGGTTACTTTGGTGAACATGGCTTCTGGCCATTAGTTACTTTTGGGGTATGTGCACACGTTGCGGATTTTCCACGCGGAATCTGCAGAATCCGCAGGTAAAATGACCTGCGTTTTCATTGTGGATTTACTGCGGATTTTCTGAGGTTTTTGTGCGGATTTGCCCTGCGTTTTTACACCTGCGGATTCTTATAATGGAAAAGGTGTAAAACCGCTGCGGAATCCGCACAAAGAATTGACATGCTGCGGAAAATAAACCGCTGCGTTTCCGCGCTGAATTTCCCGCAGCATGTGCACAGTGTTTGTTTTCCACAGGATAACATGGTACTGTACATCCCTTGGAAAACTGCTGCGGATCCGCAGGGCCAAATCCGCAATGTGCGCACATACCCTTAAGGTGCAATCAGACGGCTATAAGAGTTGGGAGTGCAGTGCACGGACTGGCTGGCGGCTCTACTACTCCGAGAGTGACAGCTGTATAGAAATAAATTAAGCTGTCAAGTTCAGGTCAGGATAGCCACCAGACAGTCCGTGCACTGTGTTCCGAACTCGGTCTGATTTATAAGGCTGTCTGACTGCTAACAGATTAGGCTACCGTCACATTAGCGTACCAGGGCTGCGTACGTCCTCCATTAAGCCCCGCCTACTTCTGCATGCATCCTGCATACCTATCTTTAACATTGGGTACGCAGGACATGCGGATGCGTTGTTTTGCTGTGCTCGCCGACCGCACGGGAACGCAACAAGTTGCGTTCTGCGCAGACGGCAGGGGCGTCAAAACGACACATCCGAATGTCCTGCATACCCAATGTTAAAGATGGGTACGCAGGACGCATGCAGAAGTATGCGGAAGTAGGCGGGGCTTAACGGAGGATGTACACAGACCTAAGCAAAGCCCCGGTACGCTAATGTGAACCCGGCCTTAGCCAAAAGGGAGAGGGGGGGATGTTCTGACGAGTCCTGTGGATTCGGGGGAGAATGCTATCACAACACTTTTCAAAGCAACCAGCAGAAATTACCACCAAGCTCCCATCATAGAAACACCAGAATCATAACTATGTGTCCAGCCTATTCTTTCATCACTTTCTGGTCAATAGGAGAGTTGTTCTGTCCCCATACTACACTGCCCTTATATAAGTGAGCATAGTCTACCAAATCAGCTTTAAAGGGTTATTCCCAATTTAGCTGTGGATAGGGGGATGAGTTGCCGATCACTGGGGACCCCCACCAATCCTGAAAACAGAGTTCTGAAATGCCCTGTTAGAATGGAGCTGTGCCACCGCTCTATTCATCGTATATGGGACTGCCAAAGGTAGCTGAGCACTGTACTTTGGCAGTCCCTTAAAAAGTTAAAAGGAAATCAGTTGGCATTTGTGGTGGGGCCTCAGAGGTGCTGATAACATTTACATGACTAAGTGTTGAAATACCAATCAGTTCAAACACATTGATGCCCATTTACTTACTCTGGCATAATGCCAGCAGTAGGATTACAGTGCAGCGTGAGCCATTCTTTGTGTGGATGGTGCAAACTTAAGTAGGCATACAGCTAATTTATAAACTTTTGGGGAACTGCAGCAACTTAGAAATAACTGCCATTTTCCCCAAAAGCGTACAACTTTTATATGGTGGGCTTTGAGTGAATGCCATTCAAATCAAGTTAGACTGACTGCAATATGTTATGCACTGCGACTGCCGTTCCTGTCCTGGGACACATGGGACCCTTCTGGGTGGGCCATGCATTGTGCATGAATACCCTCCAGGCATGCACAATTTGCAGGCACATCACAGCATTGCATGGAGTTTAACATTAGAAAGCAGAAGTCCTGCTGCATTACTGGACAGGGGTAGCCCCCCAACACACAAACACTCATCATTAGCCAGGTAACCAGCCCGCATCAGACCTCAATATTATAAAATTGGTCCATTGTTAAATATTCTTCTCCTACATGTTACTTTGCCTTTAGAAAGGAAAACTAAAAGAACAAAGCACATGACAGCTATTTTTGTTCCAGTTCCTCTTCCTAAAAGACCATGTCGTCTGCTCGGACAGGAGGCGACAAGCTAGTCCTCAAGTCTGGTCCAGAACTCAAAAATGATGAGTCCTGCCACAGTCCTGAGTACCCAGCACCCGGGATGAGGGGACATGGGACGCCGGCTGTTACAGGGCAGCACTGGGCTTCCCTTTGTCATCCAGATCACTACAGAAAATGCCCCCCATTCCATGAGACCCCTGGAGAAACATCTACCCCGGCCGGCAGTCACTGGGACGTTTGGCCCGGCACATCTCCCGGGGGGTTGGGGATGGCACAGGACGGACACAAAGCCATTGTTTACATAGAGCCCCCATTGTACACACAGGAACCGCACATACAAAGGCGGCAGCAGGTACAATCCACAGCACAATCTGCGGCCGCCATCCTGCCCGCCGCATCCGCCCGCAGGAACCAGCGATTACCGGGCCCACAACGACCTCTGTGCACTTCCACAATGGTCCGCCCGGTGCACAGCCCTCCGGGGCCCAAACAAAGCCGAGACCGCGGCGCCCGGTTAGTACGGCCCAGCACCAGTCACATCCCCACCACACCAGCCCCTCTCACCACGAATAGGTCTGCTCGGCCATGGCGGCGTCTCCTCAGGGGGGTCGAGGCTCCGGCCCAGTGTTTGTCAGCGACGGCTCTGAGACTGTGCACACAAACATGTCGGCCCGAGCTCAGTTGTCAAGGGGACGGTTATCCCAGGGGGGCAGGCCCATGGCAGACGAGCAGATACAGGCAGCGGGCACCGGACTAACACTGGCGGAGAGGCCGCGGCTGCGCGCTCGGGAGACAAAGCGCGTCCACAATCCGCTCTGCAGGGTACGCGCAGGCGCGGTGAGCCGGGTACATCACGTGTTTTTCTAGTGGGCGTAGTTATTTACTATGCCTCTGCTCTAGGCGCTGACTGTGGACAGTTTCTACACACGGTCCAGGCGGGAGATGCTCCGGTGTGCGGGGCTCAGGAGAATAGTGGACCAGCTCTCCCGGTTCTTGTCAGTTTTATAGCCAGATTCTGCTTCTTTACCTTTAGATAATTTCAGTTCCTCCAATAGATTGCAGCGGGCATGTGGGAACAATCATCTTTGCAATTTCCCTTTATTAAAAATTAACATTGTTCTCAATAACATGGAGCTTTATTTCTACACCCAGAGGCGTATCTAGGCTTTCTGGCACCCGGGGCAAGAATTCGGTTCGATGTCCCCCCCGCACACATGCGATTTGCACACTTAGTCATGTACCGACGAGCTGCTCTCCCTAATGCTCTCAATGTTCAGTGAAAATCTGAGAGAAGCAGAAGAGAAGCTCATTGTCACTGGACCATGAGTATGAAAATCACATATGAGTGAAGTGTCCATGTGATGACTGCTGGAACCTGCAGAGCTGAATCCTGACATTGCAGCTTCTGAATTCTCACAACGAATGCTCTGCACACTTTTAGGCTAAGTTCACACGTTGCGGAATTGCCGCGGAAATTTCCGCGGCAATCCCGCACTTCTCCCGCAGGAAATACGCACGTTTTTTGTGTGCTGATTCCCGCCAGAATAATAGCGTTTTGCAAGCGTAATTAGCTTGCAGAATGCTAGCGTTTTCCTAGCGATCTGTAGCATCGCTTGGAAAACTGATTGACAGGTTGGTCACACGAGTCAAACATAGTGTTTGACACGTGTGACCAACTTTTTACTATTGATGCCGCCTATGTCGCATCAATAGTAAAAAGATCTAATGTAAAAATAATAAATAATGATATTCTCACCTTCCGGCGGCCCCCGCAGCCTTCCCGCCTTCAGCGACGCTCCCGGCAACTCCGGTCCCAAGGATGCTTTGCGGCAAATCACACCGATGACGTAGCATCTCGCGAGACCGCTATGCCATCTGGGTGATTCTTGCAAAGGACTCTTGGGACCGGAAGTTGCCGGGAGCGTCGCTGAAGGCGGGAAGGCTGCGGGGGCCGCGGGAAGGCTGCGGGGGCCGCCGGAAGGTGAGAATATCATTATTTTTTATTTTAATTATTGTTTTACCAGGGATATGGTACCCAGGGCCTGGAGGAGAGTCTCCTCTCCTCCAGACCCTGGGTACCACCGCACATGAACCGCTTACATTCCGCAAAATTAATGAACATGTTGCTATTTTTTCCGCAAAGCGTTTTTTTCGCGGAAAAAAACGCAACATGTGGCCAAAACATGCGGAATCAATTAACATGTATAGGATGCTTAATGCTTGCGTTTTTATCGCGTTTTTACCGCGGAAAACCGCGGAAAAAACCGCGAAAAAAACGCAATTATTCCTGATCGTGTGCACTTAGCCTTAGGATTCTCCCTTACCGGTGGCGAGAGTACACGGTCATGTCAGCACAAGCATGTGATCTATATACTTCTGGCCACATTCCGACTAGACGTGCCCGGCCTCGCTCCGTTCATTTTCATTGAGGCCACACATGTCTAGTCAGCATGTGACCGCATGTATGTAAATCACCGGCACGAGAGAATCCTAACAGTGTGCAGTGATCACTGTGAGAATTCTGAAATTGACTAATTCTCATGTTTTTATTTGTTAGGAGCATTAAAGGGGTTGTCCAGGTTTGTGCTGAGTCTGCAGTCATTCTATGTGACACAGACCTGGAGAACCCCTTTAATGCTCCTAACCAGAGCCGGCTCCAGGTTTTTATGGGCCCCGGGCGAAAGAGTCTCAGTGGGCCCCTTTAACACAGGCCACGATTCATGATGCACAGATTCTGCAGAGAAATATAGGTATAGTACAATGCCAAACTTCTTCCATTACATGACTGATATCTATTGTAAATTGTACAATAGCTCAAAAACTGCCAAATCCTCACAGCGCACAGTACAGACGGACAGTACAGTCCTCCATACAATATTATGAGCACCACATAGTCTCCCCCTTATCACCCATATAATACCCCATGCAGGATGTCACCCCGCCATCCCCCATATAATGCTCCATACAGAATACTGGACCCAATATAATGCTCCATACAGGATACTGGTCCCCATATAAAGCTCCATACAAAATATGGAGCTCTCCTCTGCGCTGTGCTGCGTTCTGCACTGTTACGGCTCAGGAAAGGGTGCCGTGGAAAGACTCCCATCATCATCATTGCCTGCCCATTATCATCATCATTGCCTGCCCATCATCATCATTGCCTGCCCATTATCATCATCATTGCCTGCCCATCATCATCAATGCCTGCCCATCATCATCATCGCCTCCCCATCATCATCATCGCCTCCCCATCATCATCATCGCCTCCCCATCATCATCATTGCCTGCCCATCATCATCAATGCCTGCCCATCATCATCATCGCCTGCCCATTATCATCATCATTGCCTGCCCATCATCATCATCATTGTCTCCCGATCATCATCATCGCCTCCCCATCATCATCACTGCCTGCCCATCATCATCAATGCCTGCCCATAATCATCATTGCCTCCCCATCAATATCATTGCCTGCCCATCATCATCAATGCCTGCCCATAATCATCATTGCCTCCCCATCAATATCATTGCCTGCCCATCATCATCAATGCCTGCCCATCATCATCAATCATCATTGCCTCCCCATCATCATCATCACTGCCCTCCCCCCACCACCATTACACATACAGCAGACACACACACAAAGCACCGCACTACATACACACACACTGATACACAGACACACGCACAAACATCTCACCTGTCCGGCGTCTGCACGCTCACTGCCACAGCCGGCCGCTGAATGATTGACGTCATTCAGCGGTGCTGCTGTGAGAGGAAGCGCTGGCGTCCTGCAGGCGCCCCCTGGAGCCCGGAGCTGCGGCAGCGGAGGCACGGGGAGAGGAGAGTATTGCGCCGGCTGCTGCCGGGGCCCTGAGCAAGCGGGGTGGGGGGCCCAGTGGCGGCGCTGACCCCACTAACGGGCGCCAGGGTGCCAGACGGCGAGTGGGCCCCCCCGCCTGCTCAGGGCCCCGGCACTTGCCCGGGTGTGCCGGGTGCTGACGCCGGCCCTGCTCCTAACAAATAAAGACATGAGAATTAGTCAATTTCACAAATAATATTTACATCCAGGTACCTCATAGATGACCTCGTCTCTGGAGTCGTTCTCCTTTTCTTCATCTTGTCCAGATCCCATGATGAGTTTTCTCATCCACAGCCGTCTCTGCAGACTTCCATCTTCTCCGGTCTTCTGCACCAACTCTCCGCACGATGCCCTTAAACCCCTCTCTGACATCTGACGTACTATCCCGTCCATAAAACCCGTGACAATCTGACCATGGACGGGATAGTACGTCATAGGCGATTAGCTGCGCTCCCAGGTGGAGCGCAGCTAATCGCCGCCGGGTGTCAGCTGATTATCACAGCTGACACCCAGGACTGTGTGTCAAGAGCGGTCACGGACCGCTCCCGGCACATTAACCCCTTGCACACCGCGATCAAACATGATCTCGGTGTACTGGGGGCACAGGGGAGCATCGCGCAGGGAGGGGGCTCCAAGCGCGCCCCCCTGAGACCCTCAGAACAGCGCGATGTGATCGTGCTGTTCTGAGGGCTTCCTCCCTCCCAGGACCCGGATCCAAGATGGCGCCGGGGTCCTGGAGGGAGGCGGCTTCCTCAGTGCCTGCCGAGAGCAGGCACTGAGAAGCCTGCAGCGCTGCCTGTGAGATCGCTGGTCTCACAGAGTGCTGTGCACACTGTGAGACCAGCGATCTGACATTTTACAGTGATGTCCCACCCTGGGACAATGTAAAAAAGTAAAAAAAATAAAAATAAACGTGTAAAAAAAAATTTCCAAAATAAATTAAAAAAAAAAAAAATATTCCCCAATAAATTCATTTCTTCCTGTAAATAAAAAAAATAAAACAATAAAAGTACACATATTTGGTATCGCCGCGTCCGTAACGACCCCCTGTATAAAACTATCCCACTAGTTAACCCCTTTTGTGAACCCCTTAAAAAAATAAAAATAAAAACAAAGCAAAAAATCAATGCTTTATCATCATACCGCCGAACAAAAAGTGGAATAACACGCGATCAAAAAGACCGATATAAATAAACATGGTATCACTGAAAACGTCATCTTGTCCCGCAAAAAACGAGCCATCATACAGCATCATCAGCGAAAAAATAAAAAAGTTATAGCTCGCAGAATAAAGTGATGCAAAAATAATTATTTTTTATATAAAATTGTTTTTATTCTATAAAAGCGCCAAAACTTAAAAAAATGATATAAATGAGGTATCGCTGTAATCGTACTGACCCGAAGAATAAAACTGCTTTATCAATTTTACCACACGCGGACTGGTATAAACGCCTCCCCCAAAAGAAATTCATGAATTGCTGATTTTTGTTCATTCTAACCTCCCAAAAATCGAAATAAAAAGCGATCAAAAAATGTCACGTGCTCAAAAATGGTACCAATAAAAACGTCAACTCGTCCCGCAAAAAATAAGACCTCACATGACTCTGTGGGCCAAAATATGCAAAAATTATAGCTCTCAAAATGTGGCGATGCAAAAAACTATTTTTTGCAATAAAAAGCGTCTTTTAGCGTGACAGCTGCCAATCATAAAAACCCGCTATAAATAGTAAATCAAACCCCCCTTTATCACCCCCTTAGTTAGGGAAAAATAATAAAATTAAAAAAATGTATTTATTTCCATTTTCCCATTAGGGTTATGGTGAAGGTTAGGGTTGCGGCTAAAGTTAGTGTTAGGGTTGGCGCTAAAGTTAGTATTAGGGTTATGGTTGGGATTAGGGATAGGGGTGTGTTAAGGTTAGGTTTGTGGTTAGGGTTGGGACTAGGGTTAGGGTTGTGTTGGGGTTAGGGTTGGAGTTAGAATTTGGGGTTTTCGGCTGTTTAGGCACATCAGGGGCTCTCCAAATGTGACATGACGTCTGATCTCAATTCCAGCCAATTCTGCTTTGAAAAAGTCAAACGGTGCTCCTTCCCTTCTGACCTCTGCCATGCGCCCAAACAGTAGTTTACTCCCACATGGGGTATCAGCGTACTCTGTACCCTAAGAGTTATTGTGCAATTTGTCCTATTTCTTCTGTTACCCTTGGGAAAATAAAAAACTGGGGGCAAAAGTATCATTTTTAAAAAAAAAAAAAGATTTTTTTTTGTTTTTACGGCTGTACGTTATAAACTTCTGTGAAGCACTTGGGCTTCATAGCGCTCACCACACATCTAGATAAGTTCCTTATGGAGTCTATTTTCCAAAATGGGGTCACTTGTGGGGGGTTTCCACTGTTTAGGCGCATCAGGGGCTCTCCAAATGCGACATGACGCCCCCAGACCATTCCATCAAAGTCTCCAATCCATAACGTCACTACTTCCCTTCCGAGCCCCAACGTGTACCCATACAGTAGTTTTCTCCCACATATTGGGTATCCGCGTACTCAGGACAAATTGGACAACAACTTTTGGGGTCCAATTTCTCCTGTTACCCTTGTGAAAATAAAATATTGGGGGCGAAAAAAATAATTTTTGTAAAAAAAAAATATTTTTTATTTTTACGGCTATACATTATAAACTTCTGTGAAGCACTTTGGGGTTCAAAGTACTCACCACACATCTAGATAAGTTCCTTGTGGGGTCTATTTTCCAAAATGGGGTCACTTGTGGGGGGTTTCCACTGTTTAGGTGCATCAGGGGCTCTCCAAATGCGACATGACGCCCCCAGAGCATTCCATCAAAGTCTGCAATCCAAAACGTCACTACTTCCCTTCCGAGCCCCAACGTGTACCCATACAGTAGTTTTCTCCCACATATTGGGTATCAGCGTACTCAGGACAAATTGGACAACAACTTTTGGGGTCCAATTTCTACTGTTACCCTTGTGAAAATAAAATATTGGGGACGAAAAAATCATTTTTGTAAAAAAAAAAAAAATAGTATTTTACGGCTGTACGTTATAAACTTCTGTGGAGCACTTGGGGTTTAAGGTGCTCACCACACATCTACATAAGTTCCTTGAGGGGTCTAGTTTCCAAAATGGTGTCATTTGTGGGGGGTTTCCACTGTTTAGGCAGATCAGAAGCTTTCCAAACACGACATGGCATCCAGCCAATTTTGCGTTGAAAAAGTCAAACGGCACTCCTTCCCTTCCAAACTCTGCCATGCACCCAAACAGTGGTTTACCCCCACATTTGGGGTATCAGCGTACTCAGGACAAATTGCACAATAACTTTTGGAGTCTTGTTACCCTTGGGAAAATAAAAATTGGGGTGAAAAGATCATTTTTGTGGAAAAAATATGATTTTTTAATTTTACGGCTCTACGTTATAAACTTGTGTGAAGCACTTGGGGTTCAAATTGCTCACCAAAGATCTAGATAAGTTCCTTAGGGGGTCTAGTTTCCCAAATGGGGTCACTTGTGGGGAGTTTCCACTGTTTAGGCACATCAGGGCTCTCCAAATGCAACATGGCGTCCAATCTCAATTCCAGCCAATTTTGGTTGGAAAAAGTCAAATGGTGCTCCTTCCATTCCGAGCTCTGCCGTGCGCCCAAACAGTGGTTCCCCCCCACATATCGGGTATCAGCGTACTCAGGACAAATTGGACAACAACTTTTGTGATTCAATTTCTCCTGTTACCCTTGGGAAAATAAAAAAATTAGTGACTAAAAATAATTTTTGTGGGAAAAAAATAGGATTTTTTATTTTCATGCCCGGGCATTATAAACTTGTGTGAAGCACTTGGGGGTTCAAAGTGCTCACCAAAGCTCTAGATAAGTTCCTTAGGGGGTCTAGTTTCCAAAATGTGGTCACTTGTGGGGGGTTTCTACTGTTTAGGCTCATCTGGGGCACTGCAAACGGAACATGACCCCCATCAACGTCTGCATTCCAAAACGTTACTACTTCCTTTCCAAACCCTGCCGTGCGCCCAAACAGTTTCCTCCCCCCACATATTGGGTATCAGCGTACTCAGGACAAATTGGCCAACAACTTTTGGGGTCCAATTTCCTTGGGAAAAATCAAAAATTTGGGACTAAAAAATCATTTTTGTGGAAAATTGTTTCTTTTTTTTTTCACACCCAGGCATTATAAACTTTTGTGAAACACTTGGGCGTTCAAAGTACTCACAACAGATCTAGATAAGTTCCTTAGGGGGTCTAGTTTCCAAAATGGTGTCACTTGTGGGGGGTTTCCACTGTTTAGGCGCATCAGGGGCTCTCCAAACGCGACATGGCATCCAATCTCAATTCCAGCCAATTTTAGTTTGAAAAAGTCAAACGGCGCTACTTCCCTTACGAGCTCTGCTGTGTGCACAGACAGTGGTTTTCCCCCACTTATGGGGTATTAGCATACTCAGGAGAAATTGCACAACAACTTTATCTGTCCATTTTCTCCTTTTACCCTTGTGAAAATAAAAAAAAAGTTTGTAAAAGATAATTTTTGTGGCTAAAAAGTTAAATATTCATTTTTTCCTTCCACGTTGCTTCAGCTCCTGTGAAGCACCTGAAGGGTTAATAAACTTCTTGAATGTGGTTTTGAGTACCTTGAGGGTGCAGTTTTTAGAATAGTGTCACTTTTGGGTATTTTCTGCTATATAGACCCCTCAAAGTGACTTCAAATATGAGGTGGTCCCTAAAAAAAATGGCTTTGTAAATTTTGTTGTAAAAATGAGAAATCGCTGGTCAACTTTTAACCCTTATAATTTCCTAAGAAAAAAAATTTGATTCCAAAATTGTGCTGATGTAAAGTAGACATGTGGGAAATGTTATTTCTTAACTATTTTGTGTGACATATTTCTCTGTTTTAAGGGAATAAAAATTCAAAGTTTGAAAATTGCAAAATTTTCAAAATTTTCGCCATATTTGCATTTTTTTCAAAAATAAACGCAAGTTATATCGAAGAAATTTTTACCAGTAACGTGAAGTACAATATGTCACGAGAAAACAATCTCAGAATCGCGCAGATCCGTTGAAGCGTTCCAGAGTTATAACCTCATAAAGAGACAGTGGTCAGAATTGTAAAAATTGGCCCGGTCATTAATGTGCAAACCACCCTTGGGGGTGAAGGGGTTAAAGACAGAAGAGTCATTATAATGCTCCTAAATAAAAATATCTGCAATATACTGTCGCCTCACACTATTCTCCTCCCTCCTCCCACTGTCTCCTCTCACATCCCCCCTGTTCAGCATACTGTCTCCTCATATATTTACCCCCTCACTCTCTATACTGTTTGCTCATACATACCTGACTCCCCATACTCTGTCTGCACACATCCCATCACCCTCACTCCCCATACTGTGTCCACATACATTCACCCATTCGCTCCCCATACTGTCTGCACCCATCCCCCATACTGTTTCCTCATACATGCCCTCATACATACATACTCTTCAGTACCCTCAAATCCCCCCACACATATTAAATGCCCCCATCCCCACTCCAAATCCCCCCACACACATTAAATTCCCCCATCACCACTCCAAATCCCCCACACACATTAAGTACACCCATCCCCACTCCAAATCCCCCACACACACATTAAAAAAACCCACACATATTAAGTACCCCCCATCCTCACTCCAAATCCCCCCACACATCAAAGAGCCCCCATCCCCACTCCAAATCCCCCCCACATAAAATAGCCCCCATCCCCACTCCAAATCCCCCCACACATAAAAGAACCCCCATCCCCACTCCAAATCCCCCACACATAAAAGAACCCCCATCTCCACTCCAAATCCCCCCACATAAAATAACCCACCATCCCCACTCCAAGTCCCCCACACATAAAATAACCCCCCATCCCCAGTCCAAATCCCCCACTCATAAAAGAACCCCCCATCTCCACTCCAAATCCCCCCCACATAAAATAACCCCCATCCCCACTCCAAGTCCCCCCCACATAAAATAACCCCCCATCCCGACTCCATAAACCCCCACTCATAAAAGAACCCTTCATCCCCACTCCAAATCCCCCCACATAAAATAGCCCCCATCCCCACTCCAAGTCCCCCCACACATAAAATAACCCCCCATCTCCACTCCAAATCCTCCCACTCATAAAAGAAACCCCCATCCCCACTCCAAATCCCCCCCACATAAAATAACCCCCCACAACATCTCCAAATCCCCCCACACATAAAGTAACCACCCATCCCCACTCTAAATTCACCCCCCCCATACACACACACATTATGTCCCCCATTTATCTTCGGTGGTTTCTTCAGCTCCATAGTGGAGCACACTCACCACCAGTCTTCACCCTTCTGGCCGCCGACCACGAGTGATGTCAGCAGCGTGATCACATGACCTGATCACGCTGCAGACGTCGCTCTGACCCGGCGGTCAGAGCTTCAATTGTACTGGCGTCTATATAGACGCCAGTGCAATTGATCCCTGGGAGCCAGCACGCAGCAGCTTCTTTGCGCCGGCTGTCAGCTTGACAGCCGGCACAGGGAGCCGCGGACTCTCAGGCCGGGGGCGGCAGAACGCAGCCGCTGGGGAGACACTGCGGACCGCCGCATTAGGCGGCCCGACTGCGCCCCCCTGCTGGCTGCGCCCGGGGCACATGCCCCGGCTGCCCCTCCCTAGATACGCCCCTGTCTACACTGCTCATTGCCTAGGTTACCGACCACTCTGCAGTCCCTCTATGGTTGGTTACCTAGGTAAAGCGTGTGCACCCCTAGGAGGCGCTGTGCTTTCCAGCCCACTTGTGCCACTCTTGAGTTGGCCGGATAGTTAGGTCCCATCATTCTAAGTCCCCTGCTGCCAAAGGCAGATCTACTGCTAGAGCGCGCCGTTCACACTGGTCCGGACTGTCAGTCTTCAGGAGAGCATTGCCCACCCCACCTCCTGCTGACAGGAGCCAGGCACTCCTTAAAGGAGTTGTCCACTACTTGGACCACACCTTCTCATACACCTCATAAAATAATAAAGCCTGTACTCATCTCCCATGCTGGCGCCGTTCCTGCTGCGTCGGCACTCCGTCTCCCGAGGCTCCCGTGTGGTTGTGACGCCAGCACCCAATCAGCGTTGGCGTCACTTTCCCCGCCTCCTGCTGAATTGAGTAGGAAGAGGAAGTCCAGGATCGACTCGATTTGTCCGATGGTGGGGACAGTGACGCCAGCGTTGATTGGACGTGGGAGTCACGTGTCACGATGTGTAGCCCAGCTACGCAGGCACACATAAAAGTCCAGGAGAGTGCACTAGAAGGTAACAGCAACGCTTGATATGCATTCACTGTCACTCACACTTTCAGACACGCCCATCTGAGATATAAGGGGGAGTGACACGTGGCAGAGTGATTAGAAGAAAGCAGAGAGTGAGAGAAAGGAGGGAGTGCAGTCAGTTAGCTCCGGGAGGCTCAGGAGTGAGTCATCCCTTGGATAGTTTCCTGTCTGAGATAGTCAGATAGTTAGCTCCGGGAGGTTTAGGAGTGAGTCATCCCCTGGATAGTTATCTGTCTGAGATAAGATCAGTCTGAGTGGAGCTTAGTGTTCAGTGGAGTTCAGCCTGTTAGCTTCTGTCTCAAGGACAGAGCAGTCATTCAGTCTCGGTCCTGTGTGGACTTTGGAGGAAACTGAGAGCTGTGCAGCGAGCTCTGGATGAAGCTGACATTATTCCACAACTGCCACAAGTGCTTATGTTAAAAGCGGGAAGCAGGGCGAAGGGCACAGTGGAGAAGATAGAGAAGTGCTACAGGTATTGGATAGCCTGCACTAAATTGCCGGACACCGGAGTCCGAGGCGTTGCTACAGTTTCAAGCTTAGTAACAAGATTACCGGAGGCATCTGGACTACAGGTCGCAGAGAGCAGCCCTCAGTGTCAATACGTAACCGGAGTCAGGTGGAACAGGGACTTTGAGTCAAGTGCACGACAAAAGTAAGGACTTAGTTTCATCACTTAGAAGGCTCCACCACAACGTTGGCCGGGCAGTACAGCTATAGAGAAAGCTGGAGTTTCAGAGTTAACTTCGCTTCAGGCAAGTTGGACTCACCTACACATTTGAAGTTAAGGAGGCCTCTAACCTGCTCAGCTGTTACCGGAATGTGCACTCTCCACCCCGACCAGCTCCCTGGGATCTGCTTGAACCATCATCAGTAAAAGGTATGAAAAGGAACTACCTTGTGTGTGACTGAATTCTTACTACCCCTGCATCATAACCACCATAGACTTCCAGGGACACGTCTCACCTGTGGGAGACTTACTATCAAGCTGCCCCATAACATCCCCTGTGAAGACCCTTACAGCAGCGCTGGTACAAATTACCAGAAACCACAGGTGGCGTCACGAACTATCCTAATAATCCCCTGTAAATATTCCCCCATTGCACGACCGCCAGGGCCACGGACCGAGCCACCGCTACCAGTGACAACTCCCATAGATGCCCATGGGCTCGGCTCCGAGTACACCATAGCCCTGGTATCCACAATTGTGGTGCGTGGTCGCAACAACTAAATTTTGGCGTCACGAACAGGATGCGAAACTTGCAAGTGTGAGTCCTGTGTGCCTATTGAACTGTTTATTTCATGAAAAAGACTGTTTGCTGCTTTTGGCGCCAAATACCGCCATTTTACCGCCAAGTTGGCGCCCTGAGGCACTGGTGAAGAAGGTGGGTGTGCATTCGTGGGCGTGTACCCCCCTGAGGCGCGAAAGATATGGCCGCCCTCTCCAAATGTTACTACAATGTGCGGTCCTGCCCCACTGCTAAAGAAATCCGCCTCCTTTTCATCCTCTATCCGAAGAGGAGGAGACGCAAATCCCGCCTCCACGGAAGAGACCAGACAGTTCCTGATGGAACCTACACTCTGGCCTGGGACGAGGTGGCAGAAGGACAAGAGCAGCTATGTAGTGGAGCGGTGGAGCACAGGCCCTGCTCCCCAGAAAAGCTGTTGTTTGAACCGGAGCCATCTCTAATACAGAAACTTCAGCAAACCATGCTGGAGCTGCAGAAAGAGAATGCAGTGCTCAGAAGATTAATCCAGCGTCATGCAGACATGCAGGAGACAGAGAGACGCTGGCGTGCCCAGATACAGCGGCTGCTGTGGGACGCAGTGTTCTCTCCTACAAGCATAATGCCGTCACCTGAATTCCCAAGTTCCCTGCTGAGGAAGGCTGAAGGACGACCGGAGGCCGCCCCCAAAAGTGCTGTACCTGATCCCACCGATGGAGAGGTGGAAGAGAAGGAGGCTGAGGAGGTCCTGCCTGTTCCGGAGTGCCAGCCAGGCCTGGAGGCCGCAGCAGAATGCCAATCCCCGGTAGGGACACCGGAGGAGACCCAACTGTCAGCGATAGAAAACGACTGGGAGCAGCGACAGCAGCAGGTTAGTGCGTTCCCAACTGAGTCCCTGCGCGCACCTGCGTCCTACTCGGAATCCCAATCTGCATCGCAATCGGTGACTTACTCTGCATCGCCCCCTACATACTCATCAGCGACCTGCTTGGCATCGCAACCAGCATCGCAAGCCAGATCTCACTATGTGGCACCATCCGCAACGCCACTTGCGTCATATATGACAGAGGTACCCGATGGGACCTTAGTTAGAACAAGGACTGTGGCCACGCAAACGCAGATATCGGGCCATGACTTATTTGTTATGGGATCCAAAGGGCATCGCGTTGTTCCAGCCCCAGGAGTGGAAGAAGTCAGTGAAAGTTTATAAAAGTGAAGACTGGTAGGACCCAGACAGGGGTTTACCGCATACAAGAATGTATAAAGTTTGAAGAAAGTTTGCAGAATTGCACTAAAAAGTATGTAATGTTTACATATCCTGCATAAAGTAGAATACCCGGCTGGGTTCAAGATTATACTAGGTTATACGAGTTTAATGGTTATTTAAAAAGTGAAAATGTGTGATGAAGATGTTGCACTTTATGGTCTTTCATTAATATGTGAAAAATGTTTACATAGTTTATACAAATTTTGCACAGCATGACTACTTGAAATGTATATTGTGTCTTTTGTCATAAATGGACTGCGAGGCTGTGGACTGTGCCAGCCCAGAACTTATCTTGTATATAGTTGCGCTTCGGTGCATTATTTTGGTTTTACATGAAACCACCACTACTAACTACCTCAGAAGAAAAACCCGTATGGTGGGGCCCAGAGTGAGGTCTGCAGTCAGAAGTCCTGCAGCCCACCCAGGACCCACGTGGGAGGTTTTTGGTGCGGGTCCTCCATAAGAATACTGCCTATACTGTGAATATTTAAAAAATGTTTTGATACTTTTGTATTATTCTTCCTTGTACAAATTGTAACGTTTAAGAAATCCTCACCTCCCGGATGGGATGAGTTTGAAATGTTATGTTATTGCAAAACAAAATTTCTTTTTGTCTTTTACAGCCCGGGAGTGCTGTGTTTTACCAAGGGGGGATGTGTAGCCCAGCTACGCAGGCACACATAAAAGTCCAGGAGAGTGCACTAGAAGGTAACAGCAACGCTTGATATGCATTCACTGTCACTCACACTTTCAGACACGCCCATCTGAGATATAAGGGGGAGTGACACGTGGCAGAGTGATTAGAAGAAAGCAGAGAGTGAGAGAAAGGAGGGAGTGCAGTCAGTTAGCTCCGGGAGGCTCAGGAGTGAGTCATCCCTTGGATAGTTTCCTGTCTGAGATAGTCAGATAGTTAGCTCCGGGAGGCTTAGGAGTGAGTCATCCCCTGGATAGTTATCTGTCTGAGATAAGATCAGTCTGAGTGGAGCTTAAGGTACTGCCACACTAAACAATCCCGCTAGCGATCTCGTTAGCGTTGCATACTAATGAGATCGCTAGCGGGATTGTTTCTATATCGCTAAATGCTGCCGCATTTAGCGATATAGTTAACGACGCTATCGCCGTTAGCAATCTTCTTAACGACTTTAGCGGTACAAAAGTACCGCTAAATCGCTAAGAAAAGGTGCCACACAGCGATAAGATACTTACCCAGCGGGAGCGCCAGCGATGAAATAGGGTCCGGAACGATTCCAGCGACGAGCGAGATCACAGCAGGAAGATCGTCGCTGGAAGCTGCCGCACTGAACAATATCGCTAACGGGATCGCTAAATAGTGACGTTTTTTAGCGATCCCATTAGCGATATTGTTTAGTGTGGCATACCCTTTAGTGTTCAGTGGAGTTCAGCCTGTTAGCTTCTGTCTCAAGGACAGAGCAGCCATTCAGTCTCGGTCCTGTGTGGACTTTGGAGGAAACTGAGAGCTGTGCAGCGAGCTCTGGATGAAGCTGACATTATTCCACAACTGCCACAAGTGCTTATGTTAAAAGCGGGAAGCAGGGCGAAGGGCACAGTGGAGAAGATAGAGAAGTGCTACAGGTATTGGATAGCCTGCACTAAATTGCCGGACACCGGAGTCCGAGGCGTTGCTACAGTTTCAAGCTTAGTAACAAGATTACCGGAGGCATCTGGACTACAGGTCGCAGAGAGCAGCCCTCAGTGTCAATACGTAACCGGAGTCAGGTGGAACAGGGACTTTGAGTCAAGTGCACGACAAAAGTAAGGACTTAGTTTCATCACTTAGAAGGCTCCACCACAACGTTGGCCGGGCATTACAGCTATAGAGAAAGCTGGAGTTTCAGAGTTAACTTCGCTTCAGGCAAGTTGGACTCACCTACACATTTGAAGTTAAGGAGGCCTCTAACCTGCTCAGCTGTTACCGGAATGTGCACTCTCCACCCCGACCAGCTCCCTGGGATCTGCTTGAACCATCATCAGTAAAAGGTATGAAAAGGAACTACCTTGTGTGTGACTGAATTCTTACTACCCCTGCATCATAACCACCATAGACTTCCAGGGATACGTCTCACCTGTGGGAGACTTACTATCAAGCTGCCCCATAACATCCCCTGTGAAGACCCTTACAGCAGCGCTGGTACAAATTACCAGAAACCACAGGTGGCGTCACGAACTATCCTAATAATCCCCTGTAAATATTCCCCCATTGCACGACCGCCAGGGCCACGGACCGAGCCACCGCTACCAGTGACAACTCCCATAGATGCCCATGGGCTCGGCTCCGAGTACCCCATAGCCCTGGTATCCACAATTGTGGTGCGTGGTCGCAACAACAGCAGCAGCAACGGAGCCCCCAGACCGACACCACGGGTACGGCGGCGGCACGGGAGGGGAGTATAGGCTTTATTATTTTATGGAGGCCGAATATTTGGATCAAGAAGGAGTTGTCCTACTAGTGGACAACCCCTATAGGGTTGAAGATGCAAACAATGCTTTAATGGGAAACTCATGTCACTAAACAGTATTTAACTGCAGTTATAGCCTGAATCTGCAGGTTAATAGTTATGTTACATAGCTGTCTGGCCGCCTTAGTGAAAGTGCGGTTACCGGGAGAAAATGAACGCTTTCAGTCTTGGAGGCGCATTGTGCGGCTACAGTCATCGCTGTAAGCACACCCCGAAACTTTGACAACTCGATCTGTACAGATGCACGGCTCCCAAGAGGAATAAAGTTCATTTTTGCTCCCAGTAGCCGCACGTTCAGTAAGGCAGCAGGACAGCTTTTTTACACTAAACCTGTAGATTAAGGGCTTTTGGGGACACAACCGGTTCCCTTTAAGGTTGGGTCCAGCCAGGAGTTGGCTTCCTGCAGCCAGTTTCCCAAGCAGCGTTTGGACTAACTTCACGTCTGCCTCAATCACAGACGTTGGTATACCATGAATCTTGTGGGCCCCAATGCAAAGTCTTCTGCAGGCATTGGCCAAAGGGGCCTTTTGGGCCTCCTTAGCTCCAGGGCCAAAGTGAAATTGCTTCCTCCGGACGATGTACACGCACCTCTGATCACAGATTTGGTAGAAAAGCCTTGACAGATTAGCGCCACAGGCAGTTTTTTTAAGTGATTGACACTGTAATGAAAACCCATCAAAGTCCATTGGGACCATGGAGCACTGTTGATGGCCATCAGGTAGATCAAGGACTTTGTTTTAACCCCTTAAAGAGAATGTGTTTTTACAATTCCTAAGCCGGATACTCCCTGTTCTACAGAGATTACTTTTCACTAGTCGTCTCATTTTTATTGCCTGCAGAATTACAATGAAGGGTAAAAGTCAGTTTTACTTATGAAATGTTATGTTCTTTAGGTGGCCATGCGATTAGACTAATATTGGCCAAACTGACATTTCCTGATGCCCAAAGTCAGGAAAGAGAAGTTAGGTAGTGGGATGTTAACATTCCCAATGTCTTTGTACTCAGAGGAGATAAGCCATGTCTGGCAGCAGGTTATTCTCCTCTCAGCCTACAGAACACTTGCACGCTCGGCCATGCCGTGTATGGGGGTTCAAAGGAATAGCTGGAGACCGAATGATCATTCTGCCAACAGCTAACTAACGTGTATGGCTGACTATCCCGTCTGTAGGCAACACACTCAATATTGTTGTTTTTCTCGCACCTGAATTCAGTAAAACCACAAAAAAAACAAATTTTTCCAGTATTTATTTTACTCGATTACATAGC
The DNA here is from genome assembly GCA_033576555.1 of Oophaga sylvatica. Classification (NCBI taxonomy): domain Eukaryota; kingdom Metazoa; phylum Chordata; class Amphibia; order Anura; family Dendrobatidae; genus Oophaga; species Oophaga sylvatica. Next base: position 767,499,554 of record JARQOD010000001.1, on the reverse strand, counting down.
ACCAATAATTTCCACAATGCTTCAAACTAAAACACCTTATTAATTAAAAAGTTACATTTGCACCTAATATGGTACATTGTTCTGCCTTTTTTAAAGGACTGTCAGGAGAAAAAAAAAAGTAATTTTACATTTCTCCTCCATCTAGTGAGTGTTGCCTTGCTTGATGTTCCTGCTTTACTTGTCCATGGACACTGTAGAAACAGGTTAGCAGCCGGGTTATCGGCCTAAAATCTATTATCTTCTTTAAAGGGAACATGTCAGCTGATGCAATTCTATGACAGCATTAGTCAGAGGCCAGCTACTGCATTACCAACACCTATGGTTTTCTCTGAAAAACTGCCCCCCTCAGAGAAAAGATAGATGTAAGCGCATTTGGACTTGACATGACTAGTTAAAGAGACAGGCCTCCAAAAACTTCTCCCCACCTGCTCAGCTAGACCTGTTCCTACACACAGTCACATATAGGGAGAGACCTGTCAGTCTAGTTGAGCCTGCTGGGTGTGCCTCTTGGATTCATCACCACTACGTTTTTCTCTGAAACAGCATTTCAGAGTATAATGATGCTTTGAGCAGAATGAATCAGCAGATAGCGTCCCTTTTGGGCAGGTGCAGACGACCATAGATTTTCTTATCCTGAATCAGGCCGTCTATGCTACTGAAACTCCTATCTTAGTGTGATCATAGTGTGAGCCGATTCTCTTGGATGTGAAGAAGATGGGAGGAAAAAGTTTCTCCATCTTCTCCATGTATCTGCCTGTGGAAATCAGACTGCACTCAGATGTCATCCAAGTGCAGTCCGATGCTTTCCATTCAGTCGTTGACTTGTATGGCTGAGTACAATCCGAATATTGGATCAGACCTGGGAATGCAGCATTATTTTTGCCCAGACCAGGTTTGTCCAAAGGAAAAAAATCGGACATATGCATGGTCCAATAGACTAACATTGGTTCTAGTGTGTTCCAATGTTTTGTAGGATCGTGCTCAGACTGAAAATATGCTTATCTGCACCTGCCGTTAGGATACGTTCCCACAATGAGCTTTTAGTGAGTTATTGATGTTGCTGACGGTTTGCATCCATTAAGTAAAAATAGGTAACTTGCATTTTTTCAAGAATACACAGCGTAAAAAAATCATCAAAAATTCATCATGGGTAGTCTTATATAGACTTGAAAACATCCTGGTATGTATTCTCGTTATGTATGGTAATGAGCCACCACTAGAAAAAATTAATAGTTTTAATTGCTTTACTAAGGCTGAGGTTTTGACTGTATCACATGATGCACGGTTAATGACCATATTGTAACCAGCAAGTTGCCGTAATTGCAGCACGCCAATAATCTCTGGTTGTGCTCTTGTAGGGCATAAAAGAACGGCTATGATATACAGTGCTGCTCACCATTATTCGCACCCCTTCATTTTTTTCATAGACTGTACAATATCTTCAGAAATAAATAGAAATGTACCAAAGTTACATCCTCAGGATTTTTTCATTAGTGATCCAAAGTAATACAATAATAAAACATTGTTTTTCAACTTCCATGTTGCAATTTCAAAGAAGAAACAGAATAAACAGCATGTGCAACAATAAAGGCCGCCCTAATTAATACTTGGTTGCACACCCTTTGGCACTGATACCAGCCTCCAAATGTTTCTTGTAGACATCAATAAGCTTCTGGCACTTCTCAGCTTGCATTTTCTTCCACTCTTCCTTTGCAGTTTGTTGAAGCTCTTGAAGGTTTGCAGGGATTGTTTTCCCAATGGCAGATTTCAGCTCACCCCAAAGATTTTCAATGGGATTGGGGTCAGGACTCATTGCTGGCCATTTTAAAACGATCCACTCCTGTATTCTTTTGGATGTGTGCTTTGGGTCATTGTCTTGCTGGAGGACCCATGATCTTAGACTCAAGCCAAGTTTTCTTACAGTGGGTTGGACATTTCGCTCTAAAATCTCTTGATAATTCTCTGATTTCATGATTCATGTGATACGGTCAAGGCCTCCAGTACCAGTTGCAGCAAAGAAACCACACAGCAAAGGTGGATCCTCCACTATGCTTAACTGTTGGTAGGGTGTTCTTTTACTTATAAGCTTCATTGCGCCGACTGTAAACAAATTGTTCCTTTGCATTGCCAAAAAGCTCTATTTTTGTTTCATCTGTCTACAGAACATTTTCCTGGAAGGATTGTGGTTTGTCAAGGTAGTCTTTGGCAAAGATCAGTCGTTCCTTTTTATGTCTTTTCTTCAGCAATGGTTTCTTCCTTGGCCTTCACCCATAAAGCAGTGCTTTGTTTAGTATGCGGTGTATGATACTTGTTGAAACCATGACCTCAGACTGTTAAAGGTTGACCTTCAGGTCTTCAGATGTTTGAGGTGTTGTTTTTTCCACCATTCGCACCAACCTTCATAGACATCTCTTGTCAATTTTCCTTTCACCCACGTCCAGGGAGGTTCTTGTCAGTTCCATGCTTGGCAAACTTCTTAATAACATTGCATACTGTTGAAACTGGGATACCAAGGTTTTTAGAAGTCTTGTGTTTGCTAATAATAGCAGTTCTGATGTCCTCAGACAGCCCCTTTGTCTTCACCATTGTGACAAAGGAACAGGGCCCACCATGTGGCTTTTTAAAACCCTGAAGTCATCATTCATTGGCTAATTCATGTCTCATTGGCACTGACAATCACAGGTGATTCTCATTTGTGATCTACCACAGGTGAGTCAAAATGTGTTTCCATACTAATTTAATGTGAGGCTAAGTGCACACGTTCAGGATTATTTGCGTTTTTTTCGCGTTTTTTCGCGGCAAAAAAACGCGTAAAAAACGCATGAATTACGCATCCTATTATTTAGAATGAATTCCGCAATTTTTGTGCACATGGTGCGTTTTTTTCCGTGAAAAAAACGCATTGCGGAAAAAGAAGCAACATGTTCATTAATTTTGCGTAATTCTAGTGTTTTTCCCGCTATATTATTGACCTAGAAAGTTCAGGGAAAAATCGCTGCAAAAATGCGCAAAATCCACGCAAAAAAACGCACCAAAAACGCGCAAAAACCGCATGTTTTTACCGCGAAAAAAGTCTGGTTTTGCTCTGGAAAATTCTGCACACATTCCTGAACGTGTGCACTTAGCCTAAAGAAGCCAATACCGGTGTCACAGCAAGCTTTAGGAATTTCTATTTTTCCGTCCTATTGTTTTTTGTTTTAAATTATTGTTTATCATTTGCTCTTTTGTATTTAACACGAGCGCTCTATACAAAAATGATGTTTTACTTGATTCATTTTTTTGCAGGAGATATTCCACATTATGTACTAAAAGGGAACCTGTCAGCAGGGTTCATGGGTGCCAATAACAATGAGCAGGACTGTAGATAGTGGTAGGTAACACAGGATCCTCCTTTGACAAGTGACATAGCTCATCTCTTCCCCTTCATCCAGTGACCTCATCAAACATACCTAATCAGATACACAAAACTTGTGCCATAGTTCCTGCAACCCACATGGCAAAGCATATTTCTGAATGCTGTTAACAAAGCTGAGAAGCTGCTCAGGCAATATGGCTGCCCCAATAATCACGTGCAGAAAATAAAAAAAATCTACAGTCAAAAATAAAAAAAAAAAAACAACCAGATTTAAAAAATATATATTTTTCAGTATCTGGTTTTAAGTATTTAAAAATACCTAGGTGAGACGTTCCCTTGAGTGCCACATGTGACTAAAGGTGCATTTACACCGCATCATTGGAGTACTCATTTCGCGATAATCTTGCAGTCCAAACGGACTGACAATCACCCTCGTTTTGCTCGTTCTTAAGGTGAAATGATCTTTGGGTTTGTAGAACAGATCATCTTTCTTCTCAGTACATTGTCCTGTGTAAGGTTATGTTCAGAAGTCCGGTAATGATCTCTTAAAAGGATCAAGCAGCAATCTGTTGGCAAAAAAAGTTGTGCAGACACAACTTTTTAGTCCGTTTTTTCAAAAACTGATCTCTGCTATATTTGTTTTTTTAACATTCAAGTCTATGGACAAGGGATCAGTTGTTCTCCCATTTCTAATGAATTTGTTTTTTGCTTGTCCATAGACTTCAATGTTAAGAAAATGGATCCAGCAGAGATCAGTTTTGGAAAAACGGAATAAAAGTTGTGTCTGCACAATTTTTTTTGCCAACAGATTTCTGCTGAATAAGTTCCTGGACATGTGAACATAGACTAAACAGGACCTGTGCTGCTACTACAGAGAATGATGGCAGCTTGTTTATTGAAAAATCTATTACTGATTAGTACTGAAGCATGGTCTACCTGTGAACACAGCCTTTTAAACGACCACTGATTCACAAGTATTTTTTTTTCCAGCATTGGAGTGGCTTTAAATGTAAGGCCTCCTGCATCTTCCCCATTTTTCGACACCACTCCGGTCCCCATGTGCCATCTTGTGACAGTAGCTTCTGACTGGCCAGAATTCCGAAGCTACGTCACAAGGTCTAAATGCAAGTCTATGAGAGCCAGAACTAGGCCAAAACGAGGCTTTCATAGACTTGTATTGAAAAGTGACCTTTGCGACCGCACCATGAAACATTGGAGCTGCAGACAGGTCATTTTTCGCTGGAGACCGACAAGAGCGGAGGCGAAAATAGATGAAAACGCCAGAATGTGAGTATCAGACGGGACAGGTGACTTACATTAAAAGCACCACTCCAAAGGTGCAATAAAAATGTCTGGAGTGGTGCTTTAACGATTGTTTTTTGAGAAGATATGGATCCATGCTCTGAATATCAATTACCCAATCATTCTGTTTTCGTTGAAATAACCTAGCGCCCCAGGGGTTTAACACTGGTTTACTTACCTTCCCTACTGAGAAAACGAGCTCCAACCTGAACATGCATGTGTATGACGAGGTCGGGAGCCATACCCATCAGCTGGATGAGGGCTCTGCATGGTCAGTAAGCGTATAAATTCCTATCCAAACAGTGATGACTTCAATACTAAAATTGCTCATAAACACACAATGACGCTTGATGATGCACAGTAATTTGGGGTGGGGTCTTACTTACAATAATGGCTAACACCCAATTTTTTTCACTTATCGTAACAGTAATTTACAGACTGTAAGAATTGTAAACCATGTTAGCAATTTCCCATTTTTTATTTTGTATGGAGAAGAACATAAAATCTGCAATTTAAATGAAAATATCAAGTCATAAAGAAAAATTACTTCTGAAAATGTAAAGGACAAATAGTAATCTTACATTGCTTTATATATTCCTTGTCAAACTTTCAACATGGACAGTGCTGAAAAGTGTCTGCTCAGCAACCTCGTTCACAATTACATTACCAACGTAGGATCACATTTCCTGGCTGGCATAAAAGTTAGAAACCAAAAATTGTTATAATGATCATGGTTCCAGAAAATGTGAAGTCAATGGTGTATGCAAGACAGCAGCGAAGTGATGTAGGAAGATGCAGGATAGCGTCGCGCCTATACCGGTACATATAAGACAGCAGCGAAGTGATGTAGGAAGATGCAGGATAGCGTCGCGCCTATACCGGTACATATAGTGCGAAAAAGATCTTTGGATTGACAGGAACGCTGGATACCAATCACTGAAAGCCTCCTGAATGTTAGGATAGGCTGACCTACAACTTTTAAAACTCTATTTTTTTTAAGTAAGGAGCCACTGATCAAAATAATGCACAAAAATACCATATAGAAGCCCTGCTTATCACACATGCTCTGTTCACAGCATAACAGAAGTATTGGCACCATTATCAATATCAACGGTTTCATCCGAGAGTCTAGTGTGTATGGGTGCCCCTGACTCTCCCCCGATAAAAGATTTCAAGGGAGATAAAGATAGGCACATCCAATTTCCAATCTCTTTATTTTCTGATTTTGTGACGCAACAGCGACCTAGCTGATCGTCGTTGAATGTCCTGGACCATTTTTTGATCGTTGGTCTCCCGCTGGCCAGCGCGCATCGCTGCGTGTGACAGCGGGAGACCAACGATCAGCGAGCTGGTATCCAATGTACACATCGGGTAACTAAGGGCTGCGCGGCGCCTAGTTACCCGATATGTACCCTAGATACCGGCTCCCAGCTTCTGCTGTAGAGCGCTGAGAGCCAGTATCCAGTGTACATATCGGGTAACTAGGCTCCGCGCAGCCCTTAGTTACCCAATGTGTACATTGAATACCGGCTCCCAGCGCTCTACAGCAGAAACTGGGAGCCGGTATCTAGGGTACATATCGGGTAACTAGGCTCCGCGCAGCCCTTAGTTACCCAATGTGTACATTGAATACCGGCTCCCAGCGCTCTACAGTCACGCAGCCCTTAGTTAGCCGATGTGTACACTGGATACCAGCGTGCTCGCTGGTCCTGATCGCTGGTGAGTCTGCCCATGTGACAGCTCACCAGCGATCAGCTAACGATGTCCCAGCGATCCCATCCAGGTCGGATAGTTGGTGGGATCACTGGGACATTGAAGAGTGTGACGGGACCCTAAGAGATGGTCCTGTTTTGGCATCAGCTTATCTCTTTGTTTTTTAAGATACCAGCCGCAGCCAGAGATGTCAGTGTCCCTCTCATTGAGAACACAGGAGCACTCGGCAGCCCCAGGAAATGTAGCACTAACAACCTCTAAAATCCTGTCGCTGGGATCTCATAAAGGGTATGCCACACTAAGCGAGATCACTAACGAGATCGCACCTGCGTCACCATTTATGACGCAGTAGCGATCTCGTTAGCGACTTTAGCTGTGTGTGACATGTAGCAGCGATGTGGCCCCTGCTGAGATGTCGTTGATCGCTCATGAACGTTCTGAGCCGTTTTTTGGTCGTTGGTGTCCCGCTGGTCAGCCTGAATCGCTGAGTGTGACACCCTTTATGAACGACTTCACCAGCGTCGCAGGTGGGACTAGGTTTTCCCAACGACCGCAGAGGTCGTTATACAGATCGCTGATGAGATGTGTTTGTAATCACAGATCGCTGATGAGATGTGTTTGGAATCACACAGCTAAGTTGCTAACGAGAACGCTACTGCGTCATAAATGGTGACGCAGGTGCGATCTCATTAGCGATCTCGCTTAGTGTGGCATACCCTTAACACCAAAATCCAACTGGTGATGTGGAAAATGGGACAGCTGCTAGAGGGTGCTACACTGAGAAATGCAGCAGGGGGTCCTTTTTTGCGTGATATCTGTAAATTGGAATATGCTCACATTATGGGATAATTTGCATCATACTTGGCTGTGTGTCCTTTACAGATTGCTTAGCTTCATTTCTATCATAGCTATCTCTGCTAACCAGCAGTGGGAAATGTGAAGAAATAATTCAGGGGATTGTCTGGGACTAATCAATTAATGACCTATTCATCATATAGGTAACCGATATCAGATCGGTGGGAATCTGACATCTGGCACCTACACACATTAGCTTAAAGTGAATATACTTTTTTCTGTACAGTGTTGCAGCACAGCAGATATATCGTGTGATTCTGACGTCTCCTTCACGAGTAGATTATTCTTCTACAACACACCTTCTCTAATAACATGAGTCAACAGGAGATAATTTGCTGCTCACAAAGCTGTAATGTCTGTTGTTTGACAGGTAAAAGTAAAAGTTAGTCCAGGGTTCATACTGTATAGTTTTACATTTTGCCTTGAGCACAGAGAAAATGGGGTGCAGCTTTATAGAAGATTTGTCTGCTCTCATGACATGTAAAAAAATAGTATTTCCCATTAAATAACAATTCTGGATGATTTTCCTTGCATTCACTGTCAACTGGTGTATCTTGGGCCCACCAAGGCAAAATCATAATTGGATCCACCATTCAGCCATATAGAAATAAAACAAGATCGCCAATTTGTCACGATTAGCTGCAGCAGCGCGGCCCAGCCCATAAACGCCCCCACACCGACCACTACGACGTGGTGCGCGCGTCCCCTGGGGATGCAATATGGACCCTCTATACCCCAGAGGGGGACCCGGGCCAACCCGAACTAGGGGAGGGCAGAGACCGGGGTTCTGTGGCTGCTGAGCATGTGGACAAGGAAGAGACACGTAGGACTCGATTACACCGCACAACTTCAGGTATAGACAAAGTAAAGTTTACTAAAGTAAAGTCACACAGTACATAAACCAAACATGACTATGCCAGGCTCCCGATTCCACATCTCCCAGAAGGGTACCACCCAATGGACCCCAAGGCACCAACGGATCACCGAGGCACACATAGGCGGGACATCAGGACACAGGCAGAACATCAGGGTACACAAGGTAATCAGGACACAGGCAGGACATCAGGGTACACAAGGACATCAGGGTATATGAGGTCATCAGGACGAAGGCTGGACATCAGGACACAGGCAGGACATCTGGACACGGTGGACATCAGGGTACACCAGGACCTCAGGGTCACCGGCAGACATCAGACAGGGGTCATTCGGTTCCAGATATCCGACACGACCTACAGGCACCACTGCGGTCATCAGTCTCTGGGCATCAGGCTCTGGGCATCGGACCTAATAAGGAATTCAAGCGGGATGGTGCTAGAACCGCAGGATTGCTGGGCCTGCCAGGAGCTAGCACCGCATGGTAGTCAGAGCACAGAGTAGTAGATGCTTATCAGAAACACCGGTTACAAGAGACTCAATGTAACTGGGTACATGGGTCCAGACACGAAACAATTCCAGGAACATAACACAGCAAACACAGTTCAGACAGGGTCAGGTACAGGATCAAGAATTCAGCCCTGGATATACCGCTTCCAGGACAGGCGCCAGAACAGGACAAAACAGGAATCAAGGCAAGGACTATGGTACCAAATCATAGACAGGAGAGGTGCAGGAACACAATCCACACATAGCACAGTTTAGGAGCTTTGTGAGTAGCTCAGGCCCCACCCATAGGGCAGGGGAACTTTATATAGGAGCTGCCCTTCAGCAATTGGCTGGGGACAGCATTTCAAGTACACACACTAACACTGATAAAAACAGGGGAGGTGTGGCCGTGCACGCCCTCAGCACAAACAGAAACCATTACAGCACAATCAGTGCAGGAACTGAGGCTCAGGGCACCTGGCAGCAGCTGTACGCCCAGACACACGTGGAAAGTCATGCACCAGCTGCAAATGACCTCGCAACCCACGGATAGGTTCCAAAGAGGCAACAAGGGACCGCACATGCGGATGGTTATGCAGCAGAGCAAAGACCTAACAACACATGTACGGCTACGCAGCAGAGCAGGGAACTGAGCAGGCTCCATACAGGTAACAGTCAACAGTGTCCCAGCTCAATTAGGGGGAAAGGAGCAAAGGGTTAATGCTAAGACCTGCATTGTCATGCCGATAACCAGGTACAGACAGAACGGCGTGACACAATTGTGTGGTAAAATGTGCTAGTATCATATGAGGCACAATGTTTTTTTAACCAATAACTAGCTAATTTAACTTACTGAACAAGGTTAAGGCCAGAGGGTAAGGCTGAAAAACGCAGTGGTCATCATCGGCCACACGTGTCCTAGTTTGGTCTGATTTGCAAAGTAAATTCACATTTCTATGAATGGGTCCCTAATATGAGTGGATGTAACGTGGTCCGGGGCAGCAGCTGTAGGCAAGATACTCGTCTTCCATAGCCCGGCATGCTACATGAAAATGGGGGTCCTGACTGGGTGTGTGGACTTTGTCTACAGGGGAGCTACACCCTTGCAGGCCGTATGATGCCAGTGACTTTGGCTGGCCAGGACCAGTTGCTGTCAAGTTCACTGAGACCACCACTCAAAAATAAACTTTTACTGAACAACAATATAGGGACTGGTATGTATAATAGATAGCGGGTGCAAATCTTTATGGTCGTTTCTATTAACACATAGAACATCTTCATAAGCATTCTTTCATTCCTTCCTGAACTCACTCGTTCTGCCAGTAATTTACCAGAGGTGGGATCCAGTCCTGGATCCCGTCTCCGGTAAATTACACACTCCATTTATCACTTTTCTCTCATCTCTACGCCAGATCTTGCTATCCTTTGCTTCGGTCTCCTCTCATGTCAGGGACAACCAGTTCATGCGGCTTTGCTCGCTGATCAGACCTTAGGTCTGCCCCTGCTGTACCCTAAGCCCTCTCAGCCTCCTGACAAGAAAGTCTCTCTGTCCCTTCACCTTAGCACCTCCCACTCTAGGCTTCTCCCAACCGTTAACTCTAACTGTCCCTAGCAACCACTTAGTGCTGGACAGAACACAACTCTATCATTATCAGCACACATTACTATACATGCTATGCATCACATCACACTACATTAATACACATATCTTCAAGTGGGGAACGTGGGCAAAACTTCCATCTTCTTACATGGACAGCACACAGATGCCATATGTGTTGCATGCATGTGTTGTCCATGTATAACACAAACATGTGAATTCAACCTGGATCCCCCTCCTACCTATACTTATAAAGAGATTTCTACAAAGTACGCCTAAATGACTTAAGGTACTGCCACACTACACAATCCCGCTAGCGATCTCGTTAGCGTCGCATACTAATGAGATCGCTAGCGGGATTGTTTCTATATCGCTAGTGTCGGCCACATTTAGCGATATCGTTAAGGACGCTATCGCGGTTAGCAAAAAGTACCGCTAAATCGCTAAAAAAGGTGCCACACTTAGCGATATATACTTACCCAGCGGGGCGCCAGCGACGAAAATAGGGTTCGGAACGATTCCAGCGACGAGCGAGATCACAGCAGGAAGCTCGTCGCTGGCAGATGC
>JARQOD010000001.1:767415611-767488703 GCA_033576555.1 Oophaga sylvatica | reverse complement strand
CCCCCAAAATGCTAAATAAACTACTACTACTTATACCAGCACTATACATTTTAGTGTATTAGTGGCTGTGAATTTGTTTTTTAACCCATAAGTAAATGAGGGTGCTTCAGTGCACTGTTATGCACCCCAATTTATATTTTGAGCACTACACTGATCTTGTTTGACTGCGATCACTTCTCCAGAGTGAGTGTTGCCAGAAGCCAGACATCAACCTGCAATCTGTGCATTGACGGAATATCAGTGGCTGCACATAAGAGTTGCCCACCCTCTCCACTTCTCTGAAGCCACTTGCTTGCTACATGTAATACCCCTTTAAGCTGCCTCCATGAGCAGGATGTTTGACAGTTCTTACCTCAATATACCACAGTGCATCCACCCAAATCTTGCTGGGAGATGTAGTGGGATTCAGGAGGATCTTCCTCTTCAGCCATGGGTCAACTCGGGAAACCCCTGTCCACACTCTACATACACTCACAAGGGATGAGGTTGGAACAATTAACAGGTTTATTTATAAAGTAGATAAATGGTGAATATGGTAATGTGGAGCCCAGCTGTGCTTGGATTCCTAATTCCCAGAAGGGTGCACTGAAGGTAACAACCACTAGAGGTCCAATATACACTCACACACCTTCACCCGTCCCTAACACCACCAGAGGGAGCTGTTTAGATAAAAAGGAGGGTGAAGACAGGTAGAACAGGCAGTCACCTCAGGGAGTGCAGTTGAGAGTGAGAAGTAAAGAGAGTTCAGTTAGCTCACAGAGCTGAGCCAGACAGACTGAAGTCTGCAGCCTGCAGTTCAGTTCAATAGAGTGGAGGCTAGTAAAGTGGAACGGAAACCACCCCAGCCTAGTCAGAGCTGAAACTAATGAGTGCAGCTCAGTGAGAAAGCGTGCCGACGCTTAGAGAGCGGCGAAGAGGCAGCCCACCAACTGCCAGTGTGTGATCGTGTGAGGGCCCGGGTAGGCCGAAGGCAAGTGGAGCAAGTGAAGAGAGTATTAGAAGGGACAGAGGAGCCTAATCAGCTCACCCTGATCATTACAACCGGACACCGGGTCCGAGCTTACCGGGATCTTCACGACCCAGTAGGAGATACCGGAGTTCCTGCAAGACTACAAGTCGCAGGAGCCCTTTCGTGCTGATACGTAATTGGGTCAGGAGGACGGAGTTGAGCAGTGCACTGCAAACAGGGACTATGTCCTTCAGGAGGAGGCCCTACCACAAGGTCAGCTGGGCGTAGTATGGAGACGAACTCAGGCCTAGTTTCACACAGGTCAGAGACTTATTATAGGAGACAGGAGGCCCTATACCTACTCAGTGGGAAGAACTGGATGTGCACCCTTCACCCTACAGCGCTCCGGGAAGTGCCTGCAACATCTACAGTAAAAGGTACCAAAGTGACTATTGTGTGTGTGTCCATCTTCTATCACTGCCTGGTTCCCCTCCGTCCTGCACCCCTACACATCCATCTGCCCTGAAGGACTCAGTCTTACCTGTGGAAGGCCTAACATCTTGCTGCATAGTACCAACCCTTCAGTGGATCTGTCCAGCAGTGCTGGTCACCCTGACCAGGTACCACAAGTGGCATCACGAACATTCTACAAACCTTTATTCCCCTGTAAATATCCCCTTTTCAGTGAGCGCCCAGGGCCACGGACCGAGCTGCAGCTACCGTGACATCCCCCATAGAAATCGATGGGCTCGGTGCCGAGTACCCCACGGCCCTGGCGGGCGACTCATCTTTGGCGTCACGAACAGGATTCTGAAGCTCGTATTAAGCGAGTCCTGTGTGCCTGAATTGACTGTTTTGTGCAAAAAGACTGAATTTACTGTTTTTGAGAATTGCCGCCATTTTGCCGCCATGTTCGCACCATGAGGCGCTGGTGAAGAAGAGGGGCGTGAATTCGTGGGCGCACCCCCCCACAGTGGCGTGAAAAATAATGGCCGCCCAGTCTAAGTGTTTCTTTAACATAAGATCATGCCCCACCGCAAAAGAGATCTGCCTCCTCATCCTCCTCAGTGGGAGGAGAAGAACAAGAAAGTCCCGCCTCCACAAAAGAGACTGGTCCCCTCCTGTTGGAAAGTACAGTGTGGACTGGAGCGAGATGGCAGCAGGACAGGAGCCGCTGTGCGGGGGAATGGAAGAGCTGACACTCTTCCCCCACGAAGAAATGCAGCCGATACCTGAGCCATCCCCAGTACCTGGACCAGCGGAGGTGGACGCCGTGCTTAAGGATCTGCCGGCACCGGGCTGAGTTGGAGTACATGGAGCGGAGCTGGCAGGCCCTAAAGCTGCGGCTGCAGCAGAGCCGATCGCTCTCCACCCCGGACGCGCGACTGTCACCCGCACTACCACCAGAGGCTGTAGCTGAAGTCTGGCTGGAAGCCGAACCCAGAGCTGCTGTTCCTGACCCCGCCGAGGACACTGCGGGGGGGGGAGGAGGCTGCGGAGGTCTTGCCCGGACCGGAACACCAGCCAGCCCCGGAACCAGCTGCCGTACATGTGGCAGAAGCATGTTTTCCCCCGGTAGGGATTAAGGAAGAAATTGAACCCGGCGCTATCCAGGTCGATTGGGAGGAGATGGAGCTCCTGGATGACGAGGAGTACGCCAGGAGGAAGGAGAACGAGTGGAGACGCCGGGAGCAGGAGGCGCAGCAGCAGCGTGAGCACCGGGAAGAGCAGCGACTTCACCAGAGGTACCGGGAAAGAGATCTCGCCGACAAGGAGAACGTCCGGCGGGATAAAGGTACGCTCCGGGAGCCACGGCGCCAGGGGGCGGTGCGCGACTTTAAACTCCAGGGGGGCTGGGGTTTCATCCATGAGCCCGGGCTCTACCTGGAGGTCTTTGTTAACCGCCGGGATGTAGAGGCCCATCTGCCTGAAGGACACCGGATAGGGACCTGTTAATAGGGGACTTAGTGACTTACACCCGGCATTGGGGACTCAAGGGATGGTATGCCCTGAATGTCTCCAGGAGCTGTCCCACATCCCCAGAAGCAGGAAACCTGCCCGCGTCCCTACGTCTCAGGCCTCTACAGTTCAAGTGCCTGTCTGCGCACCCGTTCCGCGCCCCACCGAGCTGTTGCATGCCGCTACTGACCGTTCTCCCCCCTGCTGATTCTCACCTGCACGCATTGCAGGTCCCAAGTTCCCGTGAGGCACCAGTCAGGCCTCCGGGAACCCGTGTTGTAAAGGACGCAGAGACACAGGTACCTCGTGAAAAGAGGACTGTAGCCACGCAGACCCCTATAGCGGCCCATGACGTCATGGTGCTCCGTACCAAGAGGCACTACGTGCTTTCAGCACCAGGGGTCGATGATGTCAAAATGCCAAGAGACTCACCTCCCAAGGAGGTCCAATAGAAACCCGGACAGGGTTTACAGTATTGTGAAATAGTTAAAATTGTTGCCGCACCCGGACAGGTGCCTGCTATTTGAATGTTTACATATTTATGCCTTAAAGTATACCCCAGTTGGGTAATGTGTTGTTGCAATATTTTCTCTGAACTGTGTGGCTGAGGACTCTGCCAGCCCAAAAACTCTCTCTGTATATAGTTAGCACTTCGGTGCTCCATCTTGGTTTTACGTAAGCCTTTTCTACCTCAGAATTTAAAAACCCGTTTGGTGTGGCCGAAAGTGAGGTCTGCTACAGAGATCCGGTAAAGTCTTGCAGCCCACCCAGGACCACCGTTTGAGGTTTGGAGCGGGTCCTCCACAAGAATATGTCTACTTGAATTGAGAAGTTATTGATATCTGCACTATACCTGATGTTGGTATTAAAAATGTTATTTATTTATGTAACGGTTCAAGATCCTTACCTCCCGTACATGAAGAATTGAATTGTATAATGTTAATGTTTTTGTTTTAAAAATGTTTTTCAGCCCGGGAGTGCTGAGTTTTACCAGGGGGGATGTGGAGCCCAGCTGTGCTTGGATTCCTAATTCCCAGAAGGGTGCACTGACGGTAACAACCACTAGAGGTCCAATATACATTCACACACCTTCACCCATCCCTAAGACCACCAGAGGGAGCTGTTTAGATAAAAAGGAGGGTGAAGACAGGTAGAACAGGCAGTCACCTCAGGGAGTGCAGTTGAGAGTGAGAAGTAAAGAGAGTTCAGTTAGCTCACAGAGCTGAGCCAGACAGACTGAAGTCTGCAGCCTGCAGTTCAGTTCAATAGAGTGGAGGCTAGTAAAGTGGAACGGAAACCACCCCAGCCTAGTCAGAGCTGAAACTAGTGAGTGCAGCTCAGTGAGAAAGCGTGCCGACGCTTAGAGAGCGGCGAAGAGGCAGCCCACCAACTGCCAGTGTGTGATCGTGTGATGGCCCGGGTAGGCCGAAGGCAAGTGGAGCAAGTGAAGAGAGTATTAGAAGGGACAGAGGAGCCTAATCAGCTCACCCCGATCATTACAACCGGACACCGGGTCCGAGCTTACCGGGATCTTCATGACCCAGTAGGAGATACCGGAGTTCCTGCAGGACTACAAGTCGCAGGAGCTCTTTCGTGCTGATACGTAATTGGGTCAGGAGGATGGAGTCGAGCAGTGCACTGCAAACAGGGACTATGTCCTTCAGGAGGAGGCCCTACCACAAGGTCAGCCGGGTGTAGTATGGAGACGAACTCAGGCCTAGTTTCACACAGGTCAGAGACTTATTATAGGAGACAGGAGACCCTATACCTACTCAGTGGGAAGAACTGGATGTGCACCCTTCACCCTACAGCGCTCCGGGAAGTGCCTGCAACATCTACAGTAAAAGGTACCAAAGTGACTATTGTGTGTGTGTCCATCTTCTATCACTGCCTGGTTCCCCTCCGTCCTGCACCCCTACACATCCATCTGCCCTGAAGGACTCAGTCTTACCTGTGGAAGGCCTAACATCTTGCTGCATGGTACCAACCCTTCAGTGGATCTGTCCAGCAGCGCTGGTCACCCCGACCAGGTACCACAGGTGGCGTCACGAACATTCTACAAACCTTTATTCCCCTGTAAATATCCCCTTTTCAGTGAGCTCCCAGGGCCACGGACCGAGCTGCAGCTACCGTGACATCCCCCATAGAAATTGATGGGCTCGGTGCCGAGTACCCCACGGCCCTGACGGGCGACTCAGTAAGGTGGTGTAGAGGTTAGTACTCACCCAGCTGCGGTTTAAGGTAGGCACGGGAAGCGGTATTGCTGAAATGTTCAGGCAGGTTTATTAAGATTGCATAAACCGCTTAGGAAAGCAAACAAAAAAAGTAGGCTTTTCCTGCACAAAGTGAAAACACAAAGTAAAAAGTCCATACACTATAGCGGGTCCGCCCGCTCACAATAGTGTCCGGATCTTTCCTTAGCACTGACCAACACACAGGAGATCCACACATCTCCAGGCCAGACACTGAATGACACACTTGGTCTCCATTTTATCTGCCAAACCACGCTCCTGGAGTGGGGATATGTGAGCAGTCATTCCCACCCATCTCTTTTGACTGCTCGTCAAACCCAGCCCTGGAATGGCCTAATGACTCTCGCAGCACTATATGTGCTGGAGCAAGCTTTCCGAGCTCACATCACCAAAGCTACCAACTACGATGATACATATCTCCCCTCAAGGAACCGTCTGGCGGCCATCTTACATGGGATAGCAAGTAACAAAAAACCATTAGTATTACACAATCTGCAAGTACATATGCAGTATAGGACTTTGCAGTTAACCTGAATGTTAGGGATGACACTTTCCCTTTAAATCACAACACACACACTCCTAACTAATGCTGATTAAACTATACAGTGGCATGTAAAAGTTTGGGCAACCCTGGTCAAAATTATTGTCATTGTGAACTTAAGCAAGTTGAAGATGAAATTATCTCTAAGAGGCCTAAAATTAAAGATGACACATTTCCTTTGTATTTTAAGGAAAAAATATATATATTGTCAATTTTGCATTTTAAAAATTACAAAAATGATAATGGGCCAATGCAAAACTTTGGCCACCCTTGGAGATTTGTGTGCTCAGATAGCGTTAATCAAGGTTTCAGACCTTAATTAGCCTGTTAAGGTTATGGCTTGTTCACTATCATCGTTAGGAAAGGTCATGTAATACAAATTTCCCAGCTTTATAAAAACCCAGCCATCTCTAACCTTGTGCCAAAAAACAGCAACCATGGGTTCTTCTAAGCAGCTGCCTAGCACTGTGAAAATGATGGAGGCCCACAAAGCAGGAGAAGAAGATGGCACATTTTTTTCAAGTTGCCCTTTGCTTAGTATGAAATGTCATTAAGAAATGGTGGTTAACAGGATCAGTGGTGGTTAAGATAAGGTCTGGATGACCAAGCAAAATTTAGTAAGAGCTGAGCGTAGGATTGCTAGAGAGGCAAAACAGAATCCCCGCTTGACTGCAAAAGACCTTCAGAAAGATTTAGCAGACTCTAGAGTTGTGGTACGTTATTCTACTGTTCAGAGATACCTGCACAAATATGGTTCTTCATGGAAGCTTCATCAGAAGAAAACCTCTCCTGCGTCCTCACCACAAAATTCAGCATCAGAAGTATGCAAAAGAACAACTAAACAAGGCTACTGCATTTTGGAAATAAGGCCTGTGGACGATGAGGTTAAAATAGAACTCTTTGACATAATGATCAAAGGTATGTGTGGAGAAAAAAAAAGCACAGAATTTCAGGAAAAGAACATTTCACCAACCATTAAGCATAGGGATGAATCAATCATACTTTGTTGTGTTGCAGCCAATGGCATGGTGAACATTTCATGGTTAGAGGGAAGGATGGATTCAATGAAATTTCAACAAATTCTTGATGCACACATAGCACCATCTGTAAAAAAGCTGACATTGAAAAGAGGATGACTTCTACAAATGAATAATGATCCATGACACATGTCAAAATCCACAATAGACTACCGCAAAAGGCGCAAGCTGAAGGTTTTACAATGGCCCTCACAGTTTCCTGATCTGAGCGTCATTGAAAATCTGTGCATGCCAGTCGACCCAGGAATCTCACAGAACTGGAAGAATTTTGTAAGGAAGAATAGATAAAAATCCCTCAAATAAGAATTGAAAGATTCTTGGCACGCTACAAAAAGCGTTTACAAACTGTGATACTTTTAAAAGGGGGTGCTACTAGGCACTAACCATGCAGGGTGCCCAAACTTTTGCATCATGCCACTGCAAATGGCTGCAGCAATGGAAACAACACAGTTCAAGTTGGGGCCCTGGCAGAGACCTTTGGTGCACACAACGCCATAGGAACAAGATACCTTCCAAGACTGGTTATATTATAATTCCAAGTGTGTTGAACCACAAGTCCCAGAAATTCTCCCTTATAGATAGCTCAAGTCCCAGCAAGCAACTCTTTGATGTAGTAGTTCTTGAGTCACACAAGGTTCCAGCCTGGAGCTTCAGGATTCAGTTGCTTAGGGATACAAGGTGTAGTTTGTCTCCTTCGTGGGAACCCACAAGAAGGTAGGCGGCCTCGCTGGTCTGTGGTTGTGGTGCAGCTCAAAGGCTTTCTGTCCTCTCACATGGAGCTGCCAAACTATCAGTCAGCACACTGTGCTCTCCTTCTGGATCACTGCTTTCTCCTCAGTAATGGCTGACAACCCTTATGTTCTCTGGTACTGTCTCCTCCCTTCTTCAGCTTGCTCAGCCAATCAGCCCCAGAAAAGTGCCCCCACTACCTAACACCACTGGCATACCTCCCAACCATCCCTGTTATGATTCGGTAGCTGAGGAGTGTAGGCAAAAAGGCAATATACCAGAGAAGTTGGAATCTATGAGATTGCAGTACCCTGACTAACCACCACAACTAGAGGCAGCCGTGGAGCGTTCCTACGTTGGTCCTAGACGCCTCGTCACAGCCTGAGAAACTAACTACACCTAAAGATAGAAATAGGAAAGCTATCTGCCCCGGAGCAGAACCCCAAAGATAATAGCAAGCCCCCAAACATGTAATGGCGGTTAGACAAGACGAAATACTGACACATACAGAAAATAGTATGAGCAAACGTTGGGCCCAAACTAACCAAACAGAAAAGGACAGGAAGGGCACCCACTGCAATCCCAAAAAAACCCTGAAAGCTCCAACTCTACTAATTTCAAAAACACCTGAGATCACACGACCTCTACCACCTAAATTAGTTCTCTGGTGTAACAAAATCAAAACAGCAGCCACTGAAAAAACTGGAAAAAGCAAAAGTACAAACATCAGTGGCTGAACTAAACTGAGAGGGCAAAAGCCCCCTGAGGGGACCCAGAAGGCCCCCACAGAAGTGCAGGACAAAATGCAAAAATCAAGCACAGAAACAAAAAGAAGAAAATGTCTTATCTGTTAGAAGGAGATGCAGACACGACACAGCAGGCTACAAGGGAAACTGGAATCAAGGATTCAGACCAGAACAATTGATCACCGGCAACCCTGATGGGAAGGTGACTCCCTTATATAAGACCAGTCAGTAACACCTGATTCCCAGTCCTCACAATCTTCACTGAACAGACCAGTACCGCTTGTAACCACCAGAGGGAGCCTCTGCTCAGAACTCATCTCAAGCCCATTCACAACACATCCCGAATTGAGCGGGACAGTCCCGATTCCGACCCTCCCACCCGCTCAGCTCCGTACACACAGGGCTCCGTGCTTTAGCCGTGTGTGTACGGAGCGGAGCAGAGCCATGTGTGTACGGGGTGTACGGAGTGGAGCCGCGTGTGTATGGAGCGGAGCCGCATGTGTACGGAGCAGAACCGTATGTGTATGAGGTGTATGGTGCAAAGCCGCATGTGTACAAGGTTTACAGAGTGAAGCCATGTGTTTACAAGGTGTACAGAGCATGGCTGCATGTGTACAAGGTTTACGTAGTGGAGCCATGTGTGTACTGAGTGGAGCCGTGTGTGCACGAGGTGTACAGAGCGGAGCAGCATGTGTACGAGGTTTACGGAATGAAGCTGTGTGTGTACTGAGTGGAGCCGTGTGTGCGCGAGGTGTATGGAGTGGAGCCGTGTGTGCGCAAGGTGTACGGAGTGGAAGCTGTTGTGAATGTGCTAGAAATGAATTCTGAGCAAAAGCTCCCTCTGGTGGTTACAAACAGTACTGAACTATCCAATGAAGATTGTGAAGATTGGCGATCAGGTGTTACTGACTGGTGTTATATAAGGGAGGTTCCCTCCCATCAGGGTTGCCGGTGATCAATTGTTCTGGTCTCATCTTTGATTCCTGTTCACTTTGTAGCTTGCTGTTTCTTGCCTGCATCTTCTGCTAACAGATAAGTCATTTTCTTCTTTTAGTTTTTTGTGCTTGCTTTTTGCATTTTGTCCTGCGCTTCTGTGGGGGTCTGCCGGGTCCCCTCCGGGGGCTTGTGCTCCTCTCAGTTTAGTTCAGCCACTGTTGTTTGTTCATTTGCCTTTTCCAGTTTTTTCAGTGGCTGCTGTTTAGTTTTGTTACACCAGAGAACTAATTTAGGTGGAAGAGGTCGTGTGATCTCAGGTGTTTTTGTAATTAGTAGAGTTGGTACTTTTCAGGGTTTTTTGGGATTGCAGTAAGTGTCCTTCCTATCCTTTTCTATTTAGGAAGTTTGGGCCCCAACGTTTGCTCATACTATTTTCTGTCTGTGTCTGTATTTTCCTCTTGTCTAACCGCCATTACATGTTTGGGGGCTTTCTATGTTCTTTGGGGATCTGCTCCGGGGCAGATAGTTTTCCTCTTTCTGTCTTTAGGTGTAGTTAGCTTCTCAGGCTGTGACGAGGCGTCTAGGACCAACGTAGGTACGCTCCACGGCTGCCTTTAGTTGTGGTGGTTAGTCAGGGTACTGCAATCCCATAGATTCCAACCTCTCTGGTGTATTTCCTTTTTTGCCTGCTCTCCTCAGCTACCAAATCATAACAGTATCACCGGCCCAAAAACTGATATTTGTATGGTACTCACAGAAGGGAAAAATAGTGTTAAAGAAAGAAGATTGTCAGAGTTGTCAGAGATTTTTTTTTTTTTCCCTCTGTTTCTCTGAATGCTGAGGAGGATTTTTTTTTCTCTCAATGGAGTTTGCACAGTTGTCTGGCCGTGTGGATCAGCTTGCCACTGAAGTTCGGAGTATTGCTACCTATCTTGCGAGGTTGCCTGTTGTGGAACCTAGGATTCCCATGCCAGATTTGTTTTTAGGGGATCGAGCTAAATTTCTGAATTTCAAAAATAACTGTTAGTTGTTTTTTGCCTTGAAATCTAAGTCCTCAGGGAACGCAGCACAGCAGGTTCAAATTGTCATCTCTCTCCTGCGCGGCGATCCTCAGGATTGGGCTTTTGCCCTAACACCTGGGGATCCTGTTTTGAGTAATGTTGATGCATTTTTTCAGGCTCTGGGGTTATTGTACGATGAGCCTAATGTCACTGATCAAGCTGAAAAAGCCTTGTTGGCATTAAATCAGGGGCTTGAGGACGCTGAGTTATACTGTCAGAGATTCCGAAGGTGGGCAGTCCTGACCAAATGGAATGATGATGCTTTGGCAGCCCTTTTTCGGAAGGGTCTGTCAGAGAATGTAAAGGATGTTATGGTGGGATTCCCTGTCCCCTCTGGTCTCAATGATTCTATGTCTTTAGCGATTCAAATTGACAGACGTTTGTGTGAGCGTAGAGGTATGCGTGGAACAGTGTTGCCTTGTGAACCAGCTTCTGAAACCATGCAGTGTGATAGAGTGGCTTCTGGGGCACAGCGTCATGAGTTTCGTAAACGCAATGGGTTATGTTTCTACTGTGGTGATGCCTCTCATGCTATTTCAGTCTGCCCTAAGCGGGGAAGACGTTTTGCACGTTCAGTTGTCTTGGGTAGTGTTCAGACTAAATTTTTGTTGACTGTTACCATGATTTGCTCCCTGTCCACATTTTCTGCTCAGGATTTTATTGATTCGGGAGCAGCTATTAACCTGATGGATTTTGATTTTGCTAAACGTTGTGGGTTTCCCTTGATACCCCTACGGAAGTCTATTCCCCTACTGGGGATCGATTCTATCCCTTTGGCTGAGAATAAACCTCAGTTCTCTACTCAGGTGATAATGAGGGTTGAACCTGATCATCAGGAGAGTTGCAAATTTTTGGTGCTGTATAATCTGCATGACATTATCGTACTGGGTTTCCCTTGGTTACAGTCTCATAATCCTGTTTTGGATTGGAAATCTGTGTCTGTAACCAGTTGGGGCTGCCAATGTGTTAATACCAACACTCCTGTTTTTTCTGCCTCCCCCCAGGCTCAGGATGTTCCTGACTTTTTGACTGATTTTTCTGATGTGTTTAGTGAAAGTAAATCTGCATTCTTGCCCCCCCATAGGAGCTATGACTGCGCTATTGAATTAGTGCCTGGTAGTAAATTCCCTAAAGGTCGCCTTTTTAACTTGTCTGTACCTGAACATGACGCTATGCGGTCTTATATCAAGGAGTCATTGGAGAAGGGTCATATCAGACCATCCTCTTCACCCTTGGGTGACGGTTTTTTCTTTGTGGCCAAAAAGGATGGTTCATTAAGGCCATGTATTGATTATCGTCTCTTGAACAATATCACTGTGAAATATCAATATCCATTACCCTTGATTTCTGACCTGTTTTCCAGGGTGAAAAGTGCTACTTGGTTTACCAAGCTTGACCTCAGGGGGGCATATAACCTTATTCGCATTAAGCACGGGGATGAATGGAAGACGGCATTTAATACCCCAGAGGGGCATTTTGAGTACCTAGTGATGCCCTTTGGGCTCACTAATGCTCCTTCTGTCTTCCAGTCCTTCATGAATGACATTTTCAGGGATTTTGTGGATAAATTTCTGATTGTTTATTTGGATGATATCTTGATTTTTTCCAATGACTGGGACTCTCAAGTGAAACATGTTCGGACTGTGTTCCAGATTTTGAGAGAGAATGCTCTGTATGTGAAGGGATCAAAGTGTCTTATTGGCGTACAGAGGATCTCATTTCTGGGATTAATTTTGTCCCCATCTGTTATTGAAATGGACCCGGTCAAGGTTCAGGCCATCTGTGATTGGGTCCAACCTACTTCATTAAAGGCTCTTCAAAGATTCTTGGGTTTTGCCAATTTTTATCGTAAATTTATTGGTAATTTCTCTGTTATTTTTAAACAATTGACTGATTTGACCAAAAAGGGTTCTGATGTGGTGAATTGGCCTCCTGAGGCAGTCTCTGCGTTTCAGGAACTTAAGCAGAGATTCACTTCTGCTCCTGTTCTACGGCAGCCTGATGTTTCTCTGCCATTTCAGGTGGAGGTTGATGCCTCTGAAATTGGGGCAGGTGCCGTTTTGTCCCAAAGAGATCCAGAGACCTCTAAAAGTAACCCTTGTGCCTTTTTCTCTCGAAAATTTTCTCCAACTGAACGTAATTATGACGTGGGTAATCGGGAGTTATTGGCCATGAAGTGGGCTTTTGAAGAGTGGAGACATTGGCTGGAGGGAGCCAAACATCAGGTGGTGGTCCTCACGGACCATAAGAATCTGGTTTATCTGGAATCAGCCAAGCGACTTAATCCTAGACAGGCCAGGTGGGCCTTGTTTTTCACACGTTTTAATTTTGTGGTTTCCTTTCTTCCTGGCACTAAGAATGTTAAGGCGGATGCCCTCTCGAGGAGTTTCCTTGTGGACTCTCCTGAGTTATCTGATCCTGCTGTTATTTTGAAAAATTGTGTAGTTCTTTCCGCCATCTCGCCCAATTTGAGACTGGCTCTGGAAGGGTGTCAGGAGGATAAACCCGAGCGCTGCCCTATTGGGAAATTGTTTGTCCCAGACCGGTGGAAAAAGAGTGTGATGTCTGAGATTCATTGTTCCGCGTTGGCCGGTCATCCCGGAATTTTTGGTACCAGAGACTTGGTTAGTCGGTCCTTTTGGTGGCCTACTTTGTCTCGTGATGTCAGGGAATTTGTGCACTCCTGCGGGACTTGCTCTCGCTCCAAGCCTTGCTCTCGCTCTAGTGGTTTGTTGATGCCATTGCCTGTGCCCAAGAGACCATGGACCCATATCTCTATGGATTTCATTTCCGACCTCCCTGTTTCTCAGAGAATGACCGTTATCTGGGTGATTTGTGATAGGTTTTCCAAAATGATACATCTTGTGCCATTACCTAAGTTGCCTTCCTCCTCTGAATTGGTGCCTTTGTTCCTTCAGCACGTGGTTCAGTTACACGGCATCCCTGAGAACATTGTGTCTGACAGAGGAGTCCAGTTTGTTTCCAGATTTTGGAGGACTTTTTGTTCTAAACTTGGTGTTCAATTGTCTTTCTCCTCGGCTTTTCATCCTCAGACCAATGGACAAACTGAGAGAACAAACCAGACATTGGAGACTTATCTGAGATGCTTTGTGTCTGCTGATCAGGATGACTGGGTGTCTTTTTTGCCTTTGGCTGAGTTTGCTCTTAATAATAGGGCTAGCTCTGCCACTTTGATGTCTCCATTTTTCTGCAATTTTGAGTTTCACCCTCGATTTTCTTCAGGACAGATGGAGGCTTCTGTCTGTCCAGGTGTTGACTCTGTTGTGGAGCGTATGCAGCAGATTTGGGACCAGGTAGTGGAGAGGTTGTCCCTCTCTCAGGAGAGGGCCCAGCGGTTTGCCAACCGGCATAGGACTGATGGTCCTCGGTTTGAAGTGGGGAACTTGGTCTGGTTGTCCTCAAGAAATATCCCTATGAGAGTTGCATCTCCTAAGTTTAAGCCTAGGTTCATTGGACCTTATAAGATCATGGAGATTCTTAAGGGTATGCCACACTGAACAATATCGCTAACGGGATCGCTAAAAAACGTCACTATTTAGCGATCCCGTTAGCGATGTTGTTCAGTGCGGCAGCTGCCAGCGACGAGCTTCCTGCTGTGATCTCGCTCGTCGCTGGAATCGTTCCGGACCCTATTTTCTCGTCGGCGCTCCCGCTGGGTAAGTATATATCGCTAGTGTGGCACCTTTTCTTAGCGATTTAGCGGTACTTTTGTACCGCTAAAGTCGTTAAGAAGATCGCTAACGGCGATAGCGCCGTTAACTATATCGCTAAATGTGGCCGCACTTAGCGATATAGAAACAATCCCGCTAGCGATCGCATTAGTATGCGTCGTTATCGTGATCGCTAGCGGGATTGTTTAGTGTGGCAGTACCTTTAATCCTGTTTCCTTTCGTTTACTTCTTCCAGGGACATTTAAGATCCATAACGTGTTCCACAAGTCCTTATTGAAGAGGTTTGTCGAGCCAGTGGTTCCTATGGCTGTGCCTCCTGACCCTGTTTTGGTTGAGGGCAATCTGGAGTATGTGGTTGAGAAAATATTGAATTCTCGTTTTTCTAGACGGAAACTCCAGTATTTGGTTAAGTGGAGAGGTTATGGTCAGGAGGACAATTCTTGGGTGTTTGCTTCGGACATCCATGCTAGGAGACTCATCCGTGCGTATCACAGAGCTCATCCTGACCGACCTGGTTGCTCAAATGAGGGTTCGGTGACCCCTCCTCAAGGGGGGGTACTGTTGTGAATGTGCTAGAAATGAATTCTGAGCAGAAGCTCCCTCTGGTGGTTACAAACAGTACTGAACTATCCAATGAAGATTGTGAAGATTGGCGATCAGGTGTTACTGACTGGTGTTATATAAGGGAGGTTCCCTCCCATCAGGGTTGCCGGTGATCAATTGTTCTGGTCTCATCTTTGATTCCTGTTCACTTTGTTGCTTGCTGTTTCTTGCCTGCATCTTCTGCTAACAGATAAGTCATTTTCTTCTTTTAGTTTTTTGTGCTTGCTTTTTGCATTTTGTCCTGCGCTTCTGTGGGGGTCTGCCGGTCCCCTCCGGGGGCTTGTGCTCCTCTCAGTTTAGTTCAGCCACTGTTGTTTGTTCATTTGCCTTTTCCAGTTTTTTCAGTGGCTGCTGTTTAGTTTTGTTACACCAGAGAACTAATTTAGGTGGAAGAGGTCGTGTGATCTCAGGTGTTTTTGTAATTAGTAGAGTTGGTACTTTTCAGGGTTTTTTGGGATTGCAGTAAGTGTCCTTCCTATCCTTTTCTATTTAGGAAGTTTGGGCCCCAACGTTTGCTCATACTATTTTCTGTCTGTGTCTGTATTTTCCTCTTGTCTAACCGCCATTACATGTTTGGGGGCTTTCTATGTTCTTTGGGGATCTGCTCCGGGGCAGATAGTTTTCCTCTTTCTGTCTTTAGGTGTAGTTAGCTTCTCAGGCTGTGACGAGGCGTCTAGGACCAACGTAGGTACGCTCCACGGCTGCCTTTAGTTGTGGTGGTTAGTCAGGGTACTGCAATCCCATAGATTCCAACCTCTCTGGTGTATTTCCTTTTTTGCCTGCTCTCCTCAGCTACCAAATCATAACAGGAAGCGTGTGTGTACGAGGCATACAAAGCGGAACCGTGTGTGTATGAGGTGTGCAGAGTCGTGCTTGTACAAGGTGTATGGTGGGGAGCATTCATACCTCCCAACCATCCCAGAAACAGCGGGACAGTCCCGATTTTGAGAGGCTGTCCCGGCCGGAAGCTTACTTTTTCCGTGGACACAGGAGTACATGGCGGAGCCCCGAGGAGCACTTTAAAATTCGGACGTGACGTTCCACCGAAAGTGACGTGCTAGAAGCTGACAGGAAATGAGGTAATTTCAGGAGGAGATCGTGACGGAACCATGGAAGCACTTCAGGGAATGCTTCAGATCCATCACCGTGTCCTCCTCCGACAGCGCGGACAACGGGATCGCCTTGGACTCGGGGATGTCGGCCATGTGAGCGGATCATGATATGTCCTGCATCAGGAGGCTCAGGTGGGCACTACAATGGGAGCCAGGCTGCTATAGTATCTGTATAGAATCTGTCTTTCTTTCTCTCTCTGTTTCTTTCTCTCTCTCTGTTCTTTATTTCTCTCTGTTCTTCCTTTCTCTCTCTGATCTTTCTTTCTTTCTCTCTCTATTCTCTTTCTTTCCCCTTTTTTTCTTTCCCATCTTTCTTTCTCCCTCTCTTTTCTTTCTTTCTTTCCCCTCTTTCTTTTTTCTCTCTGTTCTTTTTTTTCTGCCTACTCTTTCTCTGTTTTCTTTCTTTCTCTCTGTTCTTCTTTCTCTCCTTTCTTTCTTTCTCTTTTTTCCCCTTTCTTTCTCTCTAATCTTTCTTTCTTTCTCTCTCTGTTCTTTCTTTCTGTATGTTCTTCCTTTTTCTCTCTGTGTGTTCTTTCTTTCTTTCTCTGTTCTTTCTTTCCCCTCTTTCTTTCTTTCTCTCTCTGTTCTTTCTTTTCCCTCTTTCTTTCTTTCTCTCTGTTCTTTCTTTCCCCTATTTCTTTCTCTCTCTGTTCTTTCTTTCTTTACCCTTTCTTTTTTCTCTCTGTCTGTTCTTTTGTTCTGTCCCCTCATTCTCTCTGTTTCTTTCTCTCTCTCTGTTTCTTTCTTTCATTCTTTCTTTCTTTCTTTCTCTCTGTTCTTTCTTTCCCATTTTTCTTTCTTTCTCTCTCTGTTCTTTCTTTCCCATTTTTCTTTTTCTTTCCACTCTTTCTTTCTCTCTTTGTTCTTTCTTTCCCCTTTCTTTTCTTCTCTCTCTCTGTTTATTCTTTCTGTCCCCTCTTTCTTTCTCTGTTTCTTTCTTTCTGTTTCTTTCTCTCTATCTCTCTGTTCTTTCTTTCTCTGCTCTTTCTTTCCCCTCTTTCTTTCTTTATTTCTTTCTCTATTCTTTCTTTCCACTCTTTCTTTCTTTATTCTTTCTTTCCCCTCTTTCTTTCGTTCTCTATTCTTTCTTTCTCTCTGTTCTTTCTTTCCCCTTTCTTTCTCTCTCCCTCTCTGTTCTTTCTTTCCCCTCTTTTTTTCCTCTCTCTCTGTTCTTTTTTTCTGTCCCTCTTTCTTTCTCTCTGTTCTTTTTCTTTCTCTCTGTTCTTTCTTTATTTCCCCTTTCTTTCTTTCTCTGTTTTCTTTTTTCTCTCTCTGTTCTTTCTTTCTTTTCTACAGTACCAGCCACTGTGCCCATAATGCCAGCCACTGATCCCATAATGCCAGCCACTGTGCCCTCAGTACCAGTCAGTGTGATCAGCAGTACTAAATGGGTGTAGTTGGGGCGTGGACATGGGTGTGATTAGTTGTAAAATGGGTGTGGTTGGGGCATGGCCTAAAATTTTCCCGTCAGCACCCACAGAACAGTGCCCCCACTACCTAACACCAGCAGTCACAGCACCCCCAGAACAGTTTTCCCACTACCAAACATGAGCAGTCACAGCATCCCCAGAACAGTGCCCCAATACCTAACAGCAGCAGTCATAGCACCCCCAGAACAGTGCCCCAACTACCTAACACCAGCAGTCACAGCACCCCCAGAACAGTGCTCCCACTACCAAACACCAGCAGTCACAGCACCCCCAGAACAGAGTCCCAAAACCTAACAGCAGCAGTCATAGCTCCCCAGAACAGTGCCCACACTACCTAACATCAGCAGTCACAGCACCCCCAGAACAGTACCTAACACCAGCAGTCATAGCACCCCCAGAACAGTGCCCGCTACCTAACACCAGCAGTCATAGTACCCCTAGACAGTGCTTCCACTAACTAACAGCAGCAGTCATAGCACCCCCAGAACAATGACCCAGCTACCTAACATCAGCAGTCATTGCACCCCGAGAACAGTGCCCCCACTACCTAACACCAGCAGTCATAGCACCCCAGAACAGTGCCCCCACTAATTAACACCAGCAGTCACAGCACCCCGAGAACAGTGCCCCCACTACCTAACACCAGCAGTCACAGCACCCCTAGAACAGTGCCCCAAAACCTAACAGCAGCAGTCATAGCACCCCAGAACAGTGCCCCCACTACCTAACACCAACAGTCACAGCACCCCAGAACAGTACCTCCCTACCTAATACCAGCAGTCATAGCACCCCCAGAACAGTGCCGTGCTACCTAACACCAGCAGTCATAGCACCCCCAGGACAGTGCTTCCACTACCTAACAGCAGCAGTCATAGCACCCCAGAACAATGCCCCAGCTACCTAACATCAGCAGTCATAGCACCCCCAGAACAGTGCCCCCACTACCTAACACCAGCAGTCACAGCACCCCCACAACAGTGCCCCGACTACCTAACACCAGCAGTCACCAGCACCCCAGAACAGTGCCTCCCTTCCTAACACCAGCAGTCACAGCACCCCGAGAACAGTGCCCCCACTACCTAACATCAGCAGTCATAGCACCTCCAGAACAGTGCCCCCACTAATTAACACCAGCAGTCACAGCACCCCAGAACAGTGCCCCTCTACCTAACACCAGCAGTCACAGCACCCCTAGAACAGTGCCCCCACTACCTAACACCAGCAGTCATAGCACCCCCAGAACAGTGCCCCCACTAATTAACACCAGCAGTCACAGCACCCCGAGAACAGTGCCCCCACTACCTAACACCAGCAGTCACAGCACCCCTAGAACAGTGCCCCAAAACCTAACAGCAGCAGTCATAGCACCCCAGAACAGTGCCCCCACTACCTAACACCAACAGTCACAGCACCCCAGAACAGTACCTCCCTACCTAATACCAGCAGTCATAGCACCCCAGAACAGTGCCGTGCTACCTAACACCAGCAGTCATAGCACCCCCAGGACAGAGCTTCCACTACCTAACAGCAGCAGTCATAGCACCCCCAGAACAATGCCCCAGCTACCTAACATCAGCAGTCATAGCACCCCAGAACAGTGCCCCCACTACCTAACACCAGCAGTCACAGCACCCCCACAACAGTGCCCCGACTACCTAACACCAGCAGTCACCAGCACCCCCCAGAACAGTGCCTCCCTTCCTAACACCAGCAGTCACAGCACCCCGAGAACAGTGCCCCCACTACCTAACATCAGCAGTCATAGCACCTCCAGAACAGTGCCCCCACTAATTAACACCAGCAGTCACAGCACCCCCAGAACAGTGCCCCTCTACCTAACACCAGCAGTCACAGCACCCCTAGAACAGTGCCCCCACTACCTAACACCAGCAGTCACAGCACCCCGAGAACAGTGCCCCTACTACCTAACACCAGCAGTCACAGTACCCCCAGAACAGTGCCCCACTACTTAACACCAGCAGTCATAGCACCCTAGAACAGTGCCCCCACTACCTAACACCAGCAGTCATAGCACCCCCAGAACAGAGCCCCCGCTACCTAACACCAGCAGTCACAGCACCCCGAGAACAGTGCCCCCACTACCTAACACCAGCAGTCATAGCACCCCCAGAACAGTGCCCTCACTAATTAACACCAGCAGTCACAGCACCCCGAGAACAGTGCTCCCACTACCTAACACCAGCAGTCATAGCACCCCCAGAACAGTGCCCCCACTAATTAACACCAGCAGTTACAGCACCCCCAGAACAGTGCCCCTCTACCTAACACCAGCAGTCACAGCACCCCTAGAACAGTGCCCCCACTACCTAACACCAGCCATCACAGCACCCCAGAACAGTACCCCCACTACCGAAACCAGCAGTCATAGCACCCCTAGAACAGTGCAAACGTCTACCGAAACCAAGTCATAGCACACCCAGAACAGTGCCCCCACTACCTAACACCAGCAGTCACAGCACCAACAGAACAGTGCCCCCACTACCCAACATCAGCAGTCATAACTCCCCAGAACAGTGCCCCACTACCTAACACCAGGAGGCATAGCACCCCCAGAACAGTGCCCCCACTATCTAACACCAGCAGGCATAGCACCCCCAGAACAGTGCCCCCATTACCTAACATCAGCAGTCACAGCACCACCAGAGCAGTGCCCCCACTACCTAACATCAGCAGTGATAACTGCCCCAGAACAGTGCCCCACTACCTAACACCAGCAGGCATAGCACCCCCAGAACAGTGCCCCCACTATCTAACACCAGCAGGCATAGCACTCCCAGAACGGTGCCCCCACTACCTAACACCAGCTGTCATAGCACCCCAGAATAGTGCCCCCACTACAGAAACCAGCAGTCATAGCACCCCCAGAACAATGCTCCTTCTACTGAAACCAACAGCCATAGCATACCTAGAACAGTGCCCCGAATATTGAACACCAACAGTCACAGCACCCCCAGAAAAGTGCTCCTACTACCGAAATCAACAGTCATAGCACACCCAGAACAGTGCCCCCACTACCTAACACCAGCAGTCATAGCACCCCCAGAACAGTGCCCCCACTACCTAACACCAGCAGACAAACTTCAAAGAACACATGCCCATATATCCCAAATTACAAGTAATGTATAAATGTCATGAACCAACATATGGTGAGCATGCTCAAATGGACAATATTGAATGGACAATCGCTTAATAATAAACTCCCAATGAAAAACACGATCAAAAATTCCCAAACACAATTATAAAGTACAAAAAAGCTTTATTTAAATCACAAAAATATAGGGGAGCAAGGTGGGGAAATCTCCATACCACTTGGCACTCATGGAAGCAAAAAGGACACACATGGGGAAAGGACTAAATAATAATTAATCCTTTCAAAGCAAACATTAGCAAGTGCAGACAGGTTTAATATGTTAAGGCAATATTGCAACATCCCAATTGGCCAATATCACGAACGAGTAGATAGTAAAAATAAAATTAAGATTACTAAATAGCAAAGCATGTTCTGATCTGGGAAAACAAGAGTCTAGAAATATAGACAAAATTAACATTCATAGGCAATATTGCTACATCCCAATTGACCAGGGTCACGAGCAGGTGAATAATTGTAATTAAAGTTATACAGTTAGCAAAACATATGTATACCTGTTCAGACACGAGATAGCTGCCCAGTGCGTCCACCCCCGACGCGCGTTTCGGCTTATGTGCCACCAGCAGTCATAGCACCCCAAAACAGAGCCCCACTAACTAACACCAGCAGTCATAGCACCCCCAGGACAGTGTTCCCACTATCTAACAGCAGCAGTCATAGCACCCCCAGAATAATGCCCCAGCTAGCTAACATCTGCAATCATAGCACCCCCAGAACAGTGCCTCACTACCTAACACCAGCAGTCACAGCACCCCCAGAACAGTGCCCTCACTACCTAACACCAAGTTACAGCACCCCAGAACAGTGCCCCCCTACCTAACACCAGCAGTCACAGCTCCCCTGAAGTGTCCCCACTACCTAACACCAGCAGTCATAGCACCCCAGAACAGTGCCCCCCTACCTAACACCAGCAGTCACAGCTCCCCCTGAACAGTGCCCCCCTACCTAACACCAGCAGTCACAGCTCCCCCAGAACAGTGCCCCCCTACCTAACACCAGCAGTCATAGCTCCCCCAGAGCAGTGCCCCCACTACCTAACACCAGCAGGCATAGCACCCCCAGAACAGTGCCCCCACTACCTAACACCAGCAGGTATAGCACCCCCAGAACGGTGCCCCCAATACCTAACAACAGCCATCACAGCACCCCAAGAACAGTGTCCCCACTACCAACACCAGCAGTCATAGCACCTCCAGAACAGTGCCCCCAATACCGAACACCAGCAGTCATAGCACCTCCCGAACAGTGCTCCTTCTACCGAAACCAACAGTCATAGCACACCCAGAACAGTGCCCCGAATACTGAACACCAACAGTCACAGCACCCCAGAACAGTGCTCCTACTACCGAAATCAACAGTCATAGCACACCCAGAACAGTGCCCCCACTACCTAACACCAGCAGTCATAGTTCCCACCGGAAGATTGCCCCCACTACCTAGCACCAGCAGTCATAGCACCCCCAGAAGAGTGCCCCCACTACCTAGCACCAGCAGTCATAGCACCCCCAGAACAGTGCCCCCACTACCTGTGATGAAAACGGAGGCACGGGAGATACGGCTTATGATAACACCGCTGCCACCAATGTGATGAAAAAGCAGCAAACAAGTCTATTGACCTTACACTTTACTGCAGGGGGGCTTATTTTAGTTATCCCACCGCTGCCACCAATATGTCATGAACTGCAGGGATTTATGTATATCCCACTTTCCAGTTCCGCTTAGGAACTCGCAGCTCTCCGGCGCCCCCTTTACCCTCAGGTCAGTCAGGGAACTGCACCTAGGATAATTAGTCGCCGGACGGGCCTGCTTGGATGTGTACTGGCTATTAGTCATGCTGCAGCGAGGGAATTATAACTACTCCTAGCCGCAGCCAGGCAATACGCTTATAAAACCCGTTCCGTCACTGCCAGCTTTACCCAATGCCCAATACACACTTGCTGCCACCAGCCGCTGGTTCTAGAATGTGGGGCAGGGGCCACCCCAATTTCGTAGCGTAATTCCCTTCGGAGGATGTGACAGTACGTTGTAGAGCAAGGAGAAACGGAACTAGTAATTTTATATATTTTACTCCAAAAAGTTAGGCAGTGTTTACAAAAAGGTATAAAAGATATTATAATATGAGACAATTAAAGTGTGTACAAGACAATTACAATATAAAGAGCATGAATGGAAGAAAAAACTCAGTTGCTTAGGTCATTTCAGGCAAACCATGCGGTCGGAGGATGGGCGATATGTCACAGTGCATTACACCATTACATGTACCTCTGTGTATCAGGTTTCCCAGGCGAAGACTCCTGCCAAATGACCTGACACTACCTTGTACCTTATACCCCCTGGTCGTAACATCACTGAAGTGGGTGAAGCTATGGAAGCACTCCTCTTTTCTCAGAATGAACATTTTGCTACAAAACTTCTGAATTACATAACTAAGAGAGGGGACCTCGCACGGCAACTCACAGCGCATCATCTTACTCAGCAT
Organism: Oophaga sylvatica; assembly: GCA_033576555.1. NCBI lineage: Eukaryota > Metazoa > Chordata > Amphibia > Anura > Dendrobatidae > Oophaga > Oophaga sylvatica. The sequence continues at coordinate 767,466,008 of JARQOD010000001.1, read as the reverse complement.
GACGTTGGTGTTCCTTTAAGTCTAAACATGAAGTACCTGTAACAATCCTGCTGACATGACTGCATGGCCTCCCATCCCTCACACACCTACTTGCTCACTGCTCCAGGTCATGCTGTGATTTCTGTCTGCTGCCAGCTCCAGGCTCTATTCCTCTGGCTTTCTATCTGTGCTCTGCATGTCTCCTGGCTGTTTCCATAGGGGGCGGCGCCAGAACTCTCTGGTCCTTATGGAGTCAGGGTGCACCTGACTGACCAATTACCATTAGTCCTCTAGTATTTAAGGCAGCTCCACCCTGTGGATCTTGCCTGTGCAATGTGTTAACTCAGTATCTTGCTGCTGAGCTGCCAGGTCTTGCTTTGTGTTCCTCCATCTTGGAGGCCTCACTCCTAGCTTTGCCTTGTATCTGTTTGTCGCCCTCCAGGAGGCAGTATATCCTGGTCCCAGTGTCTTTGTCCCTGTACCTTGTCTAGTGTCATTACCTTGTCTGAACTCTGTCCTACCTTTGTCTCTTGGTTTCCTTGTCTGTAGTTTCTTCCCTGTTGTGTCTTGCCTTGTGGTCTCTCTGTATCTCTCTCTGCCTCTTGTCCGCACTCCTGCGGTTCTGCTTTGCTACTGCAGCAATCTCTTGCTGCAGCTCCTCTCCGCATATCTTGCGGTTCCGCTCTGCTTCACTACTGCAGCTGCAGCAATCTCTTGCTGCCGCTCCTCTCCATATATCTTGCGGTTCCGCTCTGCTTCGCTCCTGCAGCTGCAGCAATCTCTTGCTGTAGCTCCTCTCCGCATATCTTGCGGTTCCGCTTTGCTTTGCTCCTGCTGCTGCAGCAATCTCTCACTGCAGCTCCTCTCCGTTTATCTTGCGGTTTCACTCTGCTTTGCTCCTGCCTCTGCAGTATCTCTTGCGGCTCTACAGCCCTTCTCCGCAGCCTTGCGGTTCTCCTCCTGTGTGAACAGGTCTCTACCTGTTCCTCCATACTCCATTCCTTTCTGTCTGTGCCAGTACCGGTACCTGCTCTGTGAACAGGTCTCTACCTGTTCCTCCATACATCATATCTTCCAGTCAGTTCCAGTATCTGCTGTGCGAACAGGTCTCTATCTGTTCCTACATACACCATTCCATCCAGTCAGTATCAGTACCTGCACTTGCTGTGTGTCTCATCCGTTCCTGTCAGCCCTGTGTCTTATCTGTGCCTGCCAGCCCTGTGTCTCATCTGTGCCTGCCAGCCCTGTGTCTCATCTGTGCCTGCCAGCCCTGTGTCTCATCCGTGCCTGCCAGCCCTGTGTCTCATCAGTGCCTGCCAGTCCTGTGTCTCATCCGTGTCTGCCAGTCCTGTGTCTCATCATCTGTGCCTGCCAGTCCTGTGTCTCATCATCCGTGCCTCCCAGTCCTGTGTCTCATCCGTGCCTGCCAGTCCTGTGTCTCATCCGTGCCTGCCAGTCCTGTGTCTCATCCGTACCTGCCTGCCAGTGTCTCAGCCATGCCACTGTCTCCCCAAGTGGGATCAGCAGCCACAGCCAAACACCACCCTGGAGTGGTACCTGGCAGCTGCCTGCTGCACAAGCCTGACCTCACCACCAGAGGCTCCAGTGAAGACCGAGGCAGCTGTCCTAGTCAAGCCCCTTCCAGGCTAGTCTGGTTTGTGGCACAGTGGGGCCACAACCCCCCTTGGCTCATGCCCATCAGCCAGGGCATGAGCGCGACAGTACCTGTACCAAGCGGCGATGTAGGAATCCATTTCTTGGATTCTGTTGAAGCTGGAGTCTAGAAACTACAGGGGTGGGGAGCTTGACCGAAGCACATCCCAAATATGTAATTGTCATACTCCTAACATAAACTGGTGTCAAGATATGCCCTCATATTAGGTTTCTACACGAACAATAGAGCACATGTTCTCCCAACTGCCTTCAGCCAGCTTGGGACCATAAACTGCTCAGAGGGGGGGACTAGCAACCTAGTATTACATTACACAGAGAGTGTGTAGCTGGAAGGAGAGGGGAGGGGGTCAAAAACCCACAGCGTGAGTCTGCGGAGACCTAAGGGATGTAGCAGAGCTCATTGTGTGTGGAATGTTCTGGAAAGGAACTTTGAATGCTGGCAAGATGGTTGTATCATTACACCTCCCCCTTTTGGATTGAGCTATGGAGGCAGGACGTCTCGGTACTCCTCCATGCACACCTCGGCAGGTTTGCCTCGGCGAGACAACCCATCTGCGTTGCCATGCTCACTGCCCTTTTTGTGTTTCACGGTAAAGTCGTACTGCTGGAGGGCAAGGCTCCAGCGTAGCAACCTTCCGTTGGTTCCAGACACTGTGTGCAGCCAGCTCAGGGGGTTATGGTCAGTTACCACCATGAAGGTGCGACCGTACAGGTAGGGCTGCAAACGTTGCAGTGCCCAGACCAATGCCAGTCACTCCTTCTCGATGGTGGAATAGGCCACTTCCCTTGGCAGAAGCTTCCGGCTCAGATACAACACAGGGTGCTCTTGGTTCCCCAAGTCGACCTGGCTGAGCACAGCACCAAGGCCAAAGTCGCTGGCGTCGGTCTGTACTAGGAACGGCCAACTGCTGTCAACTGCTTTTAACACGGGAGAGCTGCACAGGGCTGTCTTCAGGGCCTGGAAGGCCACCTCACAGACACCTGTCCAGTCGACTGTTTGGGGCAGCTTCTTCCTGGTGAGGTCCGTCAAGGGCTTTGCAAGGCTGCTATAGTTCTGATCAAAGCGCCTATAGTACCCTGCAGTGCCCAGGAAGGACATCACCTGTTTCTTAGTCCTTGGGGTGGGCCAGGACGCAATCGCTTCCACTTTCTCTCGCCTACCCGTTGCCCCAGGTAGTGGACCTACCTCATGCCCATCTGGCACTTTCCCAGCTTGTTGGTCAGGCCTGCTTGGTGAACACGCTGGAGCACCTCCTGGAGATGCTGCAGGTGTTCCTCCCAGGTGGAACTGAAGACGGCAATGTCATCCAGGTACACCACCGCGTACTTCTCCAGTCCCTGAAGCAGGTGGTTGACCATCCGCTGGTAAGTAGAAGGGGCATTCTTCATCCCGAAAGGCATGACCGTGGACTCGTACAGTCTGAAGGGGGTGATAAAGGCAGACTTCTCCTGCTCTTCAGGGCTCAGGGGAATCTGCCAGTATCCCCGACTCAAATCCATGATGCATACGTATTCCGCTTTTGCTAACCGCTCAAGTAGCTCCTCGATGCGCGGCATTGGGTGCACGTCAGAGGCTGTGATGGCGTTGAGCCCCTGTTATCCAAGCAGAACCGGGTGGTCCGATCCTTCTTGGGCACGAGAACTACATGTGAGGCCCACGTGCTTTTGGACCGTTGAATCACCCCCAGCTGTAAGATCTCATCGATCTCCTGGCGCATAACCTGCTGCACCTTGTCAGAGATCCGATAGGGTGTTTGCCGTAGTGGGGCATGATTCCTAGTGTCCACCTTGTGGACCGCTAACTCAGTCCTCCCAGGCCTATTGGAGAACACGGCCGGAAGGGTTCCAGCGTGGTCCGCAACTGCAACCGCTGGGGCTCGGTTAACAAGGCGCTTACCTCCACGTCCTCGATGGACCCACCGGCCTTGGTTTGGGCCAGCATGTCCAGGAGGGGGTCTTCCTCCCCGGCTTTGGGCAGGTTGCAGACTGGTAGGACGCAGGCTTCATGTTCATGATGAGCCTTCATCATGTTGACATGAAAGGCCTTGGCCTACCCCGAGCGTGGTCAAGCGCGACCACGTAGGTAACTGAGTAGAACTGTTGGTGCACGACGTACGGGCCTTCCCAGGCAGCCTGAAGCTTATTCTTTGGTACCCACACCTTTTCACCCACCTGATAGGTCCACTCCTGGGCATCCTAGTCGTACCAGTGCTTCTGGTCAGCCTGAGCCTGCATCATGTTGTCATGCACCAACTGCATCAAGGTCTGCATTTTGTCATGGAAGCGCATGACATACTCCACAATGGACACTTCTGAAGGGTTCAGCTCATCTTCCCAGGATTCCCTTACCAACCCAAGTGGCCCCGGACTCGCCTGCCATGCAGGAGCTCAAAGGGGGGAACCCCGTTGAGGCCTGCGGAACTTCTTGGTAAGCGAATAGCAGGTGGGGGAGGTACCGCTCCCAGTCGCGTCTTTGGGTCTCAACCAGCATGCAGAGCATCTGTTTGAGGGTACCATTGAAGTGCTCATGCAAGCCATTGGTCTGTGGGTGAAACGCACTCGACACCTGCATTTTCTTACAGAGAGCCTCTATTAGGCGAGACATGAATTGGGTCCCTTGATTGGTAAGCATCTTCCTTGGAAATCCTACCCTTGAAAAGATGGCCACCAATGCATCCGCCACCTTATCTGCCCTAGTTTAGGACAGAGCCACTGCCTCCGGGTACTGGTAGCGTAGTCTACCACAGGAAGGCTGTATTGCTTTCCAGAGCTGCTGGGACTGCCAGCGGGCCCACAATGTTCACCGTGATTCTCTGGAAAGGCTCCTCTATCACTGACAAAGAGATCAGTGGAGCCTTAAGAGCAGGCCCCGCCTTCCCCACTCTTTGGCAGGTGGTACAGAAGCGGCAGTGGTTAGTTACGTCTGTCCCCATCTTGGGCCAATAGAAGTGTTGAGACAGCCGGGCCTTAGTTTTGCTGATCCCCAAGTGTCCAGCAAGTGGGATCTCATGGGCAATCCGCAACAACTCACCCTAAATTGGTACGGGACGACCAGCTGTCTTTCCCTCAACCACTCCTTTTGGGAATCTCTGGGTACTGTCTCCCAGTACAACCTTCCTCGTTCCCAGAACACCCTCTCCTTATCAGTCACGGAGGTGGGCGTCTCGGCGAGGTGTCTCAATTTCTCCAGGCTCGCATCTGAGTGCAGAGCTGCCTGGAACTCCTGGCTGGAGGCAGCCAGTAGCGACGTCAAGGTTCCCTCCTCACGGGAATCCTCTGGGACTTGCTCTGGGTCTACCTCTGGTTCAGTCACTCCTGTGGCGGAGGAGGGTCCGGAAGGCAGAGCGTTACCTGTGTTCCGGGCACTCTGACTGTGGGTGACAGCGGCTATGTAGGCTGTCTCCCCGGGGATTTTTACAGACACATCAGCCGGAACTGCTTAGGGCTCTACTTCCCCATCCAACCCCAAAACTTCAGGAGCAGTGCTACTTATGGGCTAGTTACCTTGGTCAGTTGCATGACATCACCTTCCTCATGGTTCCCATGCACCCCTCCACTTCCTTTAGCACCGTTGCTTGCTCCTGCTAGGGGTTCCTCACCCATCTCACAACGCAGAGTGACATGGCTGAGCACTCCTGCACCTGTGGACACATCAACCTTTTCAGAAAAATGGTTATCAAGTACAGCTGGCACATTAACCTCATTATCAGCATCATTCCTAGGGGAAAAAATGGTTATCAGGTAAATATCATCAGGTAAAGCATGCAATTTCATAACAGCGGCATTAACATTACCCTTAGTATCAGATTGGGGAGGGGTGTCAGGGACATAATACGCAACCATTCTCCCCAAATGAGTCCCCAACAAAATGTCGGTGGGCAAGTTGTCGGACAACCCCACCTCCTTCACCCTGCTCCCGGCACCCCAATCGATGAAAACCCGGGCCATCGGCAAGGGACAGTGGACGCCCCCAATCCCGGTGACAGTCAGGGTTTTCCCCCGAATAATCTCATCAGGGGCTGCCAGTTTGGGTCGGATGAGTGTCCGTTCAGCCCCTGTGTCCTTGAGGCCTGTAGCGAGACGGGTCCCCATGCAGACATGCTGAACATTGTCATCGACCCTCCCAACCACCACATCCACCAAAAGAACTGCTGTATTAGGCCTGGAGACCTTGGTTGGGGGGTTCTTCTGCTGCTCTGGACAGGTGAGGCTGATATGTCCAGTACGTTTGCAGGCAAAATACTGGTGAAGGTCGGTGGTAGGTCTGGAGTTGGCGAATGAGACAGGGCCTCCGGTGTGTCAGCAGGCAGGGGCACTGGTGTTGTGAATGGGTTTGAGATGAGTTCTGAGCAGAGGCTCCCTCTGGTGGTTACAAGCGGTACTAGTGAGGATTGGGAATCAGGTGTTACTGATTGGTCTTATTTAAGGGAATCATTTTCCCATCAGGGTTGCCGGTGATCAATTGTTCTGGTCTGAATCCTTCTTTCCAGTTTCCCTTGTAGCCTGCTGTGTCGTGTCTGCATCTCCTGCTATCAGATAAGACAATTTCTTATTTTGTGTTTTTGCTATATTTTTGCATTTTGTCCTGCACTTCTGTGGGGGCCTTCTGGGTCCCCTCCGGGGCTTTTGCCCTCTCAGTTTAGTCCAGCCACTGTGTTTTGTACTTTTGCTTTTTGCAGTTTTTTCAGTGGCTGCTGTTTTTTGTTACACCAGAGAACTAATTTAGGTGGTAGAGGTCGTGTGATCTCAGGTGATTTTGAAATTAGTAGAGTTGGCGCTTTTCAGGGTTTTCTGGGATTGCAGTAAGTACCCTTCCTATCCTTTTCTATTTAGTTAGTTTGGGCCCCAGCGTTTGCTCATACTATTTTCTTTCTGTGTCAGTATTTCCTCTTGTCTAACCGCCATTACATGTTTGGGGGCTTTCTATTATCTTTGGGGTTCTGCTCCGGGGCAGATAGCTTTCCTATTTCTATCTTTAGGTGTAGTTAGTTTCTCAGGCTGTGACGAGGCGTCTAGGACCAACGTAGGAACGCTCCACGGCTGCCTCTAGTTGTGGTGGTTAGTCAGGGTACTGCAATCTCATAGATTCCAACTGCTCTGGTGTATTTCCTTTTTTACCTGCACTCCTCAGCTACCGTAACATAACAGTATCACCGGCCCTAAAAATTGTATGGTACTCACAGAAGGGAAAGAATATTTTGAAGGAAGAAAAGTTGTCAGAGATATTTTTCTGTTTGTTGCATTTTTTTTTTTTTCCCTCTGTATCTCTGGGTGCTGGGGAGGATCTTTTCTCCCAATGGAGTTTGCACAGTTGTCTGGCCGTGTGGATCAGCTTGCCACTGAGGTTCAGAGTATTGCTGCATATCTTGCTGGGTTGCTGTTGTGGAACCTAGGATCCCCATGCCAGATTTGTTTTCGGGGAATCGAGCTAAGTTTCAGAATTTCAAAGATAATTGTAAATTGTTTTTTGCCTTAAAATCTAAGTCCTCAGGGAACGCAGCGCAGCAGGTTCAAATTATCATCTCTCTCCTGCGCGGCGATCCTCAGGATTGGGCTTTTTCCCTGATACCTGGGGATCCTGTTTTGAGTGATGTTGATGCATTTTTTCAGGCTTTGGGGTTATTGTACGATGAGCCTAATGTCACTGATCAAGCTGAAAAAGCCTTGTTGGCATTAAATCAGGGGCTTGATGACGCTGAGTTATTACTGTCAGAGATTCCGTAGGTGGGCAGTCCTGACCAAATGGAATGACGACGCTTTGGCGGCCCTTTTCCGGAAGGGTCTGTCGGATAATGTAAAGGATGTTATGGTGGGATTCCCTGTCCCTCTGGTCTCAATGATTCTATGTCATTAGCGATTCAAATTGACAGACGTTTGCGTGAGCGGAGAAGTATGCGTGGAGGGGTTTGTTGCCTTGTGAGCCAGCTGCTGAGCCCATGCAGTGTGATGGAGTGGTGTCTGGGGCACAGCGTCATGAGTTTCGAAAGCGCAATGGGTTATGTTTCTACTGTGGTGATGCCTCTCATGCTATTTCAGTCTGCCCTAAGCGGGGAAGACGTTTTGCACGCTCAGTTGTCTTGGGTAGTGTTCAGACTAAGTTTTTATTAACTGTCACTCTGATATGCTCTCTGTCCTCATTTTCTGCTCAGGCTTTCGTTGATTCTGGAGCAGCTATTAACCTGATGGATTATGATTTTGCTAAACGTTGTGGATTTCCCTTGATACCCCTACAGAAGTCTATTCCCCTACTGGGGATCGATTCTACCCCTTTGGCTGAGAATAAACCCCAGTTTTCTACTCAGGTGATAATGAGGGTTGAACCTGATCACCAGGAGTGCTGCAAATTTTTGGTTCTATATAATCTGCATGACATTATCGTGCTGGGTTTCCCTTGGTTACAGTCTCATAATCCTGTTTTGGATTGGAAATCTGTGTCTGTAACCAGTTGGGGCTGCCAATGTGTTAATACCAACACTCCTGTTTTTTCTGCCTCCCCCCAGGCTGAGGATGTTCCTGACTTTTTGTTTGATTTTTCTGATGTGTTTAGCGAAAGTAAATCTGCATCCTTACCTCCCCATAGGAGTTATGACTGCGCTATTGAATTAGTGCCAGGTAGTAAATTCCCTAAGGGTCGCCTTTTTAACTTGTCTGTACCTGAACATGACGCTATGCGGTCTTATATCAAGGAATCATTGGAGAAGGGTCATATCAGACCATCCTCTTCACCCTTAGGTGCCGGTTTTTTCTTTGTGGCCAAAAAAGATGGTTCATTAAGGCCGTGTATTGATTATCGTCTCTTGAACAATATTACTGTGAAATATCAATACCCGTTACCCTTGATTTCTGACCTGTTTTCCAGGGTGAAAAACGCTACTTGGTTTACCAAGCTTGACCTCAGGGGGGCGTATAACCTTATTCGCATTAAGCACGGGGATGAATGGAAGACGGCATTTAACACCCCTGAAGGGCATTTTGAGTACCTTGTGATGCCCTTTGGGCTCACTAATGCTCCTTCCGTCTTCCAGTCCTTCATGAATGACATTTTCAGGGATTTTGTGGACAAGTTTCTGATTGTTTATTTGGATGATATCTTGATTTTTTCTAATGACTGGGACTCTCATGTGAAACATGTTCGAACTGTATTCCAGATTTTGAGAGAGAATGCTCTGTATGTGAAGGGATCAAAGTGTCTTTTTGGCGTACAGAAGATCTCATTTCTGGGATTCATTTTGTCCCATCTGTTATTGAAATGGACCCGGTCAAGGTTCAGGCCATCTGTGATTGGGTCCAACCTACTTCATTAAAGGCTCTTCAGAGATTTTTGGGTTTTGCCAATTTTTATCGTAAATTTATTGGTAATTTCTCTGTTATTGTTAAACCATTAACTGATTTGACCAGAAAGGGTTCTGATGTGGTGAATTGGCCTCCTGAGGCAGTCTCTGCGTTTCAGGAACTTAAGCAGAGATTCACTTCTGCTCCTGTTCTACGGCAGCCTGATGTTTCTCTGCCATTTCAGGTGGAGGTTGATGCCTCTGAAATTGGGGCAGGTGCCGTTTTGTCCCAAAAAGATCCAGAGACCTCTAAAAGTAACCCTTGTGCCTTTTTCTCTCGAAAATTTTCTCCTACTGAACGTAATTATGACGTGGGTAATCGGGAGTTATTGGCCATGAAGTGGGCTTTTGAAGAGTGGAGACATTGGCTGGAGGGAGCCAAACATCAGGTGGTGGTCCTTACGGACCATAAGAATCTGGTCTATCTGGAATCTGCCAAGCGACTCAATCCTAGACAGGCCAGGTGGGCCTTGTTTTTCACACGTTTTAATTTTGTGGTTTCCTTTCTTCCTGGCACTAAGAATGTTAAGGCGGATGCCCTCTCGAGGAGTTTCCTTGCGGACTCTCCTGAGCTATCTGATCCCTCTGTTATTTTGAAGGAGGGTGTAGTTCTTTCCGCCATCTCGCCTAATTTGAGACTTGCTCTGGAGGGGTGTCAGGAGGATAGGCCCGAGCGCTGCCCTGTTGGAAAATTGTTTGTCCGGACCAATGGAAAAAGAGTGTGATGTCTGAGATTCATTGTTCCGCATTGGCTGGGCATCCCGGAATTTTGGTACCAGAGACTTGGTTAGTCGGTCCTTTTGGTGGCCTACCTTGTCTCGCGATGTCAGGGAATTTGTGCAGTCCTGCGGGACTTGCTCTCGATCCAAGCCTTGCTCTCGCTCTAGTGGTTTGTTGATGCCATTGCCTGTGCCCAAGAGACCATGGACCCATATCTCTATGGATTTCATTTCCGATCTTCCTGTTTCTCAGAGAATGACCACCATCTGGGTAATTTGTGATAGGTTTTCCAAAATGATACATCTTGTGCCATTACCTAAGTTGCCTTCCTCCTCTGAATTGGTGCCGTTGTTCCTTCAGCACGTGGTTCGTTTACACGGCATTCCTGAGAACATTGTGTCTGACAGAGGAGTCCAGTTTGTTTCCAGATTTTGGAGGACTTTTTGTTCTAAACTGGGTGTTCAATTGTCTTTCTCCTCGGCATTTCATCCTCAGACCAATGGTCAAACTGAGAGAACAAACCAGACATTGGAGACTTATCTAAGATGCTTTGTGTCTGCTGATCAGGATGACTGGGTCTCTTTTTTGCCTTTGGCTGAGTTTGCTCTTAATAATAGGGCTAGCTCTGCCACTTTGATGTCTCCGTTTTTCTGTAATTCTGGGTTTCACCCTCGATTTTCTTCAGGACAGACGGAGGCTTCTGTCTGTCCAGGTGTTGACTCTGTTGTTGAGCGTATGCAGCAGATTTGGGACCAGGTAGTGGAGAGGTTGTCCCTCTCTCAGGAGAAGGCCCAGCGGTTTGCTAACCGGCATAGGACTGATGGTCCTCGGTTTAAAGTGGGGGACTTGGTCTGGTTGTCCTCAAAGAATATTCCTATGAGAGTAGCATCTCCTAAATTTAAGCCTAGGTTCATTGGACCTTATAAGATCATGGAGATTATTAATCCTGTTTCTTTTCGTTTGCTTCTTCCAGGACATTTAAGATCCATAACGTGTTCCACAAGTCCTTGTTGAAGAGGTTTGTTGAGCCAGTGGTTCCTGCTGCTGTGCCTCCTGACCCTGTTTTGGTTGAGGGCAATCTGGAGTATGTGGTTGAGAAAATATTGGATTCTCGTTTTTCTAGACGAAGACTCCAGTATTTGGTTAAATGGAGAGGTTATGGTCAGGAAGATAATTCTTGGGTGTTTGCTTCGGACATCCATGCTAGGAGACTTATCCGTGCGTATCATAGAACTCATCCTGACCGACCTGGTTGCTCAAATGAGGGTTCGGTGACCCCTCCTCAAGGGGGGGTACTGTTGTGAATGGGTTTGAGATGAGTTCTGAGCAGAGGCTCCCTCTGGTGGTTACAAGCGGTACTAGTGAGGATTGGGAATCAGGTGTTACTGATTGGTCTTATTTAAGGGAATCATTTTCCCATCAGGGTTGCCGGTGATCAATTGTTCTGGTCTGAATCCTTCTTTCCAGTTTCCCTTGTAGCCTGCTGTGTCGTGTCTGCATCTCCTGCTATCAGATAAGACAATTTCTTATTTTGTGTTTTTGCTATATTTTTGCATTTTGTCCTGCACTTCTGTGGGGGCCTTCTGGGTCCCCTCCGGGGGCTTTTGCCCTCTCAGTTTAGTCCAGCCACTGTGTTTTGTACTTTTGCTTTTTGCAGTTTTTTCAGTGGCTGCTGTTTTTTGTTACACCAGAGAACTAATTTAGGTGGTAGAGGTCGTGTGATCTCAGGTGATTTTGAAATTAGTAGAGTTGGCGCTTTTCAGGGTTTTCTGGGATTGCAGTAAGTACCCTTCCTATCCTTTTCTATTTAGTTAGTTTGGGCCCCAGCGTTTGCTCATACTATTTTCTTTCTGTGTCAGTATTTCCTCTTGTCTAACCGCCATTACATGTTTGGGGGCTTTCTATTATCTTTGGGGTTCTGCTCCGGGGCAGATAGCTTTCCTATTTCTATCTTTAGGTGTAGTTAGTTTCTCAGGCTGTGACGAGGCGTCTAGGACCAACGTAGGAACGCTCCACGGCTGCCTCTAGTTGTGGTGGTTAGTCAGGGTACTGCAATCTCATAGATTCCAACTGCTCTGGTGTATTTCCTTTTTTACCTGCACTCCTCAGCTACCGTAACATAACACACTGGGGTTGGTTGCAGGCTTACCCCTTCTCCAGCTACCGGTGACTGGCTTCCGCACCTCTGGTTTACGGTTGGCCTCCTATGTGTCGGCGATCTGCGCTGCTTTGTCCGCATCCTTTGGCTCTCGGTCCAGCACGAACAGGCGGACCTCAGCTGGGCAAAGATGTAAGAACTGGTCTTTGATCATCAGGTCCCTCAGCTGCTCAAAGGTGGTCGCTGACAGTCCTTGGATCCACTGGTCAAAGTGGGTCCTGAGTCCTTGCACCACATCTCTGTAACTGTCGTGTGGGCCACGTTGGAGGTTCCGGAACTTCTTGCAGTATACCTCAGGGTTAGCCGGTATTTCTTTATCAGGGCCTGATTGATGGCCTCATAGTCGTCATCTTGGTCTAGCGAGAGAGAAGCAAACGCCTCAAGTGCTTTGCCTTTTAGCCCTGGGGTCAAGTACCTGGCCCATTGGTTCGCAGGCAGCAGGTACTGTCTGCAGGCTTTCTCAAAGGCCCGCAGAAAAGTGTCCAAGTCCCCATCCTTTTCCATCACGGGAAAGTGCTCTGGCCGTGGTTTCGGACTCTGAGCGCTGCTGGGCTCACTGCTCTGGGCTGTGGAGGGTATCCCCCACAGCCAGGCCATCTCCAGTTCATGGACTCTCTGGGCTTGGGCCTCTCGCTCGGCTTGGCGCTCTGCTCTCCAGAGCTTGCTGGATCAGCTGCAGACGTCTGTCTGTATCTTCGGCAAGGAGTAGTTCCAAGGCCACTTGCAGGTAGGTGTCAAATCCGCTCCGGGTGCAAGTGGAGCCAGCGCTCCGTGGTTGGGCCTCTGCTGCAGCACCATTTCCGCTTGGGCCGGCTCCTGCGCCCCCTTCTCTCTGGGCGTTTTCTAGTTCCACCAGGGCTGTGACCAGTTGGACTTTGTTTTTGCCCGTGGGGTCAATCCGCCTGAGCCCGCAAAGGGCAACAAGAGTTTACTTGTTATGCTGCTTATACCAGTCTTCTCCCATCATAGCCATGGTTGCCAAATAAAAGATAGGATAGAAAAACAAAGAGAAAGGGAGGAGGTAATCGCAAGTACACACAATTGTCTCCAGACTAATAAACACTCAGTCCATTCTCCAAAACTTTTGCTGCAGGGTCCCCGCAAGAACCATGCAAGATTTTAGTGAGAGGAATGATTGCTCAGACCAGATCACTAATGCTCTCTTATCCCACCGCTGCCACCAATGTGATGAAAACGGAGGCACGGGGGATACGGTTTATGATCCCACAGCTGCCACCAATGTGATGAAAACGGAGGCACGGGGATACGGTTTATGATTCTACCGCTGCCACCAATGTGATGAAAAAACAGCAAACAAGTCTATTGACCTTACACTTTACTGCAGGGGGGCTTATTTTAGTTATCCCACTGCTGCCACCAATATGTCATGAACTGCAGGGATTTATGTATAGTTCCAGTTCTGCTTAGGAGCTCGCAGTTCTCCGGCGCTCCACTTACCCTCAGGTCAGTCAGGGAACTGCACCTAGGATAATTAGTCGCCGGACGGGCCTGCTTGGATGTGTACTGGCTTTTAAGCACGTTGCAGTGAGGGAATTATAACTACTCCTAGCAGGGCTGAACCTAGCCTTTCTGCTGCCTGAGGCGAACTGCAAAACGGCGCCCCCCCATTGTAAAATCAGTACAAATAAATCTGGTTTACTCTTACTAGCCTAACCTGACGCACATGTTAAATACATACACTTTTAAAAAGGAATATGTTTGAAACATCAATTTTTACATTTGTTAAAGTTCTGTATAAGTAGTAGGAAATAAAGGATATTAAGAATACTACTCACTGTATGGTTCAGTTTCAGAAATCAACAGCTGGGCCTTAATCAAAATCGTTCAACAAACCCTCTTGCCACGTAGAACTTCAAGGTCTTGGACAATAGAAAAAATATACAAAAGACATAAATGAATACACCAATAAAAACCAGTGCTGCGCATATTATAAGAGCAACTGTACATCATCCCAAGTCTTAGAGACTCTAACGTCCACTCTTAAACAGCCTCCCCATTGTAGACAATCCATACTTGTGTTAGAAGTAAAATAAAGCATCCTCCTTCTTAATGAGTAAAAGTCCTTTTAAATGGGCAGATTTATCCACTGAATCACATCAGTGGATAAATCTGCCCGTGCTGCCCTTACAACTATCTGCCTCTGAGTCACGGATTTATCAGCTGGATAAATCTTTGGTAGGAGCGTGGAATCCTTCATAGGGGCGAGCATGAGATTCTCACTGTTGTGAAGGATTCCACATTCCTCTTACCTGGCTTCAGCATCCGGATTCCACACCACTCCGATGGATGTTCACAACCTTCCGCTGGATTCTATGCTCCTCCACTGTGCACAGTAGAGGGGTGTGAAATCTAGGAGCAGAAGCAAGGTAAGCCCACCTTTATCTGCTGCCGGATGAAAGATCACTGTTTACATGGCGAAGGTTTATCCGGTGGTGGATACATTTTTCAACTTGAAAAGATCAAGGGATCAACAGATAAATACGTGATCTCTTGATCTTTGTTAGTTTTCAAATGGGCATATCTCTACCAGATTTATCCTTCATAGGATAAATCCGCTGGATAAAAATGCCCATGTAAAAGGACTTTTACGATTGCCTATGATGTGTGAGGAAACCTGGCAGTAAGAGATGGACCCCCTCTATTTACTCTTAATTCCCTGACAGCCAGGGTATAATAAAAATGTTTTTTCTAAGTTGGACAACCTCTTTAACATAAGCCCAGTCCCTGCATTTATCTATGGTACAGAAGTCCGTCAAAATCACTAAAAATGTTCACCTTTGCGCTAATAATCGAAAGTACTGGAGAAAGGACATTTTTAAGGTAATCATAAACAACTGAGCCAAACGTACAAATGTAGTAGACGTTTTTGTAGCACATTTGTTCTTGTAAAGAAAAATCCTCTGTAGAACAGTCATTTAAAAAAGGAAACTTTTGAACTTCAGAACTCCAAAAACGTAACAGGAACTCAACTAGAAACATAACTTGAGTAATATGTTCACTTAAATGATGGGAGCTTTGCATGCCTTTTTGGATGCAAATGTTTGAATGGCATCATCCAAGTCCAATTTGTAGGCTAGCTCATGTTCTATTGCAATTGTTGCTAATCCAACAAGTCGTTCCTGTGTCATGGTTGAGCGTAGGTATGTTTTGATAAGTTTTAACTTAGAGAAACTGCGCTCACCACTAGCAACAGTCACTGGTAGTGAAAGAAGAATTCTGAGAGCAATGCAAGTGTTTGGAAAAATGGTACACAATCTGCTTTGGCATATGTACTCCAGAACACTCTTTGGAGTATAGGTGTCTGCAGTAATATATCTTGAGAGTGATTTAAGTTCATAACACAAATCAGCTCCATCAACATCACGCATGTGATTATGCGATAGTTTTTTGTCAAGTTCTTTGCACTGCTTTTGAAGGTTTTCTAGGGTCAAATCCTTTATTTGCCCTACATTATACAGTATTCCAAACATGTTACTGTGTTCTCTCACCTGCAAGAAGCGGTCTTCAACAGATTGTATCGCACAATCAAGGATACTATTAAAGAATTCCACCCTGAATTTTTGTTTAGGGTCTTTTATTGGTTCATCCTGTGATTCATATTCAAACATTCTCTTTTTGTGACGGATTCTACCTTCCTGCATAGATGGAAAGTTTCCTTCAATTTCCAAATCTTCTGCCAAGCCTTGTGCACTTGTTATTACATTTTCAAATTGTTATCTGAACGATAACTTTGCAGGAATAATTTAGTTTTATCGAGTTGTTGAATTGCACCAGAGATATCAAAATCGATCGCCTGAAGTTTTTTACTTGCAATATTAATTTCATATAGGATGTCATACCACATAACTAATCCACACAAAAACTTAAAGTTACAGATATTTTTCTGGATGCCCCTTACCTCTGCAATAGTTTTTGAAAGATCAGCTCCTTCTAGAGTACTGTCCTTCATTACTTGTCTAAGAGCATCATCTATCTTTGAAATCTGGTTGCGGACAGCCTTGACCGCATCTACACGGCTTTCCCATCTGGTAGTACTTAATGGTTTCAATGAAAGTGATTGGTGTGAAGGACCAAGATTATGTCTAAAGGTACTGCCACACTACACAATCCCGCTAGCGATCTCGTTAGCGTCGCATACTAATGAGATCGCTAGCGGGATTGTTTCTATATCGCTAGTGTCGGCCACATTTAGCGATATCGTTAAGGACGCTATCGCGGTTAGCGATCTCCTTAACGACTTTAGCGGTACAAAAGTACCGCTAAATCGCTAAAAAAGGTGCCACACTCAGCGATATAGCGATACCAGCGGGACGCCGACGATAAAAATAGGGTCCGGAACGATCGCTGTGATGAACGAGATCACAGCAGGGGCCACGTCGCTGGTAGATGCCGCACACAACAACATCGCTAACGGGATCGCTAAATAGTGTCGTTTTTTAGCGATCCCGTTAGCGATGTTGTTTAGTGTGGCATACCCTTAAGAATAGCCCATCGATGAGTAGAGACAGAGAAAAAGACATAAAGGCTTTGAATTATGTTAAAAAACTCAACTGCTTCAACACAGGCAGATGCTGCATCACTAACAACCAGGTTTAAAGTGTGGGAGTTGCAAGGAACATAGAAGGCCCGTGGGTTTATTTGTCGCACACGAGCTTGTAAGCCATTAAGTTTTCCTTTCATGTTTGAGTCATTGTCGTAACCTTGCCCTCGCATGTCTTCAATATCAATATCATTTTCTTGAAGACACTGTAAAAGTACTTTTGTCATGCCAGCTCCTGTTGAATCATCTATTTCAAGGAAACCTAAAAAGTGTTCCTTTATTTGTACCTCAGGTTTTTCATTTCCATAGCTTTCCTTCACTGTAACAAAACGTAACATCAAAGTCATTTGCTCTTTATGACTTATATCAGGATTGCAGTCCAGAATTACAGAATAGTATTTAGCTGCAGATAATTGTGCAAGAATTTTCTGCTTGATTTTTTCAGCTAGTAACTGGATGATCTCATTTTGAATACTGCTTCCAAGATAGTGACTGTGAATAGTATGGTTGGTTATTTGCTTGAGGTGTTTTTTGAGTACAGAGTCAAACTTTGCTATTGCCTCCACACATTTGAGAAAGTTCCCATTGTTTGTTTCATAAAGCTTTTGTGATCTCCCACGAAATGCAATGTTTTGAACTGCCATTGTTCTGATCAGAACAATCAACCTTTTTAACACGTTTTGCCAATGTTGTGTTTCAGATGCAATAAGTTTTTGGTTTGTGTCCTTAACTGTTAAGGGTATGCCACACTAAACAACATCGCTAACGGGATCGCTAAAAAACGTCACTATTTAGCGATCCCGTTAGCGATGTTGTTGTGTGCGGCATCTACCAGCGACGAGGCCCCGGCTGTGATCTCGTTCATCACAGCAATCGTTCCGGACCCTATTTTCGTCGCTGGCGCCCCGCTGGTAAGTATCTAACCGCTGAGTGTGGCACCTTTTTTAGCGATTTTGCGGTACTTTTGTACCGCTAAAGTCGTTAAGGAGATCGCTAACCGCGATAGCGTCCTAACGACATCGCTAAAATAGGTAGCTACTAGCGATATAGAAACAATCCCGCTAGCGATCTCATTAGTATGTGACGCTAACGAGATCGCTAGCGGGATTGTGTAGTGTGGCAGTACCTTTAGGTTTAGCCTCAGCCTAGATTCCAGATCCTTCCACTGGAGGAAAGCCCTCTCATGGTAGTCTATCTTTTCATGACTAGCCAAATTTCTCGCAAGATTTTTCCAATCACTCATCCCAGTAGAGCAAAGTAATGATGTAACACATCTAGGTGGAAACACTTTGCAGCAAAAGCAATATACTGAGTTGTTGGTTGATGAATACATCAGCCATTGCCTTTCTGATGACTCACCATTAGGCAGTTCTCTGTAATAATGTTTACGGTCAAATCTTCTATTGGATTTGTCTTTGGGAAATCTAAATGACATAATTTGCTGTGGACCATTCAAAACAAGGAATTCTCTCAACTTGTTGTTTATATTTGGCCACAAACCTGGATCTATTAGAAGTGAGTTGTTGAATTCTTCAGCACGTGTGGTGACCTCTGTTTCCTCATTATCACTTGTGTGTTCTTCTACAACCATTTCTGATGTTGTTATAGTAACTGTCCTTTCTGTAACTTCCACATTCATTTCATCTGTAGATGCCGTAACAAGTAATTCGTCACCTACTCCTGTGATGTGTTCTTCAGGTGCACATAGAACCTGCAAAGATGGTGAAGCGGGTCTTGACGATATTTCAGTTGGTATTTGTTGACTGCTGGAAGGAATACTTGTACTTGCTACATCAGGGCCAGTGGTTTCACATTCCCTTTGGTCTACAGGGGGTTCTTGTGTTTCTGATGAAAGGAACTTCAGAATCGCTCCTGTCTGTTTTGAATGGGCAGCCTCCCTGGCTTTCCTAATTTTTTGGTATGCTGCTCCAGAAAGTCGTTTCCGTCCATCAGACATTATTGAATTGATATCAGCTGTACGTATGTGCTCTGCAGATCGTATAAGTGATTATGGTACTGTAATATCAACTGATCACAGGTGGCGTCCCTCTGACTGGAGTCTTCCACTTTTCTTGTCTTTTCCTGCTGGTTTAGACCGACATGATGACTTCTCTTGGCCACATCTTGTCTCTGCAGAATTTGACAGACAATTTTTTATTATTGATTATTACCTTATAATTTATATACCTTATAGTACTACCTTATAATTATGGTGTTTTAATGAATATTTATTGTGTATAATAAAGATTTCTCTGCTATTTTTAATTGAGGTCTCCAGTTTTTTTGATAGGATGATTTAAATATTTGGTAGGAGGCACGATACCTTTTGCCCAATTATCGGATATTTGACCATGGAAGAATTATCAGGCATTTTCCCACGCTCAAAAGTTCACCGCGGGTCAGGCCGGCAGGCAGGGCAGACGCGGTGACATCGCCACAGACCTCAGCCTGACCCGCAGTGAACTCGGCAGCATGGGAAAATGTACTGGCATTCTCCCACGGTCAAAAGTTCATCCCCGGTCAGCCTGTGTGGATGCACAGAGTCAGTGATGTCACCTATATGCACTAAGCCTGCGCACCAGCATCAGGTTCATTCATTCCCTAGTGGTTTACAGCAGGGGCGGTCGCATTAGCACGGCTCCCTGTTGTAAACTGTTTTAACTCCTTGAGATGGATTGCAGTGAGGGACTTGACTGAACAGCGAACAGGTATGGTATATTGTTGCTTTTTTATTTTTCCTTTCTTACAGGAGATTGAGGGCTTCGCTTCGTATTAGGCGTTGATTGTAAGTATGGTTTAATTAAGAATAATAAAGTGTGTCTGTCTCATTTATTTCAAATAAAGGATTTTATTCTGTTTTTTTAACCATTTACAAATCTTAGGAATAATAATAGAGAGGTGTCTTATTGACACCTCTCCATTATTAACCGGGCTTAGTGTCACCTTACAATCCAAGGTGACATTAACCCCTTATTACCCCATATGCCACCTCTACATGGCAGTGGGAAGAGAGAGGCTAAGCGCCGGATATGGTGCCTCTTAGTGATGCACCATTTCTGGGGCACTGGGTGCTGGTATTTGTAGCCAGGGGGGTCTAATATCCATGGACCCTCTCTAGGCTATGAATATCAGCCCGCAGCAGTCTGCATAGCCATTTCCGGCTCTTTCAGCTCAAAACAAGGCTCTTTTTTTTAATAGAAATACGTTTTCCACAGTCCTCGTACCAGGTTTTTGCCTGTAAAGTGAGAGCCTCATTATACACCTGTATAAGTATCTAGTGAAGCAATAAAGACAGTTTTTTTTAGCATTGCTGCTTCCTCAGATTGTAAGCTCTTCTGAACAGAGTCCCTGCTCCTCTATTGTAGTCTTAACCTGTATTACTTTCTGGTATGTGGCGTTTTTTGTACATGTCTTTTCTGAATTAGTAAGTGCTGTGATATGTGTTAGCGCTGTATAAGATTATAATTCATAAAAATAAAGGCATATTGCAAGCACTGTGCTAACACACACTGCACACACACTGTACGCACACACGCTGTACACACACTGTACAGTGATGATACATGAGGCCCTATAATGCAGTGATGATTCATGAGGCCCTATAGTGCACAGTGATGATACATGAGGCCCTATAGTGCACAGTGACGATACATGAGGCCCTATAGTGCACAGTGATGATACATAGTGCATTTGATTTGAATAGGGGGGAAAATGTGCAGTAGCTGGCCGTGGCCACTAAATAGGAGACAACAGAGCAGCTCTGTAAGGCAGCAATTCCAGCTGGCACCAAGAACAGCTGACTGGCAGGGGTGCTAGGTGTCGCACCCCACTGATCAGACATTGCTGACCTATTCTAAGGTTAGCCAGTGTTAGTGATTTATCTCCATCCGGATTTTTTCTGCAAACGCATGCAACTGCATCCTGATCAAAATTTGGTTGGAAATTTGAAATTCTGACTTCTGGGCAGAGAGAGGAGAAAGACTGGTAAAAGTGAAAGAAAAAAAAATTTTGCTCCGAGCATGCGCAATATGAAATCCGCATGCAGATTGGATGCAGGCATCCTGATTCGGGTGCATCTACATTGACAATCATATGTTTTTGGACGCGCTGCCACGTATCAGGATGTCTGCAGATTTTTTTAACACCCAAAAGTCGCAACAAGCTGCGTTTGGGGAGCACATGAAAAATCCTGATGCAGATGCAGGTCCATGGGATAGGGATGCAATCTGGATCAGGATTGCTACGCATCACAACGCATCGTACCAAAACGCTAGTGTGAAAGCAGACAAACTGGTGCAGCCCCTCACCAGGTGCCCCCATGTCATATACATGCTTCCAATACATGTTAACATTAACAATTTAACACACTATAACATGGGGCACAAGCCCTTCTAGTGAGGCGGGAGATATCACTGTATGACCGAACAGCATGGAGTCTACATTATGTCTGCATACTGGTCCCATACAGATACAGCTACATCACTTTAACATACAGCACATCCCTCGCTTCTGAGCATGCTCAGTGCCGCAAAACAGATCCCTGCACACAGAAGCACCCGGATCCGTGTTGTCCTGGATCCGTGCTCCATAGAGCTCCATTTTAATTACAGACGTGTAGCCGCGGATCCGTGCTTCTCCCTGTGCCTGCATTTTTCAGACGACACAAAACTGCAACAAGTTACGTTTTTGTGCGTCTGATAAAATATGCAGACACAGGGATCCGTGGAAAACGGTGACAACTGAATGCACACGCAATTCCCATCCGTCACCACTGAAAGTCAATGAGGACGAAAACGGATCCGTGTGTCTGCATAGTTTATCAGACCCACAAAAACGGAACTTGTTGCAGTTTTGTGGTGCCTGAAAAACAACACAGGACATGGATAAAGCCAACATATGTATCTTTATTTGGGACTCAATAACTCACATGCATTTATTCCAGCACACATAGGCGTGTTTCCACGATCAGGAAACACAGCGCTTTGGACGGAGCGTAAAGTCCGCTCCGCCTAAAGCCCCCCCCTTCTGAACGCGTGGTGAATCCGGATTTGCTCTTTGAACACATCCGGCATCACTGCAGCACTACATAGGCCTGTGTTATTTCCCTTGCGGCGACAGAGCGTCGCCGCAAGGGAAAAGGACATGCTGCGATATGAAAAGACGCGCAGCATGTCCATTAACGCAGGTCTGCCGCCTGCTTGTTTTTACGCATAGTGGAGAGGGATTTCTTGAAATCCCCTCCACTATGCTGTAACATCTGGACGCTGCGTGTTTTTTTAACTATTTGTGCCTGTGTCTGAAAGGGAGACGAGTCAGCAGTACTGCCGTCACGCAGACAGCGCTGCAGCCAATCAGTGAGCTCTACTCTTCTTCCCGAGATGAGGTCACCAGCTGCTGATGTCACTGATTGGCTGCAGTGCTGTCAAAGTGTTATCAGCACTACACACAATGGCTTTGTGAAACCAGGGGATAGGGAGTTAGGGACATCATCTATCCCATTACCTTACAGTTGGAAACCAAGTAAGGGCCTGTGCACACATTGTGGATTTGCCTGCGGATTTTTTCCGCACAGAAACCGCACCTCTTGGCAGAAACCGCAGGCGCGGTTTTTGACGCAGTTTTTGGCGCGGTTTTTCATGATTTTTCTCATGCGGTTTTGTATGCGGTTTTGACAGCTATATAAAGATATGTTGTTTAACAAAAGAAAAAAAAGATTTGTGATGTCATTTTTTGTCCAACCTCCTCTTTTACATTTGTTCCCACCCACACTCCATTACACACACAGATAGAGATAGGCCGGCGTCACACTTGCGAGTGTGATGCGAGTAAGTCGCACGACTTTCTCGCATCAACATCCGGCACGGCCGCCCGCTCTCAGACCCGAGTGTGCTCCTGCATGTATTTCTATGCAGCCGCACACTCGGGTCCGAGAGCAGGCGGCCGTGCCGGGTGTTGATGCGAGAAAGTCGTGCGACTTACTTGCATCACACTCGCAAGTGTGACGCCGGCCATAGATAGATAATAGATACCAGTAGTTGGATAGATAGAAAATACATATAGATGGATAATAGTTAGAAATATATATAAAGATAGATATATAGATAGACAGAAAGATATATAGGTAGATAGATAAAATGGTACATAGTTAAAGACACACACGCACAAAATCTTAACGCAATAGTTAATAAAAAAAAAAAATTAGAAAAAAAATGGCGTGGGCTCCCGCGCAATTTTCTGCGCCATAGGGGGAAAGCCGACAGCCGGGGCCAATATTTCTAGCCTGGGAAGGGGTTAATACCCATGGCTCTTCCCAGGCTATGAATATCAGCCCGCAGCTAGCCTTTACTGGCTATTAAAATAGGGGGACACCCCCAAAAAAAATGACGTGGGGTCCCCCTATAATTTATAGCCAGAAAGGCTAGGCAGACAGCTGTGGGCTGATATTCATAGCCTAGGAAGGGGCCATGGATATTGGCGCCCCCCCGGCTAAAAATACCAGCACCCAGCCGCCCCAGAATTGGCGCATCTGTACGATGCGCCAATTCCGGCACTTAGCCCCTCTCTTCCCACTCCCCTGTAGCGGTTGGGATATGGGGTAATAAGGGGTTAATATCACCTTGCTATTGTAAGGTGATATTAAGCCTGGTTAATAATAGAGAGGCGTCAATAAGAAGCCTATCCATTATTAATCTTATATGAATAAAGGGTTAAAAAAAAACAACACACACAAGAATAAATTATTTTAATGAAATAAAACACAACACAGTTTTCATATCTTTATTACACGCTCAGATCCAAGCGACGCCCTCGATCTCCTGTAAAAAAACGTAAAAAAATAAAACAACCGTATACTCCCTGCCGACGCAGTCCAATTAATAACGAGTGTCCCACGACGGTCTCCCCTATAGAACAGTGACATCAGGTGATGTCACTACTCTATAGGGCCTCCCAGTGATGCACTGACAGGAGACAATGGCTCCTGCAGTGCATCACTGAGGTTACCTGAGTTCATTGTCTCACTTTATGGCAATGCTGCGTGGGAATTTTCTCACCCAGCATTGCCGTGAGAGAATGAACTGTAGTGACGTCATTCTCTCCCGGCGGCAGAGCAATACACAGATCGATGGCGTCGGGGAATAGGTGAGCATGTGCTCAATGTTATGTGTTGTATGTCATGTGTATGTTCTGTATGTCATTGTATGTTATATGTCATGTATGGTTTTTTTTTTTTTACATTCAGCACATTAGCCGGATGATGGGACTACTACTGTCCCATCATTGGCTAATGTGTCAGTCACTGTAACTGTAGCAGGCATCGCCGGATGGGACTTGTAGTCCCATCCGACGATGCCTGCATACACAGATCACGCACACAGCCCCGCACACCGATCACGCACACAGGCCCGCACACCGATCACGCAGACACCGGCACACAATCACCGCCCACACACACAGCGCCGCACACTATACACGCCCACGCACCGCCCACACAGAGCGCTGCACACTATACAAGCCCACGCACCGCCCACACACACAGCGCCGCACACTATACAAGCCCACGCACCGCCCACACACACAGCGCCGCACACTATACACGCCCAAGCACTGCCCACACACATAGCGCCGCACACTATACACGCCCACGCACCACCCACACACATAGTGCCGCACACTATACAGCCCACGCACTGCCCACACACTTCCCTCCTCCCGAACTGCAGCGGTTTCACCCGCAGCAAAACCGCAGATCTTTTTTAGATCTGCGGTTTTGCTGCGGAAGTGCCCGACTCAATGCAAGTCAATGGGCGCCGAACCGCTGCAGTTCCGCACAAAGAATTGACATGCTGCGGAAAATAAAACGCGGCGAAACCCCGCGTTTTTTTTTGCAGCATGTGCACAGCAGACATGCGTTTCCCATTGGAGTACATTGCATGTGCACTGTGCTGCGGGTTGGATGCGTTTCCGCACGTTGAAAAACGCAGCGGAAACGCATCTAAAAGCGCAAAGTGTGCACAGGGCCTAATAGTCACATAATCTTAGAGTTCCCCTTTAAGAGTGCAGCTGCAGTGGGGTTGGGAGGCTGCAGCTTCCTGTGATACTGAACACCCAGGTGCAAAAGAAACAGGGGGAAAAAACACCACCAAGGCAGGATGAGACATAATATGCATTTTTTATTGAAAATATAACATTGAAAATTGCACATACATAATGTACCATATAATATAAAAATGATGTTAAAAGAAAAGCAAAAAACACCACCCTCCAGTACCCAATAACCGGGATTTATATTCACATAACCAGGTAAATAAAACCAAAAATAAAGTGTATCAGTGAAATAAAACACGGAAAAATGCGTGCTATATGTGTTGCAAAATAAAAAACACAAAGTGCTCAAAATAATATGCCTACACACAAACTCGTGATACGGCTAATAGATAAATGTGCCCAGTAATATAGTGGATCAAATAATCAGGCCAAGAAAAACAAAGTGTGTAATAAATGAACTGAGTGTGACACACCAATAATAAATGAGCTGCTTGGGGCCAAAAAAGTGCTGCAACTAATTAGAAACAAATACAACATGTGCTGCCATAAAAACTAATGGGGCAAAAATCACTGTACCTGGAAAATCCGGAGGGGAAAGAAAGAGGGTGAATGAAATGCTTCCTAGAACGCGCCCCGACGCGCGTTTCGGAAAATATCCTTCGTCAGGATATTTTCCGAAACGCGCGTCGGGGCGCGTTCTAGGAAGCATTTCATTCACCCTCTTTCTTTCCCCTCCGGGATTTTCCAGGTACAGTGATTTTTGCCCCATTAGTTTTTATGGCAGCACATGTTGTATTTGTTTCTAATTAGTTGCAGCACTTTTTTGGCCCCAAGCAGCTCATTTATTATTGGTGTGTCACACTCAGTTCATTTATTACACACTTTGTTTTTCTTGGCCTGATTATTTGATCCACTATATTACTGGGCACATTTATCTATTAGCCGTATCACGAGTTTGTGTGTAGGCATATTATTTTGAGCACTTTGTGGTTTTTATTTTGCAACACATATAGCACGCATTTTTCCGTGTTTTATTTCACTGATACACTTTATTTTTGGTTTTATTTACCTGGTTATGTGAATATAAATCCGGTTATTGGGTACTGGAGGGTGGTGTTTTTTGCTTTCCTTTTTAACATCATTTTTATATTATATGGTACATTATGTATGTGCAATTTTCAATGTTATATTTTCAATAAAAAATGCATATTATGTCTCATCCTGCCTTGGTGGTGTTTTTTCCCCCTGTTTCTTTTGCACCTGGGTGTTCAGTATAACTAATTGGATGGTTATCCATCCGCACTTTGAGGTGTGATTTCAATTGGTGTTGTGAACATATTGATTGATTTTATTATTTTTAAAAAAATTATTATATTTTATTTTTTGCACACTATATTGCATTGCATCTCTTTTGTTTTTTAAGCTTCCCTGTGATGTAGTAGAGCTGCAGCTTCCCTAAGATATAGCAGAGCTGCTTGAGGGGGGGCTGAGGGGGAGTCGGGACTCGGGAGATCATGTTTTTTTTTAACTATTTGTGCCTGGCTGGCTGTGTCTGAAAGGGAGAGGAGTCCCTGGCCAGGCAAGCAGACGAGGGAGGGAGGGAGAGGGGTCTCGCTGAGTCGCTGCTCCAGGGGCACCGCTGCACTAGTCTGCACCTCAGTCAGTCCCATATTACAGCTACACAGCTGCAGCAGGGGTGAGGGCCGGGGGGGGGAGGAGGAGTCGGGTCCTGTCAGGAGATCATGTTTTCAAGTCCCACAGTTACTAACAGGCAGCAGTAGTTCAGTTGTAAATGTAATGCATTAATAACTAGTCTGAGTCACCGACCTGGCTTCTCCTAACTCTGGGCAGGAGGGGAGGCGGAGGGAGTCACACAAGGAAGCAGCAGCCAGCCAGCCAGCAGCAGTAAACTGACTGTGTCTTCTGTCTTGTGACGCACGTGGTGAGTGACTGTGTGTGAGGGATTAAGGAGAGCCGCCGGCACCACACCACGTGTTATGGGTTCCCTCTGCCGCCCCCTGGCTGCCGCCGCCGCCTGAGAAACAGGCTCAAGTCGCCTCATTATAGCGGCGCCACTGACTCCTAGCCACAGCCAGGCATTATGCTTATAAAATCCGCTCCGTCATTGCCAGCTTTAGCTAATGCACAATACACACTTGCTGCCACCAGCCTCTGGTTCTAGAATGTGGGGCAGGGACCACCCCAATTTAGTAGCGTAAATCCCTTCGGAGGACATGACAGTACGTTATAGAGCAAGGAGAAACGGAACTAGTAATTTTATATTTTACTCCAAAAAGGTAGGAAGTGTTTGCAAAAGGTATAAAAGATATTACAATATGAGACAATTAAAGTATGTACAAGACAATTACAAAATAAAGAGGATGAATGGAAAAAACTCACAGTTGCTTATGTCATTTCAGGCAAACCATGTGGTCAGGGGATAGGCGATACGTCACAGTGCATTATACGGACCTCTGTGTATCAGGTTTCCCAGGTGAAGACTCCTGCCAAATGACCTGGCACTACCTTATACCCCCTGGTCGTGACATCACTGAAGTGGGTGGAGCTATGGAAGCACTCCTCTTTTTTCAGAATGAACATTTTGCTACAAAACTTCTGAATTACATAACTGCAAAGCACAGCGCATCATCTTACTCAGCATGACGTTGGCGTTCCTTTAAGTCTAAACGCGAAGTACCTGTACCAAGCGGCGACATAGGAATCCATTTCTTGGATTCTGTTGAAGCTGGAGTCTAGAAACTACAGGGGTGGGGAGCTGGATCGAAGCACACCCCAAATATGTAATTGTCATACTCCTAACTTAAACTGTATCAAGCTATGCCCTCATATTAAGTTTATACACAAACAAGAGATCACATGTTCTCCCAACTGCCTTCAGCCAGCTTAGGTCCATAAACTGCTCAGTTGGGGGGGACTAGCAACCTAGTATCACGTTACACAAAGTGTGTGTAGTTGGAGGGAGAGGGAGGGGGGGTCAAAAGCCCACAGCGTGAGTCTGCACAGACCTAAGGGATGTAGAGCTCATTGTGTACGGAAGGTTCTGGAAAGGAACTTTGAATGCGGGCAAGATGAGAGTATCATTACACTAGTATCATTCCCCCAGAACAGTGCCACCACTACCTAACACCAGCAGGCATAGCACCCCCAGAGCAGTGCACCCACTAACACCAGCAGTCATAGCACCACCAGAACAGTGCCTCCACTGTCAATAACGGCACACAGACGGAGGCCCGAGGGATCACGGCTTAGGATCCCACCGCTGCCACCAATATGTTGAATGCAGGGATTTATACTTATCCCGATTCCCAGTTCCACTTAGGAACTTGCAGCTCTCCGGCGCCCCCCTTACCCTCAGGTCAGTCGGGGAACTGCACCTAGGATAATTAGTCACCGGACGGGCCGCTTGAACGTGTACTGACTATTGGGTACGCTACAGTGAGGGAATTATAACTACTCCTAGCCGCAGCCAGGCAATACACTTATAAAACCCGCTCCGTCACTGTCAGCGATACCAGAAAGCTCAGCATCCTCACACTAGCTGCCACCAGCCTCTGAGTTCAGAACATGGGGCAGAGGCCACCCCAATTTAGTAGCGTAGTATACTTCAGGCATGTGCAAATTCGTTACAGAGCACAGGGAACAAACTAGTAATTTTATATCTTTACTCCAAAAAGTTTGACAGTGTTTATAAAGTTTTAAAACAAGGTTTTACAAAAAGGAGACAATTAAAATATGTACAGGCAATTACAAATAAAACAGGGTTAAAGAAGAAAAGAACTTACATGGCACTTAGATCATTCCGGCAAATCAGGCTGGGGAAAAAGATGGGGGGCCACACATCTCTATGCATGACAGTGTGGCTGCCTGTTATGTTTCGGTAGCTGAGGAGAAATTGCAAAAATAGCAAAAGTAGTAATACACCAGAGAGGCTGGAAACTATTGGATTGCAGTACCCTAAACTAACCGCAACACTAGAAGTAGCCGTGGAGCGTACCTACGGTGATCCTAGACGCCTCATCACAGCCGGAGAGATAACTACACCTAAAGGCAGAAAGATGAAAGCTATCTGCCCCAGAGCAGAACCCCCAAAGAAATAGGAAGCCCCCAAACATGTAATGGCGGTTAGACAAGAAGAAAATAAGACACAGACAGAAAATAGAATGAGCAAACGCTGGGGCCCAATCTGTCTAGATAGAAAAGTATAGGAAAGAATTCTGACTGCAATCCAAAAAAACCCTGACAAAAATACCAACACTTCTGATTAACAAAAAAACTGAGATCACACGATCTCTACCACTTAAATCAGATCTCTGGTGTAACACACAGCAATTCAGCAAAAAAGTGACAAAGAAACAGAGCAAAACTGCAAATACTAAATGAGCACAATTGCAGCGCCAGACCCCAAAAGGGGACCAGGCTGAAGTCCACTGCAAGCAGCAAACCAGGCAAGGAAAATCCAACCAGAGGAAAAAAAACAGCAAATCACTTATCTGAATGAGAGCAAGAAAGCAAGCTGAGCTCCAAGCAAGACAGGAAGAACAATTGATTACCGGCAAGGCTGAAGGGAGTTCAGGTCACTTATATCAGACCATTCAGAGCCAGCTGAAGGCCATTCGGCAATTAGTTCATTACCCTCAGCAACCACCGGCGGGAGCTCCAGCTCAGAAGTCGCCTCCAGGTTATTCACAACAGCTGTCTATCTCGGCTCTCTTGCAGAATCTGACTCCCTGACCCAGGGGTTGTACTCTATAATCCTGGGTCATGACATCATGAAAAGGGCGGAGATACCGGGGTCCTCCCCTTGCTCCAAGTTGTAACTTTGGGCCCGGAAACCTTCTCGGCTATATAACTTGGCTTGCGAACCCAGCAGAGCCTCGGCAGACCCATCATTCACCTTATTCTGAAATTAAGGTTCTAGTTCAAACTCGGACTAGTTCTTCCACTCTACGCAAGAGAAATCCATTTCTCTGGTTCTGTTTGGGCTAGAACGGAACCAGTACTGTTATGTTTCGGTAGCTGAGGAGGACAGGAACAACAGAAGGGCAGCCGAACACCTGAGATGTTGGTAACTGATGGGTTGCAGATTCCTAAACTAACGACACAACTAGAGGTAGCCGTGGAGTGTTCCTACGTTGATCCTAGACGCCTCGTCACAGCCTGAGAGATAACTACACCTAAAGGCAGAAAGATGAAAGCTATCTGCCCTGGAACAGATCCCCAAAGAAAATAGGAAGCCCCCAAACATATAATGGCGGTTAGACAAGATGAAAACACAAACATAGGCAGAAAATAGACTGAGCAAACACTGGGGCCACAAGCTGACTAAATAGGATAGGACAGGAGAGATTACTTTCTGCAACCCAGAAAACCCTACAAAAATCCAATAATTCTGATTACAAAAATACTGAGATCACACAATCTCGCCACCCACTAAATCAGATCTCAGTGTGAACAAAAACCAAGCCGCAGCCGCTGAAAAAACAGGAAAAAGCAAATGAGCAAATAACAGTGGCTGCAGATAAACTGTGAGGAGCTCAGGCCCCAGGAGGGGACCTGGCTGACCTCCACAAAAGTGCAGAAAACAATGCAAAAAGCAAGCACAAAAAGAAAAGTAAAAAATATCTTATCTGAAAGCAGGAGATGCAGGCATGACTCCAGCAAACTTCCAAATGAACCAGGAACCACAATTGAGACAAGAACAACTGATCACCGGCAACCATCATGGGAGGGAACCTCCCTTATATCAGACCAGTCCGTGATTCCAGATTGCCACTCCTCACTGAAAGGTTCAGTACTGTCTGTAACCACCAGAGGGAGCCTCTGCTCAGAAACCATCTCTAGCACATTCACAACAATACCCCCCCCCTTGAGGAGGGGTCACCGAACCCTCACTTGTGCAACCAGGCCGATCAGGATGAGCTCAGTGATAGGCACGGATCAGTCTCCTAGCATGGATGTCCGAAACAAACACCCAAGAATTGTCCTCCTGACCATAACCTCTCCACTTAACCAAATACTGGAGTTTCTGTCTAGGAAAACGAGAATCCAATATTTTCTCAACCACATACTCCAGATTGCCCTCAACCAAAACAGGGTCAGGAGGCGCAGCCATAGGAACCACTGGCTCGACAAACCTCTTCAATAAGGACTTGTGGAACACGTTATGGATCTTAAATGTCCCTGGAAGAAGCAAACGGAAGGAAACAGGATTAAAAATCTCCATGATCTTATAAGGTCCAATGAACCTGGGCTTAAACTTTGGAGATCTAACCCTCATAGGGATATTTCTTGAGGACAACCAAACCAAGTCCCCCACTTTAAGCTGAGGACCATCAGTCCTATGCCGGTGGCAAACCATTGGGCCTTCTCCTGAGAGAGAGACAACTTCTCCACTACCTGGTCCCAAATCTGCTGCATTAGCTCCACAACAGAGTCAACACCCGGACAGACAGAAACCTCCGCCTGTCCCGAAGAAAATCGAGGGTGAAACCCAAAATTGCAGAAAAATGGAGACATCAAGGTGGCAGAGCTAGCCCTATTATTAAGAGCAAACTCAGCCAAAGGCAAAAAAGAGACGCAGTCATCTTGATCAGCAGACACAAAACATCTCAAATAAGTCTCCAAGGTCTGGTTTGTTCTCTCGGTTTGTCCATTGGTCTGAGGATGAAAAGCAGAGGAGAAAGATAATTGAACACCAAGTTTAGAACAAAATGTCCTCCAAAATCTGGAAACAAACTGGACTCCTCTGTCAGACACAATGTTCTCCGGAATGGCATGTAACCGAACCACGTGCTGAAGGAACAAAGGCACCAATTCGGAGGAGGAAGGCAACTTAGGTAATGGCACAAGATGTATCATCTTGGAAAACCTATCACAGATTACCCAGATAACGGTCATTCTCTGAGAAACAGGGAGGTCGGAAATAAAATCCATAGAGATATGGGTCCATGGCCTCTTGGGCACAGGTAATGGCATTAACAAACCACTAGAGCGAGAGCAAGGCTTGGAGTGAGAGCAAGTCCCACAGGACTGCACAAATTCCCTGACGTCACGAGACAAAGTAGGCCACCAAAAGGACCGACTCACCAAGTCTCTGGTACCAAAAATCCCGGGATGACCAGCCAACGCGGAACAATGAATCTTAGACATCACACTCTTCTTCCACTGGTCTGGGACAAACAATTTCCCAATAGGGCAGCGCTCAGGTTTATCCTCCTGACACCCTTCCAAGGCCAGTCTCAAATTGGGCGAGATGGCGGAAAGAACTACACCCTTTTTCAAAATAACAGTAGGATCAGATAACTCAGGAGAGTCCGCAAAGAAACTCCTCGAGAGGGCATCCGCCTTAACATTCTTAGTGCCAGGAAGAAAAGCCACAAAATTAAAACGTGTGAAAAACAAGGCCCACCTGGCCTGTTTAGGATTGAGTCGCTTTGCTGATTCGAGATAAACCAGATTCTTATGGTCCGTGAGGACCACCGCCTGATCTTTGGCTCCTTCCAGCCAATGTCTCCACTCTTCAAAGGCCCACTTCATGGCCAATAACTCCCGATTACCCACGTCATAATTACGTTCAGTTGGAGAAAATTTTCGAGAGAAAAAGGCACAAGGGTTACTTTTAGAGGTCTCAGGATCTCTTTGGGACAAAATGGCACCTGCCCCAATTTCAGAGGCATCAACCTCCACCTGAAATGGCAGAGAAACATCAGGCTGCCGTAGAACAGGAGCAGAAGTAATTCTCTGCTTAAATTCCTGAAACGCAGAGACTGCCTCAGGAGGCCAATTCACCACATCAGAACCCTTTTTGATCAAATCAGTCAATGGTTTAACAATAACAGAGAAATTACCAATAAATTTACGATAAAAATTGGCAAAACCCAAGAATCTCTGAAGAGCCTTTAACGAAGTAGGTTGGACCCAATCACAGATGGCCTGAACCTTGACCGGGTCCATTTTAATAACAGATGGAGACAAAATGAATCCCAGAAATGAGATCCTCTGTACGCCAAAAAGACACTTTGATCCCTTCACATACAGAGCATTCTCTCTCAAAATCTGGAACACAGTCCGAACATGTTTCACATGAGAGTTCCAGTCATTGGAAAAAATCAAGATATCATCCAAATAAACAATCAGAAATTTATCCACAAAATCCCTGAAAATGTCATTCATGAAGGACTGGAAGACGGAAGGAGCATTAGTGAGCCCAAAGGGCATCACTAGGTACTCAAAATGCCCCTCTGGGGTATTAAACGCCGTCTTCCATTCATCCCCGTGCTTAATGCGAATAAGGTTATACGCCCCCCTGAGGTCAAGTTTGGTAAACCAAGTAGCACTTTTCACCCTGGAAAACAGGTCAGAAATCAAGGGTAAAGGATATTGATATTTCACAGTGATCTTGTTCAAGAGACGATAATCAACACACGGCCTTAATGAACCATCCTTTTTGGCCACAAAGAAAAAACCGTCACCCAAGGGTGAAGAGGATGGTCTGATATGACCCTTCTCCAGTGACTCCTTGATATAAGACCGCATAGCGTCATGTTCAGGTACAGACAAGTTAAAAAGGCGACCTTTAGGGAATTTACTACCAGGCACTAATTCAATAGCGCAGTCATAGCTCCTATGGGGGGGCAGGGATGCAGATTTACTTTCGTTAAACACATCAGAAAAATCAGTCAAAAAGTCAGGAACATCCTGAGACTGGGGAGAGGCAGAAAAAACAGGAGTGTTGGCATTAACACATTGGCAGCCCCAACTGGTTACAGACACAGATTTCCAATCCAAAACAGGATTATGAGACTGCAACCAAGGGAAACCTAGTACAATAATGTCATGCAGATTATACAGTACCAAAAATTTGCAACTCTCCTGATGATCAGGTTCAACCCTCATTATCACCTGAGTAGAAAACTGGGGTTTATTCTCTGCCAAAGGGGTAGAATCAATCCCCAGTAGGGGAATAGACTTCCGTAGGGGTATCAAGGGAAACCCACAACGTTTGGCAAAATCAAAATCCATCAGGTTAATAGCTGCTCCCGAATCAACAAAATCCTGAGCAGAAAATGTGGATAGGGAGCAAATCAGGGTAACAGTCAACAGAAATTTAGTCTGAACACTACCCAAGACAGCTGAGCGTGCAAAACGTCTTCCCCCGCTTAGGGCAGACAGAAATAGCATGAGAGGCGTCACCACAATAGAAACATAACCCATTGCATTTTCGAAACTCATGACGCTGTGCCCCAGAAGCCACTCTATCACACTGCATGGGTTCAGAAGCTGACTCACAAGGCAACACTATCCCACGCATACCTCTACGCTCACGCAAACGTCTGTCAATTTGAATCGCTAATGACATAGAATCATTGAGACCAGAGGGAACAGGGAAACCCACCATAACATCTTTTACATTCTCTGACAGGCCCTTCTGAAAATGGGCTGCCAAAGCATCATCATTTCATTTGGTTAGGACTGCCCATTTTCTGAATTTTTGACAGTACAACTCAGCGTCCTCAAGCCCCTGATTTAATGCCAACAAGGTTCTTTCAGCTTGATCAGTGACATTAGGCTCATCGTACAATAACCCCAGAGCCAGAAAAAATGCATCAACATCACTCAAAACAGGGTCCCCAGGTGTCAGGGAAAAAGCCCAATCCTGAGGATCGCCGCGCAGGAGAGCGATGACAATTTGAAACTGCTGTGCTGCGTTCCCTGAGGACTTAGGTTTTAAGGCAAAAAACAACTTACAGTTATTTTTGAAATTCAGAAATTTGGCCCGATCTCCCAAAAACAAATCTGGCATGGGAATCCTAGGTTCCACAACCGGCAACCCAGAAAGATAGACAGCAATACTCCGAACCTCAGTGGCAAGCTGATCCACACGGCCAGACAGCTGTGCAAGCTCCGTTGAGAGAAAAAAACAAAAATCCTCCTCAGCACACAGAGAAAAAGAGGGAAAAAATGCAAGAAACAAACAAAAAAAAATCTCTGACAACTTTTTTCTTTCCACACTATTTTTCCCTTCTGTGAGTACCATACAATTTTCAGTTAGGCCGGTGATACTGTTATGTTTCAGTAGCTGAGGAGAGCAGGCAAAAACGGCAATACACCAGAGAGGTTGGAATCTATTGGATTGCAGTACCCTGACTAACCACCACAACTAAAGGCAGCCGTGGAGCGTTCCTACGTTGGTCCTAGATGCCTCGTCACAGCCTGAGAGATTAACTACACCTAAAGATTGAAAGAGGAAAGCTATCTGCCCCGGAGCAGATCCCCAAAGAACATAGGAAGCCCCAAACATGTAATGGCGGTTAAACAAGAGGAAATACAGACACAGACAGAAAATAGTATGAGCAAACGCTGGGGCCCTAGACAGATAGAAAGGATACTCACTGCAATCCAAAAAAAACCTCTAAAAAATGCCAACGCTACTGATTGCAAAAACACCTGAGATCACACGACCTCTACCACCTAAATCAGTTCTCTGGTGTAACAAAACTAAGCCGCAGCCACTGAAAAAACTGGAAAAGGCAAATGAACAAATAACAATGGCTCCAGAGGAACTGAGAGGAGCCCAAGCCCCCCTGGGAGGGGGGAACCTGGCTAACCTCACAGAAATGCAGAGAAATATGCAAATGGTAAGCACAAAAACAAAAACAGAAAATATCTTATCTGAAAGCAGAAGAAGAGGCAAGACTCAGCTAGCTTCCAAGTGAACCAGGAACCACAGTTGAGACAAGAACAATTGATCACCGGCAACCATGATGGGAGG
The DNA here is from genome assembly GCA_033576555.1 of Oophaga sylvatica. NCBI lineage: Eukaryota > Metazoa > Chordata > Amphibia > Anura > Dendrobatidae > Oophaga > Oophaga sylvatica. The sequence continues at coordinate 767,430,747 of JARQOD010000001.1, read as the reverse complement.
GAACCTCCCTTATATCAAGCCAGTCTGTGAATCCTGATTGCCAATCCTCATTGAATGGTTCAGTACTGTTTGTAACCACCAGAGGGAGCTTCTGCTCAGAATTCATTTCCAAAACATTCACAACAGGGAGACATCCGTCGTTTGGGTCATTCTCCAAATTGGTATCGGCCGTGCCTGAAGAGGAAAATTTTTCTGGTGATTTGGAGAGAGTTTGGACGGATGTGCGTGGTAATCTTCAGGAGGCTAACAGAAAATCTAAAGGGTACTTTGATAGGAAATGGCAAGAGGTTTTGTTTGCTATTGGTGACATGGTTTGGTTATCCTCTAAAAATCTGAGGTTGAGGATTCCTTCTAAAAAATTGGGTCCCAAGTTTGTAGGGACCTTTAAGGTGCTTCAGGTTGTTAACCAATCGGCTGTTAGGTTGGAGGTTCCTATCTCCTGGAAGATTAATCTGGTGTTTCATGTTTCTCTGTTGAAAAGAGCTGATGTGTCGGATGGAGACTCCGCTGCCACTGTTCCCCCGGTGGTGGAGGACGGGAATATGAAATTTCTCGCATCCTAAATTCTAGACGGTATAGAGGGAGTTTGCAGTATCTCGTCGCTTGGAAGGGTTTCGGACCCGAGGATAACTCATGGGTGAGGGCGGATGATGTTTCTGCGTCCAGACTTGTCAGAGCGTTACACAAGAGGTTTCCGAGTAAGCCTGGGCCTAGGGGATCCGGAGGATCCTCTTAGAAGGGGGGGTACTGTTAGAACTCTCCTGTTAGTTTTTTTTTATCTTGCTGGTCACATGACCTTTGTGGCCTATTTAATCCGGCTCCACCCTTCTGGCTTTGCTGGACTTCATTGTAACTTATACTCTTAAGATAACCAAGTGCTTTGTTACCTAACTCAGACAGTTTTTGCTTGGTCTTTTGACCTCTATGTTCTATGTTCTTTGTTTTGCCTTTTGCTGCTACAACTTCTGTTAGGAGGTGTCCATCTTTTCTCTCAGTCCCTAGTCCTTGTAGGGATCCCTCCCTCACATCTATAGGTCTTCGTTCAGACTAGCTGAGGACTTTAGCGGGTCTGATCGCAGGATCAGGTTCCCTGTTACATCGTAGGGATCCAGCTTAGTTCTATTGTAGGGACAGACCTCCCTTCTTTCCTTAGTGCTTGTAGCAGATCATAACACTTCGTCTGCTAATAGACGGCGCTCCAAGGGCCCGGACCTGGGAGTTGGGGACAAAGTTTGGCTTTCTACCAGGAATATTAAGCTCAAAGTGCCATCTGCCAAACTAGGTCCCAGGTTTATTGGTCCTTATGAAATTATTGAGGTGATTAATCCAGTAGCCTTTCATCTGAAGCTCGCTCAATCATTTAAACTGCCCAATGTATTCCATAAGTCCCTTCTCAAATTGTACCGCTCTCCGATTTGTCCTGTCCAGTCCCCTCCTCCTCTGGTTTTGGTAGGGGGTGCTTTGGAATACAAAGTCCAAAGGATCCTTAATTCCCGTTTAGTGAGAGGATCCGTGCAGTATCTGGTGCATTGGAAGGGCTATGGTCCGGAGGAAAGGTCCTGGGTGCCTGCCAGTAACGTCCATGCCAAGGGTTTGATCAGGAAGTTTCATCTTCTTCATCCCAACAAACCGGGTTTTGAGGGTCCAGAGGCCCCTCTTAGAGGGAGGGGTACTGTCACGTCGCCGTTGGATTCAGTGGCTGGTCTTCCTGCCTCGGCCGCTGGGAGGCGCCGGACTCCTTCGGCTGGTGGTGCCGGTGAAAGGAGAGCGGTATCCTCATATGGTTCCGCTCCTTTGACGCCGGCCTCTGTCGCTGCGCATCGCCATGTTTCGCCTGTGGGTAATGTTGGCGAAAGAGAAGGGGTCCCTGCGCAGGCGTCTGGTGGGCGTAGGCTTCGCTCTTCTGTCAGAGGTGAAGTGGTTGGTGTCAGTCATGCATCACCATCTGGCCTGGTTCTGGGGGCGGTCCAGATGAGGTCATCAGACTGTGAGCCTGTGAGAGGTAGCCATGCCCTTCAAAAGCCTTGGAGCCTGGCTTGTATGCCCCCAGATATAGTCTTGGTATCCCCAGTGTGCTAGTTTGTTTTGCTATTGTATTTCTGACCTTTGCCTGGATTTCTGACTGTTCTACTGCCTGCCGATTTTGTACCTCTGTTGCCCGCCTGGTTTTGACTTTAACTTTAGCCTGAATTTCTGACCCTTCTACTGCCTGCCGATTTTGTACCTTTGCCTCCCTCCTGGTTTTGACCCTTGGACTTCTGATTACGCATTTGGTCTCGCTTTTTATTCCCTTCCTAGCGTCCTTCCTACTCCGGTCCACTGCTCTCATAGGCAGCTACCCCCTGGGCTTCGCTATAGTTCCAGATCCCTGTATAGGGGTAAAAGGTCTCGGGGTTTCTCGGGGTGCTACTATCTTACCTGCAGTTCAGACCTGCAGTAGGCGGACGTCACAGACATAAAAAGAGAGAATTAAATAAAGACAAGAGACAGTCCCTCCACCAATTTATTAGATCCATAAAAAAACCCGCAACTTCGACGTAATCCATGGCGATCCCACGATGTTCATCGATTCTGTAGTAAAAACCTATGGAACCTCGTTCTGAGAACAAAATTTGAAAGGTCACCTCTGGTCAGGCTGTGCTCCGCGAGACCCAGCGAGAATGGTTATGAAGTCAGTAATGTTACTGATATCACCACTCTCGCCATTTCATACAGAGGTGTAATACTATTGTAGGAACTCGAGGATTCTGATAGCGTGGGGCAATGAACAATCAGAGACGGGTTTCTTTGAATGCAAATAATGTATTTGTGAAACAGCAAAACACCCAAAAACAATATTCAAACAACCCGTAGTGACATGCAATGAGTCCATATATATATACACAAGTCCAGTTATATGAATCCGGATATATAAGTCTTTGAACCTCTATAGCGAGGGTGGTAAAGTTCTTACGACGGAGTCCTCACACAAATGTGACCACAAGGTAAGTCTGATGCACAGATAACGTGGCTGGATTTACACACTGCTGGTGTGTGAAGAGTCAGATCCAGGTATGAAGAAAACACAGGGAAGTCCAGGAACAAGTTAATCTCAGTTGTGGCTTAATTCAGTGAAGTCCAACAACAAGTTCATATGTCAGTAAGGTTCCAGTAACAGTTCCAACAGCTCTCACCAGAGGTAATGCACAAAGGGTTAAACAGCAACAGTTCAGAAACACAGTTCTTATCAGATGGAGTGAACCAAGGGTTAAATTCCCAAGTCAACAGTTTAGTGATAACACAGTACTTTGTGCAACTTACATATGCAGAGAATGTCCAAGCCATGGGTAGAAACTGCTGTGGCTGAGAAACACCTGAAGATAAGGCTATGCACTTTCCTAGTAAACACACAAAAGATCTGTGAGGAACAAAGCAGCTGGGTTGCAGGAAACGGAAGCAGAATATTCCAGCAGTGAAGCAACACCTGAGCCAGGCTTTAAACAAACGAACAGGAAGTAGGGCACCAAAACAGCAAACTCCATTTTAACAAAGGGCAAAATCATTGACAAAGTTACCTAGAAAACCTGGAATACTGACAAGAGGACTGTCTGGGCATTGTTTTGCTTTTTTTTTTTTTTTAAAGCATTTTCGGTGCAAAAAAACTATTTTTTTCTCCATAAAACAACAAGAAAAAATTATGGAAAAACATAAAAAAATTGTAGCAGAAAATAATGCAGGAAAAAAAAGCTTAGGAAATAAAAAAAACACTAGTTGTGTAGACCAGCCTTGATGAAATTTGTGTCGGAGCAAGCAAGCCTCTTATGAATTTGGAGCATCTTTCAGCTGCTCTGCGCCACCCCACCACAAAAGAAGGACTGGAGTACATTTCAGTCATATTTTACACTTTTGTAAATTGTGATGAATTTTTAGTCTGTGCCCGGTCACACCCAATCCAGCCAAGCTTTGCCCACTTTTCAAATCATTGGTGGAGCTGGCCAGTAATAATCTAAAAAGATCAAAAGTAACAACATTTTGGTGCACAAATTTTTTAGATATTTTAAGTACTTTAAGTCAAAATTCGGCCAAACTTTGAAAACACTATGTAACACAATTTTTGTTCCTGGCTTCCAAGTGTAATATTTCAACTGCTTATGTTTAAAGACTATGGAAAAACTACTACATTCAGCACAAACTTTGATTTTATGACCACAGGCCAGAAAATTTTGTATTTATTGTGTCAAAAAAAAGGAAATTATTATATTTTCGTTCATGCGGTCTAATAAAAAACGACACTTGCATGGTAAATAGATAAAGACAATCAAAACTCACTCAAAAAGGTTCAGAAATGAGTAGTTTTTCTAGATTTGTGAGTGTACAGCAAATCGCTTAATCGAAGAAGCCCCAAATGTAGTCCCCCATCATGTTTTCGTTAAGGTACTGCCACACTAAACGCTCCCGCTAGCGATCACGATAACGACGCATACTAATGCGATCGCTAGCGGGATCGTTTTAATATCGCTAGTAGCGCACTAATTTAGCGATGTCATTAAGGACGCTATCGCGGTTAGCGATCTCCTTAACGACTTTGGCGGTACAAAAACACCGCACATCGCTAACAAAAAGGTGCCACACTCAGCGATATATGCTCACCAGCGGGACGCCAACGATAAAAATAGGGTCCAGAACGATGTGAAGGATGAACGAGATCACAGCAGGGGCACAGCAGGGGCCACGTCGCTAGTACATGCCACACACACCGGCGTCACTAACGAGATCGCTAAATAGTGACGTTTTTTAGCGATCTCGTTAGCGACGCTGTTTAGTGTGGCATACCCTTTATACTGTCCTTGGTAATGACGTTCAAAGTCCAATATATCTTGAAGAAAGCGCTCGCCTTGCTCCTCTGAGTAAGCATCCATGTTCTCCTTGAACTTGTCAAGATGAGCGTCAAGGATATGGACTTTGAGAGACATTCTGCATCCCATTATGGCGTAATTCTTTATGAGAGTCTGAACCAACTGCACATAGTTTTTAGCCTAGTGATTACCCAGGGAGCCATGAACCACTGCAACGAAACTATTCCAAGCTGTTTTCTCGGTCCTGTTCAGTAGCCTGGCGAACTCGTCACATTCTATGATCTTCTTGATCTGTGGTCCGAAGAAGATACCAGCCTTGACTTTTGCCTCGAACAGCTTTGGAAAGAGATCTTGGAGGTACTTGAAAGCAGCTGACTCCTTGTCAGGAGCCGTGACAAATTGCTTGATGAGGCCTAACTTGATATGCAGTGGTGGCATCAGCACCTTCAGAGGTTTTTCCATCAATATGGCCATGTGAGGGCTTACTTTTTGTGGGACGAGTTGTAATTTTGAAAGACTCAATTGGTTTTAGCATGTCTTGTACTCGAAAACAGGAAAAAAATTTCAGGTGCAGTGAAATTTCAAAAAAAGTGCAATCCTACACTTGTTTTTTGTTTGGCTTTTTTGCTAAGTTCACTAAATGCTAAAACTTACCTGCCATTATGATTCTCCAGGTCATTATAAGTTCATAGACACCAAACATGTCTAGGTTCTCCTTTATCTAAGTTTGCTAAAAAAAAATTGCGTGATCTCCGGTTGAGTGAGAGCTTATTTTTTGCGTTACCGAGCTGACGTTTTTAATGACACCACTTTTATGCAGATACGTTCTTTTGATCGCCCGTTATTGCATTTTAATGCAATGTCGCAGCGACCAAAAAAAGGTAATACTGGCGTTTTGACTTTTTTTGTCGCTACGCCGTTTAGCGATCAGGTTAATCCTTTTTTTTATTGATAGATCAGCCGATTCTGAACACGGTGATATCAAATATGTGTATGTTTGATTTTTTTTTATTTTATTTTGAATGGGGCGAAAATGGGGTAATTTGAACTTTTTTTTTTTAAAACATTTGTTTTTACTTTTAGTATGCTTCAATCGTCCCCATGGGAGTCTAGAAGATGCCATAGCTCGATCGCCTCTGCTACATAGAGGTGATGCTCAGATCACCTTTATGTAGCAGAATTACTGCATTGCTATGAGCGCAGACAACAGGGTTGTGCTCATAGCAATCCGGCATAACAGCCTTAGAGGTCTCAAGGAGACCTCTGATTGTTATGCCGATGCACCGATGACCCCCGATCACATGACGGGGGTCAGCGGTGTGCATATTCGCGATTCCACTCGTGCCTATTGCGGGCATATGTCAGCTGTTCAAAACAGCTGACATGTCCCGGCTTTGATGCGGGCTCACTGCCGGAGCCCTCATCAAATCGGGGGGATACTGGCCACGGACGTACTATTCCGTCCGCGGGCAGTAAGGGGTTAAACTGTACTCGATCTAAATCATTGAGATTCTACAAAATAAAGCACTGCCATGTAAACGAGCAGCAATTATTCACCTTACCTTCAAGAGTTTTCTTGCAATATTCGCATGTGCAATATTCGCATGTGAAATGAGGTACTTGTATGACTACTATTGAACAGTCTGAGAATGTTCTAGAAAGTTCTAAAAGTTTCTAGACACTTCCAGATAATTCTGGAAAATTGTAGAAACTTCTGCACAATTCTAGCAGTTAAACAATATTCTAGAAGACTACTCCGTATTGAATAAGAATCGAGAATTTTCCCGAAAACAGACAAATTTCAAAATTTCAATGTCCTGATCACAAAAGCAAAGTTTTTGTGGAACAACAACTATTTTCTATTTGTTTTAGGCATAACGGGTTAGGAAAACACACTTTGGACCCAGGAACAAAAAATAAATAAAAATTTGTTACATAGTGAAATCACTTTATTTAGGGGATTTGTCTTCAGTAATTGTGAATAAGCATACTGCAGGAGATTGTTCTGATAAGGGTTCGCTCACATCAGCATATTATAAATTATTATTATACATTTTCATAGTGTAATTTATTCCATGTCGCTTTACATGTGAAAGGGGCATACATAGACAAGTACAATAAACATGAGCAATACAAGGCACACACAAGTACAGAGGGAGAGAGAACCCTGCCCGCGAGGGCTCACAGTCTACATAAATCACTCCGATGTTCATCCCACAAGGTTGGACAAGTGTCATGCATATGTTATGCCGTATGTCATGCAAGTGTAGCGCGAGTGTGCGATTTTTTTTTCTCGCCTAGCATCCATATGATATCTGTATGCAATGCATTTTTAACATCTTTTACATGCTATAATACTCTATGTAACTTAAAACTATTTACAAAATTAATAGAGCAATCTTAAATAAGGATATACTGTAGATAGATGATTGAAAGATATTAAATACATGATAGATCAATATGAGAATAGTTATATAATTTCACAAGCCCCCTACATGTAATAAGCTTGCACTCTATAGTGCCTTTCATGTGGCACTAAAGGGAGTTTAGCCTGATTTAACTTAATAAATAAATGAATGAATGAATGAATGAATAATTAACAAAATGGTCTCCCCCTATTTTTGTTAACCAGTAAAAGTAAAGCACACAGCTGAGAGCTGATGGTTATTGAACCCTTCCCAGCCTAAAAAATAGCCCACAGCCACCCTAGAAGTGGCGCATCACATTAGAAGCGCTTTGACTCGGATATTCCCGATTCCCCTGGTGTGTTGGCAACCGGGGTAATGGTATTTGGAGTTGATGCTGGCTGTGATTTTTGACGTTTGGCATCAAGCCCTGGTGTTAATAATGAAGAGGTGTCTATTAGACACCCCCATTACTAACTCTATCTATCTATCTATTATCTATTTATCTGTCTATTATCTATCTATCTAGGGTTCTGGCTGTAAAATTACTTTACTTGGCTGATGAAATTTTTTAGCTCCTTTGAGATATGTGCGAGAAAAAAAAAAGGATAAAAGGATAATACACTGGCGCTACGAAGAGATGAGAAGGGGAGTGTAAATTAGCAATGTGCATATACAGTGGGTACGGAAAGTATTCCAACCCCTTAAAATTTTTCACTCTTTGTTTCATTGCAGCTATTTGGTAAACTCAAAAAAGTTCATAATTTTTCTCATTAATGTACACTCTGCACCCCATCTTGACTGAAAATAACAGAAATGTAGACATTTTTGCAAATTTAATAAAAAAGAAAAACTGGAATATCACATGGTCATAAGTATTCAGACCCTTTGCTCAGTATTGAGTAGAGGCACCCTTTTGAGCTAGTACAGCCATGAGTCTTCTTGGGAATGATGCAACAAGTTTTTCATACCTGGATTTGGGGATCCTCTGCATTCTTCCTGGCAGATCCTCTCCAGTTTCGTCAGGTTGGATGGTGAACGTTGGTGGACAGCCATTTTCATGTCTCTCCAGAGGTGCTCAATCGGGTTTAGGTCAGGGCTCTGGCTGAGCCAGTCAAGAATGGTCACAGAGTTGTTCTGAAGCCACTGCTTTGTTATTTCAGCTGTGTGCTTAGGGTCATTGTCTTGTTGGAAGGTGTACCTTCAGCCAAGTCTGAGGTCCAGAGCACTCTGGAAGAGATTTTCATCCAGGATATTTCTGTGCTTGGCCACATTCATGTTTCCTTCAATTGCAACCAGCCGTCCTGTCCCTGCAGCTGAAAAACACCCCCATAGCTTGATGCTACCACCACCATGTTTCACTGTTGGGATTGTATTGGACAGGTGATGAGCAGTGCCTAGTTTTCTCCACACATACCGCCTAGAATTATCGCCAAAAAGTTCTATCTTCGTCTCATCAGACCAGAGAATCTTATTTCTCATAGTCTGGGAGTCCTTCATGTGTATTTCAGCAAACTCTATGCAGGCTTTCATATGTCTAGCACTGAGGAGAGGCTTCCGTCGGACCACTCTGCCATAAAGGCACGCATTGTTGAGGGATGCAGAGATAGTTGACTTTGTGGAACTTTCTCCCATCTCCCTACTGCATCTGTGGAGCTCAGCCACAGTGATCTTGGGATTCTTCTTTAACTCTCTCATTAAGACTCTTCTCCCACGATTGCTCACTTTGGCTGGATGGCCAGGTTTAGGAGGACTTCTGGTGGTCCCAAACTTCTTCCATTTAAGGATTATGGAGGCCACTGTGCTCTTAGGAACCTTGAGTACTGCAGAAATTCTTCTGTAACCTTGGCCAGATCTGTGCATTGCCACAATTCTGTCTCTGAGATCCTTGGCCAGTTCCTTTGACCTCATGATTCTCATTTGGTCTGACATGCACTGTGAGCTGTGAGGTCTTATATAGACAGGTGTGTGCCTTTACAAATCAATTCCTATCAGTTTAATCACAGCTGGACTCCAATGAAGGAGTAGAACCATCTCAAGGAGGATCACAAGGAAATGGACAGCATGTGACTTAAATATGAATGTCTGAGCAAGGGGACTGAATACTTATGACCATGTGATATTTCAGTTTTTTCTTTTTTAATAAATTTGCAAAAATTTCTACATTTCAGTTTTTTTCAGTCAAGATGGGGTATGAGTGTGCATTAATGAGAAAAAATTAACTTTTTTGAATTTACCAAATGGCTGCAATGAAGCAAAGAGTGAAAAATTTAAAGGGTCTGAATACTTTCAGTACCCACTGTATATATGTGTGTATATAGACACCTGTGATTAATTGCAAATGTACACACATATATAGATGCAATAATATGGAGGCTGCAGGAGTATTGTCAGCTACTGTGCGACTGCTGACTGAGAGAGATTAGAAAATGTGATAAACAATGACCCCTGCGCCCCCAATAGGATCTGGTGGGGGGAGGCAGCTGAAATTGCCTCTAAACGAAAGTGAAAGTGCAACTGAACACAAGAAGATCTGTAATAACCTAGATGAAGGGACCGTAGTTCGGTGCCTGTATGAAATCTAGTGTAGGCAGATAAGAACTTACTTTGTTCCTGAGGGCTTAAAGGGAATCTGTCACCCCATTTTGGCTATATCAGATAAAGATATGACTGAATAGTGCGTCCCATAAGTAACCTATCGGTATGTATCACATATCTGATACCCCCGTTTTGATGCCAAAATACCTTTGTAAACTTCGTATTCTGGTATGCTAATCAGGGCGGTCCGGTCCGGAGGGCGGCATTTTCTCTCTTCTCCCCCCCCGCTCCTCGGCATCTCTTGCATATGGCTGTCCGTGAATCGCACAGACGGCGTTCGGCTTCCCGCAGTTGCGCTTTTCAAATTCCCCCGCACATGCGCAGTGTGCTTTGCCCATCAGTGGGCAAAGCATAAAATCATTACAGCGCATGCGCAACTCTTTCCTTGCCCCGGAAATGACTGCTTGCCTTGGACGACTTCCGGGGCAAGGAAAGTGAAGGACAATAGTTGCGCATGCGCTGTAATGATTTTACGGGGGGGAGAAGAGAGAAAACGGGGGTGTCAGGATATATGATACATACCGATAGGTTACTTATGGGACGCACTATTCTGTCATATCTTTATCTGATATAGCCAAATGGGGTGACAGATTCCCTTTAAGCTGTGGCTGATGCTTGGATGGGGGAAGGAAGCCATCCCCTCATGGAGATGGTCACGGACCCAGACCGTGCAAGTGATAGAGGAGGTAAGGAGGCGGTGATGCAAGGAGCGTCCTCCCTGTACGTCAGAATGCCTCCTGAGCTGTCACGCAGCTGAGTATGTAAGCAGCAGATTTGGCTGTGGGCGCAAATTTCAGACCTTTTTGGAGGAGTGAATAATCATGAGCAGATAGTGTGTAGGAGCTCAGATTAAAAATCTTTTGTACCGATGTACTTTTTCAGCCTCCTTTCTTTTTGGCGAGTTGCCCCCCTCTTTTGCCCCTCTTTGTGTGCTTGATCTTGCCTGAAAAAAATCCCGGCTGATCAAAGTGTAAGGTTCTTAGTCTCTTTTGACATGTTTCTTGAAACTCAGTTTTTCCGTCGGCCATTTTGCTTTCTGTCTTGCTGCAGCTACTGTATCTTGCCCTCAGTCAATATGGAGTTTCCAGCTTTCATGTTCCCGCCCTGATTCTCTCCCTCTTGCCTCTTAAGCAGCCTCAGCTGAGCAATCAGTGCTTCAGAATCAAACCTGCAGTGAGCCTGTGACCTGACTCCTGGAAATCTTGGACTTGGTACTCCAGCCCTTTCCTACTGAGAAACTTTTGAACACTTGTGGACTCTGGAAACCTGCTGTTTGATAAATCCACGTTTGCAAGGGAATTACGGTAACAGAGGAAGAGATCCTGAACCTGTTGTGGAGAGTTATTTCTTATGTTTCGGTAGCTGAGGAGTGCAGGCAAAAAAGGCAATACACCAGAGCAGTTGGAATCTATGAGATTGCAGTACCCTGACTAACCACAACAACTAGAGGCAGCCGTGGAGCGTTCCTACGTTGGTCCTAGACGCCTCGTCACAGCCTGAGAAACTAACTACACCTAAAGATAGATATAGGAAAGCTATCTGCCCCGGAGCAGAACCCCAAAGATAATAGAAAGCCCCCAAACATGTAATGGCGGTTAGACAAGAAGAAATACTGACACAGACAGAAAAGAGTATGAGCAAACGTTGGGGCCCAAACTAACTAAATAGAAAAGGATAGGAAGGGTACTTACTGCAATCCCAGAAAACCCTGAAAAGCACCAACTCTACTAATTTCAAAAACACCTGAGATCACACGACCTCTACCACCTAAATTAGTTCTCTGGTGTAACAAAATCAAAACAGCAGCCACTGAAAAAACTGGAAAAAGCAAAAGTACAAACATCAGTGGCTGAACTAAACTGAGAGGGCAAAAGCCCCCCGGAGGGGACCCTGAAGGCCCCCACAGAAGTGCAGGACAAAATGCAAAAATCAAGCACAAAAAACAAAAAGAAGAAAATGTCTTATCTGTTAGCAGGAGATGCAGACACGACACAGCAGGCTACAAGGGAAACAGGATTCAAGGATAGAGACCAGAACAATTGATCACCGGCAACCTTGATGGGAAGGTGACTCCCTTATATAAGACCAGTCAGTAACACCTGATTCCCAATCCTCACAATCTTCACTGGACAGACCAGCACCGCTTGTAACCACCAGAGGGAGCCTCTGCTCAGAACTCATCCCAAGCCCACTCACAACAGTACCCCCCCCCTTGAGGAGGGGTCACCGAACCCTCATTTGAGCAACCAGGTCGGTCAGGATGAGCTCTATGGTACGCACGGATGAGTCTCCTAGCATGGATGTCCGAAGCAAACACCCAAGAATTGTCTTCCTGACCATAACCTCTCCACTTAACCAAATACTGGAGTTTCCGTCTAGAAAAACGAGAATCTAATATTTTCTCAACCACATACTCCAGATTGCCCTCAACCAAAACAGGGTCAGGAGGTACAGCAGCAGGAACCACTGGCTCAACAAACCTCTTCAACAAGGACTTGTGGAACACGTTATGGATCTTAAATGTCCCTGGAAGAAGCAAACGAAAAGAAACAGGATTAAGAATCTCCATGATCTTATAAGGTCCAATGAACCTAGGCTTAAATTTAGGAGATGCTACTCTCATAGGAATATTTTTTGAGGACAACCAGACCAAGTCCCCTACTTTAAACCGAGGACCATCAGTCCTATGCCGGTTAGCAAACCGCTGGGCCCTCTCCTGAGAGAGGGACAACCTCTCCACTACCTGGTCCCAAATCTGTTGCATACGCTCCACAACAGAGTCAACACCTGGACAGACAGAAGCCTCCGTCTGTCCTGAAGAAAATCGAGGGTGAAACCCAGAATTACAGAAAAACGGAGACATCAAAGTGGCAGAGCTAGCCCTATTATTAAGAGCAAACTCAGCCAAAGGCAAAAAAGAGACCCAGTCATCCTGATCAGCAGACACAAAGCATCTTAGATAAGTCTCCAATGTCTGGTTTGTTCTCTCAGTTTGACCATTGGTCTGAGGATGAAATGCCGAGGAGAAAGACAATTGAACACCCAGTTTAGAACAAAAAGTCCTCCAAAATCTGGAAACAAACTGGACTCCTCTGTCAGACACTATGTTCTCAGGAATGCCGTGTAAACGAACCACGTGCTGAAAGAACAACGGCACCAATTCAGAGGAGGAAGGTAATTTAGGTAATGGCACAAGATTTATCATCTTGGAAAACCTATCACAAATCACCCAGATGGCGGTCATTCTCTGAGAAACAGGAAGGTCGGAAATGAAATCCATAGAGATATGGGTCCATGGTCTCTTGGGCACAGGCAATGGCATCAACAAACCACTAGAGCGAGAGCAAGGCTTGGAGCGAGAGCAAGTCCCGCAGGACTGCACAAATTCCCTGACATCACGAGACAAGGTAGGCCACCAAAAGGACCGACTAACCAAGTCTCTGGTACCAAAAATTCCGGGATGCCCAGCCAACGCGGAACAATGAATCTCAGACATCACACTATTTTTCCACTGGTCCGGGACAAACAATTTTCCAACAGGGCAGCGCTCGGGCCTATCCTCCTGACACCCCTCCAGAGCAAGTCTCAAATTAGGTGAGATGGCGGAAAGAACTACACCCTCTTTCAAAATAACAGAAGGATCAGATAACTCAGGAGAGTCTGCAAGGAAACTCCTCGAGAGAGCATCCGCCTTAACATTCTTAGTGCCAGGAAGAAAGGAAACCACAAAATTAAAACGTGTGAAAAACAAGGCCCACCTGGCCTGTCTAGGATTGAGTCGCTTGGCAGATTCCAGATAAACCAGATTCTTATGGTCAGTAAGGACCACCACCTGATGTTTGGCTCCCTCCAGCCAATGTCTCCACTCTTCAAAAGCCCACTTCATGGCCAATAACTCCCGATTACCCACGTCATAATTACGTTCAGTAGGAGAAAATTTTCGAGAGAAAAAGGCACAAGGGTTACTTTTAGAGGTCTCTGGATCTTTTTGGGACAAAACGGCACCTGCCCCAATTTCAGAGGCATCAACCTCCACCTGAAATGGCAGAGAAACATCAGGCTGCCGTAGAACAGGAGCAGAAGTGAATCTCTGCTTAAGATCCTGAAATGCAGAGACTGCCTCAGGAGGCCAATTCACCACATCAGAACCCTTTTTGGTCAAATCAGTTAATGGTTTAACAATAACCGAGAAATTACCAATAAATTTACGATAAAAATTGGCAAAACCCAAAAATCTTTGAAGAGCCTTTAATGAAGTAGGTTGGACCCAATCACAGATGGCCTGAACCTTGACCGGGTCCATTTCAATAACAGATGGGGACAAAATGAATCCCAGAAATGAGATCCTCTGTACGCCAAAAAGACACTTTGATCCCTTCACATACAGAGCATTCTCTCTCAAAATCTGGAATACAGTTCGAACATGTTTCACATGAGAGTCCCAGTCATTAGAAAAAATTAAGATATCATCCAAATAAACAATCAGAAATTTATCCACAAAATCCCTGAAAATGTCATTCATGAAGGACTGGAAGACAGAAGGAGCATTAGTGAGCCCAAAGGGCATCACAAGGTACTCAAAATGCCCCTCCGGGGTATTGAATGCCGTCTTCCATTCATCCCCGTGCTTAATGCGAATAAGGTTATATGCCCCCGAGGTCAAGCTTGGTAAACCAAGTAGCGTTTTTCACCCTGGAAAACAGGTCAGAAATCAAGGGTAACGGGTATTGATATTTCACAGTAATATTGTTCAAAAGACGATAATCAATACACGGCCTTAATGAACCATCCTTTTTGGCCACAAAGAAAAAACCGGCACCTAAGGGTGAAGAGGATGGTCTGATATGACCCTTCTCCAATGACTCCTTGATATAAGACCGCATAGCGTCATGTTCAGGTACAGACAAGTTAAAAAGACGACCTTTAGGGAATTTACTACCAGGCACTAATTCAATAGCGCAGTCATAGCTCCTATGGGGAGGCAAGGATGCAGATTTACTTTCGCTAAATACATCAGAAAAATCAATCAAAAAGTCAGGAACATCCTGAGCCTGGGGGGAGGTAGAAAAAACAGGAGTGTTAGTATTAACACATTGGCAGCCCCAACTGGTTACAGACACAGATTTCCAATCCAAAACAGGATTATGAGACTGTAACCAAGGGAAACCCAGTACAATAATGTCATGCAGATTATACAGAACCAAAAATTTGCAGCACTCTTGATGATCAGGTTCAACCCTCATTATCACCTGAGTAGAGAACTGAGGTTTATTCTCAGCCAAAGGGGTAGAATCGATC
>JARQOD010000001.1:767358483-767415511 GCA_033576555.1 Oophaga sylvatica | reverse complement strand
GGTATAATGTCCTCCATCCTGACCACCATCCTCTAATAATAGCCCCATCCTGGTATAAATGTCCTCTATCCTGACCACCATCCTCTAATAATGGCCCCTATCCTGGTATTATGTTCTCCATCCTGACCACCATCCTCTAATAATGGCCCCATCCTGGTATAATGTCCTCTAACCAGACCACCATCCTCTAATAAAGGCCCCCATCCTGGTATAATGTCCTCCATCCCGACCACCATCATCAATAATGGCCCCATCCTGGTATAATGTCCTCCATCCTGACCACCATCCTCTAATAATGGCCCCATCCTGGTATAATGTCCCCCTATACAGACCGCCATCCTCTAATAATGCCCCCATCCTGGTATAATGTCCTCCATCCTGACCACCATCCTCTAAATAATGGCCCCACCCTGGTATAATAATCCTCTATCCTGACCACCATCCTCTAATAATGCCCCCATCCTGGTATAATGTCCTCCAACCTGACCACCATCCTCTAATAATACCCCATCCTGGTATAATGTCCTCTATCCTGACCACCATCCTCTAATAATGGCCCCATCCTGGTATAAGTCCTCTATCCAGACCACCATCCTCTAATAATGGCCCCCATCCGGTATAATGTCCTCCATCCCTACCACCATCCTCTAATAAGGGCCCCCATCCTGTATAATATCCTCAATCCTGACCACCCATCCTCTAATAATGCCCCCATCCTGGAATAATGTCCTCTATCCTGACCACCATCCTCTAATAATGGCCCCCACCCTGGTATATGTCCTCCATCCTGACCACCATCCTCTAAAAAATTGCCCCCATCCTGGTACAAATTCCTCCACCTGACCACCATCCTCTAAAATGCCCCCATCCGGAATAATGTCCTCTATCCTGACCACCATCCTCTAATAATGGCCCCCACCGGGTAAATTATTCTATCCTGCCACTATCCTCTAATAATGGCCCCCATCCGGGTATAATTTTTCCTCCACCTGACCACCATCCTCAAAATGGCCCCATCCTGGTATAATGTCCTCTATCCTGACCCCATCCTCTAATGATGGCCCCCATCCTGGAAATAAATGTCCTCCATCCTGACCCCATCCTCAAATAATAGCCCCATCCTGGTAAATGCCCTCTACCTGACCACATCCACTAATAATGGCCCCCATCCTGGTAAAATGCCTCCATCCCGACCACCTTTCCTCTAATAATGGCCCATCCTGGTATAATGTCCCTCCATCCTGACCACCATTCTCTAATAATGGCCCCCATCCGGTATAATGTCCTCTATACAGCCACCATCCTCTAAAAAAGGGCCCCCATCCTGGTATAATGTCCTCCATCCTGACCACCAACCTCTAATAATGCCCCATCCTGGAAATAATTCCTCTATCCTGACCACCACCCCTCTAATAATGGCCCCCATCCTGGTATAATGTCCTCCACCCTGAACCACCATCCTCTAAAGGGCCCCCCCATCCTGGTATAATGTCCTCTATCCTGACCACCATCCCTAATGATGGCCCCCATCCTGGTATAATGTCCCTCCATCCTGACCACCATCCTCTAAAATTGGCCCCATCCTGTATAATGCCTCTATCCTGACCACCATCCTCTAATAATGGCCCCCTCCGGTATAATGTCCTCCACCCTGACAACCATCCCTAATAATGGCCCCCATCCTGGTAAAAATTCCTCTATCCTGACCACCATCCTCTAATAATGGCCCCCATCCTGGTATAATTCCTCTATTCTGTCCTCATGCACTTTAGCAGGGTGTCGATGAGACATGTAGCAAACCCCCTGTCTTTTTTTAAGAAAAAGAGGCTTTTAAAATTGTAACCTTCTTTTTTTGATTTGCAGATGACGGAAAGGGAAAACTATAGAATGCAATAATAAGAGCATTTCAGAATATATAACGCACATAAGAAAATGAAACAAATAGTTTACAATATACAAATACACAAACGATTATTACCACTTAGTAACAAACGTACTGATAAACACAGGATTATACACATAGATAGTGCTTACCCGACTAGCTTTTGACAGGCTTGCTTAAGAAACATGAAGAACACGAGTGATGTAGTTTCTCTTAAGGCACAGGAGAATAAATGGCTGCTGTCCTCCTTCACAGTGTGATAAACAAGACCATAAATGCAACAGGAACAATCCCACAATGCTCTGGAAAATTCCCACAAGACATTAAAATTAAACTAGAATCTATACATGAAACAGCCAAACAGGGGGCGCTGTTACCTTAAAACATAAAATGTATGAAAGACCAATACACTCAAAAACTGCAATGTCTATAACAATTGGAGACATAAACAAATGACTAGACTTTCTAGACAGCAATTATATGGCTGGACAGAACACTCCCCGCTTGACATCACCAACGTCACTATGTGTTTATTGGACGAGAACAGCAGAAAGAGTTCCCCTACGGCCTTTAGGAACAATTTGGTCTCGCTTTGTTTCCCTATTTTTACTTCCACACAATGATTCTGCCAACTCGACTGCTAACCCGCGGCACAAAGTTCCAGGCGGGTTACGGTGTTTTCACGGAGCGGTGTTAGTTTTTCTCTGCTCAGACAAACCCTACATGGCATTGTTGACTTGTGTCTATCGTCCTCAAATAGGCTACCGCAGCAATCGCTTTGATTGAAGCATCGGAGAACACACAAAGGGTTTTTTGTCTCTATCTTGGTACCGGTACAGACACATATGAACGTGTTATATAAGACTTGACAAGGCTGTGAGGGAATTTCTCCAGCTCATCCACTTGTTTCTCTTTGTGGGAAAGGATTTTCCCAGTTCGTCACCTCTGTGGTGAACTCCTTAACATAGCCTTGCCCCCCGATGACACAGGAGCTACAAACCCCAGGGGGGGTCATACAAAGCTTAGGTGACATACCCTTGCGAAAAAGGGTTTTCTTCTTTGAACCGGGAAGGTAAGGTAAATTTTTATGCCCATAGTGGGCCGGGCCCGGCAGGGGGGAGTCATCCTAGATCAAATTTTCAATCCTTAATGACCCAAGGAGGGAAGGTTTCCACCCTTTCCGCTTTTAAACTTTTGGGGGAACCCCAAAGGTTAATACCGAGCAGCCTTTTGGCTCTTTTTAGAAGACAAGTTTTCCATTTGGGGCACGTTTAAAAAACTCTCCACAAAAAATCTTTCCCTAAAAACATCGGCCCCCCTTCTGTACTGCTTAAACCTCTTGACCCCTCTAACCCATAAGGGCTAGCGGGAAAAAATTTTTAAAAAAAATTTACCTTCTAATACTCCGTAATTTTTTTGGGGAAAGGATCTTTTCCTTAACCACAAAACCAAAAATTTTTTTTTTCTTCTTTAACAAAAAACAGGGGAAACCTTGGGGATTTTGCTGGAATGATTGGGTCTTAAAAAAACGGATAACACCCAAAAAATTTTTTGTTTCAAGGGGCCTGTAACTTTCAATAAAAAACCTTCTCCTTAGCACCGAACAAAATTATTTTTTTTTGCCCGGGGCTTTTTGGGGGTACACTCCAAACAGGGGAGGTCCCGGGTTCCACGTCTTAAATGTGGGGTACTCTGCTGACCTTTTTAAAAATTTTTCCTAATTTAAAGAAAACCCTTTTCATCTCGGGGATTAGGGAAGGTCCTGGGGAAAAACTTTGAAACTTTTTCCCTTGTTTTGGCAAAACTTTGTTTGGGGGGGTTTGAAGGGAAAGGGGTTGCTCCATTCTTGGGGGAATTCCTTCCCCCAAAATCATCCCGGGGAACTTTATCTTCAAAGAAATTGTACTTACTTTTTTGGGGTTTTGTGGACGTAACCCAAGATCTTGGTCCCAATCTGATGAAACTTTTTGGCACTAGTCGCAAAAAATACGGGCGAAACTTGTGCAGTCCTTTGAAGAAAATTTTTTTCCATTTTTGAAGGGAGAGGATCCATTTCAACCAAAAAAGTTTTTAATACTGTTTTTTTTGTTTACCCCCAAAAAAACCCTTCCACAAGACCCCCCAAAGGTCGATCTTGGCAAGGAGCTTGTGTGACCAAATTGATCTTTGTCAACCTTGTGAACTTTAGAATATCTCTCCCTAAGAGCAAGATTTTTTGATTTGGGGGTCAAGGTTAGGAATAGGGTTTATACCTTGTGAGGAGGTCGACCATTCAGGCTAGGTATCCTGCCTTTTTTGGGAAACGGTTACTTTTCCCAAAATGGTTGGAAGGCAGACCTTTGGCCATCAAAAACCGATACATTGTTGCTCTTACCCGGGCTTATTAACCGGGGCCGGTTTTTAAAAAGAAGGGGGGGGCCCTACGTTAAAGATTCAAAAAGGCAATTGGTAGTGACCTTTCTTGTCATCAAAAACGGTTATTTGAGGCTTTGCCTTTTCGTCTCCCGGGAGACCCTTTTACTAGGAAATTTAAGAAAAAAATTTTGCCCCCCATAATTTTCCAAAACTTTTTGACATTTGAAGAAGGTGGATGTCAGTTTTGAGTCTTACCCCCGCTATCTTTGGGGAAAGTATTGGGTGATCCAGGGGGTAAACGATTAAGTTCGGAGCTTCACATTCGGTACCCTTCCAAAACCCCCAAAAATCCCGGGAAAGGGGATTTTGAAGGAATTTGTAGCAGATGCGATTTTTCCCTTAAGGAAGGCCTTTTTTTCCCCAATGATTTTCTCTGAAACCCTACCAAAGTAAGGAATTGGGTTTTGTTAAAGGGGCACCCTGCTTTGGCCTTGGTTTGTTTCCCTTGCCGGGGCGAACTCTTTCAACTGGACCCGGGGAAAATGTTTTTTTTGTGGCCTCTACATTTTTCGGTTTGCTAACGGTTATTGGGCACATGAGGCATAAATCAAAGTAGGGTTTTCAAATTTTTTTTTGAAAAAAAACTACAAACCATCAAAGGGGGAAACGGGACTTGTAATTTTTTATACCTAACCCAATTTAACCCATTTGTTTGCAGGTTTAGGGATTTCAAAACTGGGGGTTCACCCTCTAGCAGTGTCGAGTAGTCAACCCCACAAGATCCCTTTCTTTTGGCTACCAAACCCATTAAAATCAGTTAATTCTCTGAGCTTTAATAATCCTTTTTGTTTTGGGAAAACCCCTATTTTTTAAAAAGGGGATTTTCTAAACCTCTACGACCCAAAGCATTCATCAATTTTTTTCCAAAATTTTTTGGGCCCGACATCTGGTAATTTTATTTAATGCTTTTCTTTTTGCGTTTCGGACCCATTCCTACCATTTTACCAAAGTTCCACTTTTCACTACATAAAGACTTGTTCTGGGGTTTTTTTTGGGAAGGGGCTCCAAACCCTGATTTTTCAGCGCGTCGTGAACTTTAAAGTCCCTAGTATAATAGTCGAGCAAGGAAGGAAAGTCCATTGGGGCTTGTTTGGGCATGATCCAGTGAGGGTGTTGTAAATAATGTTTGTCGATTAAAACCTTTGGTGCCTTTGGTTTCGTCCAACTGTTTTCCTTTTCTGAACAAGAATTCTTTTAAAAAAACCGGGACAGTTTTCGGCCCTTCGTTTGGAGAAAGTTATTGTCCCCATATAACCCAATGGTTCTCCTTGTTTTGGGTGGGCACGATTTTTGGCTTTGGGGGGGTCCGAATTTTGGGTTTGGTTTGACTTGTTGCAAAATCTTCCCCTTCCCCTGGGGGGACGTCTTTGGGTTTTTGGAATTCGGGCCTTCAGTCGTGCAAGGTGTGTAACCTTGAGCCAGCCCACGCGTGTCTGGGGGTTTACCGGGGGAATATAGGGCATTTTGGGGTTCGCTATGGCAGCGGTTTTTTTTAAAATACAAGTTTCTTAATTTTGCTTAAGGCTCGTTTCTCTCCCCCTGGCGTCCTTTTCTCGTCCAGGAAGGCTTTGGTCCTTTTTGCTCCGGCATGTTTGTTGTAGTTTAATTATCCCTGTCAGAAAAAGGTCTTCTTGCTTTTCCCTTAGTTTGGGGGGAATGGGCGGCATTGCGACGGGGGATTTTGGGGCCAAACTCTGATACGTTTTGAAAAGGATGCCGCCTTTTAGACTTTTTCGACATTGGGGTTCCCTGGAACCCTTTGGGGGTTGGGGAAAATGGGGGCCTTTGGCCCCGATTATTTCCACCTTAAGGGGTTGCTGCAATATCCGCATGCAAAACCTATTTTGGATAAGGGGGCTTGTATGTTGATTTTCAAAGTTGTTCTCGGGGTCGTTTATTTTTCTGCCCTCATGAGTTGGCGGGTGTGGGGGGAAAAACGTACAACCCCCTTTTCTTTAAAAAAAAGGGTTAAAAAATTTTAACCTTTATTGTTGCAATGTACAGGGAAAGGGGGAAAAATAAGAAGAATAAAAAGCTTTTCGAATATAACTGAAGAGCAAAAATAAATAGTTTCAAAAACAGAAAACAAAACTATTTTCCACTTATAAAAACGTACTAAAACACAGGATTAACAATAGTTGCTTCCCCCCATGTTTAAGCGGGGTGTTAAGAAACTGAAAAACACAGGATGTAGTTTTTTTAAGGCAATGGGGAAAAAAGGCGCTTTTCCCCTTACATGTGAAAACAAGACCTAAGCAACGGACAATCCCACAAGCTTGGAAATTTTTCCCCCAAAAAAAAAAAAATTAAACTAGAACTTGATAAAAAACCAGCGGGGGGGCGTTAAAAACAACTAAAATGTTAAAGACCAAACCTCAAAAAACCAAAACTATAACAAATTTGGGGAATAAAACAAAGACTAGATTTTAGCAGAATTTTTGGGGGGAAAACACCCCATCCCCACCACCACCCAAAATAAGGCCCCACCGGAAATGTCCTCATTACCACCATCCTTAAGGCCCCATCCGGTTAAAAGCCTTACCAGACCCCCCCCTAAAAGGGCCCCCACCTTTTTAATGTCCTACATCCCCCAAATTCTCTAATAATGGCCCCCCCGGGATAATCCCTCCACCTACCCCAAACCCTAATAAGGCCCCAGGGTAAATGTTCCCTTACCCAATTTAATAAGGCCCCCCCCGGATAATGTCCCCACCCCCACCACCACCTCTAAAACCCCACCCCGGTTAATTTCCCAAAACCTGCCACCATCCCTAATAAGGGGGCCCCCCCTGGAAAAATTCCTATCCTGCCCCCCTCCCTTTAATTGCCCCCACCGGTATAAGTCCCCCATCCTGACCCCACCTCAAAAGGCCCCCCCTTGGTAAAATTCCTCCCTGACAACCCTCCTTAAAAGGCCCCCATCCTGGTATAATGTATTCTGTCCTGACCACCATCCTCTAATAATGGCCCCCATCCTAGTATAATGTCCTCCATCCAGACCACCATCCTCTAATAATGGCCCCCATCCTGGAATAATGTCCTCTATCCTGACCACCATCCTCTAATAATGGCCCCCATCCTGGTATAATGTCCTCCATCCTGACCACCATCCTCTAATAATTGCCCCCATCCTGGTATAATGTCCTCCATCCTGACCACCATCCTCTAATAATGGCCCCCATCCTGGTATAATGTCCTCTATCCTGACCACCATCCTCTAATAATGGCCCCCATCCTGGTATAATGTATTCTATCCTGACCACCATCCTCTAATAATGGCCCCATCCTGGTATAATGTCCTCCATCCTGACCACCATCCTCTAATAATGGCCCCATCCTGGTATAATGTCCTCTATCCTGACCACCATCCTCTAATAATGGCCCCCATCCTGGTATAATGTCCTCCATCCTGACCACCATCCTCTAATAATTGCCCCCATCCTGGTATAATGTCCTCCATCCTGACCACCATCCTCTAATAATTGCCCCCATCCTGGTATAATGTCCTCCATCCTGACCACCATCCTCTAATAACGGCCCCCATCCTGGTATAATGTCCTCTATCCTGACCACCATCCTCTAATAATGGCCCCCATCCTGGTATAATGTATTCTATCCTGACCACCATCCTCTAATAATGGCCCCCATCCTGGAATAATGTCCTCTATCATGACCACCATACTCTAGTAATGGCCCCCATCCTGGTATAATGTCCTCCATCCTGACCACCATCCTCTAATAATGGCCCCCATCCTGGAATAATATCCTCTATCCTGACCACCATTCTCTAATAATGACCCCCATCCTGGTATAATGTCCTCCATCCTGACCACCATCCTCTAATAATGGCCCCCATCCTGGTATAATGTCCTCTATCCTGACCACCATCCTCTAATAATGGCTCCCATCCTGGAATAATGTCCTTCATCCTGACCACCATCCTCTAATAACGGCCCCCATCCTGGTATAATGTATTCTATCCTGACCACCATCCTCTAATAATGCCACCCATCCTGGAATAATGTCCTCTATCCTGACCACCATCCTCTAGTAATGGCCCCATCCTGGTATAATGTCCTCTATCCTGACCACCATCCTCTAATAATGGCCCCCATCCTGGTATAATGTCCTCCAACCTGACCACCATCCTCTAATAATGGCCCCCATCCTAGTATAATGTCCTCCAACCTGACCACCATCCTCTAATAATGGCCCCCATCCTGGTATAATGTCCTCCATCCTGACCACCATCCTCTAATAATGGCCCCCATCCTGGTATAATGTCCTCCATCCTGACCACCATCCTCTAATAATGGCCCCCATCCTGGAATAATGTATTCTATCCTGACCACCATCCTCTAATTAACGGCCCCCATCCTGGTATAATGTCCTCTATCCTGGCCATCCATTCTGTAATAATATCCCCTGTCTTGTCTCCCATCCTAGTATAATGTCCCCCATCTTGGGCCCCGTCTTTCTTTCTTTCTCCAGTATATTTTTAAAAATAAACTATTATTCTTACCTTCCACTTCCTCGTGGCGTTCTCTGCTATAGCTGAGGAAAAAGCCGGCAGCTTACACTCACCGATATTGATGGGTTCCGCCAACGGTCAAATGTGTCAGTCTGTGGATTTCCTATGAGGTTTCCAGGAGCGTTTGGCCGAGAGTGCGCTACTGTGTATGGGAGAGGCCGCTGAGATGGCGGTCAGCTGAACGATTTGACAAAGCATCATTTGGCAGACAGCCATCTAATGTGTATAGCCAACTTATGGATGAACCACACCACTCATGGGCCAGTTCATTTTGCTTGCCCCCCACCAGGCTAAAATTTGCCAGCCAGCCCCTGATTTTGGGCATCGCGAAGTTAGGCCTCCACCAGCCATACTTTTATGGATAATCTAATAGGTAATATTTGCCTATCCACATGCTAAAGTCTTATAAAGGGTTACCCCATGTGCACAAGCCCTGTCCATATGTCCTACTGGATCATATGGATGTTATAGTTATACAGGGAGGTCGTCCTCTGGACCTCCTACTATTAGCTAGAATAGAGCGGCATTGATTAGCGGAGCTTTCATATGGCTGCTGCCCGCTTTTCCTTGTGATAAAAGCTAATTTCTAAGGTGCTTTGTAGGCCGACCAGTGGGGCTAAATTTGTCCACTTGTCTGATGGGATAACTCCAGTCATTCAAATCAGACAGGAAATCATAAAAGGGGTATTCTGACAGCAATGAATTATGGTTTGGTTGTCATGCCATCTGTTTAGAAATTGGAGGTCCATTCACACCTGCAGGAAATCGAAGGTTAATGTGGGATCCCTGATCTCCGAAACTGAACTTATTTTAAAAGGGTGCTCATAGGATTAATGACAAATGTCATGGAGCTGCCATGTCTACTGTTGAAATACTCCTTTAAAGTCTGATGGAATAAAATCATGGCCAATCCAAATACCTTTGTAATGTACATACAGATCTCAAAACCGAGAAAAAAGAACTGAAGTATAAGTTGGTATGCATTCAAAATAGGAGCATGTTCACACTGGCCATAAAACAGACAAAACCAAAGATGGAACCAAAAGGAACATATACCATGCTGTAAGTAAATACGTAAAAGCGATAGTGAATATAGCTGGAGATTAGGTTCAAATAGCTTTCCGTTTGCTGGGTATTCATATTCGGGACCTGGTCCTGCTTAGGCCTTATTCTCATTGACATCAGCTTGACACATGGTAAGGTTTTAATAGTAGAGGTTAGGACTGTTATGATTTGCCTACACCTTGACACTGGTTGGACAGCTTTTACGCTTTTTTTTTTTAATAAACGGTGTTTAACCTCTTTCCGACATCGGGCGTCATAGTACACCTATGTCGGTATCCCTCCCTTTGATGTGGGCTCCGGCGTTGAGCCCACAGCTTTCCTGGGACATGTCAGCTGCTTTGAACAGCTGACATGTGCCCGAAATAGCAGCGGGTGGAATCGCAATCCACCCATGGCTATTAACCCGTTAAATACCGCTGTCAAACGCTGACAGCGGCATTTAACAAGCGCTTACGGCAATCACGCCAGAAATCTGCCCACCGGTGACCCGCGTCACGTGATCACGGGTCACCAGTATGTTGGAATGACAACCGGAGGTCTCCTGGAGACCTCTATGGTTGTCAGTGCTGGCTTGCTGTGAGCACCACCCAGTGGTCAGCAACATTAACCAGTGTGTAATTCTACTACATAGAGATGATCTGATCGTCGCCTGTATGTTGCAGAACCAATCAGGCTATGGCAGCTTCTAGTCTCCTATGGAGACTATTGAAGCATGCCAAAAGTAAAAAAAAAAGTTTTTAAAAATAAAAAAAAATAAAAGTTCAAATCACCCCCCTTTTGCCCCATTCAAAATAAAACAATAAAAAAAATCAAACATACACATATTTGGTATCAACAAGTTCAGAATCGCCTGATCTACCAATGAAAAAAAGGATTAACCTGATCGCTAAATGGCGTAGTGAGAAAAAAAGTCAAAATGCCAGAATTACTTTTTTTGGTCGCCACAACATTGCATTAAAATGCAATAACGGGCGATCAAAAGATCATATCTGCACCAAAATATCATTAAAAACTTCAGCTCAGCACGCAAAAAAATAAGCCCTCACCCAGCCTGAGATCACGAAAAATGGAGATGCTACAGGTATTGGAAAATGGCGCAATTTTTTTTTGTCTTAACAAAGTTTGGAATTTTTTTCACCACTTGCATAAAAAGGAACCTAGACATCTTTGGTGACTATGAACTCATAATGACCTGGAGAATCATAATGGCAGGTCAGTTTTAGCATTTAGTGAACCTAGTAAAAAACCCAAACAAAAAACAAGTGTGGGATTGCACTTTTTTTGCAATTCCAGCGCACTTGGAATTTTTTCCCGTTTTCTAGTACACGACATGGTAAAACAAATGGTGTCATTCAAAAGTACAACTTGTCCCGCAAAAAAACAAGCCATATAGACAGTAAAATAAAAAAGTTATGGCTCTGGGAAGAAGGGGAGCGGAAAACGAAAACTCAAAAACAAAAATACCTCGGGGTTAAGGGGTTAAGTACCCTATCTTATTTCTGTGCACTATTGCTTTTACTTATAGCAGGGTATATGATCATTTTGTTTCTGTTTTGAGTTTTGTTCACACAGATCCGTATAAGTACTGTATATACACGTATTTATCAGGTATATACAGGACAACAGGCCTGTGTATTACAGCTGGGAACAAGCTGAAATGAACCACTTCGCAGCCTTGAGTTTTCCGTTTTTGAGTTTCTGTTTTTTGCTCCCCTTCTTCCCAGAGCCATAACTTTTTTTATTTTCAATATGACCATGTGAGGGCTTGTATTTTGCGACCATCCAGCCTGTCATCCAGCAGAAAATTTCCCACGGTGCTCGCGCTGATGTCAGAAAGGTGAAGTGAGTTCATAGGCTGTGAAGTCGCAGGACCTGTCTGATGGCACCGTGAGCCTGATAACTTTCTCACTATCGCGGTGCCATCAGATAGGGGTTTACAGAGAGACACTGAGCACATGGTGCTTAGTGTCTGCTGGATGACAGGCTGTATGATCACATCATGCAACCATGCAGCCTGCCATCTAGATGTAGCAGTTCTAGACCCGTTGTGGGACAAATGGATTAGCAGCTTCTCTGCGGAAAGGTGAGGAATATTGTTTGTTTTTCTCTTTTGCAGATGTCGGGGGAATGGGCGATGTCATAAGTTTGGTTTAATCAAGATTATTAAAGGAGTCTGTCATTCTTTCAATTAAAGAACTTTTTTCTAGGTGTCTGTGTTTTCATACAACGTGACTATGGGGTTAGTAATGGGGTGTCTTATTGACTCCTCTCCATTACTAACCTTGGGGCTTGATGTCACCTGACAATACAAAGGTGACATCAACCCCCGCAACTATAACCCCACTTTCACCGTTACACGGCAAGTGGGAAGAGCAAGGCAAAGTGCCAGAATTGGTGCACCTTAGGGTGAGTTTCCACGGTCAGGAAACGCTGCGTGTTTGGCGCTGTGCGCTGGCGCAGCGCCAAACACGCAGCATCCAGATGTTACAGCATAGTGGAGGGGATTTCAAGAAATCCCGTCTCCACTATGCGTAACAATACGCAGGTGGCAAACCTGCGTAAACGGACATGCGGCGCGTCTTTTTAGACCGCAGCATGTCCTCGCGTATTGCGGCGACGGTGCGTCGCCGCAACATAATTAACACAGGGCTATGTAGCCCTGCGCTCTTTCCGGAGGTGTTCCGGAGGTGTCCTGAACACCTCCGGAAAGAGCGCGCGTCAGAAAGGGGGCGGGGCTTAGACGGAGCGGAATTTCCGCTCCGTCAAAAGCGCTATGGTTCCGGACCGTGGAACCATAGCCTTAGAGATGCGTCTTTTCTGGGGCGGCCGGGCGGTGTAGTATCCATGGCCCCTTCCTAGGCTATTAATATAAGCCAGCAGCTGTCTGCATAGCCTTTGCTGGTTATTAATTATTGGCGGAACCCTACATCATTTTTTTAGGGTCCTCAATGTTAGTATCAAGTGAAGGCTAATTATACATGTGTGAGCTGATATTAATAGCCTGGGGAGCTCCATGGGTATTACCCCCTTCCCAGGCTATAAACATCGGCTTCCAGCCGTCAGCTTTCCCTCTGCTGATTGCGAAAATTGCTCGGGATCCCATGCTATTTTTTCAGAAAAATAATCTTTTACTAATTAATTAAATACATGTACAGTAATTTGCACACACACTGTGCTAATTGTATTTGTCACAGACATCTATATATCTACCTATTATATTTGTATTTACTGTATGTAATCCATCTCTTCTATCCTGCAGTGATTTTGCAGTACACGGCAGATAAATTGCCAGCTTTTCATCTATCTACATTGAAAATAAATTTACATGCAAATAAATTTATATAATTTATACAATGTGATTTTCTGTATTTTATTTTTGATATTCTATCAATGTTAAAATTAACCTACACTTAAAATTATAGACTGTTAATGTCTTTGTTAGTGGGCAAACTTACAAAATCAGCAAGGGATCAAGTAATTATTTCCTTCACTGTATGTATGTAATATACAGCTCTGGCAAAAATTAAGAAACCACTGCACAGTTTTATAAAAATCAGCTTCTCTACATGTCTGACAGCCATTCCATTCCAGCGTCAGTTGAATTCCAACCAGAGTACACCTCATTCTACTTAATGTGCTTCTGATTAGGTGATCACCTGAACCAAATCTTATTTAACGAAGGAAAGTATAAAAAGCACTGCTGTGGTGTTCACAATCCTCTTGCAATAGGACAAGCTGGATGGCAAAACAAGTGCTAGTAATATCCCAAAAGTAATAGGAATGAAAAAATAACTTTTAACCATGCCAAAGGAGTTGAAAAGAAAAGTCTAGAGCAGGGGTCCCCAACCGCCGGTCCGCGGGCCAGGACTGGGCCGTTGCAGTTCTGTTGCCGGGCCGCGGAGCCACGGCACAGAACGCTGGACACATGGAGCCGGCGGCTGTAGCACTGCAGTGACAGCTACAGCCGCCGGCTTCATCATCGATACTCCCCTTCCGTCGCTGCATCCCTGTCGGCCGCGGCAGCTTCATCCAGTGCTGAGTGGTGACGTAGTACCGCTCATTAACGGCATGAATATGGACGTGACGCCACTCCAATAGGCGTGGCGTCCATATTCATGACGTTAATGAGCGGTACTACGTCACCGCTCAGCACTGGATGAAGCTGCTGCGGCCGACGGATGCAGGGAAGTTCAGCGACGGAGCGAGAAGGGTAAGTATGGGGGAGGACGTGGAAGCCCAGCCATGTATACAACGTTGGGAGCAGAGCCTTGTATACAAGGTTGGGAGCGGAGCCATGTATAAAGGGTGGGAGCGGAGCCATGTATAAGAGGGTGGGAGTGGAGCCATGTATACGAGGGTGGGAGCGGAGCCATGTATATAGAGAGGGTGAGAGCGGAGCCTAGTATACGAGGGTGAGAGCGGAGCCATGTATATGAGGGTGGGAGCGGAGCCATGTATAAGAGGGTGGGAGCGGAGCCATGTATAAGAGGGTGGGAGCAGAGCCATGTATACGAGGGTCGGAGCGGAGCCATGTATAAGAGGGTGGGAGCGGAGCCATTTATACGAGGGTGGGAGTGGAGCCATGTATAAGAGGGTGGGAGCGGAGTTATGTATACTAAACTACAACCCGTCCATAGCCCTGCCCCTTATGACCAAAGCCTCGCCCCTGTCACACCTCCATCCCTGCCCTGCCGGGTCTTTCTTAAAGCCGGTCCCTGGTGCAAAAAAGGTTGGGGACCACTGGTCTAGAGTGTAGAAAAGAAGTTCTCAATTCTGGCTTTACTAGCAGAGTGATTGTCATGTTGCCTCCATCTTTAAAATTTCTAAGACGGCAGTCCATTACAAGAAGGTCAAGCAGCAGACACTGGGGACAACAAAGCTACAGACTGGCAGAGAGCGAAAACAACTCTCCACTGACCGGGATGACTGTCATCTTATTCGAATGTCACTCAGCAACTGCAGGATGACATCAAGTGACCTACAAAAGGAATGGCAAATGGCAGCTGGGGTGAAGTGCATGGCAAGAACAGTTGGTAACAGGCTCCTAGAGGCAGGGCTCAAGTCATCTAAAGCTAGAAATAAGCCTTTTATCGATGAGAAGCAAAGGAGAGCCATGCTGAAGTTTGCCAAAGACCATAAGGATTGAACCATAGAGGACTGGAGTAAGGTGATCTTCTCATCTAATGGTTAGACGGAGACCTGGACATGCGTACAAGCCACAGTGTATTGCACCCACTGTGAAATTTGGTGGAGGATCTGTGATGATCTGGGGATGCTTCAGCAAGGCTGGAATTAGGCAGGTTATTCTTGGCGAAGGGCGTATGAATCAAGCTGCATACAAGGTTATCCTGGAAAAACAGTTGATTCCTTCTGCTCAGGCAATGTTCCCCAAATCTGAGGACTATTTTTACCAGCAGGACAATGCGCCATGCCACACAGCTAGGTCAATCAGTCTGTGGATGAATGACCACCACATCAAATCCCTGTCATGGCAAGCCCAATCTCCAGACCTGAACCCATTGAAAACCTCTGGAATGTAAATCAACAGGAAGATGGATAGTCATAAAAAAGAACTGCTTAAATTATTGTACCAGGAGTGGCATAAGGTCACCCAAAAGCAGTGTGAAAGACTGGTGGAAAGCATGCCAAGACGCATGAAAGCTATGATTAACCCCTTTCTGCCATCAGACGTACTATTCCGTCCATGTGCCCTGGGACTTAATTCCCAAGGATGGTATAGTAGGTTATATGCGATCAGCTGCGCTCCCAGGGGAGCGCAGCTGATCGTGGCCGGGTGTCAGCTGATTATCACAGCTGACACCCGGCACTATGTGCCAAGAACGGTCCCGGCACAGTGTACCGGGGTCACAGGGAAGCATCGCGCAGGGAGGGGCTCCCTGCGTGCTTCCCTGAGACCCTCAGAGCAGCGCGATGTGATCGTGCTGTTCCGAGGGCCTCCTCCCTGCAGGACCCCGGATCCAAGATGGCCGCGGGTCCTGCAGGGAGGCAGCTTCCTCAGTGCCTGCTGAAAGAAGGCACTGAGAAAGCCTGCTGCACTGCCTGTGAGATCGCTGATCTGACACGGTGCAGCGATCTAATTCTATACAGTGATGTCCCACCCTGGGACAAAGTAAAAATATAAAAATAACGTGTAAAAAAAAATTCCTAAAGAAAGAAAAAAAAAAATATTCCCCAATAAATTCATTTCTTCATGTAAATAAAAAAAACAATAAAAGTGCACATATTTAGTATCGCCACGTCCGTAATGACCCGCCCTATAAAACTGTCCCATTAGTTAACCCCTTTATTGAACCCCTTAAAAAAAGGCAAAAATAAACACTTTATCATCATACTGCCGAACAAAAAGTGGAATAACACGCGATCAAAAGACGGATATAAATAAACATGGTACTGCTGAAAACGTCATCTAGTCCCGCAAAAAACGAGCCACCATTCAGCATCATCAGCGGAAAAATAAAGTTATAGCTCGCAGAATAAAGCGATGCAAAAATAATTATTTTTTATATATAATCATTTTTATTGTATAAAAGCGCCAAAGCATAAAAAAAGATATAAATGAGGTATCGCTGTAATCATACTAACCCGAAGATTAAAACTGCTTTTTTTCAATTTTACCACACGTGGAACGGTATAAAAGCCCCCACCCCAAAAGAAATTCATGAATTGCTGGTTTTTGTTAATTCTGCCCCCCAAAAATCGTAATAAAAGTGATCAAAAAATGTCATGTGCCCGAAAATGGTATCAATAAAAACGTCAACTCGTCCCGCAAAAAATAAGACCTCACATGACTCTGTGGGCCAAAATAAGAAAAAATTATAGCTCTCAAAATGTGATGATGCAAAAACTATTTTTTGCAATAAAAAGCGTCTTTTAGCGGGTGACAGCTGCCAAACATAAAAACCCGCTATGAATAGTAAATTAAACCCCGCTTTATCACCCCCTTAGTTAGGGAAAAATAATAAAATTAAAAAAAATGTATTTCCATTTTCCCATTAGGGTTAGGGTTGGGGCTAAAGTTAGGGTTAGGGTTGTGATTAGGGTTAGGTGTGTTAGGGTTAGGTTTGTGGTTAGGGTTATGATTAAGGCTGGGATTAGGGTTAGGGGTGTGTTGGGGTTAGGGCTGGAGTTAGAATTGGGGGGGTTTCCACTGTTTAGGCACATCAGGGGCTCTCCAAACGTGACATGGCGTCTGATCTCAATTCCAGCCAATTCTGCGTTGAAAAAGTCAAACAGTGCTCCTTCCCTTCTGAGCTCTGCCACGCGCTCAAACAGTAGTTTACCCCTACATATGGGGTATCAGCGTACTCAGGACAAATTGCACAATAACTCGGGGTCCAATTTCTTCAGTTACCCTTGGGAAAATAAAAAATTGAAGGCGAAAATATCATTTTTGTGGGAAAAAAAATGTTTTTATGCCTGGGCATTATAAACTTGTGTGAAGCACTTGAGGTTTCAAAGTTCTCCAACACATCTAGATAAGTTCCTTAAGGGGTCTAGTTTCCAAAATGGGGTCACTTGTGGTGGGTTTTCACTGTTTAGGCACATCAGGGGCTATCCAAATGCGACATGGCGTCCAATCTCGATTCCAGCCAATTTTGGTTTGAAAAGTCAAATGGCGCTCCTTCCCTTCCGAGCTCTGCCGTGTGCCCAAACAGTGGTTTCCCCCCACATATGGGGTACCAGCGTACTCAGGACAAATTGGACAACAACTTTTGTGGTCCAATTTCTCCTGTTACCCTTGAGAAAATAAAAAATTGGTGACTTAAATATCATTTTTGTGGGAAAAAAATGTTTTTATGCCCGGGCATTATAAACTTGTGTGAAACACTTGGGGGTTCAAAGTGCTCACCACATATCTAGATAAGTTCCTTAAGGGGTCTAGTTTCCCAAAATGGGGTCACTTGTGGTGGGTTTCCACAGTTTAGGCACATCAGGGACTCTGCAAACTGAACATGACACCCATCAAAGTCTGCATTCCAAAACGTCATTACTTCTTTTCCGAGCTCTGCCGTGCACCCACACAGTATTTCCCCCCAACATATGGGGTATCAGCGTACTCAGGACAAATTGGACAACAACTTTTGGGGTCCAATTTCCTTGGAAAAATCAAAAATTGGGGACTAAAAAATCATTTTTGTGGATTTTTTTTTCACACCCAGGCATTATAAACTTTAGTGAAACACTTGGGGGTTCAAGTGCTCACAACAGATCTAGATAAGTTCCTTAGGGGGTCTAGTTTCCAAAATGGTGTCACTTGTGGGGGGTTTCCACTGTTTAGGCACATCAGGGGCTCTCCAAACGCGACATGGCGTCCAATCTCAATTCCAGCCAATTGTGGTTTGAAAAGTCAAACGGCGCTCTTTCCCTTCCAAGCCCTGCCTTGCGCCCAGACAGTGGTTTTCCCCCACATATGGGGTATCAACATACTCAGGAGAAATTGCACAACAACTTTTTCTTCCATTTTCTCCTTTTACCCTTGTTAAAATAAAAAAATTGTAAAAGATCATTTTTGTGACTAAAAAGTTAAATGTTCATTTTTTCCTTCCATGTTGCTTCAGCTCCTGTGAAGCACCTGAAGGGTTAATAAACTTCTTGAATGTGGTTTTGAGTACCTTGAGGGGTGCAGTTTTTATAATGGTGTCACTTTTGGATATTTTTCTACCATATCGACCCCTCAAACTGACTTCAAATGTGAGGTGGTCCCTAAAAAAAATGGTTTTGTACAATTTGTAAAAATGAGAAATCGCAGGTCAAATTTTAACCCTTATAACTTCGTAACAAAAAAAAATTTGGTTCCAAAATTGTGCTTATGTAAAGTAGACATGTGGGAAATGTTATTTTGTAGCTATTTTGTGTGACATATTTTTCTGTTTTAAGGGAATAAAAGTTCAAAGTTTGAAAATTGCAAAATTTTCCAAATTTTCCCTATGTTTCATTTTTTTCATAAATAACTGCAAGTTCTATCGATTAAATTTTAGCACTATCATGAAGTACAATATGTCACGAGAAAACATTCTCAGAATCGCTAAGATCCGTTGAAGCGTTCCAGAGTTATAACCTCATAAAGAGACAGTGGTCAGAATTGTAAAAATTGGCCCAGTCATTAATGTGCAAACCACCCTTGGGGTTAAGGGGTTAAAAATCATGGTTATTCCCCAAAATATTGATTTCTGAACTTTTCCAGAGTTAAAACATTAGTATTGTTGTTTCTAAATGATTATGAACTTGTTTTCTTACCATTATTTGAGGTCTGCAAGCACTGCATTTTTTTCTTATTTTGACAATTTCTCATTTTCTGAAAATACAAAATTTATTGCTTGGAAATTCGGAGACATGTTGTCAGTAGTTTATAGAATAAAAGAGAGATTTACATTTTACTCAAAAATATACGTATAAAGAGAAAAATCAGACAAACTGAAAATTTTGCAGTGCTCTCTTAATTTTTGCCAGAGCTGTATATACATACAGTTGTGCTCAAAAGTTTACATACCCCGGCATAATTTTTGCTTTCTTGGCCTTTTTTCAGAGAAAATAAATGATAACACCAAAACTTTTTCTCTACTCATGGTTAGTTAGCCATTTATTGTCAAACTACTGTGTTTTCTCTTTTTAAAATCATAATGACAACCCAAAACATCCAAATGACTCTGATCAAAAGTTTACATACCCCATTTCTTAATACCGTGTATTGCCCCCTCTAACATCAATGACAGGTTGAAGTCTTTTGTGGTAGTTGTGGATGAGGTTCTTTATTTTTTCAGATGGTAAAGCTGCCCACTCTTCTTGGCAAAAAGCCTCCAGTTCCTGTAAATTCCTGGGCTGTCTAGCATGAACTGCGTGCTTGAGATCTCCCCAGAGTGGATCAATGATATTGAGGTCAGCAGACTGAGATGGCCACTCCAGAACCTTCACTTTGTTCGACTTGGCCTTGTGTCTTGGATCGTTGTCATGTTGGAACGTCCAAGTAAGTCCCATGCTCAGCTTCCAGGCTGATGATTGCAAATTTGTCTCCAGTATTTGCTGATAACGTGCTGCCTTAATCTTTCCTTCAACTTTGACCAAGTTTCCTGTGCCTTTATAGCTCACACATCCCCAAAACATCAGCGATGCACCTTCGTGCTTTACAGTACGAATGGTGTTCCTTTCATCATAGGCTTTGTTGACCTCTCTCCAAATGTAACATTTATGGTTGTGGCAAAAAGTTAAATTTTAGTCTCATCTCTCCAAATTACCTTGTTCCAGAAGTTTTGAGGCTTATCTCTGTGCTGTTTTGCGTATTGTAGGCAATATACTTTGTGGCATTTGCACATTTATGACATTCTTCTGGTGACTCGACCATGTAGCCCATTTTTCTTCAAGTGTCTCGTTATTGTGCATCTTGAAACAGCCACACCGCTAGTTTTCAAAGAGTCCAGTATTTCAGCTGATGTTATTTGTAGGTTTTTCTTTGCATCCGGAACAATTTTCCTGGCAGTTGTGGACAAAATTTTTGTTGGTCTACCTGACCGTGGTTTTGTTTTACTGAACCCCTGATTTTCCATTTGTCAATCACAGTTTCAACGCTGCTGACTGGCATTTACAATTCCTTTTGTTTTTACTGAACCCCTGATTTTCCATTTTTCAATCACAGTTTCAACGCTGCTGACTGGCATTTTCAATTCCTTGGATATCTTTTTGTATCCCTTTCTTGTTTTATACAGTTCAACTACCTTTTCACGTAGATCCATTGACAATTCTGTTGTGTCAATTTCTGTGCATGTTATCAGGCCAAGACTACCAGGGTATGTAAACTTTTGATAAGGGTCATTTAAATGTTTTGGGTTGTCATTATGATTTTGATTTAAAAAGAGAAAACACAGTAGTTTGACAATAAATTGCTTCACCCAACCACTAACTATGAGTGGAGAAAAATTTTTGGTGTTATCATTCATATTCTCTGAAAAAAGGCCAAGAATGCAAAAATTCTGCCGGGGTATGTAAACTTTTGAGCACAACTGTATATATATGTGTGTGTCACTGACATCTATATATCTACAGTGGGTACGGAAAGTATACAGACCCCTTTCAATTTTTCACTCTTTGTTTCATTGCAGCCATTTGGTAAATTCAAAAAAGTTAATTTTTTTCTCATTAATGTACACCCAATATCCCAATCTCTGATGATCCACCGGAGCACTATCAAGTCCATTATCATCTACCTCTTGTTTCCGG
Organism: Oophaga sylvatica; assembly: GCA_033576555.1. Taxonomy (NCBI): domain Eukaryota; kingdom Metazoa; phylum Chordata; class Amphibia; order Anura; family Dendrobatidae; genus Oophaga; species Oophaga sylvatica. Next base: position 767,394,386 of record JARQOD010000001.1, on the reverse strand, counting down.
CCCCCGCCTCTCCTTGCGAAGTCACCGACCCCGCAGTGTGTTATGATGTATTCACACTGCGGGGCTGGGAATCTGGCACCTGCGCAGTGAAGAAAAAAGGCGGAGGGAGATGAGGGACAGGCGCAGAGATCCTTACTGCTCAGGCGCTAGATTCCACACCCGCAGTGTGAGTACATCATAACACACAGTGGGGCCGGTGACGTCGCAAGGAGAGGAGGCGGGGACCGGAAACAAGAGGGGGATGATGGATGCCTCTGGCACAGGAGGAGAAGACATACCTCCCTGACAGAATAGAGGTATGTCGGACAGATTATAAGTGTATATTTTAGCGTTCCTAGCGATCAGAAACATAAGAGCCACCTTCACAGAATGCAGCCTTAGGGTCTGTGCACACGTTGCGGATTCTGCTGCGGATCCGCAGCAGAACTGCAAGTGATGTACAGTAGCATTAGATTCAATGTAAAATAAAAAACACAGTGCACATGCTGCGGATTTTTCCGTGCGGATTTAAATCCGCAGCATGTCACTTCTTTTGTGCAGTTCAGCAGCGTTGTCAGACCTGCTCTAAATAGAAATCCGCAGGTCTCAAAACGCAGGGAAAATCCGCACAAAAAACGCAGAAAATCCGCAGCAAATCCGCAGGTAACAAGCAGGTCATTTTACCTGCGGATTTACCAAAACCTGCGCGGAAAAATTCCTCAGCAGAATCCGCACCGTCTGCACATATCCTTAGTGCTGCTGAAGGTGGCTCTTTTACTTAAAAAGGCCCTGGTAGGTGACAGGTTCCATTTAATCAGAGACAGCACAGAGACCAAAGGTAAACCTGTAGGAGCTATTGAGTTCCCAAGCAGAGACTGGAGTATATGTTCATATGGCCACAATAAGCTGTAGACTTCATAGAGGTGGCATTTATGGAAGAGTGGGCAGAAAAAAGTATTTACAGACAAAAATTGTGAGGTTTGTTTTTTTATATTTTTAAATTCGCTTTATTAAAGTTTTTTTCAAACAAGTATAAATGACAACAAAGCACCCAGATTACAGCATATTATCATGTAGTTTGTTACAATCGTTATCCAATAAAGCATACAATATCAATAAAGGAAGGAAAATTATATTTTTTATAACCCAACCCTGATTTGTACTTCTCAACAACTTTGTCCCTGGCTTCTTTGGAGATCTCCTTGGTCTTCATTCTGTTGTTTGGTTAGTGGTGCCTCTTGGTTAATGGTGTTACAGCCTTTATGGCCTTTCAGAAAAGGTAAAGTGTATATACTGACAGACCATGTGACACTTAGATTGTACACAGGTGGACTTCCTTTCACTAAGCAGGTCACTTATGAAGGTAATTGCTTGCACCAGAAATTTGTAGGGGCTTCATAGCAAAAGGGGTGAATACATATGCACATGCCAATTTTTAGTTATTTGATCCCATAAATGTAATTTATGGATATATTTTTCTCACATCACTTCACCAACTTGGATTATTTAGTGCTGATGCATCAGACACAATTCAGATTACAAAAATATTTAAACACAGGTAATATAATAAACATCCATTGTCATCAGTCGCATGTGGAATGTGACGCAAAGTACAGCAAATGAATTTCATGTAATCAATAAAGTGCATGGAGTGCATCAGCAGATCTGTAGCATCGCTTGGAAAACTGATTGACAGGTTGGTCACACCAGTCAAACATAGTGTTTGACAAGTGTAACACACTTTTTACTATAGATGCTGCCTATGCCGTATCAATAGCAAAAAGATCTAATGTTAAAAATATAAAAAAAATAAAAAATTGTGATATTCTTACCTTCCGGCGGCCCCTGCAGCCTTCCTGGTCCTCGCGATGCTCCCGGCAACTCCCGTTCCCAGGGATGCTTAGCGACAGTGACCCCAGATGATGTAGCATCATGCGAGACCGCTACGTCATCTGGGGTGATTGTCGCAATGCATCCCTGGGAACGGGAGTTGCCGGGAGCATCGCTGAGAGGCGGGAAAGCTGCGGGGGCCGCCGGAAGAGGAGAATATCACATTTTTTATTTTAATTATTGTTTTTACATGGCTATGGTACCCAGGGCCTGGAGGAGAGTCTCCTCTTCTCCAGGCCTTGGGTACCATCCGCACATGAACGGCTTACTTTGCGCATGGTGGGCTTAGCCACATGCGCAAAGTAAGCGGTTCAATGCATTCCTGTGGCGGCGGAATTGCCGCGATTCCAGAAAAAGAATGAACATGCTGCGTCTTTTTCCGCGATGCGTTTTTTCACGGAAAAAAATGCAGCATGTGCACAAAAATTGCGGAATGCATTCTAATGATAGGATGCTTAATGCATGTGTTTTTTCAGCATTTTTGCAGCATAAAACCGCTGCAAAAACACAAAAATAAAAATCCTCAACGTGTGCACATAGCCTTAGTGACCTAGCCAATTTTGACCTTAATGACCAAGCCAAACTTTACAATTCTGACCACTGTCACTTTATGTGATAAAATAACTCTGGAACACTTCAACTTATCACACTGATTCTGAGATTGTTTTTTCATGACATATTGTACTTCATGATAGTGGTAAAATTTCTGCGATATGACTTGCGTTTATTTATGAAAACAGTGGAAATTTGGCAAGAATTTTGAAAATTTAGCAATTTTCAATCTTTTAATTTTTTTGCCCTTAAATCAAAGAGTTATGTCACACAAAATAGTTAATAAATAACATTTCCCATGTCTACTTTACATCAGCACAATTTTGGAAACATAATTTACAAAACCATTTTTTTTAGGGACCATGTGAATTTTTGAAGTGACTTTGAGGGGTCAATACGACAGAAAATACCCAAAAGTGTCACCATTCAAAAAACTGCACCCCTGAAGGTGCTCAAAACCACATTCAAGAAGTTTATTAACCCTTCAGGTGCTTCACAGGAATTTTTGGAATGTGTAAAAAAATGAAAATTAACATTTAACTTTCAGTCACAAAAAATTTACTTTAGACCCAATTTTTTTATTTTCACAAGGGTAACAGGAAGAATTGGACCTCAAAATTTGTTGAGCAATTTCTTCTGAGCATGCTGATACCCCGTATGTGAAGGAAAACCAGTGGGTGCACGGCAGAGCTCGGAAAGAAATGAGTTCCATTTGACTTTTTGAATGCTGGAACAATTAGTGGTCGACATGTCGCGTTTGGAGAGCTCCTGATGTGCCTAAACAGTGAAAATCCCCCACAAGTGACACCATTTTGGAAACTAGGCCCCTCAGGGAACTGATCTAGATTTGTGGTGAGCACATTGAACCCTCAGGTGCTTCACAGAAGTTTATAACGTTGAGCTGTGAAAATAAAAAAAATCACATTTTCCCCACTAAAATGTTATCTTAGCCCCATATTTTGCACTTTCATAAGGGTAAAAAGAGAAATTGCACCATACAATGTGTTGTGCAATTTCTTCTGAGTATGTCAATACACCATATATTGGGGAATACTACTTTTGAGGCACAGTGAAAAACTCAGGTGCCATGTCACATTGGCAGAGCCCCTGAGGTGCCAGAACAGCAGGAACCCCCCCCCCATATGTGAATTCATTTTACAAACTACACTCCCTAATGAATTCATCTAGGGGTGCTGTGATCATATGGACACCACCTGTGCCTCACAGAATTTTATGCCATTGAGAAGTGAAGAAAGAATAAATTACATTTTTACCACTAAAATACTGTTTTAGCTCCAAGTTTTTAATTTTTCTAAGGGCTAATAAGACTTTTTTTTTTACAGCAAACTGAGGTCCAAATATTCATGAGTGCGCTAATACCCTACATGTAATCAGGAAATATTTTTTTGGCACAGTGCAGAGCTCAGAGGGCAAGGAGCACCATACTAGTGCAGATTTTACTGTTATGGTTTGCATGTGCCATGACCCACTGGGAGAGCCCCTGAGTTGCCAGAACAGCAGAACTCCCCATAAGTGACCCCATTTTACAACCTACACCTTTCAATGAATTTATCTAGGGGTGCAGTGATCATATTGACACCATGGGTGTGTTACAGAATTTCATACCTTTGGGCATTGAAGAAAAAATAACTACATTTTTATCACCAAAATCATGTTTTAGCCCAAGATTTTACATTTTCACACAAGAAAAGGGTAAAAATGGCGCGATAATTTGTCCCATAATTTCTACTGAATGTGGCAATCCCCCATATGTGGCTTTACAGTACTACTTAGCAATATGGAGAGACTCAGGAAGGACAGAGCATTATTTGCCTCCTGGAGCGCAGATTTTCCAAGAATAGTTTGCGGATTCCAAATATAAAGTCTCTAATTGCTAGAAGAGCAGAATCAACGGGTGTAGTGACGATTTTGACTCCATGGGTGTTTTCCAGAAACAAGCAGCAGTGGATGTTGCCGAGTAAAAATGGCAAACTTACCTTGTAGTGACCTGTACGCTGTAGTGACCAGTACAATGAAGTAACCAGTACTTTATGCCCAGCTCATGCTTCTGGAGACATGCACCCGTAAGTTAGACAGGCTCTCATCGCTTCAGAAATTCCAAACGTGTACACTATATGTGGTTTAAGTACACTGTGCGGCTCAGAAGGGATTTTGATTTAGGAGCGCAGAATTTGCTCAATATATTTTGAGGGGAGAGGAGCCATTTCGCTTTTACAGAACCTTAGTACTACCAGTAATGTGGAAGCCCCTATATTTCCATTAACAGATGACAGACCTGAGTGGGTACTTGCTTCATTGTGGATTGATTTGAAGCTTTTATTTGGATCGGTTTACATAATGCTTGGGATCACATTTATCTGGGGCTCTACGCTGAGCACTAACTTTGCGATTTCCATCTAAATCTCCAAGTGACCTGATTCAGATGAAACCCCCGAGGGATCCATTCACTATAATAAGCCAGCAGAGTTACTCTGGACTTCATGTGCTGTTCCGTGTAAGTTATGTTATGTTTCTATATACAGTACAGACCAAAAGTTTGGACACACCTTCTCATTTAAAGATTTTTCTGTATTTTCATGACTATGAAAATTGTACATTCACACTGAAGGCATCAAAACTATGAATTAACACATGTGGAATTATATACTTAACAAAAAAGTGTGTAAAAAAAAAAAAATCTTTAACCCCTTCCCGACCCATGACGCCACGTAGGCGTCATGAAAACCTGTGCCAATCCGACCCATGACGCCTATGTGGCGTCATGAAAGGATCTCGTCCCTGCGGGCCGGGAGACCGGGGTCACTGAAAGGTCACCCGACCCGCAGTTACAGGACCCTTTGTGCTTCACCACAGGGGGGTTGGCTTAACCCCCCCGTGGCCACGATCGCTCTGATTGGCTGTTAAAAGTGAAACAGCCAATCAGAGCAATGTGTAATATTTCACCAATTTAATTGGTGAAATATTACAATCCAGCCATGGCCGATGCTGCAATAGCATCTGCCATGGCTGGAGACCGAGCCCTGACCCCCCCACACCGAGTCACGGCGGTGATCGGCCGCCGCCACCGAAAGATGGCAGCGATCGGTCACCGCCGTCACTTACAGCTCCCCTCCTCTTTTGGTCCACTGCCCCCACTTCCTATCCCCCCCCCCCAGCCTTCCGACCCCCCTACTCACCTCTCCCGATCCACCGATGTCCCACGATCGGGCCCGGCGTCCGCCCGGGCCTCTTCATGGGCGCCGCCATATTGGAAAATGGCGGGCGCATGCGCAGTGCGCCCGCCGGCCGGCGCATGCGCAGTGCGCCCCCCAGTGTTCAAAAATTTATTTTGATCACTGTGATAAACTGTCACAGTGATCAAAATAAAAAAAAGTAAATGAACCCCCCCTTTATCATAGGTAGGGACAAATAAAAAAAATAAAGAATTTTTTTTTTTTTTCCTAGCGGATTTTGCTGCTGATCCGCAGCTGATTTTGCTGCGGATCCGTGGCGGATATCGCTGCTGATCCGCGGCGGATTTCGCTGCTGATCCGCGGCGGATTTCGCTGCTGATCCGCGGCGGACTTCGCTGCTGATCCGCGGCGGACATCGCTGCTGATCCGCGGCGGATTTCGCTACGGATCCGCTGCGGATTTCGCTGCTGATCGGCGGCGGATTTCGCTGCTGATCGGCGGCGGATTTCGCTGCTGATCGGCGGCGGATTTCGCTGCTGATCCGCAGCGGATTTCGCTGCTGATCGGCGGCGGATTTCGCTGCTGATCCGCGGCGGATTTCGCTGCGGATCGGCAGCGGATTTCGCTGCGGATCAGCAGCGGATTCGCTGCTGATCCGCTGCGGATTTCGCTGCTGATCGGCGGCGGATTTCGCTGCTGATCGGCGGCGGATTTCGCTGCTGATCGGCGGCGGATTTCGCTGCTGATCCGCAGCGGATTTCGCTGCTGATAGGCGGCGGATTTCGCTGCTGATCCGCTGCGGATTCGCTGCTGATCGGCGGCGGATTTCGCTGCTGATCCGCGGCGGATTTCGCTGCTGATCGGCGGCGGATTTCGCTGCTGATCCGCAGCGGATTTCGCTGCTGATAGGCGGCGGATTTCGCTGCTGATCGGCGGCGGATTTCGCTGCTGATCGGCGGCGGATTTCGCTGCGGATCGCGACTGATTTCGCTGCGGATCCGCGACTGATTTCGCTGCGGATCCGCGACTGATTTCGCTGCGGATCCGCGACTGATTTCATTGCTGATCCGCAGCGGATTTCGCTGCTGATCGGCGGCGGATTTCGCTGCTGATCCGCGGCGGATTTCGCTGCGCATCCGCGACTGATTTCGCTGCGGATCCGCGACTGATTTAGCTGCGGATCCGCGACTGATTTCGCTGCGGATCCGCGACTGATTTCGCTGCGGATCCGCGGCTGATTTCGCTGCTGATCCGCGGCGGATTTCGCTGCTGATCCGCGGCGGATTTCGCTGCTGATCCGCGGCGGATTTCGCTGCTGATCCGCGACTGATTTTGCTGCTGATCCGCAGGTGATTATCTGCTGATTCATCTGCGCTAGCGGGTATAGCATAACGCGATCGCGTTATGCTATACCGTTACCAGCCGGTCAACGCTACGTGTTGAACGGGCTGGTAAAACGCAATATGAACCCAGCCTTAGGGTTAGAACTAGGGTTAGGGTTAGCATTAGGGCTAAGGTTAGAATTACGGTTAGGGTTGGAATTTGGGTTAGGGTTGGAATTAGGGTTAGGCTTGTAGTTAGGTTTATGGTTAGAGTTGGGATTAGGGGTGGTTGGGGTTAGGGTTATGATTAGGGTTTGTATTAGGGTTAGGTGTGTGTAGGCGTTAGGGGTGTGTTGGGGTTAGGGTTGGAGTTAGAATTGAGGGGTTTCCACTATTTAGGCACATCAGGGGGTCTCCATACGCGACATGGCGCCACCATTGATTCCTGCAAATTTTGCGTTCAAAAAGTCAAACAGTGCTCCCTTTATTCCAAGCCCCGACGTATGCCCAAACAGTGGTTTATCCCCACATATGAGGTATCAGCGTACTCGGGAAAAATTGCACAACAACTTTGGGGGTTCTAATTTCTCCTGTTAACATTGGGGAAAAAAATTGGGGACTAAAAATTATTTTTGTGGAAAAAAAATAATTTTATATTTTCACGGCTCTACGTTATAAACTTCTGTGAAGGACTTGGAGATTCAAAGTGCTCACCACACATCTAGAGGAGTTCCTTGGGGGATCTAGTTTCCAAAATGGGGTCACTTGTGGGGAGTTTCTACTGTTTAGGCACATCAGTGACTCTGCAAACGTAACATGACGCCCGAAGACCATTCCATCAAGTGGGCATTTCAAAAGGTCACTACTTCCCATCCGAGCCCCGACGTGTGCCCATACAGTAGTTTTCTCCCACATATGGGATATCAGCATACTCAGGACAAATTGGACAACAACTTTTGGGGTCTAATTTCTCATGTTACCCTTGCGAAAATAAAAAAATTGGGGACTAAAAGATCCTGATTGTGGAAAAAATATGATTTTTTTATTTTCATGCCCGGGCGTTATAAACTTCTGTGTAGCCCTTGGGGGTTCAAAGTGCTCACCACACATCTAGATAAGTTCTTTGCGGTGTCTAGTTTCCAAAATGGGGTCACTTGTGGGGAGTTTCTACTGTTTAGGGCATCAGGGGCTCTGCAAACGTAACAAGATGCCCGCAGACCATTCCATCAAGTTGGCATTTCAAAGCGTCACTACATCCCTTCCGAGCCCTGACGTGTGCCCAAACAGTGGTTCCCCCCCACATATGGGGTACTAGCGTACTCAGGACAAACTGGACAACAACTTTCGGGTCCAATTTCTCCTGTAACCATTGTGAAAATAAAAAATAGTGGGCTAAAAAATCATTTTTTGAGAAAAAAAAAATGATATTTTATTTTCACGGCTCTGCGTTATAAACTTCTGTAAAGCACCTGGGGGGTTCAAAGTGCTCACTATGCATCTAGATAAGTTCCTTAGGGCGTCTAGTTTCCAAAATGGGGTCACTTGTGGGGGAGCTCCAATGTTTAGGCACACAGGAACTCTCCAAATGCGACATGGCAACCGCTAAATATTCCAGCATATTTTCTATTCAAAAAGTCAAATGGCGCTCCTTCCCTTCTGAGCCCTGCCGTGCGCCCAAACAGTGGTTTATGATCACAAATGAGGTATCTGTGTACTCAGGAGAAATTGCCCAACAAATTTTAGAATCCAATTTATACTGTTGCCCATGTGAAAATGAAAAAAACTGAGGCTAAAAGAAAATTTTTGTGAAAAAAAAGTACTTTCTTTTTTTTACGGATCAATTTGTGAAGCACCTGGGGGTTCAAAGTGCTCACTATGCATCTAGATAAGTTCCTTAGGGGGTCTAGTTTCCAAAATGGGGTCACTTGTGGGGGAGCTCCAATGTTTAGGCACACAGGGACTCTCCAAATGCGACATGGCAACCGCTAAATATTCCAGCATATTTTCCATTCAAAAAGTCAAATGGCGCTCCTTCCCTTCTGAGCCCTGCCGTGCGCCCAAACAGTGGTTTATGACCACATATGAGGTATCTGTGTACTCAGGAGAAATTGCCCAACAAATTTTAGGATCCAATTTATACTGTTGCCCATGTGAAAATGAAAAAAACTGAGGCTAAAAGAAAATTTTTGTGAAAAAAAAGTACTTTCTTTTTTTTACGGATCAATTTGTGAAGCACCTGGGGGTTCAAAGTGCTCACTATGCATCTAGATAAGTTCCTTAGGGGGTCTAGTTTCCAAAATGGGGTCACTTGTGGGGAGCTCCAATGTTTAGGCACACAGGGACTCTCCAAATGCGACATGGCAACCGCTAAATATTCCAGCATATTTTCCATTCAAAAAGTCAAATGGCGCTGCTTCCCTTCTGAGCCCTGCCATGCGCCCAAACAGTGGTTTATGACCACATATGAGGTATCTGTGTACTCAGGAGAAATTGCCCAACAAATTTTAGGATCCAATTTATACTGTTGCCCATGTAAAAATGAAAAAATTTATGCTAAAAGAAATTTTTGTTGGAAAAATTAAAATGTCCATTTTTTCCTTACACGTTGCTTTAGTTCCTGTGAAGCACCTGAAGGGTTAATAATCTTCTTGAATGTAGTTTTGAGTAGCTTGAGGGGTGCAGTTTTTATAAAGGTGTCACTTTTGGGTATTTTCTGCCATATAGACCCTCAAAGTGACTTCAAATGTGAGGTGGTCCCTAAAAAAAATGGTTTTGTAAATTTTGCTGTAAAAATGAGAAATCGCTGGTCAACTTTTAACCCTTATAACTTCCTAACAAAAAAAAATGTTGTTCCCAAAATTGTGCTGATGTAAAGTAGACATGTGGGAAATGTTATTTATTAACTATTTTGTGTCACATAACTCTCTGGTTTAACAGAATAAAAATTCAAAATTTGAAAATTACAAAATTTTCAAAATTTTCGCCAAATTTCCATTTTTTTCACAAATAAACGCAAAAATTATCGACTTAAATTTACCACTAACATGAAGCCCAATATGTCACGAAAAAACAATCTCAGAATCGCTAGGATCCGTTGAAGCGTTCCTGAGTTATTACCTCATAAAAGGACACTGGTCAGAATTGCAAAAAATGACAAGGTCTTTAAGGTCAAAATAGGCTGGGTCTTGAAGGGGTTAAATGAGAAGGTGTGTCCAAACTTTTGGTCTGTACTGTATTGTATTTGGCATGTTTTACAAAGTACTGTTCTTACATGCTGCTCTGCTGCCACCTAATGGCCCTTTCTGTATAGCAGCCTGTAACTAATTAATTCTTGTACATGCCTTCCACTTCCGGTGCAGGGGTCACGCCTTCTTCTTCCTCCTAGCAGCCATTTCATTTTTAGTTTCATTTTCTATGGGAGAGACACGCTTTGCACCGAGCTGTGAAAGGCATCAGTTTTCGACCACCCACACACTCTTGCTGCTCACACTTGCAGCCATACTTGGTGCAACATCTTGCTGCACCTCGTTTACACCTGCATTTTGGGAGAAGTTACTGTATTACCAATCATATGCTGTATGTCCAGATTTCCAAATAAATCTGGACTTCACAATCCCTGGTGTGCATCATCTCTCCGTACTCTGAACAGCATTAGTCCTGTCTGCTCTGCATTGAGGAAACAGAAGGCAGGAATCTCTCCCAGCCCCAATCAACTACACCTCCATTCGCCTCATGTGGGGACAAAACACTTCATGTGGCCACTGTTCAGCGTTGTCTTTCTTTTCAGAAGTGCACAAAACTGGCCGATGGCACTTTTATGCAATCCTAAAAAGACGGACATCGCCGGATCACAGGTCCTATGGTGTCCACAGTGCCTTCATCTGCCTCCTTATAGGAATCTTCCGCCATAGGTTCTTTCTGAATCACTTATTCCAGAAGTTTACACAGAAACCACAGTGTAAGAACTCAGCGCAGAGTGCAGGATAAATGTATGCCGAGCCTTACTGCGAACTTTGGGAGTCAGAATAAACAAAATGGCAGGTGAAAAATTGGTTTTATATATTTTTTACGTCCTTCCTCGTGCAGCATAAGTGATTAAGTGACTTTGTTCTTCAGGTTGGTGCGATTACATTGATACCAGATTTATATAGTTTTTTATGTTTGACTGCTTTTTATTGTGCATCACAATATTATGAGAGCTATAACGTTTCCATATTTTGGCTGACACAGTCATGTGAGGGCTTGTTTTTTACGGGACCAGTTGTAGTTTTTGAAACCATTTTCAGACACATAACTTTTTTTTAATCACTTTTTATTCTGATTTTTTTGAGGCAAAATGAACAAAAACCAGCAATTCAGGAATATTTTTTTTTGGGGGGGTTAAAGTCATTCCATGTGTGGTAAAATTGATAAGACAGTTTTATTCTTTGGGTCAGTATGATTACAGTGATGCGACAATTATATCTTTTTTCATGTTTTGGCACTTTTACACAATAAAAACTATTTTATAGAAAAAATAATTATTTTTGCATCACTTTATTCTGAGAGGTATAACTTTTTTACTTTTCCACTTATGAAGCTGTATGATGGCTTGTTTTCTTGCGGGAAAGGATGATGTTTTCAGCGGTACTATATTTATAGTCGTCTTTTTGATCGTGTTTAATTCCACTTTTTGTTCTGCAATGCATTGTTTTTTTGCTTTTTTTTATGGTGTTAAATAAAGGGGCCAACTAGTGGTACAGTTTCATAGGTTGTATAGCATGGTGATGCAGAAGCATCCCTATGCTATATAAACTGTAAGCGCTGCACTGACAAAGTTGCTGATCATGCTTGATCAAGCATATTTGCTAGCTCTGGTGACCCGGATGTCGTCATGACGACATAGGGTCACCATAGCAACAATGCGAGGTCTCTGACCCAAAGGAAGAGCGGCTTTCTTCCCTCTGCCTGCTCCCAAAAAGCTGTGATCAAGTGGGATCGCAGTTTGTATTGGGTTAAAGTGTCGGGAGCGGTGCAGGACCTCTCCTGGCACTAAGTGGTGTCAGCTGTCAGAATCAAGCTGACACAAGGCGGTGATCGCGCACTCAAAATCGACGGAAAGTATCCATATGTCCCAGATCACTAAGGCAAAGGTCACAGGGACGTATAGATATGCCCAAGGTAGGAAAGTGGTTAAGCTAATGTCATTACTGATATAATTCTTTAAACACTGATATCCCTATTGTCCTAGTTTATAATTCAATTCAACATATACACTACGTACTATCAAATAATACCACTTACTAACTATCACAGTCCCCTGTGGCTGTTCCAATTAGTCTCCCTGGATTCCATCCATACCTACTAATGGTACTGATGTAGTATGATAACTTCATTCTGGTGAGAGCTCGAAAACCTGCATCTCATTAGCTACAAAGTTGGCTAGAGTTTGTCCAAGATGGCTGCTAGCCACGACATGGCTGTTCAGCATATCATGGCTGACCATTCTCATATGGAGAGCACATTTGAACACATATTGTGAGTTCACAGCAACAGCTTCCAAATGCAAATGCCATACCTGGAATCAGCTCCAGACCTTTTACCTGATTGATGATGGATTAATGAGGGAATAGCCTATGCAGATAATTAAAGAGAGCGTTTGAGATAATTATCAAATTAATTTTGGCCTCTATAAAAAGAGACATTAAAAAGCTGTAATTTCTAAAACCTTACTTCAATAAGCATGTAAATATCTTCAAATTAGAGTCTGCACTGTAGGCCCACTTTGATCATACAACTGTATCTTGAATATGTTTTGGTAAACAGCTAATATGCCAAAACTTGTCACTTAAAATATTTTTGCACCTAACTGTAAATTATTACCTTGCAGATCTCATAATTTGTTGGGCAATACATTTCACAAATAACTTTGCTCCCTCCATGTAATGTCTGCAAAAAGGGGTTCAGCTACTGTATCCTCCATGAAGCTTCAGAAAAAAGCGCTACATTTCTCAGCTTCATGGACATACTGCTGTGAATATCACAAAAGGACATACGTTTCTGTTATCACTAACAGAAATACACTTGTTGCAAGACTAAATTAAATGTTATGAAGATAAGATAAATACATAAATAGAACCCGTCTAATAGATGCCATTTGTATAGAACTCAAAAATCTAGTTTTTATTAATGTGTTTTCTATTGGATTCTCCTGTATACTATCCTCTATATCATAGGCTTGTCCATCTTGCTACTTATTTTCCTCATCACATTGCCCATCCCTGTGTAATAGAGGAGTTTGCTTTTTTTTGTACCCTGCCCAGTGGCCTAACTTGGCCTCCTCGAAATAAAGAGCTATAGCAAAGATTATCCAGCATCACAGATAATCCTGCAGTGAAACTCTGCACTAATGAGATGATCCTATTTATGTTGCCTGTTAATGAAATCAGCTAATAGTAACTCTAACCGATGACCGTGATACCAGATTCACATTTATGGGTTGACATTGTTTAAGCAGATATTCTGGTATATATTTAGAAAATGTTTCTATTATGCATTTTAAGATGTTCTTTTCTGTTCATCAAGTTCCTCTTTATTTACAGAAATGAAAATTGTCGTATCAGATATACAGCCAAATAGATACAATTTTCAGAGTATTAGTGTGTGTGGAACAGTGGGTGTCCCAGCAGTCAAAACCACATAGATCCTTTAGGCTATGTGGGCACATTGAGTATATGCTTGCAGAAATTTCTGCAAGGTTTCTGCATCTCTTGGCAGGAAAAACGTGCATGTGAAGAAACCATATTATATCTTAATTACCCAGACGACTATGGTTAGAAAAACAAGAAGAAGTGACTTTTTATCTGTATGTTGGCTTTTGGATTTAAGTGTTGATTTCTGGTTGGTCAAGAAAACAGACTTTTGTTTGTGTGAGCCTGGAATATTGACTTGTAAGCTGATATTTGATATAACATAGTGTGCTCTCATCCTTGATGAATAGTGAGGTCTACTGATATGCTAATTATACATTGTCTAGTCCAGATAGTTTGTTGATTTTTAAAAAAGAGGAGGAAAATCTATGCAAATAGATTACATAATCAAACAAGGCAACTTTCGTCGTCACCATTCTTCTCCTTATCTGTGAGGGTGGACTGAAGGACACTGGGTAAATCTAAAAATAAGTTACATGCCTCGGTATAAAGAGACATGAGAGACTGGGAGAGAGTGACAGGCGGACATTCTGCAAAACACCCATCAGACGAGAGACAGGACTGCAGCCAATTCATAATGGCACCATCACGAGTGACACGGATCTATCATGCTACAGGAAACAACATAGGGGTTTTTGGCTCCAGTTGGAAGGATACATATCTGCTTCATTGACCATCGCTGAACCATGGTTACGTTTGATGAAAGCCAGGATTGGGACCCGCTGGTCGCTTGGCTCCATGGAGATGTTCGGATAAGCCACATGGTGGCTCTCGTGTCAACTGGCTTTGAAACTTGTATGGACTCTATGAACTGTCATCTCCCTACGCTTGTCGTTACCTCCTCTCTGTGAGTGTATCACAGGTGGGGTAGCCGACCCTGGGATCTCTGACGTAACAACTGCCATTTTCCCGGTGGGTCAGCGGAAGGGTGAGACTCTGCAATGTGCACCATCGTGGGTACTGGGCTGGGACTGTTCCACATGTTACCTGCCTGTTTTGTGGTTCACTAAAGCATTGCCACCCTGTTTTACCTTCACCCTGTGTTGTCTGAGTAGCGTTATGCCCACATTAACGGGAGAGCGGGCGTTAGGCGGGACGTTCCCTGGTACATGCAGTTCTGGCTAGTGGACTTGGGTGTCCGCCGACCCCTGTTTCCTCCACACTTGGTGGCAGCGGTGGGATTACTACTCAGCCCGATGGAATCGGGGTAGCTGCAGGGGACTGGTATTCTCACATACCAGGGAGGCATACAGACAGACCCAGCAGACCATTGATGAGGCATGCATAGCAGGTTTCGGACGCTATTATGTCCAACCCCACCAACTCGCCTTGGGAAGAAGACCAGAGTGGATATATGACCACAACAGCAAACGGAAACTACAGGAGCTGTGACAGCTTCAACGGATTGAATGGGATTTAATCCAGGAACTACGGAATGCGGAGGAAGCCATGTGTGGACCCAATAGATACCAGTTGTTACTCTTCAATTACGTGTGGAAGTTTATTTGGGTATGGAGGACATGGCATATGCACTGAGGAAACTGGATGATAGAATGTTTTGTGACATAAAGGTGAGACCTCTTACATTCGTGACTGTGCTTAAAGACATGTTGTGGACTTCTACCCATAAGTGGAGAAGGATGTTCAGAATCCTATCACTTTTGGCTTCTTAAGATGGGGGAGCAATGTGAAGAAACCAGATTATATCTTAATTACCCAGACGACTATGGTTAGCAAACCAAGAAGAAGTGACTTTTTATCTACTTTACTTTTTATCAGGCATGAATGCCTGAGTAGATTTGGAGCGGTGTTTTGGATCATTGTCTTGCTGAAAGATCCATCCCCTGCGTAACTTCAACTTTGTCACTGATTCTTGAACATTATTGTCAAGAATCTGCTGATACTGAGTGGAATCCATGCATCCCTCAACTTTAACAAGATTCCCGTTGCTGGCATTGGCCACACAGCCCCAAAGCATGATGGAACCTCCACCAAATTTTACTGTGGGTAGCAAGTGTTTTTCTTGGAATGCTTTGTTTTTTTGACGCCATGCATAACGCCTTTTTGTATGACCAAACAACTCAATCTTGGTTTCATCAGTCCACAGGACCTTCTTCCAAAAAGAAATTGACTTCTCCAAATGTGCTTTTGCATACCTCAGCCGACTCTGTTTGTGGCGTGCTTGCAGAAACGGCTTCTTTCGCATCACTCTCCCATACAGCTTCTCCTTGTGCAAAGTGCGTTGTATAGTTGACCGATGCACAGTGACACCATCTGCAGCAAGTTGATGCTGCAGCTCTCTGGAGGTGGTCTGAGGATTGTCCTTGACTGATCTCACCATTCTTCTTCTCTGCCTTTCTGATGTTTTTCTTGGCCTGCCACTTCTGGCCTTAACAAGAACTGTCCCTGTGTTCTTCCATTTCCTTACTATGTTCCTCACAGTGGAAACTGACAGGTTAAATCTCTGAGACAGCTTTTTGTATCCATCCCCTGAACAACTATGTTGAATAATCTTTGTTTTCAGATCATTTGACAGTTGTTTTGAGGAGTCCATAATGCCACTCTTCAGAGGAGATTCAAACAGGAGAACAACTTGCAAGTGGCCACTTTAAGTAGCTTTTCTCATGATTGCATACACCTGGCTATGAAGTTCAAAGCTCAATGAGGTTACAAAACCAAAAAAAGTGCTTTAGTAAGTCAGTAAAAAGTAGGTATGAGTATTTCAAACAAGAAAATTATAAGGGTGGCCATACTTATGCACCTGTCAAATTTTGTTTAAATGCAGATTGCACATATTCTGCTAGTACAATAAACCTCATTTCAAGGCAGAAACATTACTGTGTCCAATAGTTATTAGATATATCAAACTGAAATAGCTGTTGCAAAAACACCAATTTTTATAAAACATTAAGCTTAAGATTAATAGGGGTGCCCAAACTTTTTCATATAACTGTATCAGCCTGCAGCTGTCTGCATAGCCTTTGCTGGTTATTAATTATAGGGGTACCCTATGTCATTTTTTTGTGGGGGTCCCTATTTTAATAGCCAGTAAAGGCTAAGTATACAGTTGTAAGCTGATATTAATAGCCTGGGAAGCTCCATGGGTATTACCACCTTCCCAGGCTATAAACATCGGCCCCCAGCCATCAGCTTTCCCTCTGCTGGTTAAGAAAATTACGCAGAAGCCTACGCCATTTTTTTCAGAAAAATAATCTTTTATTAAATACATGTACAGTAAGCTGTACATTAGTACAGTGTAATTACTACACTGTACTAATTATATATGTCGCTGACATCTGTATATTTATCTACTCTATGTGTATATACTGTATGTAATCAATCTCTTCCATCCTGTCGGCTCCTGCTGTGATTTTAGCTAGCTAGCTATCATATATACATATAAATGTGTGTGTCCCTGATATCTATATATCCATCTATTCTATGTGTATATATCTATTCTAACCTGTCACGCTGTGATTTTACTGTACTGGCAGATGAATTGCTGGCTTTTTAAAAGACATCGGTGCGTAAAAATCGGACAGCACTCACATGGTCCAAGTGCTGTGCGATTTTTTTTTTCTCCCACCCATAGGCTTGCATTGGCGAGGCTCGGTCGAGTCTTGGTGCCAATTGCAGCATGCTGCGATTTTACACGCATGACGAATACGTCTGAGAAAAACTCTGATGTGAGCTGCCCCATAGATTAACACTGGGCCGAATGCTATGCAATGTTTTCTCACATAGCACTCGGCTGTATCCTATGGTAGTGTGACACCGGCCTTATACTGTTGCTTTATCATATCTGCCATTTCAGTCTATAAAGAGGTTGATTATCTGGTACTTTTGCATTTTTTTTATGGGACTAAGGACTTACACACAGGTAGCTGCTAATTACCTGCCTATTCTGCCATCTTGGAGTAATCATGGACTGCTTCTACCTACGATTCTACTTCAATTGGGGGCCTGATGTCAAATGAGTAACTCTTCCTCTTCTGGTCTGCTCTGGCGCCCTTACTGACATCATGCTGATTGACATCTGAGTCCTCACAGTTAGGCAATGGGGAGCCAGCTGTCAATCAGCATTACATCAGCAGACAACAGTGTTGTGAATGGGTTTGAGATGAGTTCTGAGCAGAGGCTCCCTCTGGTGGTTACAAGCGGTACTAGTGAAGATTGTGAGGACTGGGAATCAGGTGTTACTGACTGGTCTTATATAAGGGAGTCATTTTCCCATCAGGGTTGCCGGTGATCAATTGTTCTGGTCTGAATCCTTCATTCCAGTTTCCCTTGTAGCCTGCTGTGTCGTGTCTGCATCTCCTGCTTCCAGATAAGTCTTTTTCTTCTTTTGTGTTTGTGCTATATTTTTGCATTTTGTCCTGCACTTCTTTGGGGGCCTTCTGGGTCCCCTCCGGGGGCTTCTGCCTTCTCAGTTTAGTTCAGCCACTGAGTTTTGTTCTTTTGCTTTTCCCAGTTTTTTCAGTGGCTGCTGTTTTGATTTTGTTACACCAGAGAGCTAATTTAGGTGGAAGAGGTCGTGTGATCTCAGGTGATTTTGAAATTAGTAGAGTTGGTGTTTTTCAGGGTTTTCTGGGATTGCAGTAAGTACCCTTCCTATCCTTTTCTATTTAGATAGTTTGGGCCCCAGCGTTTGCTCATACTATTTTCTTTCTGTGTCTGTATTTCCTCTTGTCTAACCGCAATTACATGTTTGGGGGCTTTCTATTATCTTTGGGGTTCTGCTCCGGGGCAGATAGCTTTCTTATTTCTATCTTTAGGTGTAGTTAGTTTCTCAGGCTGTGACGAGGCGTCTAGGACCAACGTAGGAACGCTCCACGGCTGCCTCTAGTTGTGGTGGTTAGTCAGGGTACTGCAATCCCATAGATTCCAACTGCTCTGGTGTATTGCCTTTTTTACCTGCACTCCTCAGCTACCGAAACATAACAGTATCACCGGCCCAAAAATTGAAAATTGTATGGTACTCACAGAAGGGAAAAAATATTGTGATAGAAAAAAGGTTGTCAGAGTTGTCAGAGATATTTTTCTGTTTGTTGCATTTTTTTTTTTTCCCTCTGTATCTCTGGGTGCTGGGGAGGATCTTTTTTCCCAATGGAGTTTGCACAGTTGTCTGGCCGTGTGGATCAGCTTGCCACTGAGGTTCGGAGTATTGCTATCTATCTTGCTGGGTTGCCTGTTGTGGAACCTAGGATCCCCATGCCAGATTTGTTTTTAGGGGATCGAGCTAAGTTTCAGAATTTCAAAAATAATTGTAAATTGTTTTTTGTCTTAAAATCTAAGTCCTCAGGAAACGCAGCGCAGCAGGTTCAAATTATCATCTCTCTCCTGCGCGGCGATCCTCAGGATTGGGCTTTTTCCCTGATACCTGGGGATCCTATTTTGAGTGATGTTGATGCATTTTTTCAGGCTTTGGGGTTATTGTACGATGAGCCTAATGTCACGGATCAAGCTGAAAAAGCCTTGTTGGCATTAAATCAGGGACTTGATGACGCTGAGTTATACTGTCAGAGATTCCGTAGGTGGGCAGTCCTGACCAAATGGAATGACGACGCTTTGGCGGCCCTTTTCCGGAAGGGTCTGTCAGATAATGTAAAGGATGTTATGGTGGGATTCCCTGTCCCCTCTGGTCTCGATGATTCTATGTCATTGGCGATTCAAGTTGACAGACGTTTGCGTGAGCGGAGAGGTGTGCGTGGTGTGGTGTTGCCTGGTGAACCAGCTCCTGAAACCATGCAGTGTGATAGAGTGGTGTCTGGGGCACAGCGTCATGAGTTTCGAAAGCGCAATGGGTTATGTTTCTACTGTGGTGATGCCTCTCATGCTATTTCAGTCTGCCCTAAGCGGGGAAGACGTTTTGCACGCTCAGTTGTCTTGGGTAGTGTTCAGACTAAGTTTTTATTAACTGTCACTCTGATATGCTCTCTGTCCTCATTTTCTGCTCAGGCTTTCGTTGATTCTGGAGCAGCTATTAACCTGATGGATTATGATTTTGCTAAACATTGTGGGTTTCCCTTGATACCCCTACAGAAGTCTATTCCCCTACTGGGGATCGATTCTACCCCTTTGGCTGAGAATAAACCCCAGTTTTCTACTCAGGTGATAATGAGGGTTGAACCTGATCACCAGGAGTGCTGCAAATTTTTGGTTCTATATAATCTGCATGACATTATCGTGCTGGGTTTCCCTTGGTTGCAGTCTCATAATCCTGTTTTGGATTGGAAGTCTGTGTCTGTGGCCAGTTGGGGCTGCCAATGTGTTAATACCAACACTCCTGTTTTTTCTGCCTCCCCCAAGCTCAGGATGTTCCTGACTTTTTGTTTGATTTTTCTGATGTGTTTAGCGAAAGTAAATCTGCATCCTTGCCTCCCCATAGGAGCTATGACTGCGCTATTGAATTAGTGCCGGGTAGTAAATTCCCTAAAGGTCGCCTTTTTAACTTGTCTGTACCTGAACATGACGCTATGCGGTCTTATATCATGGAATCATTGGAGAAGGGTCATATCAGACCATCCTCTTCACCCTTAGGTGCCGGTTTTTTCTTTGTGGCCAAAAAAGATGGTTCATTAAGGCCGTGTATTGATTATCGTCTCTTGAACAATATTACTGTGAAATATCAATATCCGTTACCCTTGATTTCTGACCTGTTTTCCAGGGTGAAAAATGCTACTTGGTTTACCAAGCTTGACCTCAGGGGGGCGTATAACCTTATTCGCATTAAGCACGGGGATGAATGGAAGACGGCATTCAATACCCCTGAAGGGCATTTTGAGTACCTAGTGATGCCCTTTGGGCTCACTAATGCTCCTTCCGTCTTCCAGTCCTTCATGAATGACATTTTCAGGGATTTTGTGGACAAATTTCTGATTGTTTATTTGGATGATATCTTGATTTTTTCTAATGACTGGGACTCTCATGTGAAACATGTTCGAACTGTGTTCCAGATTTTGAGAGAGAATGCTCTGTATGTGAGGGGATCAAAGTGTCTTTTTGGCGTACAGAGGATCTAATTTCTGGGATTCATTTTGTCCCCATCTGTTATTGAAATGGACCCGGTCAAGGTTCAGGCCATCTGTGATTGGGTCCAACCTACTTC
This sequence comes from Oophaga sylvatica, assembly GCA_033576555.1. Classification (NCBI taxonomy): domain Eukaryota; kingdom Metazoa; phylum Chordata; class Amphibia; order Anura; family Dendrobatidae; genus Oophaga; species Oophaga sylvatica. The sequence continues at coordinate 767,373,652 of JARQOD010000001.1, read as the reverse complement.
ATTAAAGGCTCTTCAGAGATTTTTGGGTTTTGCCAATTTTTATCGTAAATTTATTGGTAATTTCTCGGTTATTGTTAAACCATTAACTGATTTGACCAGAAAGGGTTCTGATGTGGTGAATTGGCCTCCTGAGGCAGTCTCTGCATTTCAGGAACTTAAGCAGAGATTCACTTCTGCTCCTGTTCTACGGCAGCCTGATGTTTCTCTGCCATTTCAGGTGGAGGTTGATGCCTCTGAAATTGGGGCAGGTGCCGTTTTGTCCCAAAAAGATCCAGAGACCTCTAAAAGTAACCCTTGTGCCTTTTTCTCTCGAAAATTTTCTCCTACTGAACGTAATTATGACGTGGGTAATCGGGAGTTATTGGCCATGAAGTGGGCTTTTGAAGAGTGGAGACATTGGCTGGAGGGAGCCAAACATCAGGTGGTGGTCCTTACTGACCATAAGAATCTGGTCTATCTGGAATCTGCCAAGCGACTCAATCCTAGACAGGCCAGGTGGGCCTTGTTTTTCACACGTTTTAATTTTGTGGTTTCCTTTCTTCCTGGCACTAAGAATGTTAAGGCGGATGCCCTCTCGAGGAGTTTCCTTGCGGACTCTCCTGAGTTATCTGATCCTTCTGTTATTTTGAAAGAGGGTGTAGTTCTTTCCGCCATCTCGCCCAATTTGAGACTTGCTCTGGAGGGGTGTCAGGAGGATAGGCCCGAGCGCTGCCCTGTTGGAAAATTGTTTGTCCGGACCAATGGAAAAAGAGTGTGATGTCTGAGATTCATTGTTCCGCATTGGCTGGGCATCCCGGAATTTTTGGTACCAGAGACTTGGTTAGTCGGTCCTTTTGGTGGCCTACCTTGTCTCGTGATGTCAGGGAATTTGTGCAGTCCTGCGGGACTTGCTCTCGCTCCAAGCCTTGCTCTCGCTCTAGTGGTTTATTGATGCCTGTGCCCAAGAGACCATGGACCCATATCTCTATGGATTTCATTTCCGATCTTCCTGTTTCTCAGAGAATGACCACCATCTGGGTAATTTGTGATAGGTTTTCCAAAATGATACATCTTGTGCCATTACCTAAGTTGCCTTCCTCCTCTGAATTGGTGCCGTTGTTCCTTCAGCACATGGTTCGTTTACACGGCATTCCTGAGAACATTGTGTCTGACAGAGGAGTCCAGTTTGTTTCCAGATTTTGGAGGACTTTTTGTTCTAAACTGGGTGTTCAATTGTCTTTCTCCTCGGCATTTCATCCTCAGACCAATGGTCAAACTAAGAGAACAAACCAGACATTGGAGACTTATCTTAGATGCTTTGTGTCTGCTGATCAGGATGACTGGGTCTCTTTTTTGCCTTTGGCTGAGTTTGCTCTTAATAATAGGGCTAGCGCTGCAACTTTGATGTCTCCGTTCTTCTGTAATTCTGGGTTTCACCCTCGATTTTCTTCAGGACAGACGGAGGCTTCTGTCTGTCCAGGGGTTGACTCTGTTGTGGAGCGTATGCAACAGATTTGGGACCAGGTAGTGGAGAGGTTGTCCCTCTCTCAGGAGAAGGCCCAGCGGTTTGCTAACCGGCATAGGACTGATGGTCCTCGGTTTAAAGTGGGGGACTTGGTCTGGTTGTCCTCAAAGAATATTCCTATGAGAGTAGCATCTCCTAAATTTAAGCCTAGGTTCATTGGACCTTATAAGATCATGGAGATTATTAATCCTGTTTCTTTTCGTTTGCTTCTTCCAGGGACATTTAAGATCCATAACGTGTTCCACAAGTCCTTGTTGAAGAGGTTTGTTGAGCCAGTGGTTCCTGCTGCTGTGCCTCCTGACCCTGTTTTGGTTGAGGGCAATCTGGAGTATGTGGTTGAGAAAATATTGGATTCTCGTTTTTCTAGACGGAAACTCCAGTATTTGGTTAAATAGAGAGGTTATGGTCAGGAAGACAATTCTTGGGTGTTTGCTTCGGACATCCATGCTAGGAGACTTATCCGTGCTTATCATAGAACTCATCCTGACCGACCTGGTTGCTCAAATGAGGGTTCGGTGACCCCTCCTCAAGGGGGGGTACTGTTGTGAATGGGTTTGAGATGAGTTCTGAGCAGAGGCTCCCTCTGGTGGTTACAAGCGGTACTAGTGAAGATTGTGAGGACTGGGAATCAGGTGTTACTGACTGGTCTTATATAAGGGAGTCATTTTACCATCAGGGTTGCCGGTGATCAATTGTTCTGGTCTGAATCCTTCATTCCAGTTTCCCTTGTAGCCTGCTGTGTCGTGTCTGCATCTCCTGCTTCCAGATAAGTCTTTTTCTTCTTTTGTGTTTGTGCTATATTTTTGCATTTTGTCCTGCACTTCTTTGGGGGCCTTCTGGGTCCCTCCGGGGGCTTCTGCCTTCTCAGTTTAGTTCAGCCACTGAGTTTTGTTCTTTTGCTTTTCCCAGTTTTTTCAGTGGCTGCTGTTTTGATTTTGTTACACCAGAGAGCTAATTTAGGTGGAAGAGGTCGTGTGATCTCAGGTGATTTTGAAATTAGTAGAGTTGGTGTTTTTCAGGGTTTTCTGGGATTGCAGTAAGTACCCTTCCTATCCTTTTCTATTTAGATAGTTTGGGCCCCAGCGTTTGCTCATACTATTTTCTTTCTGTGTCTGTATTTCCTCTTGTCTATCCGCCATTACATGTTTGGGGGCTTTCTATTATCTTTGGGGTTCTGCTCCGGGGCAGATAGCTTTCTTATTTCTATCTTTAGGTGTAGTTAGTTTCTCAGGCTGTGACGAGGCGTCTAGGACCAACGTAGGAACGCTCCACGGCTGCCTCTAGTTGTGGTGGTTAGTCAGGGTACTGCAATCCCATAGATTCCAACTGCTCTGGTGTATTGCCTTTTTTACCTGCACTCCTCAGCTACCGAAACATAACACAACAGTCTGTGATCACCCAGAGCCAGCTGAGTTTGGTGCTGTGTCAGAATAGGCAGGTAGTTAGTAACTACTTGCCTTTAAATTCTTAGCTCCATAAGAAAAAAATACAAAAGTTCCAGGTAACCCTTTAAGCTTTTTGTAATAGCTCCAACTTATGATGTGGTATTAGATGCAAAACATTATTTATTGTAGCAGTTATGTTAGATTTTTGAGTTATTGTGAGGAGGTGAACCCTGTCTGTTTGCTGCATCATTTTATTTACAAGTGTATGAGAAAATGTTGATGTTTATATTTCATCTACAGTACATAGTAATTTCAAAAACAATTTTGCTTAGTGTTACTAGTATATTCTTTTAACGCTGCATTACTATGTAAACCTTTACATTTTTTATTATTAAGTGTTACTTCATCCAGTAGAGGGCGCTGAGATGAATATGTTTGGCCTTACTTCTATAATACAGGGTGGTCTCTACGCTTGTCAGGCCTAATAATGATGTCTGACTAGTTTCAAAGTTATGAAGTGATGCTGCTTTTTATTTCAGCCTGTTATTAGGAAGTATATAATGTGATGTTACGCCTGCATTCTGTACCCAAGCAAATGAATGCCCTTGTTATTCTAAATGTACATACTTGGTCTTTGTTTTAGACTATAGCAGAATGTAGTTTTTATGTCGCGTTCTATTAGTAGTTGTTAAGGAATATCTTTGCTTAAAGAGCTACAGAACAAATTTCAGAACTTCTACCAAAGCCCCATCTGCCTTGTAACAGTGCAGGCTTCATTTACATATTCTGATTACTAATCCCATTAATCTAGCACATTTCAAAAGGATCAACATGTATAGTCTGGCCTCATTCCAATGAAGGGAAACCTTGGGAGAGAAAGATAAAAGAAATAGACTGCGAGAAATGAGGTATAAATAGAAAAAAGATTAGGGACGGTCTGTTACCTATAACTATTATATAATGAGAAATATTCAGGAGTTGACTGCAGGAATCATCCAAATTTGTGTTCTGAAGAATAGAAGTGACATTTAAGATAAAGTGATTCATCATCTGAAATTATTTGTATGTGCAGGTGACCTAAATAGGTAGCAAGTAGTAGGAAAATGCTTTCCTGGTATCGCTTGTTTTAATTAAATAATTTATAATAGAGGTATCAGACCATAAAAGCACATCTTCTAATACTCGGTCACAGATGTTATCAGTATTCCCATATCATTATCTCTATAAGTTTATTGTACTGTATCTTTCTGATATGAGTTTATTAAATCAAGTTAAAGAAGCATGCCTCCCATCAAAGTCTTTATACTCTTAATACATTGCAATCATCATATTTTATATCACTGTGTACTTACAATTGCTCATTTTGTCCTTCCACCCAGTGAATTTTTCTCTTTTCCATTAGGTCTATGACATCTGTTATGTTTCGGTAGCTGAGGAGAGCAGGCAAAAACGGCAATACCCCAGAGAGGTTGGAATCTATTGGATTGCAGTACCCTGACTAACCACCACAACTAAAGGCAGCCGTGGAGCGTTCCTACGTTGGTCCTAGACGCCTCGTCACAGCCTGAGAGATTAACTACACCTAAAGATAGAAAGAGGAAAGCTATCTGCCCCGGATCCCCAAAGAACTTAGGAAGCCCCCAAACATGTAATGGCGGTTAGACAAGAGGAAATACAGACACAGACAGAAAATAGTATGAGCAAACGCTGGGGCCCAATCTGCCTAGACAGAAAAGGATAGAAAGGATACTCACTGCAATCCAAAAAAAACCTAAAAAATACCAACTCTACTGATTGCAAAAACACCTGAGATCACACGACCTCTACCACCTAAATCAGTTCTCTGGTGTAACAAAACTAAGCCGCAGCCACTGAAAAAACTGGAAAAGGCAAATGAACAAATAACAATGGCTCCAGAGGAACTGAGAGGAGCCCAAGCCCCCGGGGGGGGGGGGGAACCTGGCTAACCTCACAGAAATGCAGAGAAATATGCAAGTGGTAAGCACAAAAACAGAAAATATCTTATCTGAAAGCAGAAGAAGAGGAAAGACTCAGCAAGCTTCCAAGTGAACCAGGAACCACAGTTGAGACAAGAACAATTGATCACCGGCAACCATGATGGGAGGGAACCTCCCTTATATCAAGCCAGTCTGTGATTCCTGATTGCCAATCCTCATTGAATGGTTCAGTACTGTTTGTAACCACCAGAGGGAGCTTCTGCTCAGAATTCATTTCCAAAACATTCACAACAGTACCCCCCCCTTGAGGAGGGGTCACCGAACCCTCATTTGTGCAACCAGGTCGGTCACGATGAGCTCTGTGATACGCACGGATCAGTCTCCTAGCATGGATGTCCGAAGCACACACCCAAGAATTGTCCTCCTGACCATAACCTCTCCACTTAACCAAATACTGGAGTTTCCGTCTAGAAAAACGAGAATCCAATATTTTCTCAACCACATACTCCAGATTGCCCTCAACCAAAACAGGGTCAGGAGGCACAGCCATAGGAACCACTGGCTCGACAAACCTCTTCAATAAAGACTTGTGGAACACGTTATGGATCTTAAATGTCCCTGGAAGAAGTAAACGAAAGGAAACAGGATTAAGAATCTCCATGATCTTATAAGGTCCAATGAACCTAGGCTTAAACTTAGGAGATGCAACTCTCATAGGGATATTTCTTGAGGACAACCAGACCAAGTCCCCACTTTAAACCGAGGACCATCAGTCCTATGCCGGTTGGCAAACCGCTGGGCCTTCTCCTGAGAGAGGGACAACCTCTCCACTACCTGGTCCCAAATCTGCTGCATACGCTCCACAACAGAGTCAAGACTCGGACAGACAGAAGCCTCCGTCTGTCCCGAAGAAAATCGAGGGTGAAACCCAAAATTGCAGAAAAATGGAGACATCAAAGTGGCAGAGCTAGCCCTACTATTAAGAGCAAACTCAGCCAAAGGCAAAAAAGAGACCAGTCATCTTGATCAGCAGACACAAAGCATCTCAGATAAGTCTCCAATGTCTGGTTTGTTCTCTCAGTTTGTCCATTGGTCTGAGGATGAAAAGCAGAGGAGAAAGACAATTGAACACCAAGTATAGAAAAAAAAAGTCCTCCAAAATCTGGAAACAAACTGGACTCCTCTGTCAGACACAATGTTCTCAGGAATGCCGTGTAACCGAACCACATGCTGAAGGAACAAAGGCACCAATTCGGAGGAGGAAGGCAACTTGGGTAATGGCACAAGATGTATCATCTTGGAAAACCTATCACAAATCACCCAGATAACGGTAATTCTCTGAGAAACAGGGAGGTCGGAAATAAAATCCATAAAGATATGGGTCCATGGTCTCTTGGGCACAGGCAATGGCATTAACAAACCACTAGAGCGAGAGCAAGGCTTGGAGCGAGAGCAAGTCCCACAGGACTGCACAAACTCCCTGACGTCACGAGACAAAGTAGGCCACCAAAAGGACCGACTCACCAAGTCTCTGGTACCAAAAATTCCGGGATGACCGGCCAACGCGGAAAAATGAATCTCAGACATCACACTCTTTTTCCACTGGTCTGGGACAAACAATTTCCCAATAGGGCAGCGCTCGGGTTTATCCTCCTGACACCCTTCCAGAGCCAGTCTCAAATTGGGCGAGATGGCAGAAAGAACTACACCCTCTTTCAAAATAACAGCAGGATCAGATAACTCAGGAGAGTCCGCAAGGAAACTCCTCGAGAGGGCATCCGCCTTAACATTCTTAGTGCCAGGAAGAAAGGAAACCACAAAATTAAAACGTGTGAAAAACAAGGCCCACCTGGCCTGTCTAGGATTAAGTCGCTTGGCTGATTCCAGATAAACCAGATTCTTATGGTCCGTGAGGACCACCACCTGATGTTTGGCTCCCTCCAGCCAATGTCTCCACTCTTCAAAAGCCCACTTCATGGCCAATAACTCCCGATTACCCACGTCATAATTACGTTCAGTTGGAGAAAATTTTCAAGAGAAAAAGGCACAAGGGTTACTTTTAGAGGTCTCAGGATCTCTTGGGACAAAACGGCACCTGCCCCAATTTCAGAGGCATCAACCTCCACCTGAAATGGCAGAGAAACATCAGTCTGCCGTAGAACAGGAGCAGAAGTGAATCTCTGCTCAAGTTCCTGAAACGCAGAGACTGCCTCAGGAGGCCAATTCACCACATCAGAACCCTTTTTGGTCAAATCAGTCAATGGTTTAACAATAACAGAGAAATTACCAATACATTTATGATAAAAATTGGCAAAACCCAAGAATCTCTGAAGAGCCTTTAATGAAGTAGGTTGGACCCAATCACAGATGGCCTGAACCTTGACCGGGTCCATCTCAACAACAGATGGAGACAAAATGAATCCCAGAAATGAGATCCTCTGTACGCCAAAAAGACACTTTGATCCCTTCATATACAGAGCATTCTCTCTCAAAATCTGGAACACAGTCCGAACATGTTTCACATGAGAGTCCCAGTCATTGGAAAAAATCAAGATATCATCCAAATAAACAATCAGAAATTTATCCACAAAATCCCTGAAAATGTCATTCATGAAGGACTGGAAGACGGAAGGAGCATTAGTGAGCCCAGAGGGCATCACTAGGTACTCAAAATGCCCCTCTGGGGTATTAAACGCCGTCTTCCATTCATCCCCGTGCTTAATGCAAATAAGGTTATACGCCCCCCTGAGGTCAAGCTTGGTAAACCAAGTAACACTTTTCACCCTGGAAAACAGGTCAGAAATCAAGGGTAACGGATATTGATATTTCACAGTGATCTTGTTCAAGAAACGATAATCAATACACGGCCTTAATGAACCATCCTTTTTGGCCACAAAGAAAAAACCGGCACCCAAGGGTGAAGAGGATGGTCTGATATGACTCTTCTCCAATGACTCCTTGATATAAGACCGCATAGCGTCATGTTCAGGTACAGACAAGTTAAAAAGGCGACCTTTAGGGAATTTACTACCAGGCACTAATTCAATAGCGCAGTCATAGCTCCTATGGGGGGGCAAGGATGCAGATTTACTTTCGCTAAATACATCAGAAAAATCAGTCAAAAAGTCAGGAACATCCTGAGACTGGGGAGAGGCAGAAAAAACAGGAGTGTTGGCATTAACACATTGGCAGCCCCAACTGGTTACAGACACAGATTTCCAATCCAAAACAGGATTATGAGACTGTAACCAAGGGAAACCTAGTACAATAATGTCATGCAGATTATACAGTACCAAAAATTTGCAACTCTCCTGATGATCAGGTTCAACCCTCATTATCACCTGAGTAGAAAACTGGGGTTTATTCTCAGCCAAAGGGGTAGAATCAATCCCCAGTAGAGGAATAGACTTCCGTAGGGGTATCAAGGGAAACCCACAACGTTTGGCAAAATCAAAATCCATCAGGTTAATAGCTGCTCCCGAATCAACAAAAGCCTGAGCAGAAAATGTGGACAGGGAGCAAATCAGGGTAACAGTCAACAGAAATTTAGTCTGAACACTACCCAAGACAACTGAGCGTGCAAAACGTCTTCCCCGCTTAGGGCAGACAGAAATAGCATGAGAGGCGTCACCACAATAGAAACATAACCCATTGCGTTTTCGAAACTCATGACGCTGTGCCCCAGAAGCCACTCTATCACACTGCATGGGTTCAGAAGCTGGCTCACAAGGCAACACTATTCCACGCATACCTCTACGCTCACGCAAACGTCTGTCAATTTGAATCGCTAATGACATAGAATCATTGAGACCAGAGGGAGCAGGGAAACCCACCATAACATCTTTTACATTCTCCGACAGCCCCTTCCGAAAAAGTGCTGCCAAAGCATCATCATTCCATTTGGTTAGGACTGCCCATTTTCGGAATTTCTGACAGTACAACTGATGATGCTATGCGATCTTATATCAAGGAGTCATTGGAGAAGGGTCATATTAGACCGTCCTCTTCACCCTTGGGTGCCGGCTTTTTCTTTGTGGCCAAAAAGGATGGTTCATTGAGACCATGTATTGACTATCGTCTCCTTAATAAGATCACTGTTAGATATCAGTATCCGTTACCCCTGATTTCCAATTTATTCTCCCGAGTGAAAGGTGCTAGTTGGTTTGCCAAGCTTGACCTTAGGGGGCGTATAATCTTATTCGCATTAAGCACGGGGATGAATGGAAGACGGCATTTAATACCCCTGAGGGGCATTTTGAGTACCTAGTGTTCTGCCTTCATACACGTTGACATGGTGTGCAATCTGACATACAGCATAAACCACAGTTCCGTACTCCAAATAAGCAGACTGTCCTCTGTAGTCTAACTTGTTTATTGGTGAACAGTATAGAACATGCGCGGTAAAACTATAAAAATACAAATGACATAGATAAGTATTGGGCACACAGCTGACACTTTACAGTTAACAGGAAAGTATACAGTATGATGCAAACTTTACACAGGATTCTAATAATCTCTCCTATGCACTGGCTGCTATACAGTTAATAACCTCCTAAACACTGTATTGCTAGAGAAGATATTGATCTTACCAGATATGCTTTACCAGGATAGCAAACTCATGTTGGAGAGGTTACAGGAGAGCACATGAACACGTGTATTCCTGAAGTACATGGAAGAAAATGGAGCGTCTTCCAGCATACCTTGCTTCAATCCCACAATGCAATATTCTATCTGCTTGTTAAAGGCACAGGCTATAAATTCAGCACCACTAGATTGTGCTATAGCAAACAAAACCAGCACACAATACAAAGCATGCTGCCCTGTACTCAGATGGGCAGAACACTCCCCGCTTGGCATCAACTGATGCCACATACAGGCTCTTTTGGCGAAAGCAGTAAAACTAGTTCCGCAAGTGGTCTGAGGAATAGTTTACTCTCCCCAGCCTTCCACATTTTGACCTCGACCTTGCGCACCTTCTCATCCTTGCTTGGGAATACCTTGGTGATGAGGCCTAGTGGCCACTCATTTCGATGTGACTGGCTGTCCTTCATGAGCACAATATCACCTAATTTGATGTTCGGCTTGTCGATCTGCCACTTCTTCCTAGGATGTAAGGTAGAGAGATATTGTTTTCTCCATCTGTCCCAGAAAGTATTGGCGAGACTTTGAACTTGTCTCCATTGACATCTGTAGAGGTCCTTGTTGCTGAATTCTCCCAGTGGAGCGCTGGGAGTGTTGGTTTTCTGAGTGAGTAGCATAGCGGGAGTGAGAATGGTTGGATCTTCAGTGTCACTGGAGAATGCAGTCAATGATCTGGCATTTATGATGGCCGAAACTTCTGCCAAGAATGTAGTCAAACTGTTATGTTCTGCTACAAGCACTAAGGAAAGAAGGGAGATCTGTCCCTACGATAGAACTAAGCTAGATCCCTACGATGTAATGGGGAACCTGATCCTACGATCAGACCCGCTAAAGTCCTCAGCTAGTCTGTACGAAGACCTGTAGATGCGAGGAAGGGATCCCTACAAGAACTAGGGACTGGGAGAAAGATGGACACCTCCTAACAGAAGTTGTAGCAGTAAAAGACAAAAAAAAACAACATAGAACATAGAGGTCCGAAGACCAAGCAAAACTGACTGAGTAAGGTAACAAAGCACCTGGCTAGCTTAAGAGTAGAAATTACAATGAAGTCCAGCAAAGCCAGAAGGGCGGAGCGGGATTAAATAGGCAAAAAGGTCATGTGACCAGCAAGATAGAAAAAACCTAACAGGAGAGTTCTAACAGTACCCCCCCTTCTAAGAGGATCCTCCAGATCCCCTAGGCCCAGGCTTATCCGGAAACCTCTTGTGAAACGCTCTGACAAGTCTGGATGCAGAAACATCCTCTGCCCTCACCCATGAGTTATCCTCGGGTCCGAAACCCTTCCAAGCGACGAGATACTGCAAACTCCCTCTATACCATCTAGAATTTAGGATGCGGGAAATTTCATATTCCCCTTCCTCCACCACCGGGGGAACAGTGGCAGAGGCGTCTCCATCAGACACATCAGCTCTTTTCAACAGAGAAATATGAAACACCGGATTAATCTTCCAGGAGGTAGGAACCTCCAACCTAACAGCAGATTGGTTAACAACCTGAAGCACCTTAAAGGGCCCTACAAACTTGGGACCCAATTTTTTAGAAGGAATCCTCAACCGCAGATTCTTAGAGGACAACCAAACCATGTCACCAATAGCAAACAAAACCTCTTGCCGTTTCCTATCAAAGTACCTTTTAGATTTTCTGTTAGCCTCCTGAAGATTAACACGCACATCCATCCAAACTCTCTCCAAATCACCGGAAAAATTCTCCTCTTCAGGCATGGCCGATACCAATTTGGAGAATGACCCAAACGACGGATGTCTCCCAGTACAACAAAAAAAAGGCGAACAACCAGTAGAAGAGGATGTATGGTTGTTAAGAGCAAATTCAGCAAGTGGCAGAAACTCAGACCACCCCTCTTGATTGTCTGCACAAAACAACGCAAGAACTGCTCAATATCCTGGTTTTTCCTTTCTGTCTGGCCATTAGACTCAGGATGATATCCGGATGAAAACGACAAATGAACTCCCAACCTGTCACAAAAGGCGCGCCAAAAACGAGCCACGAACTGAGGTCCCCTATCAGAAACAATGTCAGTAGGAACGCCATGTAGTCTGACAATTTCCTTGACAAAGGCCTTAGCGAGAGTCTTAGCGCAGGGCAGTTTGATGAAAGGAACCAAGTGACACATCTTGCTAAAACGGTCCACGACCACCCAGATGACAGTGAAACCCTCAGAGGGGGGAAGGTCAGTAATAAAGTCCATAGCCAAATGTGTCCAAGGTGCACTAGGAACCTCCAGAGGGCAAAGCAACCCCGCAGCAGGAGTATGTGAAGACTTAGATCTAGCACACACAGTGCATTGACGCACCCACTTAATGACTTCCTTCTGCCATCCAGGCCACCAAAAACTGCGACCCACAAGTCTCTTGGTCTCAGAGATTCCAGGATGACCTGCCAACCGAGACTCATGACACTCAACAAACAAATCTCTCCTAAAGGTCCCAGGCACAAACAACTCCCATGGGGAGTGTTAGATGGGGCATTCTCCTGTGCTTTAAGAATCTCATCTTCCAACACAGAGTCCAAAGCAGCAATCACAACCCCTTCTTGTAAAATGTTCTCCTCCTCCTCAGCACCGACCATGGGAGAAAAGCTGCGAGACAAAGCATCAGCTTTAACATTCTTAGTACCTGGGATGTAAGTAACGGAAAAATTAAACCGCGAGAAAAACAGTGCCCACCTAGCCTGACGGGCATTCAAGCGTTTGGCAGCATCAAGATAGATCAGATTTTTATGATCAGTGAAAACCTGAACGGGAAATTCAGCACCTTCCAAGAGATGACGCCAGTGTTCAAATGCGAGTTTAATAGCCAACAATTCCCTATTACCAATATCGTAATTCAGTTCAGTCTCAGAAAATTTTTTTGAAAAAAAGGCACAGGGATGTACTCCATCCTGTTTTCCTGAGACAACACCGCGCCGACCCCCACAGAAGAAGCATCAACCTCAACCAAAAACGGTTTAGTCACATCAGGCTGCATAAGGATGGGAGCAGAGCTGAACCTCTCCTTTAGAAACACAAAAGCTTCAATGGCCTCAGTAGTCCACTGAACCGCATTAGCACCTTTCCTGGTGAGATCGGTCAGTGGTTTGACAATAATAGAAAATTTTTAATGAATTTTCTATAATAATTGGCGAAACCCAAAAACCTCTGTATCGATTTCAAACCAATAGGCCTAGGCCATTCCTGCACAGCTTGAACTTTCACCGGGTCCATCTCAAAACCTTCGCTGGAGATAATGTAGCCCAAAAAACTAATTCTCTGTACAGCGAACTCACATTTCTCTAGCTTAGCAAAAAGCGAATTGTCAATTAATAACTGTAATACCTCACGTACGCTCCGCCAATGAGACTCCAGATCCGGCGAATAAATCAAAATGTCATCCAAATACACAACCACATTTTTGCCGATCAAAGGTCTAAGGATGTCATTAATAAGATTCTGAAAAAATGCAGGAGCATTGGTAAGACCAAAAGGCATAACCAGATTCTCAAAATGACCCACAGGAGTGTTAAAAGCAGTCTTCCATTCGTCACCCTCCTTCATGCGCAACAAATTGTATGCCCCCGAAGATCAATTTTAGAGAACCACTTGGCCCCCACTAACTGGTTAAACAAATCAGGAATCAATGGCAGTGGGTAAGGATTGCGTACAGTAATTTTATTAATCTCACGAAAGTCCAGACAAGGACGTAAACCGCCGTCCTTTTTTTTAACAAAAAAAATCCAACAGCCACAGGAGACTTGGAAGGCCTAATGTGACCGGCGGCCAAGCTTGTCTGTATGTATTCCTCCAAAGCCTTTCTCTCAGGAATAGTAAGATTAAATAAACGACTTTTAGGAAGAGTCGCTCCAGGGACAAATTCAATAGTACAATCATAGTCTCTATGGGGAGGCAAAATCTGCGATTCCTTCTCAGAAAAAACTTTCCAAAAATCCTGAATAGGTACAGGTAATTCCCCTTTATCCACGCAGCAATACGCCCGTTACAACACTTGTCATAACACTTAGGGCTCCAGGACTTAATTTCATTGGTAGACCAATCCAGTACAGGATTGTGCAATTTTAACCAGGGTAACCCCAAAACCACCGGAGAAGGCAAATTATTCAATACTACCAAATCCAAATTCTCTTGGTGAACACCATTAATAGTGAGGGGAAATTCACAGACCTTGTGAGTAACATTCTTCAAGGGAGAGCCATCAACAGAAACCACGGCAATAGGGGATGACAAAAGTTTGGGTTTTAATTTAAGTTTTTCCAAGAATCCCCCATCAATCACATTCAGAGTAGAACCACAATCGACAAATACCCGAAATTCCATTAATTCTTCCTGAGCAGCAGTAGTGGCAGAAAGAAAGACGCCCTTAGTGTTTAAACAGGCTATACGGGCGGAACTGACCTTTTTTTTTTTTTTTTGTTCATACGAAGCACACAGTTCTTAATGAAATGGTCAGATTTGCCGCAATAAAAGCACAAACCTTCAGAAAACCTGCGGTCTTTTTCCTGAGAGCGAGGTGCCATCGCTCCAATCTCCATCGGCTCTCCAATGTCAGTACAGACCCTCTCAAGACTTGGAGCTGACATGGCAGAGGATTTACTCTCATTAACCCTTGCACGCAGTCTCCTATCCACCCGTATAGCTAATTGCATAGCCTCCTGCAAGTTACCAGGTGTGGGATAAGCAATCAGCAAATCTTTAACCCTTTCACCTAGCCCTGCAAGAAACAAACTTTTCAAAGCTGAATCGTTCCACCCCACTGAGTAGACCACCGACGGAAGTGAGTACAATATTTTTCCACATTACCTGATCCCTGCCTCAAACGTCTCAATTCTGTCTCAGCTGATGAGACACGATCAGGATCATCATACAATAACCCCAAAGCAGAAAAAAAACTATCCACTGATCTAAAGCATGGATCACTAGGTTGTAGAGAAAAGGCCCACTCCTGAGGTTCTTTGCGCAAAAGTGACATTATGAACCCTATGCGCTGTGATTCATCACCAGAGGATCTGGGTCTCAAACGAAAATACAACAAGCAAGCATTTTTAAAGAAAAAAAATCTTGTTGTTCACCAAAAAATAAATCAGGCAAACGTACCTTTGGCTCCACAAAATGTGCTCCAGAACAGCTACTCACTTGTTGCTGGAGCTCGGCCACCTCCAGAGAGAGTCCCTGCAGGCGTTGAGCCAAGTCCTGAACCGACACCATGATGGAAACTGGAAATCTTTCCTTAGAGATATTTTTGGGCTGGACTTACTGTTATGTTCTGCTACAAGCACTAAGGAAAGAAGGGAGATCTGTCCCTACGATAGAACTAAGCTAGATCCCTACGATGTAACGGGGAACCTGATCCTGCGATCAGACCCGCTAAAGTCCTCAGCTAGTCTGTACGAAGACCTATAGATGCGAGGAAGGGATCCCTACAAGAACTAGGGACTGGGAGAAAGATGGACACCTCCTAACAGAAGTTGTAGCAGTAAAAGACAAAAAAAACAACATAGAACATAGAGGTCCGAAGACCAAGCAAAACTGACTGAGTAAGGTAACAAAGCACCTGGCTAGCTTAAGAGTAGAAATTACAATGAAGTCCAGCAAAGCCAGAAGGGCGGAGCAGGATTAAATAGGCAAAAAAGGTCATGTGACCAGCAAGATAGAAAAAACCTAACAGGAGAGT
>JARQOD010000001.1:767339994-767352541 GCA_033576555.1 Oophaga sylvatica | reverse complement strand
CCCTACTGCTCCTCCCTGCGTGGAGAGAAAATCCTTGTAAATAAATCCTTTTCTCTTGGTATGTCTCGGATCCATGGCGACATCATCAGAATCTGCAGTTTATTACTGTGACATGGTGTGTATCACACTCAACATGAACCAGACGAAGCGAAGGAAAGAGTTGTCGCAGGTGGTTAGATGTGATATGAGATATGGGTCCCATAGATGGCTCCATACAGTATACTGGCCCCATTTACTGCTCCATTCAGTATAATGGCCTCATATATTGCTCTATTCATAAAAAAATAAAATAAAATACTGACCTCCCCTGTTCGCTACTGCCAGTGCTCCAGTGTCCGCTGCTTCGGTCAGGTCTCCTCAGCGTCTTTTGCCTCTGTGACGTCTCTGCACAGAGAGCGCGTTTTATTGACGTAATGGTGGCCTCTGCACTGAGATGTCACGGAGAGTCAGAACGACGCAGAGCAGATCGCATCAGAGCTAACATCGGGCCACTCAGACTACCTGTAGTGTGCCAAGTCCTGGATCGTCAGCCAGCTGGTGATGAGCAGCAGCACTGCATCCTGGTCAGCATTGCCGCCATTTTGACGGAACTCCTCTTCATGTCAGTCGAACGCCAGGTTCCCACGTGACTCTTCTTCCGGGACATGGCAGCCTTTTTAGCGCATGCGCAGTACAAACTTCGGGGGTGAGCTGAAAATCCACGAACAGTGCTTTTTTCTGGCGGACGCTACAATACACTGTCCAGGCAGCATTTTAACGCTATCAACCTGGAGATTAACCCTATTTCTGCAGGTTAATAGCGTTTGGAAACATGTTCACATATAGCCAGTGGCAGTAATAAAAGCATTGGACATTATTACCATTACTGCTGCAGGTTTTCCTTTGATTCGCCAGGCATTACATGTTCCAAAAGAATAAGGAATTTAGTTAGATATTTTTAAGTTGCCTAAGGAAACTTATTTTAATTTTGTAACCTAAAAACTTCTACAAGCATCCACTTTATTTAGTAAATGACAAAACATTTTATGGCATAATAGTTTGTTTTACAAACAGGCCATTAACAGGGACATAAGAATATACTGTACTATGAGTTTATTGTTATTGTTTAATTAGCAGTGTAAACAGGTATGCGGATGGGACTGAGTGGACAATGAAGGGGCAGTGGTACTTAACAAACAACTATTTATTTAGCTAACATGGGTATATGTGTATAAATGTACAAGCACAATATCAAGGGTGAAAGTGAAACGCTTGACATTCGGTTCAGATTTCCAGGATCTGGCTTCTGATAACCCGGATTTAGCCCTTCAATTCTCCACTTGCATCTGACTACTTGGGTCGGCTCTATATTCGCATCTGGTCTCTCATAATGGCGCCTACAAGCCAGCTCGTTGTACCAAACATCTGTTTGGATACAGGTTTGGGTGCCAACTGTCACGGGTGTGTCACCACGAAGATCGTCACGATTACACAGCCTGACTTCTCGCAGCTGAGTTTTTGGTGCTTTGTATTTTTCGGCAGTGAGGGAGTTAATTCTCTCTCTCTGTGCTAGATGAGGCCCAGCCTCGCCCAGCTGCAGTCAATGCTGCAGAAGTGGGACTCCTTCAAATACCTGCCAGTCTGTTAGGAAAGTTGTCGGTGAAAGCATTCCTTGCAGACAAACAGAGCGGCTTGTGGTATTTTGGAGTGAAGTGTACTTTGTGTGTTTTTTTCCCTTCCTCGCTTTATTATTTATCTCCTTACCTGTTGGTGTTCCCTCTGTAGTTGTGGTGCGAGTTTTTGTATGCAAGGTGGTTTTTTGGTTTTCCCCTTGTACTGTCTCGTTCGTCTAGTACTGTGTGTTGGTTTATATTATCCTGTCCCCTGTTGTTGTGATCGGGGTCCTTCTCAGGACTAGATTACTGAGGTTCAGGGATCCTCAGGAGATAGGGGTTACGCTGGCGGCCTGGACCTCTGTACCTTTAACAGTACCTCCAGGTAGAGGGATTAGTTAGGGCCCCAGCTTAGGGTCAGCTTAGGCCCCTGACCTCCTGTACGCAGAGACAGCGTGACATTTTCACCGACCGACAAAAGATTCTCTCCAGCTACCATGGATCCAGTAGCCAGTCTTGCTCGGCAGTTGCAGAGTTTGTCCATGGAGCTGGCGGACGTTAAGTCCAAGGTTTTGTATCCCCGGAGCAAGCCGGACCAGAACCTAAAGTAGCTCTCCCTGACAGGTTCACTGGGGGGCGGGACAAGTTTTTTGTTTTCCGGGAGGCATGTAAATTGTACTTTCAGCTGCGGCCTCGGTCATCGGGGAGTGAAGAACAAAGGGTGGGAATTATCATCTCGCTCCTACAAGGGGACCCACAATCATGGGCGTTCTCTCTTCCCCCGGGCTCCCCGGCTCTCCAGTCAGTGGATAGGTTTTTTGTTGCTCTGGGTCTCGTATATGATGACCCGGATCGGATCTCCCTTGCTGAATCTAAGTTACGTAGGATCCAGCAGGGAGATCGACCGACGGAGGAATTCTGTTCGGAGTTCCGTAGGTGGGCCACGGACACCCAGTTGAATGACCCGGCTCTTAGGAGCCTGTTTTGTCAAGGTTTATCTGACAAATTAAAGGATGTGTTGGCACAGTATGACCCTCCCGCGTCACTGGAAGCCGCTATGGCCCTTGCTATTTGCATTGACAGACGGCTTCGGAAGAGGTGCGGGGTAACTCCGCCCCCTGTGATGACTCCACCTTCTTCAAGGGTCCCTTATATGGAGGTTCCCTTGGTCAGTCCAGAGGAGCCTATGCAATTAGGAGGGACATCATTTCGGGGGAGGGGACCGGCGGTGCGCCACAAGACAGGAAGGTGTTTCTTCTGCGGGAGAAAGGGACATTTTATTGGGGGGTGTCCATCCCGTCCTTTGCAGAATAAAGGGTCGTCGGAAAACTATTGATCCCAGGTTGTGTGGTGGACGGCAATCTGGGAGTAGGTATTTCGTCCCTAGGTTCATCTCAGTTTCTCGTACCGGCGGAGGTGGTGGTGGGTACGAGAACTGAGAGGATATCTGTTCTTCTGGATAGTGGGGCCGGGGCTAATCTGGTGGACGCTCGGTTTGCCCGGGTTCAAGGTATGCGATTGAGTGTGTTGGCTAAACCCATCCCCATATTCTCGATCGACGCCAGGCCTCTCGGTCAGGGAAGTTTTTTGCAAGCTGTGCATAACGTAAAACTTCAAGTGGGAGCGATACATAAAGAACTGTTGTCTTGTTACGTGTTGGAGGGTCTTCCCACTCCTATAGTGTTGGGCCTTCCTTGGTTAACTAAGCATAACCCTGTAATTAATTGGCAATCCAGAGAGATAAGCCAATGGAGTGAATTCTGTAATAAAAACTGCATGAATACGGTCATCGGTGCGGTCACTCCTAGGGTCTTACCTCCATTTCTGGTGGACTTTGAGGATGTATTCTCGGAGAAAGGGTGTCAGGAACTACCTCCTCATCGCGTGTATGACTGTTCTGTAAAACTGCTCCCTGAGGCCAAGTTACCTAAATCTAGGTTGTATAACCTATCTTGTCCAGAGAGGCAGGCCATGAAGGATTATATTTCTGAAAGTCTGGCTAAGGGGCATATTAGACCTTCATCTTCCCCGGTGGCCGCGGGGTTCTTCTTTGTGAAGAAGAAAGATGGAGGCCTACGCCCTTGCCTGGATTTCCGTGAACTTAATCGGATTACAGTCCGAGATCCGTATCCGCTCCCACTTATTCCCGATCTCTTCAATCAGATCGTGGGCGCCAAATGGTTCTCTAAGTTGGATCTCAGGGGGGCGTACAATCTGATTAGGATGAAGGAGGGGGATGAGTGGAAGACGGCGTTTAACACTCCGGAGGGGCATTATGAGAACCTTGTCATGCCATTCGGTCTGACTAATGCCCCGGCGGTGTTCCAACACTTTGTAAATGACATTTTTCGCTGCCTGGTGGGACAGTTTGTTGTCATATATCTGGATGATATCTTAATTTACTCGCCGGATCTTGTGTCTCCTCAGGAGCATGTTAGGCAGGTGTTACAGATCTTGCGGGATAATAAACTGTACGCCAAATGGGAAAAGTGTGTGTTCGCCGTACAGGAACTCCAGTTTTTAGGCTTCCTGGTGTCAGCATCCGGTTTTCGTATGGACCCAGGGAAAGTGCGGGCAGTTCTTGAGTGGGATCTGCCAGAGAATCTTAAGGCACTACAACGTTTCCTGGGGTTTGCTAATTATTACCGGAAATTTATTCGTAATTTCTCTTCTATGGTTAAACCTCTCACAGACATGACAAAAAAAGGGACGGATTTTTCTAGGTGGTCTGACAAGGCTTGTCAAGCATTCTTCTCCTTGAAAAAATGTTTTGCCTCGGCACTCATACTCATTCAACCTGATGTGTCACAGCCGTTCATTGTAGAGGTAGACGCTTCCGAGGTAGGGGTGGGAGCAGTATTGTCACAGGGTTCGTCCCCTGGTAAGTGACATCCGTGCGCCTTTTTCTCTAAAAAATTGTCGTCCGCTGAGAGGAATTACGATGTCGGCAATAGGGAACTCTTGGCCATTAAGTTAGCTTTTGAGGAGTGGCGCCATTTTTTGGAGGGGGCAGTCCATCCGGTCACCGTCATCACCGATCACAAGAATCTGCTATATCTGGAGTCCGCAAAACGTCTGAATCCCAGACAAGCTAGGTGGTCGTTGTTTTTTACCAGGTTTAATTTTGTCGTCACATATCGTCCTAGGTCAAAAAATGTAAAGGCGGATGCCTTATCTCGTAGTTTCCCTGGGGCCGGGAATACGGATGACCCGGTTCCTATCCTTCAGGAGGGGGTGGTGGTGTCGGCAGTATGCTCTGAGCTTGAGGAGGAGGTATTGGAGGCTCAGGGGGACGCCCCTGTTGGACCTCCAGGGAGACTGTTTGTTCCAGATCAGTTGTGACAAAAGGTGATCGAGGCACACCATAACTCAGCTTTGGCAGGACACCCAGGGAGTAAAGCAACTGTGGATCTCCTCTCGCGTCGGTTTTGGTGGCCTAACTTACATAGGGAGGTGGTAACTTTTGTCGCGTCCTGTGGGGTTTGTGCGCGCTCTAAGACCCCACATACCCGTCCGTCTGGGGCCCTCTTACCTTTGAAGATCCCGGACTCATCTGTCCATGGA
Organism: Oophaga sylvatica; assembly: GCA_033576555.1. NCBI lineage: Eukaryota > Metazoa > Chordata > Amphibia > Anura > Dendrobatidae > Oophaga > Oophaga sylvatica. The sequence goes on along the minus strand of JARQOD010000001.1, from coordinate 767,347,385 downwards.
CTTTATTACGGACCTCCCGCCGTCTTCGGGTAAAACGGTCATACTCGTTGTAGTGGACAGGTTGAGCAAGATGGCACATTTCATCGCTCTTCCTGCTCTTCCTAATGCTAAAACTCTTGCGCAGGTGTTCATTGGGGAGATTGTAAGGCTTCACGGGGTACCCTCCAATGTGGTGTCTGATCGGGGGTCTCAGTTTGTGTCCAAATTCTGGAAGGCATTTTGTACAAGGCGGGGGATGCATTTGTCGTTTTCATCGGCTTTTCATCCTCAGACTAATGGTCAGACGGAACGTCTGAACCAGAGCTTGGAGACATATCTCCGGTGTTTTGTGTCAGAGAACCAGGAGGACTGGGCTTCTTTCTTGCCTCTGGCAGAGTTTGCTCTTAATAATAGGCGGAGCGAGTCCACTGGTAAGTCCCCGTTTTTTGGGGCATATGGTTTTCACCCCCAGTTTTGTACTTTCAGTAGGGGGGCTCTTCGGGGTTTCCTGAGGAAGAACGATTTTCGTCATCACTCGCTTCAGTGTGGAGAGGGGTGCTGAATAATCTGAATACTTTGGGGAACCGATACAAACGTATGGCTGATAGGAGGAGAGTGTCTGGTCCGGACCTAAGTGTGAACGATCGGGTATGGTTGTCTACCAGGAATATAAAACTTAAGGTTCCCTCCTGGAAACTGGGTCCCAGGTTCATTGGGCCAAACAGGATCAGTTCTATAATTAATCCGGTGGCATTTCGTCTTGACCTCCCCCCTACGTTTAAAATTCACAACGTGTTCCACAGATCGTTGCTTAAGAGGTATGTGGCGCCGGTGATACCGTCACCTTTACCTCCTCCTCCAGTGGTGGTCAATGGTAACTTGGAGTTTCAGGTATCAAAAGTCATCGATTCACGCTTTAACCCCTTCCTGACCCATGACGCCGACGTTGGCGTCATGAAAACCTGTGCCATCCCGACCCATGACGCCACCGTCGGCGTCATGCTATAAATCATGTTACTGCGGGTCGGGGGACCGGGGTCACTGAAAGGTCACCCGACCCGCAGTAACAGGACCCTTACTGCATCACCACAGGGGGGTTGGCTTAACCCCCACGTGGCCACGATCGCTCTGATTGGCTGTTAAAAGTGAAACTGCCAATCAGAGCGATTTGTAATATTTCACCAATGAAACTGGTGAAATATTACAATCCAGCCATGGCCGATGCTGCAATAGCATCTGCCATGGCTGGAGACCGCAATCAGACCCCCCCCACACCATGTCACGGCGGTGATCGGCCGCCGCCATCGAAAGATGGCAGCGATCGGTCACCGCCGTCGCTGTCTGCTCCCCTGCTCCTGCGATTACCCCCCCTCACCTTCCGATCCCCCCCCTCACCTTCCGACGTCCCCTACTCACCTCTCCCGGTCCACCGATGTCCCTGGATCCGTCCCGGCGGCTGCCCGGGATTCTTCATGTGCGCCGCCATCTTGGAAAATGGCGGGCGCATGCGCAGTGCGCCCTCCATTGTAAAAAAATTTATTTCGATCACTGTGATAAACTGTCACAGTGATCAAAATAAAAAAAAAGTAAATGAACCCCCCCTGTCATAGGTAGGGACAAATAATAAAAAAAAGATTTATTTATTTTTTTCCTAGCGGATTTTGCTGCTGATCCGCAGCTGATTTTGCTGCGGATCCGCGGCGGATATCGCGGCGGATATCACGGCGGATTTCGCTGCGGATCCGCGGCGGATTTCGCTGCGGATCCGCGGCGGATTTCGCTGAGGATCCGCGGCGGATATCGCTGCTGATCCGCAGCTGATTTCGCTGCTGATCCGCGGCGGATTTCGCTGCTGATCCGCGGCGGATTCGCTGCTGATCCGCTGCGGATCCGCGGCTGATTTCGCTGCGGATTTCACTGCGGATCCGCGGCGGATTTCGCTACGGATCCGCGGCTGATTTGGCTGCTGATCCGCGGCGGATTCGCTGCTGATCCGCTGCGGATCCGCGGCTGATTTCGCTGCGCATTTCGCTGCGGATCCGCGGCGGATTTCGCTAGGATCCGCAGCTGATTTCGCTGCTGATCCGCGGTGGATTTCGCTGCGGATCGCGACGGATTTCGCTGCTGATCCGCGGCGGATTTCGCTGCTGATCCGCGGGGATTTCGCTGCTGATCCGCAACTGATTTTGCTGCTGATTTCGCTGCGGATCCGCTACTGATTTCGCTGCGGATCCGCGCTGATTCGAGCGATATTTCGCTGCGGTCCGCGGCGATTTCGCTGCTGATCCGCGGCGGATTTGCTGCTGATCCGCGCTGATTTCGCTGCGGATCCGCGGCGGATTCGCTGCGATTTCCGCGGTTTCGCTGCTGATTCGCGGCGGATTTCGCTGCTGATCCGCGGCTGATTTCGCTGCTGATCCGCGGCTGATTTCGCTGCTGATCCGCGGCGGATTTCGCTGCTGATCCGCGGCGGATTTCGCTGCTGATTCACTGTGGATTCGCTGCTGATCCGCGGCGGATTTCGCTGCTGATCCGCGGCGGATTTCGCTGCTGATCCACGGCGGATTTCGCTGCTGATCCGCGGCGGATTTCGCTGCGGATCCGCTACTGATTTCGCTGCGGATCCGCTACTGATTTCGCTGCGGATCCGCGACTGATTTCGCTGCGATCCGCGGCGGATTTCGCTGCGGATCGCGGCGGATTTCGCTGCTGATCCGCGGCGGATTTGCTGCTGATCTGCGACTGATTTTGCTGTTGATTCGCTGCTGATTCGCGGCGGATTTCGCTGCTGATCCGCGGCTGATTTCGCTGCTGATCCGCGGCTGATTTCACTGCTGATCCGCGGCTGATTTCGCTGCTGATCCGCGGCGGATTTCGCTGCTGATCCGCGGCGGATTTCGCTGCTGATTCCCTGCGGATTCGCTGCTGATCCGCGGCGGATTTCGCTGCGGATCCGCGACTGATTTCGCTGCGGATCCCCGACTGATTCCGCTGCGGATCCGCGGCGAATTTCGCTGCTGATCCGCGGCGGATTTCGCTGCTGATCCGCGGCGGATTTCGCTGCTGATCCGCGGCGGATTTGTTGCTGATCCGCGACTGATTTGCTGCGGATCCGCGGCTGATTATCTGCTGATTCATCTGCGCTAGCGGTATAGCATAATGCGATCGCGTTATGCTATACCGTTACCAGCCGGTCAACGCTACGTGTTGAACGGGCTGCTAAAACGCAATATGAACCCAGCCTTAGGTTAGAACTAGGTTAGGGTTAGCATTAGGTTAAGGTTAGAATTACGGTTAGGGTTGGAATTTGAGTTAGGGTTGGAATTAGGGTTAGGGTTGGAATTAGGGTTAGGCTTGTAGTTAGGTTTATGGTTAGAGTTGGGATTAGGGTTAGGTGTGTGTAGGGGTTAGGGTTGGGGTTAGGGGTGTGTTGGGGTTAGTGTTGGAGTTAGAATTGAGGGGTTTCCACTATTTAGGCACATCAGGGGGTCTCCATACGCGACATGGCGCCACCATTGATTCCTGCAAATTTTGCGTTCAAAAAGTCAAACAGTGCTCCCTTTATTCCAAGCCCCGACGTATGCCCAAACAGTGGTTTATCCCCACATATGAGGTATCAGCGTACTCGGGAAAAATTGCACAACAACTTTGGGGGTTCTAATTTCTCCTGTTAACATTGGGAAAAAAAATTGGGGACTAAAAATTATTTTTGTGGAAAAAAAATGATTTTATATTTTCACGGCTCTGCGTTATAAACTTCTGTGAAGGACTTGGAGATTCAAAGTGCTTATCACACATCTATAGGAGTTCCTTGGGGGATCTAGTTTCCAAAATGGGGTCACTTGTGGGGAGTTTCTACTGTTTAGGCACATCAGGGACTCTGCAAACGTAACATGACGCCCGAAGACCATTCCATCAAGTGGGCATTTGAAAACGTCACTACTTCCCATCCGAGCCCCGACGTGTGCCCATACAGTAGTTTTCTCCCACATATGGGATATCAGCATACTCAAGACAAATTGGACAACAACTTTTGGGGTCTAATTTCTCATGTTACCCTTGGGAAAATAAAAAATTGGGGACTAAAAGATCCTGATTGTGGAAAAAATATGATTTTTTTATTTTCATGCCCGGGCGTTATAAACTTCTGTGTAGCCCTTGGGGGTTCAAAGTGCTCACCACACATCTAGATAAGTTCTTTGCGGGGTCTAGTTTCCTAAATGGGGTCACTTGTGGGGAGTTTCTACTGTTTAGGCACATCAGGGGCTCTGCAAACGTAACAAGATGCCCGCAGACCATTCCATCAAGTCGGCATTTCAAAGCGTCACCACATCCCTTCCGAGCCCTGACGTGTGCCCAAACAGTGGTTCCCCCCCACATATGGGGTACTAGCGTACTCAGGACAAACTCAACAACAACTTTTGGGGTCCAATTTCTCCTGTAACCATTGTGAAAATAAAAAATAGTGGGCTAAAAAATAATTTTTTGAGAAAAAAAATGATTTTTTATTTTCACGGCTCTGCGTTATAAACTTCTGTGAAGCACCTGGGGGTTCAAAGTGCTCACTATGCATCTAGATAAGTTCCTTAGGGGGTCTAGTTTCCAAAATGGGGTCACTTGTGGGGGAGCTCCAATGTTTAGGCACACAGGGACTCTCCAAATGCGACATGGCAATCGCTAAATATTCCAGCATATTTTCCATTCAAAAAGTCAAATGGCGCTCCTTCCCTTCTGAGCCCTGCCGTGCGCCCAAACAGTGGTTTATGACCACATATGAGGTATCTGTGTACTCAGGAGAAATTGCCCAACAAATTTTAGGATCCAATTTATACTGTTGCCCATGTGAAAATGAAAAAAACTGAGGCTAAAAGAAAATTTTTGTGAAAAAAAAGTACTTTCTTTTTTTTACGGATCAATTTGTGAAGCACCTGGGGGTTCAAAGTGCTCACTATGCATCTAGATAAGTTCCTTAGGGGGTCTAGTTTCCAAAATGGGGTCACTTGTGGGGGAGCTCCAATGTTTAGGCACACAGGGACTCTCCAAATGCGACATGGCAACCGCTAAATATTCCAGCATATTTTCCATTCAAAAAGTCAAATGGCGCTCCTTCCCTTCTGAGCCCTGCCGTGCGCCCAAACAGTGGTTTATGACCACATATGAGGTATCTGTGTACTCAGGAGAAATTGCCCAACAAATTTTAGGATCCAATTTATACTGTTGCCCATGTGAAAATGAAAAAAACTGAGGCTAAAAGAAAATTTTTGTGAAAAAAAAGTACTTTCTTTTTTTTACGGATCAATTTGTGAAGCACCTGGGGGTTCAAAGTGCTCACTATGCATCTAGATAAGTTCCTTAGGGGGTCTAGTTTCCAAAATGGGGTCACTTTTGGGGGAGCTCCAATGTTTAGGCACACAGGGACTCTCCAAATGCGACATGGCAACCGCTAAATATTCCAGCATATTTTCTATTCAAAAAGTCAAATGGCGCTCCTTCCCTTCTGAGCCCTGCCGTGCGCCCAAACAGTGGTTTATGACCACATATGAGGTATCTGTGCACTCAGGAGAAATTGCCCAACAAATTTTAGGATCCAATTTATACTGTTGCCCATGTGAAAATGAAAAAAACTGAGGCTAAAAGAAAATTTTTGTGAAAAAAAAGTACTTTCTTTTTTTTACAGATCAATTTGTGAAGCACCTTGGGGTTCAAAATGATCACTATGCATCTACATAAGTTCCTTAGGAGGTCTAGTTTCCAAAATGGGGTCACTTGTGGGGGAGCTCCAATGTTTAGGCACACAGGGACTCTCCAAATGTGACATGGCAACCGCTAAATATTCCAGCATATTTTCTATTCAAAAAGTCAAATGGCGCTCCTTCCCTTCTGAGCCCTGCTGTGCGCCCATACAGTGGTTTATGACCACATATGAGGTATCTGTGTACTCAGGAGAAATTGCCCAACAAATTTTAGGATCCATTTTATCCTGATGCCCATGTAAAAATGAAAAAATTGATGCTAAAAGAAAATTTTTGTTGGAAAAATTAAAATGTCCATTTTTTCCTTCCACGTTGCTTTAGTTCCTGTGAAGCACCTGAAGGGTTAATAATCTTCTTGAATGTAGTTTTGAGTAGCTTGAGGGGTGCAGTTTTTATAAAGGTGTCACTTTTGGGTATTTTCTGCCATATAGACCCCTCAAAGTGACTTCAAATGTGAGGTGGTCCCTAAAAAAAATGGTTTTGTAAATTTTGATGTAAAAAGGAGAAATCGCTGGTCAACTTTTAACCCTTATAACTTCCTAACAAAAAAAAATGTTGTTCCCAAAATTGTGCTGATGTAAAGTAGACATGTGGGAAATGTTATTTCTTAACTATTTTGTGCCACATAACTCTCTGGTTTAACAGAATAAAAATTAAAAATTTGAAAATTACAAAATTTTCAGAATTTTCGCCAAATTTCCATTTTTTTCACAAATAAACACAAAAATTATCAACCTTAATTTACCACTAACATGAAGCCCAATATGTCACGAAAAAACAATCTCAGAATCGCTAGGATCCGTTGAAGCGTTCCTGAGTTATTACCTCATAAAGGGACACTGGTCAGAATTGCAAAAAATGGCAAGGTCTTTAAGGTCAAAATAGGCTGGGTCATGAATCGCCGGTCCCTTCAGTACCTGGTTCATTGGAAGGGGTATGGTCCTGAGGAGAGGATGTGGGTTCCTGCGTCGGATATTAACGCAGACCGATTAATTCGGGCCTTCCACACGACTCACCGGGATAAACCTGGCCCGGAGGTCCCTCGTAGAAGGGGGGTACTGTCACGGGTGTGTCACCACGAAGATCGTCACGATTACACAGCCTGACTTCTCGCAGCTGAGTTTTTGGTGCTTTGTATTTTTCGGCAGTGAGGGAGTTAATTCTCTCTCTCTGTGCTAGATGAGGCCCAGCCTCGCCCAGCTGCAGTCAATGCTGCAGAAGTGGGACTCCTTCAAATACCTGCCAGTCTGTTAGGAAAGTTGTCGGTGAAAGCATTCCTTGCAGACAAACAGAGCGGCTTGTGGTATTTTGGAGTGAAGTGTACTTTGTGTGGTTTTTTTCCCTTCCTCGCTTTATTATTTATCTCCTTACCCGTTGGTGTTCCCTCTGTAGTTGTGGTGCGAGTTTTTGTATGCAAGGTGGTTTTTTGGTTTTCCCCTTGTACTGTCTCATTCGTCTAGTACTGTGTGTTGGTTTATATTATCCTGTCCCCTGTTGTTGTGATCGGGGTCCTTCTCAGGACTAGATTACTGAGGTTCAGGGATCCTCAGGAGATAGGGGTTACGCTGGCGGCCTGGACCTCTGTACCTTTAACAGTACCTCCAGGTAGAGGGATTAGTTAGGGCCCCAGCTTAGGGTCAGCTTAGGCCCCTGACCTCC
>JARQOD010000001.1:767296849-767339894 GCA_033576555.1 Oophaga sylvatica | reverse complement strand
TTTAGGTAACTTAGCATCAGGAAGCAATTTTATTGAACAGTCATACGCGCGATGAGGAGGTAATTCTTGACACCCCTCCTCAGAGAACACATCCTCAAAGTCCTCCAGAAAAGGAGGCAAAGTTCTAGGCACGACCGCACTGATGACCGTGTTCATGCAGTTACTCTTGCAAAATTCACTCCACTAGCTTATCTCTCTGGATTGCCAATTAATCACTGGGTTATGTTTAGCCAACCAAGGAAGTCCCAACACAATAGGAGTAGGAAGACCTTCCAACACATAACAAGACAATCGTTCTTTATGTAATGCCCCTACTCGAAGGTCTATGTTATGAACAGCTTGTACAAAGCTACCTTGACCGAGAGGCCTGGCGTCAATAGAGAAAATAGGGATCGGTTTGGCCAATACACTCAGTTGCATACCTTGCACCTGGGCAAACCGAGCGTCCACCAGATTAGCCCGGACCCACTATCAAGAAGAACAGAAATCCTCTCAGGTCTCGTACCTACCACCACCTCCGCTGGTACGAGAAACTGAGACGGACCTGGGGACGAAATACATACTCCCAGGTTGTCGTCCACCACACAACCTGGGATTAACAGTTTTCCGGCGACTTCTTGCTCAGCGAGGCACGGGATGGACACCCCTCAACAAAATGCCCCTCTCTCCCGCAGAAGAAACACTTTCTTGTCTTGCGGCGCACCGCCGATCCCCTCCCTCGAAAAGATGTCCCTCCCAACTGCATAGGTTCTCAGAACAGACCAGGGGAACCTCAATATAAGGGACTTTAGTAGTGGGTGGAGTCATAACAGGGGGCGGAGTTACCTCACACCTCTCCCGAAGCCGTCTATCAATGCGAATAGCAAGGGCCATAGCGGCCTCCAGAGACGGGGGAGAATCATACTGAGCCAACACGTCTTTTAATTTGTCAGATAACCCTTGACAAAACTGGCTCCTAAGAGCTGGGTCATTCCACTGAGTATCTGTGGCCCATCTACGGAACTCAGAAGAAAACTCCTCCGCCGGACGATCTCCCTGCTGTATCTTACGTAACTTCGTTTCAGCAAGGGAGACCCGATCCGGGTCATCATATACCAGACCCAGGGCAGTAAAAAATCGATCTACTGACTGAAGAGCCGGGGAGCCCGGAGGAAGAGAGAACGCCCAGGATTGAGGGTCCCCTTGTAAGAGCGAGATGACAATTCCCACCCTCTGCTCTTCACTCCCCGATGACCGAGGCCGTAGCCGAAAATATAACTTACATGCCTCCCGGAAGGTAAAAAATTTGTCCCGCCCACCAGTGAACCTGTCCGGGAGAGCAACTTTAGGTTCAGATCTGGATTGCTCCGGGGGGTACAAAACCTTGGACTTAATGTCCGTCAGCTCCATGGACAAACTCTGCAACTGCAGGGCAAGCTGGTTACTGGATCCATGGTAGCTGGGGAGAATCTTTTTAGTATGGCCGGTGAAAATATCACGCTGTATAACAGTTATAGATAATTGTCAGTAATCTATATGGGCAGGTCACCGCTTAATAAACAGTAAAGACAAACGAGACAGACAGGGGATAAAGTAAATACTGTCTTGCATACAACACTTAACACAGAGGGAACACAAAAGGTCTAGGAGATAAACTATAAGCGAGGAGAGGAGAAACCACAAAGGAGCTCTTAGCTTAAGTCTTCTCAGAACCGATCCTATCTGCTGGTCTGTATGAATGCTTTCACCGGCATCTCCCAAGCAGACTGGCAGGTATATAAAGGAAGCTAATTAGTGCATAATCAAACTGCAGCCGGGCGAGGCTGGACCTAGTCTTAGCACAGAGCTAGGTAGAATTAACTCCCTCACTGCCAAACACAAAGAAACAGCAACTCAGCTGCGAGAAGTCAGAATGTGTAATCGCGACGATCTTCGTGGCGATACACCCATGACATCGGGGGAAGGAATTTTGAGGAAAATTCCAGGCACTTTAAATTATGTTGGGTTGATCTGGCATTTGGTTTTTGGGCTCTGGACAGGGTGTTACCGGGAGCATTGGTAGTTAGTCTTCCCGGAACGGGAGGTACGGTGCCTTCGAGCTGGGGTGTACTGCTGAGGGTAACATGGTGGCTGAGTTTTATGGTGGTTTTGCCAGTTGTTATGCCAGATCTTTTAGCTTCAAGAACCCCCCCCATCTTTCATATTTTGTGCACCTAATGGTATTATTATTGATTATTATTTGTTGTTTGTTAATAAAATTGGCAGCTGTGGCCAAAATTATCCAAAATAATTGAGTGTTGCGTCTTTCTTAAAAGGGTATGTTACGGGGGGGATGCTGAGCCTGAAGGGGGCTCTAAGGGGAAGCCTGACTCGCCATACGCAGTCAAGTGAACCTCATGCCCAAGAGAGTTAAGGCAGTGCTTGAAAATAATGGTGGCCACACAAAATATTGAAACTTTGGGCACAATTTTGCCCTTTTCACTTAGGGGTGTACTCACTTTTACTGCCAGTGGCTTAGACATTAATGGCTGTGTGTTGAGTTAGTTAGAGGGAACACCAAATTTACACTGTTATACAAGTTGTACACTGACTACTTTACATTGTATGAAAGTGTCATATCTTCAGTGTTGTCCCATGAAAAGATAGAATAAAATATTAACAAAACTGTGAGGGGTGTACTTACTTTTGTGATATACAGTATATAAAATATGTAGCATACTATATGTAAATATATATATTTACATAATATGTGAACTATATTTGGACTATATTAGAGTATAAACTGTTGAGCTGTGAATATAGTATTTAGTGTGAAGCTGTGTCTATGTATAGAGTATATATTGTTTATTACATACACAGGTCCGCACTATATACTATGTTGTAGAATGTAGTGTGGAGCTTTGTATATACTCTATAGTGTAAAAATGTGTATATAGTATATAGTGTGGAGTACACACCATATACATATGCAAAACACAATACTATATATTCACAGCCTTACATTATATACTTTATATACACAGCTCTACACTATATAATCAGGTCCACACTATATACTTTATTATACATCACAAAGGATACACTGAGACTACTGGACATATAACATAGGATACACTGAGACTGATGTATATAAATCACATAGGATCCCATGAAACTGCTGTTTATATAACATAGGATCCATTGAGACTCTGCTGTATATATCATATAGGAGCTACTGACACTTCAGTATACATCACATAGGATCAAGTGCAGACACAAATAGAAGAGAGTCCCTTTGTAAGGACAATATGTGGGTCCTTTGCAGTTCAATAGCTCATTGTGGTGCACTACTCCACCTGCTTTGAAGGTGGAATTGATTCCCATAACCTCTTGGGCCCCTGTTCAGCATCACAGGTTGCACCAATGGTATGCCTACCCTACATAGGATAATGTGAAACTGCTGTATGTATCACATAGTATACACTGAGACTCTGCTGTTTGCATCACATAGAATACCCTGAGGCTTTGATGTATACATCACGTAGCATACCATGAGACTGTGCTGTATAAATGGCGTGGGATACCGTGAGACTGTTGTATATACGTCAAATGGGATGCAATGAAAATGTTGTACATAAATCATGTAGGATACACTGAGACTGCGGTATGTACATCACATAGGATACACTGAGACTGCTGTAAACACCACATAGGAAACACTGAGACTCTGCTCTATACATCGCATAGGATACGACACTGAGACTCTGCTGTATACATCACACTGAGAGTCTGATGTGTACATCACATAGGGCAATATGAGACATTGCATTGGATAACATAAGACCGCTTTATATACAGGACACTCCCCATGTTAGTAACTTCAGTCTGGAGATGTGGGAAAATTCCAGGCTGAATACTGCTTAGAATTGGGAGCTCAAAGGAGCTTTTTCAACTCACATAGAACAGGAGAGCAGAGCACGTTCATTACCCCCATAAAGAATGTCCTAACCTGCTAAAGTCCACCATCGAAATTAGTCCTGCCTGGTGTATGACAACACAACATTGTGCATGTGTGCACACACTGTGCCTCTATACAGAAAAATGATAGGGTCAAGAACGGAAAAATGGGGCCTGTGGCTGACTATGCAGTTGAGTGCTGGAGCCCACTGGATATCTGCCTGCTTGAGCTGATGGCCAGTCTGAACCTGATTAGCATCAATATGACAAATTAGTATTTGTATCCATCACTTTTATAATCCACAAAATTATATTTTTCATTTAGCTTTAAAGGGAATCTTTCTGTAGGAATAGCTCTTCTAAGTCATCTACAATTGTGTGAAAAAGTGTTTCCCCTTTCCTGATTTCCTATTCTTTTGCATGTTTTTCACACTTAAATGTTTTAAATCACCAAACAATTTTAAATATTAGACAAAGATAACACAAGTAAACACAAAATGCAGTTTTTAATTTAATGTCTTTATTATTACGGGAAAAATAAATCCAAGCTTACAGGGCCCTGTGTGAAAAAGTGATTGCTCCCCCCGCTCCTAAAACATAAATTAACTGTGGTGTATCACATCTTTCGGATGCTGACTTCAAATTCCCTAGCCACATGCAGACCTGCTTACACCTGCTCTCAATCAAGAAATCAGTAAATGCCTGACAAAGTGAAGTAGACCAAAAGATCCTCAAAAGCTAGACATCATGCCGCGATCCAAACAAATTCTAAAACATATGAGAAACAAAGTAAATGAGATCTATAAGTCTGGAGCAGGTTATTTAAGCCATGTCTCAAGCTTAGGGACACAAGCAAACCACAGTGAGAGCCATTATCGACAAATGACAAAAACATGTAACAGTGGTGAACCTTCCCAGGAGTTGCCAGTCGAACAAAACTACCCAAGAGACTCATCCAAGAGGTCACAAAAAACCCACTACAACATCCAAAGAACTGCAGGGCTCACTTGCCTCAGATAAGGTCAGTGTTCATGACTCCAGCATAAGAAAGAGACTGGGCAAAAATGGCCTGCATAGCAGAGTTCCAATACAAAAACCACCGCTGACTTATAAGAACATAAAGGCTCGTCACAGCAAACATCTTGGTCACCAAGACTTTTGGGAGAATACTCTGTGGACTGACAAGACAAAAGTTTAACTTTTTACAAGGTGTATGTCCCATTACATGTTGCATAGAAGCAACACAGCATTTCAGAAAATAAGCATCATACCAAAAGTAAAATATGGTGGTTGTAGTGTGATGGTCTGGGGTTGTTTTGCTGCTTCAGCACTTGGAAGACTTGCTTTGGTAAATGGAGCCATGAATTCTGCTATCTAGGGTGAGTGGAGACCTCTATGTATATCTGATAACACCCTACCTGCCCTACTGTCCATAAATTGGTTCCTCTCCAATTGCCAAGCAGGAACCTAAGCCCTGTATCTCCCTAGAGTTAGGCCCTGGAAAGGGAGGGAGGGTCAATCCCAACTGTAAACTAAAGACAAAATGGTAGACAGACAAGGGGAATGAACTTAGCTTGAGCAGACTCAGAGAGGAAACACCAAACGTCCTTAAACAGCTCCAGAGAGGAAGTTAGCTGACTGCTATAGCTCCAAGCCTTCACAAGGGAAAAATATGAATATCACCAGCGACTCTCTGCAGCAGACTGGGGATTTATAAACCTCCAGGTCCAGGTGTGTCAACTAGAGCCGAAGGGAGGTTGCCGCTGGGTCCAAATAATCAGAAGCATTAAGGAGGCATCTGTAATGCCAAACACAGAGACCTTCAGCAGTCAGATGCAGAGTGACAGTCTGTTGCATCTGACACCCCCGTGACAGTGTGTCTGTGTGTGCCACACTAAGCATGGAGAACAGAAAGAGGAGAAGAGAACTGTATGAAGTCTTGAGAATCAAAATTGTTGAAAAATATCAACAATCTTAAGGTTACAAGTCCATCGCCAGAGATTTTTATGTTCCTATGTCTACTTTGCACAACATAATCAAGAAGTTTACAACTCATGGCACTGTAGCTAATCTCCCTGCAAGTGGACGGCAGACAAAAATCGATGAAAGCTTGCAATGCAGCATAGTCCAGATGGTGGATAAGCAGCCCCAATCAAGTTCCAAAAAATTCAAGCTGTCCTGCAGCCTCAGGATGCATCAGTGTCAGCGTGAACTATCCGTCAAAATTTGAATGAAATAACATGCTATGGCAGGAGACTCAGGAGGACCCCACTGCTGACACAGAGACATAAAAAAGCAAGACTGCAGTTTGCCAATATGCACGTGAATAAGCCAAAATCCTTCTGGGAAAGCATTTTGTGGACAGATGAGACCAAGATAGAGCTTTTTGGTAAAGTACATCATTCTGCTGTTTACCAAAAATGGAATGAGGCCGACAAAAAAAAGAACACATTACCTACAGTCCAATATGGTGGAGGTTTAATTATGTTTTGAGGCTGTTTTACTGCCTCTGGCACTGGGCGCCTTGACTGTGTACAAGGCTTCATGAAATCTTAAGATTACCAAAGGATTTTGGGCTGCAATGCAGTGCCCAGTGTCAAAAAGTTGTGTTTGCATTCTAGGTCATTTTGTATTGGCGTAACTGATCCATAAAATCAAGATATCATGAGAATTAAACCAAATGAAGAATGGTGCTTAAAAAAAAAAATTCGGAATTACAGTTTCTTGTTAATTTTGCCTCCCGAAGAGTATAATAAAAAGTGATAAAAAAAAGTTGAATGTACCACAAAATAGTAACATTTTTGCCATGCAAAAAATAAGCTCTCATACAACTCCAGTGATGGAAAATTGTATAACTTATGGATCTTAGTTCTGTGAGATTCTTGGGTTGTCTTGCATGCAGTGCTCTTTCGAGGTCTAGCCACAGATTTTCAGTGTTGTTCAGTTCAGGGGACTGTGAGGGCTATTGTAAAACCTTTTGCTTGTGCCTTTTGAGGTAGTCTATTTGTAGAAGCCATCCTTTTTACAACATCAGCTTTTTTACGGATGATGCTATGTTTACATCAAGAATTTGTTGAAATTTCATTGAATCCATTCTTCCCTCTTCCTGTAAAATGTTCCTCATGCCACACAACCCCAAAGCATGATTAATGCACCCCCATGCTTGATGGTTGGCGAGATGCTCTTCTGAAATTCTGTCCCTTTTTTCTCCACACATACAGTACCTTTGATCATTGTGGCCAAAGAGTTCTATTTTAACCTTATTGGTCCCCAGGACTTGTTTCCAAAGTGAATCAGGCATGTTTAGATGTTCTTTTGCATACTTCTAGCTCTGAATTTAATTGTGAGAATGCATGAGGGATTTTCTTCTGATGACTCTTCCACAAAGACCATATTTGTGTAGGTGTCTGAACAGTGGAACAATCTAACACAACTCCATAGTCTGCTAAATCTTTCTAAAAGTCTATGCAATCAAGCAGGGATTCTGATTTGCCTATCTAGCAATCTTACCATCAGCTCTCACTGAAATTTTGCATGTCTTCCAGACCTTATCTTGACCTCCACTCTTCCTTTTAACTGCCATTTCTTAATTACATTTCAAACTGAGGAAAGGACAACTTGAAAACGCCTTGCTATCTTCTTATAGCCTTCTGCTTTGTGAGCCTCCACTATTTTCATTTTCAGAGTGCTAGGCAGCTGCTTTGAAGAATCCGTGGCTGGTGTATTTTGGCACAAGGTTAGAGGAGGCTGGGTTTTTATAAAGCTGGGAAATTTGCATCACCTGGCCTTTCCTAACGATGATAGTGAAAAAGCCATAACCCTAGCAGGCTAATTAAGGTCTAAAACTTTGGTCAATGTTATTTGAGTGTACAAATCTCCAAGGGTACCAAAACTTTTGCATCAGCCTATTTTCCTTTGTGTAATTTTTAAAGTGTAAAAAATGACAGTATTTGTTTTACTAAAATGCAAAGGAAATGTGACATCTTTATCTTTAATCCTTTTAGAGATCATTTCATCTTCAACTTGCTTAACTGTTCACAATAACAGTAATTTTGACCAGGGGTGCCCAAACTTTTACATGCAGCTCTATATATTGACAGACCATGTGACTCTTAGATTGTACACAGGTGGACTTCCTTTTACTAAGCATGGGTCTTCATATATGTCTCTGAAAAAATATGGATCCTAGAACTCAACAATACAAATTTGAAAAAAAAAAGTGTCTGACATGAAGGCCAAAGCTGTCTGTTAACTAAGATGTAGCATGAACAAATTTACTTCACTGCACTGTCCCTAATAGACAATGATGTTCACAGCAGCACTCACACATTTTTTTTAATTTCAGCGCTGGAGTGGTGTCACTAATCTAATTTCCCTGCTCTTAGTGTCATACCAGCCACAGTCTTCTTCAGTTATTTGCACTGCTTCGGTTAGTCTCCAGCAGCTTGTGATCTGCCAGATCAATCCAGTGGTTGCTGGGAGATCCAGAAGTCACAGCTCGACATAAGTTTATGAGAGCCAGAACGAGGCCAGAACAAGGTTCTCATAAACTTACATTGAGAGCTTGTGACCATTACATCTGACTTCCGTTCAGTAAAAATGTGTGATCAAGATGGTGGCTCAGGACTGGAAGGTAGCTGGGAAGAGCTGAAGACAGCGGCTCGTAAGTATAATACTAAGTTCATGAACCTTACATTACTGCCACCACTCCAGCACTGAAATAAAAAAAATGCTGGAATGGTGCTTTAAAATCTAAGAAAATGTTCTATAATTACATAGCTAATATAGTTGAAAAAAAGATAAATGTCTGCCAAATTCAACCAAGGAATGGGTTTGAACAAAGGGAAGGGTACATGCACAACCACAATGCATGATCCAGATCACCAAAAGAGTTTTTTTTTTTATCCTGATTCCATTTACATAAGCATTTGTGTTATTTGCCTCTAATAAAGCATACATGCATTTTTAAAAAAACATCAATCATTCCCATGTTGACCAATTCTCGAGGTAGACTACTGCTGTGTCCAAAAGTTTTCAGAGTGACATAAATTTTGGTTTTCACAATTTTACTACTTCAGTGTTTTTAGACCTTTTAGTCAGATGTTTTTATGGTTACTGAAATACAATTATAAGCATTTCATAAGTTTTTAACATTTTATTGACAAAGCCATCAAGTTTGTGCAAAGAATCAATATTTAAAGTGTTTTCCCTCATTTTTCAAGACTTCTACAATTTGCCCTGACAGCTGGATATCCTCTTCTGGACCAAATCCTGACTGGTGGGAACCCATTCTTGTCTAATCAGTGCTTGGAATTGATCCCAATTTGTTTGTCCACCCACTTTTTGAGGATGGACCTCAGGTTCTCAATGGGCAGCAGGTAAAGGTGAGTTGGAGGGTTGTTCGCCCACAAAGGTTTTGCACAACACAGCTATGGAAAGAGGAATGCTGTGGATGCCGAGCACTGCCGATGTCAAAGGTTAATCCAGGCGGCAAGTATAAAAAGCTTCCAATTTATTGCAACATATGTCAGAGTAGAACCTATTCCTTCCTCAGGCTTAACAGAAAAGGAATAACCCCCTCCCTTATAAAGAGGTCGGAGGTGTAGTTTAACCCCTTCCCGACCTGTGACACAGCGTATGTGTCATGAAAGGATCGAGTTCCTGCGGGTCGGGTGACCGGGGTCACTGAAAGGTCACCCGACCCACAGGCACAAGACCCTTTGTGCTTCACCACAGGGGGGTTGGCGTAACCCCCACGTGGCTACGATCGCTCTGATTGGCTGTTAAAAGTGAAACTGCCAATCAGAGCAATCTGTAATATTTCACCAATGAAATTTGGTGAAATATTACAATCCAGCCATGGCCGATGCTGCAATAGCATCTGCCATGGCTGGAGACCGAGATCCGACCCCCCCCACCGAGTCACGGCGGTGATCGGCAGCCGCCACCCATAGATGGCGGCGATCGGTCACCGCCGTCACTAAATGCTCCCATCCTCCTTGCCTCCGCTCTCCCCATCTTCCGATTCGCCCCCCCTACTCACCTCTCCCGGTCCTCCGATGTCCCTGGATCCGTCCCCACGTCCGTCCGGGATGTTTCATGTGCGCCGCCATCTTGCAAAATGGCGGGCGCATGCGCAGTGCGCCCTCTGGCCGGCGCATGCGCAGTGTGCCCTTCAGAGTCCAGAAATTTATTTTGATCACTGTGATAAACTCTCACAGTGATCAAAATAAAAAAAAAGTAAATAAACGTCCCATTTATCACCCCAATAGGTAGGGACAAATAAAATAAAAAAAAATATATATATTTTTTTTAAATCTTTTTATTAGGGTTAGGGTTACGATTATAAGGCTGTGTTCATATTGCGTCATGGCAGTCCGTTAGACGGACTGCGTTACACCGCGGTATAACGCGGTGTAACTCAGTCCGTTAACGCTGCCATTTGCAGGCACATCGCGACGCATGCCGTAAAGCGGCATGCGTTCGCGACGTGCCGTCATTCAGTGACGGAGCCTCGGACACGGCCTGCAGCGTCTGGGCTCCGTCACCGCTAGCGCAGATGAATCATCTGCTGATTCATCTGCGCTAGCGGGTATAGCATAACGCAATCGGGTAATGCTATACCATTACCCGCCCGTCAACGCTATCTGTTGAACGGGCTGGTAAAACGCAATATGAACCCAGCCTTAGGGTTAGGGTTAGAACTAGGGTTAGGGTTAGAACTAGGGTTAGGGTTAGACTTAGGGTGAGCATTAGGGTTAGAATTAGGGTTAGAATTGTCACTGTTTAGGCACACAGGGGCTCTCCAAACGCGTCATGTTGTCCGCTAACGATTGGAGCTTATTTTCCATTCAAAAAGTCAAATGGCGCTCCTTCCCTTCTGAGCCTTGCCGTGCGCCCAAACAGTGGTTTATGACCACATATGAGGTATCTTTGTACTCAGGAGAAATTGCCCAACAAATTTTAGGAGCCATTTTATCCTATTGCCCATGTGAAAATGAAAAAACTGAGGCTAAAATAAAATTTTTGTCAAAAAAAAGTACTTTCTTTTTTTTACGGATCAATTTGTGAAGCACCTGGGGGTTCAAAGTGCTCACTAAGCATCTAGATAAGTTCCTTGGGGGGTCTAGTTTCCAAAATGGGGTCAATTGTGGGGGAGCTCCAATGTTTAGGCACACAGGGACTCTCCAAATGCGACATGGCAACCGCTAAATATTCCAGCATATTTTCCATTCAAAAAGTCAAATGGCGCTCCTTCCCTTCTGAGCCCTGCTGTGCGCCCAAACAGTGGTTTATGACCACATATGAGGTATTTGTGTACTCAGGAGAAATTGTCCAACAAATTTTAGGATCCATTTTATCCTGTTGCCCATGTGAAAATGAAAAAACTGAGGCTAAAAGAAAATTTTGTTGTAAAAATTAAAATGTCCAATTTTTCTTTCCACGTTGCTTTAGTTCCTGTGAAGCACCTGAAAGGTTAATAATCTTCTTGAATGTAGTTTTGAGTAGCTTGAGGGGTGCAGTTTTTATAATGGTGTCACTTTTGGGTATTTTCTACCATATAGACCCCTCAAAGTGATTTCAAATGTGATGTGGTCCCTAAAAAAATGGTTTTGTAAATTTTGCTGTAAAAATGAGAAATCGCTGGTCAAATTTTAACCCTTATAACTTCCTATCAAAAAAAAAATTTTGTTTCCAAAATCGTGCTGATGTAAAGTAGACATGTGGGAAATGTTATTTATTAACTATTTTGTGTCACATAACTCTCTGGTTTAACAGAATAAAAATTCAAAATTTGAAAATTGCAAAATTTTCGCCAAATTTCCATTTTTTTCTCAAATAAACAAAAATTATCGACCTAAATTTACCACTAACATGAAGCCCAATATGTCACGAAAAAACATTCTCAGAATCGCTAGGATCCGTTGAAGCGTTCCTGAGTTATTACCTCATAAAGGGACACTGGTCAGAATTGCAAAAAATGGCAAGGTCATGAAGGGGTTAAAATACATTATCACTTAACAACAACTCGTTTAAATTAAGAACAATTAATTGAATGTAAATCTATGCAAAAAAAATGTTAAAAATAATTACAAAAAAAACAATAAACATACATATGCACATATATATGACTGGATAAAACACTGAACATAATGCAATATGTGGTCATGGGAGATTTCAACTATCCAGACATTTGTTGGGAATCGCTCTCAGGCAAAACTAACAGGTCAAGGAAATTCTTATCCTCTCTTGCTGACAACTTTATCTTTCAAAAGGTAGGGGAGAAAACAAGAGGAACTGCTACCTTGGATCTAATCCTTATAAATAGGGAGGAAATGGTTGAGGAGGTAAGAGTGGCTGGGACCCTAGGAGGTAGTGACCATGCTATTTTAGAATTTTGGATAACAAGAGGAGGAAGACCTGTGAAGACTCAGACGTCAAGATTAGATTTCAGAAAGGCAGATTTTAAGGGACTCAGAAAGAGAATTGGAGGGATCCAATGGCAGGATATCCTTAAGGACAAAAATGTCCAGGAAGGATGGGACATCTTGAAAAATGAGATTCTCAAAGCACAATTGTCAACAATTCCAAAAAGACGGAAGAATGGGAAGCATTTAAGGAAACCAGGATGGATGAACACAGAACTTAAACACATGCTAAAAAGGAAGAAAGAAATGTTTATCAAATGGAAAGAGGGAGGCATATCTAAAGAAGAATATAATGCCATCTGCAGAACCTGCAGGGCACAAATCAGATTATCTAAAGCTGACAATGAATTAAGGCTTGCAAAAGATGTCAAAAGCAACAAAAAAGGATTTTGGGGATACATCAAAAGTAAAAGAAAAGTCAAAGATGCTATAGGATTTTTACAGGATGAAAATGATGAAATGGTAAGAAAGGATGTTGAGAAGGCTGAACTTTTAAATTCCTATTTTGCATCTGTTTTCTCTCAGAAAGGAAATGTAACATCAACTGATCTTCACTGTCCTATTAAAGGAATAGAAGAATCCAGGATATCTATAAACAGAAAGACAGTGAGGAAACACTTAGCTAACCTAAATGAATTCAAGTCTCCAGGCCCAGATGAATTACACCCCAGAATACTGAAGGAGATAGCAGAAGAAATTCTTGAACCACTGTCCATAATCTTTGAAAATTCTTGGAGAACAGGTGAAGTCCCAGAAGACTGGAGAAGAGCAAATGTTGTTCCTATCTTCAAAAAGGGGAAGAAGGTGGACCCAGGGAACTACAGGCCGGTGAGTCTGACTTCTATACCAGGAAAGATCTTTGAACAAATTATTAAAGAACATGTATGTAAGTACCTGCATAAGAATGAAGTGATTAAACAGAGTCAGCATGGGTTTGTAACTAATAAGTCATGTCAGACTAACTTAATTTCCTTCTATGACAGAATCACTGACTGGGTGGATCAGGGAAATGCTGTAGATATAGTATATCTTGACTTCAGCAAAGCATTTGACAAAGTATCTCACACAATCCTTATTGAAAAAATGACTAAGTATGGAATGGACAAGGCAACTGTTAGGTGGATTCATAACTGGCTTAGTGATCGGACTCAAAGAGTGGTCGTAAATGGCTGCACATCCAGTTGGAAGAATGTCTCAAGTGGGGTACCACAAGGCTCTGTTTTGGGCCCTGTATTGTTCAACATCTTTATCAATGATTTAGATGAAGGAATTGAGGGTAAACTGATCAAATTTGCTGATGACACAAAGCTAGGAGGGGTAGCTAATACTAGAGAAGAGAGAGAGAGGATTCAAAAAGATATAAATAAACTGGAGCAGTGGGCAGCAACTAACAGAATGGTTTTTAACAGGGAAAAATGCAAAGTACTACATCTGGGCAATAAAAATGAAAAAGCATACACAAAATGGGAGGAATAGGGCTAAGTAACAGCACATGTGAAAAAGACTTGGGTATACTAATTGATCACAGACTGAACATGAGTCAACAGTGTGATGCAGCAGCAAAAAAGGCAAATACAATTCTAGGATGTATCAACAGAAGCATACAGTCTAGATCACGTGAGGTCATTATTGCCCTCTACTCCTCTTTGGTCAGACCTCATCTGGAATACTGTGTCCAGTTTTGGGCACCACATTTTAAAAAAGACATCAACAAACTGGAGCAAGTTCAGAGAAGAGCCACCAGAATGGTGACCGGTCTGCAAACCATGTCCTATGAGGAACGGTTGCAGGATTTGGGAATGTTTAGCTTGCAAAAAAGAAGACTGAGAGGAGACTTAATAGCTGTCTACAAATATCTCAAGGGCTGTCACATTGTAGAAGGATCATCTTTATTCTCATTTGCACAAGGAAAGACTAGAAGCAATGGGATGAAACTGAATGGGAGGAGACACAGATTAGATATTAGAAAAAACTTTTTGACAGTTAGGGTGATCAAAGAGTGGAACAGGCTGCCACGAGAAGTGGTAAATTCTCCTTCAATGGAAGTCTTCAAACAGAGGCTGGACAGACATCTGTCTGGGATGATTTAGAGAATCCTGCTTTGAGCAGGGGGTTGGACCAGATGGCCCAGGAGGTCCCTTCCAACTCTACCATTCTATGATTCTATGATTCAATATAAATCGTGATGAGCGAGCATGCTTGCCACTACTCGGTACTCTCCCGAGCATCTCACGGCTCAAAATTCTCGGAGCTCGCTGAGTATTTCCGGGGTTGCTCGGAGGGAGCTCGGATCCCCTCCCTGCATGTTTGGTGCTCTTTAGACAGCCAATGAACATGCAGGATTGTCTGCCACACACTGTAATGCCGCAGCCATGTTCGTTGTGGCATTACAGTGATTGGCTGGCCGCACAGCGTCATCAGGTCTATATCAGACCTGGCACTGCCATACTCGACACAGTCTACTGCGGAATCAGGCAGTGTAGGGAGAGTTGCTGCTGAGCTAGAGAGAGAGTTGCTTGTTTCTTAGTGTAGGTATACCACCATATATTAGACAAATATCCATCTGAGCTAACAGTCCTTCTGAGGACTGATCCATCTGCATAGCTATCAGTGCTAGGCAGGCAGTGTATGAGACAGACTGCAGTGCATATAGCAAGAGGATCCATTCCAGTTCTGTCTGCTGCTGCTTTTACAGATATTTCTAGACATAGCCCCAGGTATCAAGGGCCAGGATTAATTTTTTGGGGGATTTTAATCCTGATTATTTGCTTAGGGCTCATACTCACATGCGAGAAACTCGGACAAGTCTCGCACGTCAATACCCGGCACTCGGATCGGAGCATTCAGCTGCATGTATTTCTATGCAGCTGAACACTCTGATCCGAGTGCCAGCGGCAGTGCCGGGTATTGATGTGCGAGACTCGTCCGAGTTTCTCGCATGTGAGTATGAGCCCTTAAAAAGCAATCCAGAGAACACCGTTTTTCGGTTCCATTTGCTTGTTGGCACTGCAGAATTCAGCCAGATCCTTTCCATATTACAGCGCTAAAAATCTATTTAAAACTGTGGTTTGTTCGTCACTCGGATCACATATAAGTGCACTCAAAATTCTGCCATTTCTGGCCTCCATTTAAATTTTTTGCAGTGTGTTAGCGAAGTTATTGACACCAGTTTGCTGTTAACAATAGTTACCTACAGGCCAGCTATTTAAAACTATGGTTTTCCGTCACACGGATCACATATAAGTTCGCTCCAAATTCAGCCATTTGCAGTGAACTTGGAAAATATTGTCCTCCATTTAAAATGGGCAAGGCGCGTGACAAGGGACGGGGAAGTGGACGTGATGGTGATGGTGCATGCACAGGCCGAGGCGGTGGGCAAGCTGAAATTGTGCCACCACAAACACCCACATCTTCTCGTCTGACCTTCCTGTCCCAAATACTAGGGGACCAAAGCACACCACTATTGAACCCTGAGCAGTGTCAAAATGTTGTTGGTTGGATAGTGGATAATGATTCCAGTCACTTTGACACCACCACCACACTGTCTTCCACATGGTCAAGTCTCAGTAGCCGTGAGTCTTGACCGCAGATTCCTCACCCTGATCCTCCTTCCTCCCACCATGTCGAGTGCTCAGAGACAACTGATCCCACACTTGGACACTCCGAAGAGCTGTTCACTTTTCCATTTATAGATTCGAGCCTCTCACCCCGTCCACTTGAAGTGGGGCAAGAGGAGATCGCATGTAGCAATACCCAAATATTTGAGCAGCCACGGGCACACGAAGGCGACAGTGGGAAAATGTTACAAGAGGTGGACGATGATGAGACACAATTCCCAGAAAGTCAGGAGGAGGACCAGGGTGCGGAAGTAGAAGACGAGGTAGTGGATGACATAGTAAATGACCCAACCTGGGTGGAGGTCATGCAGAGTGAGGACAGCAGTGCGCAGTGCACAGGGGGAGGGAGGCGTGGCACCCCAACAGGCAGGAAGAAGCAGTGTGGTTTCCGCAGACAGAAGGCGGGCAACCGTTCCCCGTAACACCAACACGACGAAAGTTGCCAGTACAACTGTTCTTCCCGAGTCTGGTTGTTTTTTAAAGACTCTGCCGATAACCCCAAAAAGGCCATTTGCACCACCTGCTAGGCTAGCATAAGCAGGGGTAGAAAAACTGCCAGCCTGACCACCACCAGCATGATTAAGCACATTGCAGCAAAGCACCCGACTTGTGGGCCAAATCCAGGGTCCAGGAACAGTGTCTGTGGGTGAAGCAACTAGCACCATCAGCAAGCACGTCCATGTCCTTGTCCCAGCGCAGCGTTCAGTTGTCCATACCCCAGTCCTTGGAACGCAAGCGCAAATAAGCAGCCAACACCCCACAGGCCACACTACTAAATTCCCACATTTCGCGACTGCTTGCCCTCAAAATGTTGCCTTTTAGGCTCATGGAGACGGAAGGTTTCCACAACCTGATGGCAGCGGCCATCCCTCAGTACTTGGTCCCCAGCCGCCACTATTTCTCCCGTTGTGCCATCCCCGCAATACACAAGCACGTGTCACCCCAACATTAGCCATACCCTCAACAATGCAGTTACTGGGAAAGTCCACCTAACCACGAACACGTGGACAAGTGCTTGTGGGCAGGGATGGTGCATCTCGCTGATGGCACACTTGGTTAACATAGTGGAAGCCAGGACCCAGTCGGACCTTGGGATGGAACACGTCCTCCCGACGCTGAGGATTGCGGGCCCTAGGTCAATCGGGGTTGCCCCCACAGTCTACAGCTCCTGCACCTCATCCTCCTCCTCCTCTTCAGCCTCCATCTCCGAAATGACCACATCAGTCACAAGCTGGAAGCACTGCCTCAGCCAAGCGACAACAGGCTGTGCTGAAGCTAATATGCTTAGGTGACAAACCACACAATGCTGAAGAATTGTGGACAGCTCTGAAGGACCAGGCAGATCTGTGGCTGACACCGCTGAACCTACAGTCAAGCATGGTCGTGTGTGACAATGGCCGGAACCTGGTGGCGGCTCTGAGGCGAGGTGAGGTCACACACGTACCATGCCTGGCCCATATGCTTAACCTCGTGGTTCAGCAGTTTCTCAAAACCTACCCAGAGCTGCCGGATCTGCTTGTCAAAGTACGCCACCTGTGTGCCCATTTTAGAAAGTCAGCTACAGCTTCCACAACCCTTGCCGTGCTTCAGCAGCGTTTGCAGCTTCCGGCTCACCAACTGGTGTGTGATGTCCCCACGTGTTGGAACTCTACACTGCAGATATTGTAAAGGAATTGTGAGCAGAAGAGGGCAGTTGTGGACTACCAGCATGAACAAGGCCCTCGGTATTCAGTTCAGACTCCACATATAAGACCTCAGGAGTGGACATGGATGTCAGACATATGTACCATCCTCCAAAACTTTGATGACTCCACCAAGATGGTGAGCTTTGATAACGCCATAATTAGCGTCACCATCCCACTTCTCTGTCTGCTGAAACACTCTCTGCTCACAATCAAAGAGGATGCATTGCAAGCGGAGCACGATGAGATGGAGCAAGGAACCATACAGGTTGATTACACACAGCCCAGCCTCATCTCATCCCAATGTGAATTGGGTGACAATGAGGAAGAGGAGGAGAAGGAGGAAGAGGAAGATCAGGAGCTAGTTTCAGGAGCTCTATACGGTACTACCTGCACAACTGTCATACCGTCTGTTCAGCGTGGATGGCCTGAGGACAGGGAGGAGGAGGAGGAGGAGAGCATGGTCAGTCGTCCTCTTGGTGAGGACACAGAAGTCTTGCCTGTTAGCAGTCTGGCACGCATGGCTGAGTTTATGTTACGCTGCCTTTCCCGTGACCCTCGCGTTCTCCAAATTTTGGGTGACAGTCATTACCGGTTGGTGACACTTCTAGATCCACGCTACAAGGAGAACTTTCTATCTCTTATTCCGAGGTGGACAGGTCTACTAAAATGGGGAGTAACAGAAGGCTCTTGTTTATTATTAAAAAAATTCCCATCTGAAAACGCTGGTGGCATGAGGTTACAGTTTGTTGGACAACCAAGGAGTACAGGTGAGAGAGACACAACTATCCAGCAGAGGCAGGGGAACACTGTCAAAGTTCTGGGAGAGTTTTCTCAGACCCTCCCATCGCACAGGCCCTGAGGCGCGGGGTACTCTCACAAGGAGTGCAAAGTTTGGGAAGATGCTGAGGGAGTACCTTGCTGACCGTACCAACAACTTCCGTGATTCCTCTGTGCCTTATAATTATTGAGTAAAAAAGCTGGACACGTGGCATGAACTGGCTCTCTATGCCTTGGAGGTCCTGGCCTGCCTACCCTGCCACTAGCGTTTTGTGAGAGCAGGTTTTTAGTGCCGCTGGTGGAATTATAAGTATAACTGATAAGCGCATCCGCCTGTCAACTGAAAATGCTGACAGGCTGACTTATAAAAATGAACAAGGGCTGGATTGGGCCAGACTTCTCAACACCACCGAATGATAGCAGTGTAAAAAAAACTCAAATCCAGTGTCTTTTTTTTGGGAGGTCTATTCCAATGCACCTCTTCACACTCACACATGGGTATAGCTTCCTGATTTGGGCTACTTGCTGTTGTCCTTCTCCTTCTCCTCATCCTCATCCTCCACCATCATATCACCAGGGTGACCGTGGTCCGTGATGCAACACCCACATAATTTTTTTAAAGGGTGTTTATGATGCCCGTAAAAAAAAAATTGTTATACAGTATGTTCATGTATACGCCCCAAGGGTAAATGTTTGTCAGCCCATACACTTAGTGCATGGGCATTACAAGTATAGGAGACCCGCTCCTTTCTATCCTTTCTAATGGGAACATTTTTTCATGAAGCCCTCCTCCACGTCTCTTCAAAGGGGCATTGGAGTGCCTCCAAATTTTTGTCAGCCCTTGTATTCACTGCATAGGCAAACACTATGGGAGACCCACTTCCTAATAATGGGAAAATTTTTTCATGAGGCCCTCTTCTACGTCTCTTCAAAGGGGCATTGGAGTGCCACGAAATTTTTGGCAGTCCTTGCATACACTGCATAGGCAAACACTATGGGAGACCCACTTCCTAATAATGGGAACATTTTTTCATGAGGTCCTCCTCTATGTCTCTTCAAAGGGGCCTCCAAATTTTTGGCAGTTCTCACAACGCACCTAGATAAATTCTTTGGGGGTTTAGTTTCCAAAATGGGGTCACTTGTTGGGGGGGTTTCTACTGTGTAGGCATATCAGGGCTCTGCAAACGCAACATGATGCCCGCAGTCCATTCTATAAAAGTCTGCATTCCAAAACGGCGCTCCTTCCCTTCCGAGCTCTGCCATGCGCCCAAACAGTGGTTCCCCCCACATATGGGGTATCAGTGTACTCAGGACAAATTGCACAACAGCTTTTGGGGTCTAATTTCTCCTGTTCCCCTTGGGAAAATAAAAATTTGGGGGCGAAAATATCATTTTTGTGGAAAAAATATGATTTTTTATTTTCATGGTTCTACGTTATAAACTTCTGTGAAGCACTAGAGGGTTCAAAGTGCTCACCACACATCTAGATAAATTCCTTGAGGGGTCTAGTTTCCAAAATGGTGTCAGTTGTGGGGGGTTTCCACTGTTTAGGCACATCAGGGGCTCTCCAAACGCAACATGGCATCCGATCTCAATTCCAGCCAATTCTGCGTTGAAAAAGTCAAACGGCGCTCCTTCCCTTCCGAGCTCTGCCATGTGCCAAAACAGTGGTTTACCCCTACATATTGGGGTATCGGCATATTCAGGAGAAATTACACAACAAATTTTGTGGTTCATTTTCTCTTTTTACGCTTGTGAAAATAAAAAAATGGTTCTGAAGTAAAATGTTTGTGAAAAAATGTTAAATGTTCATTTTTTTCCCATTGCTTGAGTTCCTGTGAAGCACGTAAAGGGTTAATTAACTTCTTGAATGTCGTTTTGAGCACCTTGAGTGGTGCAGTTTTTAGAATGGTCTCACTTTTGGGTATTTTCTTTCATGTACACCCCTCAAAGTAACTTCAAAGGTGAGGTGGTACCTAAAAAAAAACTTTTAACCCTTATAACTTCCTAACAAAAAAATTTGTTTCCAAAATTGTGCTGATGTAAAGTAGACATGTGGGAAATGTTATTTATTAAGTATTTTGTGTGACATATCTCTCTGATTTAAGGTCACAAAAATTAAAAGTTTGAAAATTGCAAAATTTCGCCATATTTCCATTTTTTTCATAAATAATCGCAAGTCATATCGAAAAAATTTTACCACTAACATGAAGTACAATATGTCACGAAAAAACAATTTCAGAATCAGCGGGATCTGTTAAAGCATTTCAGAGTTATAACCTCATAAAATGATAGTGGTCAGAATTGTAAAAATTGGCCTGGTCTTTAAGTAGCAAATTAGCTCTGTCACTAAGGGGTTAGTAAACACAGTAAATGGAAAAAAAATTCAAAAACACCAAAATTAATTTTGTTGGTCACTGCAATTACACAAAAAAGACCTTAACAAGTGATCAAAAAGTCAAATTTATCCCAAAATGGTACTAATAAAAACATTGTCTCATCTGGAAAAAATAAGCCATCACATAGCTCCTTCGGCTGAAAATTAAAAATGTTATGGGTCCCGGAAAATGGTAACACAACCCCCAAAAAATGTTTTTTCAACACTAAAATAATAAAATAATAAAAATAATGTCAGAATTGCATTTTTTTCACAATTTCACATCATTTGGAATTTTTTCCCATTTTACTGTACAGTACACTATGTGGTGAAATAAATGGTGTCATTCAAAGTACAACTTGTCCTGCAAAAAGCAAGCCCTCATTTGTCATTGTAGACTTAAAAATAAAAGAGTTATTACTCTGGAAAGGAGAGGAAAAAAACAGAAATGCAAAAATGGATATTGGCAGCGGCGTGAAAGGGTTAAAATTGCGACCCTTTGCTAAGATTTAATATTTATATTGTATTATGTTCAGGTTTATGTATACACTTTTTATCCAGTCATATATATTTGTATATGCATGTTTATTGATTTTTTTTTTTTTGCACAGTTTTATATTCAATCATTTAATCTTAATTTAAACGAGTTGTTAAGTGATAACATGTGTTTTAACCCCTTAACTACCGCCGGTACCCCTTTTAACGGCGACAGTTAAGGGTACTTATTCCTCTGTGCCGCTTTTTAACGGTGCTGAGAAATAAGGGTATGCAAAACGAAGACAAAAAGCTACAGACCATGTATACAGGGATCACCTAGATTAATTAAATATTTTATTTGATACAAAGAGGAAACTGAAAAACACATATAAAAACAATTAAATAGTCATAAAATTACATAGTATACAAAAATGCTCACAATAGAGCTGCTGCCTTCAATCATGTGACAAACTAGATATCTCGTGTGCAAAAAAAAAAACTATACAGAAATACACTGCTCAAAAAAATAAAGGGAAAACTCAAATAACACATCCTAGATCTAAATGAATGAAATATTCTCATTGAATACTTTGTTGTGTACAAAGTTGAATGTGCTGTCAACATAATCACACAAAAATCATCAATGGAAATCAAATTTTTGAACCAATGGAGGCCTGGATTTGGAGAGACCCCCAAAATGAAAGTGGAAACAAGTCAAAAGGAAAATGAAAACAAGACAAAATTAAAGTGGAAACAAGTCAAAATGATGCTAAGTATTGTGTGTGGCCTCCACGTGCCTGTATGACCTCCCTACAACGCCTGGGCATGCTCATGATGTGGTTGTGGATGTTCTCCTGAGGGATCTCCTCCCAGACCTGGACTAAAGCATCTGTCAACTCCTGGACAGTCTGTGGTGCAACGTGACGTTGGTGGATGGAGCGAGACATGCTGTCCCAGATGTGTCGGGTGTTGATGCGAGAAACTCGCTTGAGACTCATGCGAGTTTCTCGCAAGTCTGACCCCGACCTTACTGAAATAATAAATAACAGTGATCTACTGATTAAATCAACTGTTAAGGGGGGAGGAATTGTGGTTTTAAATTCTTCACTTTATTATCGAGAGAACTTAAAGATTTTGGAGGATGCTAGTTCGTATACGAATTTGAAATCTGATCCCACTGCATAATTCCAAACACAACTCTCTAAATTGTTACAAGAAGGTGTTTCTACGGGCGCTATTGATATTAAACTCTCTGAATATTTATATGCTGAGCACCCTAATGTGCCTATTTACCATGCCCTCCTGAAAATACATAAAGGAGTATTCCCCCCCTTCAGACCTATCATTGCGTATAGGGGCGATAGAAGAAAAATTTGGAGAATGGGTCGAATTATACCTGCAACCCTTGGTCAGCACTATTCTGGGACTTATTAGGGATACCAAAATGCTTGTCTCTTCCTTATATAAAATTTAAATGGAACTTCTCGTATAAATGGCTCAGCTGTGACGTTATCAGCTTATATCCCACAATTCCACATGATGTTGCATTATCTAGTTTAAAATTCTTTTTGAAAAAAATATAGTAATTATCAGAAGGAAATTCAAGAATTTTTATTGTCCGCAGTTGTTTTTTTATCTCATAACTATTTTACCTTTGCGGGCCATTTTTTCCTCCAGACAAGCGGCGTTAGCATGGGAGGGAAATTCTCTCCCTCCTTTGCTAATTTAGTTGTAGCTGCCTGGGAGGAATTTTTTCTTTTTTCTCACAAAAATATTTTTCAATAACACATGTTAATTACCTAGATGTCACTCTTAGGCCGGTTTCACACGTCCTGATATTTCCAGTACCGGAAAAACCGGTACCGGAGATATCAGTGCCCATGTGTCCTGTGAAGAAGCAGCTACTGTAAGCGCTGTTCCCCAGCGGCTGATGCTGAAGTCGGCTGCCATTCTCCCCTGCTCTGCCTGTGAGCAGAGGAGAACGATGAGTGGGATATTAAAGTCTGAACGACAGCAGGTGTCAGATGATAGGGTAACAGTCCCAAAAGCCCTCACCTGCTGTCGTTCGGACTTTAATATACCACTCATCGTTCTCCTATACGCGCAGGCAGGCAGGGGAGAATGACAGCCGGATTCAGCACCAGCCGTCGGGGGACAGCGGCTTATAGTAGCGCTACTTCTCCGGTGGCCGTCCGTGCACAAGGAGGACAGTGTGCACTGTTGTACGTGTGCATGTGTGCATCATGTTTTGCGGTCCGTGTGTCTGTGTGAAAACAGACATGTCTGCATCTTTTGCACACAGACACACGGTCCGTCAAAACACACTGACATCTACATAGACCCATTCATTTGAATGGGTCTACGTGTGTCAGTGTCTCCGGTACGTGAGAAAACTGTTACCACACGTACCGGAGACACTGACGTCTGAAAGGGGTCTTATAGGAGATGGTGGTACTAATGATATCTCTTTTGTCCCTTTCAAAAAATCCACAGACAGCAATTCGATTTTAGATGCCAGATCATGCCACCCCCGCATGTTATACATATTACCCCGGTTGGAGAATTAATAAGAATAAAAAGAAATTGCTCCTCCAATGATATTTATTCTTTAGAACAATACAAAACTTTAAATAGTTTTAAAAAAAGGGGATACACAAATCGGCATCTGAATAGAGCTGTATCAATCATCAGTAAAATTGATAGACAGGATTTATTATTAGATTGTCCCAAACAATTGATTAGAAAACCCTTTATTACCTTTTTTATGTAATATAGTCCCCAATATCCTGAAATTGTCAAGATTATACAGAAATACTTACCTATTTTAAACGAAGACAGCAAACTTGCTGCAGTTCTGACAAAATCCAATATCCTATTTGTAGCTAAAAAATATCCCACTCTAGGAAATATTATATCATCTAGGTTTTTTCAGGGACCATCTTCTTCTACACAACCCACTTGGCTAATCCTATAAGGGTTTTTTTTAAATGCGGGCATTCATTGTGTAAAGCCTGTGAACATGCAGATTACAATACACCTCGATCGTTACTGACACCAGTTTTCCAATCAATAGTTACATTAATTGTAACACTACTGGAGTGATTATTTGATCGAGTGTGTAAAATGCAAAATCCAATATGTCGGCTGCACAAGTGGTCCGCTCAAAAAACGCATCAGAAGACACATGTCAGATGCGGTCAACACTAAAGCGCTGAATGTGTCAGCGATCTCTAAACACTTTATTCACAAACATAACGGTAGTGTTAGTGCATTAAAGTTTAAGGGCATTGTGAGGGTCTTTAAACCCAAGAGAGGGGGTGATTATAACAGGAAGATTTTAAATAGAGAATCATTTTTGATTTATAAATTATATACAAGAGTTACAACTGGCATGAATTCAAGACAGGACTTAATTTTACAGTATAATTCTTTTTTTCAGGTTAATATGTAATGTTTCAGTGTTTTTTAATGTGTTATTAATATTTTTTTTTATTTTTTTTTCCTGCGTGCGTCCTTATATATCCTGCAGGTGAGATATTAGAGGGTTCATTCCCTCATTGTTTTTCAACTTGATTTTCCCCACCTGTTGCATTCATAACTGGGATATATTAGAGCCCTGTTTTTTCCTTGACGTTGGTATAGTCGAGCTGTTTACTCGTACGGAACCAAGGACTCCCAAACTGAGCCCCTTTCCCATTATCAGGATACTCCCCGATATCCTCTCCACAATAACGAGAGACAGTAAATCTTTGGAATATATATGGCCACAGCAGCCTTTATTTAAATACAAACAATATTAACAATAATTAACATATCAACAACATTAGGGAGGAGTCCTTGAAGCTACAAAGATCATGGTGAATTGAACCAATATCCTGTGAACAACACCCAACCTCTTACTCCCAGCCGTTACCCCACAGGCTCGGGAGCACCACCATTGAGGTGTGCTGTTCACCCAATTACTTGGGGATCCGCCCACTCCATGTGAACTCCCCTTCCACCATTCACCAGATCACCACCACATAACTTCAAACAGTGGAGACCCTAAACAGAGTCCCCACAAACCAATTTCCAACAACTTCAAGGACTCTCTCCCCACCCCTTGAGCCGCCACAACGAGGGCCCCATTGAAACCTCAATGGCCCGAGACCCCCTAAACCCGCAAAGCTATGGCCCTTTCAATACCCTCCTGAATACCCAAAGCCCAAATATCCGAACCAACGGCATTCAGATGAACCCCATCAGCCAACCAAAAATCTCCTTCACCCTTCTCCAAATCAAAATTCCACACAGACACGTTATCATTCCGAGCCATGAAAGAAGACACAGCCCTATTAACCTTTATCCTGGCCTTATTAATCTTAGCCAGGGACCTCATGTTCCTGCCAACGCCTGCGTGGAACAATTTCGGACCAAACCAAAATGACCCCCGGATACAACACCCATAACCGCAAGCAATCCTGCTTAATGTCTTTTACTAATTCCCGGAAGGGTCGCACCGCAAGATCATTCCCCCCTGCATGGAGTACCAAAATATCAGGAGCACGGTCCAAACGAGCGCAACCATGAATTTCAGGCAAAACCCTCTTCCACTGCATTCCTCGGAAACCGAGCCATCGCACCACCACCATAGATCGGGGAAAACCCAATTGCCGACCATCAGTCCTGACGTCAGCTCTCAAAGCTCCCCAGTGGACAAAGGAATGACCGAAAATCCAAACCAGCAGGGGGGCGATACCTGAAACGAGAAAACAATGCTAAACATACCAAAAGAACACCTTCAAAAAACTATTACTAATAGTCACACATTCCCAACAGAAAGGCCAACACCCCCACATCGTGAATTAAGGCCTAATATAACTCTGAAATCGATTAGACTTCCAACCCCCAATACGTTGAATCGATGACGCACCCAAACCCCTACCAGCCGCTTCAGTCGCTGCACCAATACGGAAAGAATGAGTCCCAAAACGAGATTCATCCAAACCCAAAGCTCGAATGGACTTCTTGAAAATGGCGTTAAACTGATACCTGGACAGGCTACCGCCATCAGCATGGCACAACAATGAGCCCCCCAATCCGGGGCCCAATTCCCAAAAACTCTTCAAGCATAACACCGGACACATCGAATACTCCGGTACACTGCCCAACACAACCCGACGGCCCTTCCCCTCCTGATCCGTTTTAGACCTACGCAGCCAAAATTCAACTCCACCCGCCGTCAATAGCACGTCTTTAGCCAACAAACCGCCTACCCCCCGCTTATTACACGAAACCAGCTCGCCCACCCGCAAGCCCCCAAAAAATGCCAACGAAAAAGCCAAACGGAACAATAGAACCTCAAAACGAGAGGAACACAACGTATCCAAAATAAAACCCAACCGTTCCAACAAAGCAAAAGATACTGGGCGCCTCGTGTCACCAAGCCCCTTTGTTCGACGAAAACCTTTCGCCGCCTGCTGTACCAAAAAGGTCTTAGACAAATCAAAATTCCCACGCAAACGGAAACCAAAAGATAATGCTGCCAAAACCTGCGATACTTTGGCACAAGACCATCCTTCCCTCGCTCCCTGCCCCAACCAAGCCAAGAAGGCCCTTTGTTGATCCACCCCTTGTCCCACAACTGGAATTTTCACTAAAAACTCCTCCAATTAAGCCACACTGCCTGATAAGCCGCCCAAGTTTTTGGAGCCAACGACGCCCTAATCAGTGACTCTGCGGACCGTAAACCATCTTCCACAGCTCCTCCGGGCAGGCTAAGCCTTCGTACTCCGCTTCCGGGGCCAATGAGCGAAAACGATCCCACTGTAAACGAGAAAGAGAATCAGCTATATCATTCTTCACTCCCGGAACATGCGTCGCCGTCACGTGCGCATTCAATGCCAAACACAGCAAAACCAAACGTTGCAAAACTCGAACGACAGGAGGAGAGGATGCAGTAAGCCCATTAATTGCACAAACAACTCCCATGTTATCACAGTTGAACCGCACCCGACAATCCCGAAACTCCTGCCCCCATAAATGCACTGCCACAAGGATCGGAAAAATCTCCAACAATGTTATGTTGCGCACCAAGCCATCAGACACCCACTCCCCAGGCCAGCGAGACGCACACCACTGACCCTTGAAATAGGCTCCAAAACCAACACCGCCGGCCGCATCCGTAAACAACTCCAACACATCATTCCCAACAACCTCAGCCATGACCAATGAACGCCCATTATACCCTTCTAGGAAGGAATCTCAAACAGCCAAATCCGCCTTAAGTTCGCTAGACAACCGTATGAAGTGATGAGGGGCTTTAATCCCTACCGTAGCGCTAGCCAGCCTACGTGAAAAAACTCGCCCCATCGACATCACTCGACATGCAAAATTCAGCTTCCCTAGCAATGACTGCAAATCCCGCTACGACAACTTCTTCAAACGGCGCGCTCTTCCCACTTCAGCCCGTAAAGCCAACAACTTTTCCTCGGGCAATCTGAACTCCCATGCCACCATATCGATGACTATCCCCAAAAAACACAAACAAGTAGATGGACCCTCAGTCTTACCAGGCGCCAAAGGAACCCCAAAACGCTCCGCCACCCACTCAACAGCTCTCAAAATCCCATGACAGCGCGAAGAATTTGCCGGGCCCACACACAAGAAATCATCCAAGTAATGAATAACTGATTCACAACCGGACACCTCTCGCACTATCCACTCAAGAAAGGAACTGAACGCTTCAAAATATGCGCATGATAAAGAACACCCCATGGGTAAACACCTGTCAACAAAGAACCCGCCTTCCCAAAAACAACCCAGTAGCTTCAAGCTATCCGGATGCACCGGCAAAAGCCGAAAAGCAGATTCGATGTCGGTCTTAGCCATAAGGGCCCCTCAACCGCACTTCCTCACCCACCGCGCAGCCTCATCAAAAGAGGAATAAACCACCGAACAAATTTCAGGATCGATGCCATCGTTCACCGATCTCCCCCGCGGGTAAGAAAGATGCTGAATGAGCCGAAACTTGTTCGGCTCCTTCTTTGGAACAACGCCCAACGGGGAAACCACTAGATCAGAAAAAGGTGGCGACGAGAAAGGGCCCGCCATGCGACCCAACGAAACTTCTTTTGCCAATTTTTCCCCCACCACCTCCTTATGCAATAAGGCCGAACGCAAATTCCTAAGTACCCGCGGGATAGCAAACGGGGGATGTGGGATAATAAAACCATCCTTAAAACCACTATACAACAACACCGCCTTCTCCTTGTCCCCATATCTATTTAGATAAGGGACCATCCTTTCCAGCCTCACTGGAGTCTCTCCCTTGTGAATTACCTCCCCCAGACTTTTGCTTCCCTTTTTTAAAACACTTGGATGCTCCATGTGAGGCGCCATTGCAGTTGGAGCAAACATGTTTGAATTTGCACCCCACCCCAAATTTATACTGGCCGTCATTAAACTGCCAGCACACCCAAATTTGTTTCCACCTGCTTGCCCTTGACCACTTCCTCCCGCTGCCCCCGCGTTATTGCTACTCTGGCTGGCGCCCCCCGTTCCCCAAGAAAGGAATGCCCGAACTTATTCTGTGCAATGACTCTCATCCACAGACCAATATCCTTCTGATCCCACCGAATTACCGGACGAACAGCCTTCCTTTGCCTAAACTGCTCGTCATACCGCAGCCAAGCCTGCCCCCCATACACCCTATATGCCTCCCCTATAGCATCAAAGTAGCAAAATAAAGCCGAACAGTTGTCCGGAGCTTTTTCCACGATAACACTTGCCAAAATGGCAAACGCTTGTTGCCAATTAACGAATGTCTGAGGAATTAAACGCCACCTCCGTTTTTCCTCCTCCTCCTTCTTACTATCCTCCTTCTTACTTTTATCCAAATTAAATTTCTCCAAAGGCAATAAAGAGAATATTTCAACATACTCATCCTTCCAAATACGCTCTTTCACCTCTTTCTTCAAATGTGCCCCCAAGGGGCCCTCAAAACAAACATACACCTCCCCGTGAGCCCTATCATCCAAACGCACCTGACACTCTTTTTCTTTCTCTGTCTGCACCGACACAGACACAGGCTCGGCACTCTGCCCTTCCTGCTCCGTCCCGCTCGAAACCAGTTGCCCTCCAACCTGCGACCCCACCCATGCGACACGGAGACGGAACCAAACCCCTCTACCGTGACAGCAAATTGCGCACATCAACCACATATCCCTAACCCCGGCTACCTCAGCAGCCCCCCCAACACTATTACCAACCTCCGACCGAACTACCCCAAACGGTGAAGAAGACAAAAACGAATGACAGACACTTGACACAGAATTATACTCACCGGGCTGCGAGGGTGCTGTGAGCCCTCCAGCCGGATAACCTGGCTCCAAAGATGCATCCACATTGCCGCGAACAGGCAAAACGACTCCGCTGATTTGATCCCGACGTCCAGAAACCCCGTCGAGGCCTCCAGGAGAAAAAGGCCTAGACCCATTGGGGATCCAGCCCGCTGGTCCACAAGAAGCGATGCCGACTGGGTCACAGTAGCACCCGATGATGCCTCAATGCCGCTCCCGGTAATGGTCCCCCGCTGCACCCCAGTGACACCCGAGTGGGATCCCCACCCGCTATCCACCGAGGTCAGCTGACTAGGCCCTGCCGTAGAGCAGGCCGGCGAAAAACCATCAGGAGCCTCCGCTCCAGAAACGGCAGCGTAGGCAGGCCGCCCCACGTTCGCCACACAGCGACGGCCCCCCGCCACATCTGGAACCCCACCCATTATGGGAGATAAAGTCTGTTGCCCGAACTGCCGACCGATGCCTCGGCCGCCGAAACTCTGGACCCGGCAACAGAGGCAGGCCGCCGTGCAGGAACACTGCCCCTGCGGCCCCCCGACGAACCTGGAACCCCGCCGCTATCAAGGGGGGAAAATTGCTGACCTGGTGAGCCGGCCAATCCACTAGCCGCTGACGCACCTGCGTCGCTGTCTGAGGCAGGCCGCACAGCAATCCAATCGGAACTGCGACCTCCCGAGGACGCAGCTCCAAAAAGACGCCCAGCTCCTAACGGCTCCACCGCCGACGCACTTGCGCTGCTGACTAAGGCAGGCCGCAGAGCAAGCCGATCGCAACTGCGACCCCCCGAGGACGCAGATCTCAAAAGACGCCCGGCGCGTAACGGCTCCGCCCCCCGACTAGAACGCGGCGGAGGAGAAGTTACCGCCGCAGGGCCTCGCCGGCTGGGCGGATTCCTCC
Source organism: Oophaga sylvatica (assembly GCA_033576555.1). Taxonomy (NCBI): domain Eukaryota; kingdom Metazoa; phylum Chordata; class Amphibia; order Anura; family Dendrobatidae; genus Oophaga; species Oophaga sylvatica. The sequence continues at coordinate 767,309,381 of JARQOD010000001.1, read as the reverse complement.
CAGGCCGAGGCCTGCTGGCACGAGCGCCGCACGGCGCCCGGCCTGGAGGGGCCCGTGAGGGGCTCCTGCGCCGACGCGAGGCCCGAGGAGCCTGATCAGGCGAAAGCCGCTCTGGAGGCCTCACCCGCCTTGGACGCCTCTCCCGCTGCGCTGCCCCAGATGACTGACCGGGCGATCCCTGGACAAGGATCGCAACCTGCGCTTCCAGCCATCCTGGCGGCTGCGACAAGGCCGCAGACCTGAGGCACTCCAGCGCTGCATTCACAGACATGGTGAGCTGTACTATTGATGGGGCAAGACAGGAACTGACCCTGGATCCGCCCCATCACTGCCTTATAAACCCCCCACCACCCCCTCTCATTTAAATGTTCCTCCCTCTTTGTAAACCCCTCCAAACCCCCGTCATGCCGGCCTCCGCCCACGCCTCTTTCTTGAGGGGAGGGAGGCTCTGCTCCGGCCATTACTTTCTATTCCCACCATGATTAAGGCTAGATGCTGAAAGCGTTGGTTTTATATGTGTGGACTATCTGGTATTGTTACCTACACTGGTTACAAGATTTTAGTGGATTCTATTAAAAGTTAAGGGTTTTTTTTACCTTACAAGTGGGGTTATTCATCGCTGGAGACAGCACTCTTTTTTTTCATTGCTATTCTGACTACACCCTAGACTGGGGCGACTCAATGCAGAAGAGTTCCACGAACAGGGTGCACAGCATGCCGGTGAGCTGACTTTCCTTTTCCCTCATTTTGTGAAAATAATAATATTGCACACATGTGCAATAGCTGGAATAGCACCTAGATAAAGGATGTAGATGTCAATCACGAAAGTGTCCAGTCCACACTTTAAAAAGGCACACAAAGCTCATTTTGTCAGGATGTAAATTCCTATTGAGACCCATCCTTATCTGCACATTGAGAAATAAGGGTATAGTGCCCCCCAGCGTTGGAAAATCTTGGGGTCTCGGCTACCGGGAGTAGCTGAGACCCTGGAGAACATGATTCGGGTTGGTTTAATACCGTTCCCAGTGTTGCGATCGCTGTTATTCATTGAATAATTGCGACCACAAAAAAGTCTAATTTCCCATTTATTTCTCTCTCTGATATGATCTAGCATACCTGAGGTTTGAGAAATGGGGTCCCCTGAAACCCCCGGTACCTCCGGTGTTCCCGGACCCTCTGGCTATGTCCCCCGGCTCTCGTTGTCTTCTTCCGGGAAGAAAATGACGGGCGCATGCACAGTGCGCCCGCAGAGATCGGCCGGCACCCGGCAACAATAGGAGCTTTTTCCTATAGGTTAATTTTGATCACTGTGATAGACCCTATCAGAGTGATAAAAAAAATTGTAAATCAAAGCCCCCCTTTATCACCCCCTTAGTTAGGTAAAATATTAAAATTAAAAAAATGAATTTTTTCCCATTTTTCCGTTAGGGTTAGGGTTGGGGTTAGAGCTAGGGTTAGGGTTGGGCTATGGTTAGGGTTGGGGTTATGGTTGTGTTGGGGTTACAGGGTGGGGTTACTGTTGTGGTGTTGGGGTTAGGGGTTAGGGTTGGAATTAGGGTTGTATTGGGGTTAGGGTTGTGTTGTGGATACAGTTGTGTTTGGGTTAAGGTTGGGGTGTTGGTGTTAGGGTGGTGTTGGAGTTGGGGTTAGGGTTGTGATTAGGGCTGGGAGTAGGGTCAGGGATATGGCTGTGTTAGGGTTGGAGTTAGAATTGGGGGGTTTCCACTGTTTAGGTACATCAGGGGTCTCCAAATGCTACATGGTGCTCGCCTTTGATTCCAGCCAATTTTGCATTCAAAAAGTCAAACGGTGCTCCCTCCTTTCTGAGCCCTGCCATGCACCCAAACAGTGGCTTTCCCCCACAAACGGGGTATATGCATACTCAGGAGAAATTGCACAACAAATTTTATGGTCCATTTTCTTCTAATACCCTTGTGAAAATAAAAAAGTTTGGTTTCAAAGTAAATTTTTTGTGTAAAAAGTAAAATGCTAATTTTTTCCTTCCACATTGCTTTAGTTCTTGTGAAGCGCTTGAACGGTTAATAAACTTCTTGAATGTGGTTTTGAGCACCTTGAAGGGTGCAGTTTTTTGAATGGTGTCACTTTTGGGTATTTTCTGTCATATTATATTGACCCCCCAAACTCAGTTCAAATGTGAGGTGGTCCCTAAAAAAAATGGTTTTGCATATTTTGCTGGAAAAATGAGAAATCGCTGGTCAACTTTTAACCCTTTGTGAGACAGTGAAGGAATATGTGGTGAATGAGGTGTATATTTCACCTAAGTACCTTGCTGACTGGTATGAGCGAAATGTGTGGCTTTGTAAACCTGGTGGTAAAGAAAGGTCATTACACCATCCATTCAGTACACGCTTGCAGCTCAGACCTGAATCCACTCAGGTGTTGATTAGGAAGCCAGAAGTAGGTGCTTGTGAGCACAGTCAGAGAGCTCATTCAGTCTGGACAAGGGGTCCAGACACAGAAGGTGTCTCCAAGAGTGTGGGAGCTGTCTTTAGCCTGGACACAGGGAGGTGTCCTGGCACAAGGAAGCAGTCTCTAAGAGTGTGAGCTATCTCAGTCTGGGTGCAGGAAGTACCCCGGACACAGGAGTAGTCGCAGTGAGAATCCGTGCGAATAGCGACTGAATAGGAGGTGACCTATCTCAAGTCTGGACATTGGAGTTGCCTTCGGACATAAAGAGGAGTGTCTGTGAAACTCCATACTGGTAACATATGTGATATGTGTTGTTTTGGGCACAGACTGGTAGAGTCTGGGTCCCGGATAGAGAGGGCCATCTATCTAAGTGTAATTAGAGGCTAGACAAGCCCAGGTTTTCTGTTTATGATTTGTTTTTATCTGTGTGCTGTGGACTTTAATAAAACTGGTTGCGGCCAGTTTTCACCAAACTGCTGTCTGAATGAACTGTTTCCGTGCCATTCTGTCTACCCAGACAGCGATCCTAGAGCTAAACCCCCCGAAAAGCTTACAATTGGCGGAGAATGCTGGGGCAGCGCAGGGCCTGGTACAGTTAGTGCTGGAGTGTGCATGCAGCACAGTGGCGAGAGACAGCATTAAAGGTGAAGTCTATTGAAATAGCAACAGAAAAAAAAAAAGTGTGTGTCAGCAGAAACGTCTGTTTGGAGCAGTCTTGGAGAGACAGTGGCCCTGATAGGGTCTGCCGAGAGAAAATGTATGCACAGCAAAGCTGAACTTGTTGTGAAAATGACTGTGGAATGTGCAGCAGCAAAAGAAAAGTTTGTGGAGCAGTCTTAAAGAGACAGTAGCCCTAATAGACTTTGCAAAAGAAAAAAAAAAAAGTGGTTGCACAGCAAGGCTGAATTTTCTGTGGAAAAAAAGCTGTGTAGTGTGTATGTCTTGAGTGAAGACTGCCGTTGTTGAGACAGAGAAGTCTGACAGCATGGATGACAGCATGGAGGCGCTGTTTGAACAAATGGCACAAGTTAATGTGCAACATAAAACTGCCGTGGTTGAGACAGATAAGTCCGGCAGTATGGAGGAACTCGTTGAGTACCTGGCCCAGGTCCAGCGAAGCATGGAGCAGCAGCGCCTGCAGCACCAGCAGCACATGCAGCAGGCCCAGCAGCAATTCCTGCAGCAGCAGCAGGAGAATAACCGGTTATTTGTTGAGCAGATGACAGCACCAAAAAAGGATTTCGGTGCCGCGTCCCGAAGTAATGTTGTGAAGGCACCGGCGTTGTCCGCTATAAAGAAGGCGGTAAGACGGTCCTTGAGAAAAATGACACCTCGTGATGATGTGGAGGTATATCTTACTAGGTTTGAGAGACTGGCAGAGAAGGAGAATCTGCCACTATCTGAATGGGCCATGGCGGTCGTACCCTATCTGATTGGGGAACCCCAAAAAGTCTGGGCTGACCTGAGCAAGCAGGACAGCGAAGACTATGCCAAGTTGAAAGCGGCGATTCTTACCCGGCTGGGTGTTACGGTTGCAGCCCGTGCCAGGAGAGTCCATGACTGGAGATACAGTTGGGAGTCTGCAGTCAGCAGGCCTGATTATGGAGTTGAAAAGGTGATAGTGGACCGCTACACCCAAGCACGTCCTCCTGAGGTACAGCCGTCTGAGAGGTCATCACTTCGGAGTTCCCGGACGCTGAACTCTCGCGGTAAGAGCGTTCCAGCTGTTGGGGACATGGGGTATGCTGATAAGCGGGTTCAGGCCCGAGGGGACATGTGGGTGGGAGAGTGTGATGGACAGTGTTGGAGCTGGCGTGAAATTGCAGCCAACTGTCCAATAGAGGGGGAGCCTATGTGTTGTGATGATGGCAGATCCCTCTCTCCCTGCGCAGAGCCTGTGTGTGTGTCCACCTCAGCCGAAGAGACTGGACCACAGGGGTCCCCGGTGGTTGTAAGTGACTGCCCAGCACAGGCCCTCTTGGACTCAGAGAGTCCAGTGACTTCCGTATGTGACAGCCTGAGTGATAGGGACTTCATCCCTGATAAGCACCTGAGTGTGGTGTACATCCATGAAGACACCAAAGTCTACCCAGAGACTGCCGTGGACTTGGTCCCCAAACTCGGGGAGGTTTCATATGAAGTGGGGGTAGTGAAGACCCTGGTGCACCCCGTTATATTGGGTAATGACTTTCCCCGGTCTAAGGATCTCTGGGGGAAAAATGTTTCTGATGGACAGTGTGATGAAGCTCCTACTGAGGGTGCGCAGTCCCGAGGGGCGGAACACAATGCTAGTGGGATGTTAAAATTATGTGATAATGATGATGATAATGCTAATGATGATGATGAACCTGATAATGATGATGACCATGAAAATGGTGCTGATGCTGATAATGATAGTGATGATAATACTGATCATAGTCATGATGATGATGTTGATAATAATGATGACTGTGATAGTGATGAAATTCCTTTGCAGGTGATGTTGGGAGACGAGGATGGTGGTTCTCGGGAACCGAGTGTCCCTGACTTGCCTGTGTCCTGTGACGGTTTTGAGAGTGAGCAGTGGCGAGAACCCTCTCTTAAAACAGCACAGGAAAATATGATTGTTCTAAATGAGGTTTCCCAGGAGCCTGACTCTGAGGAGAGGTTCTCTCATGTTGCCATAAACACTGAAGTCCAGGGAGAGGTTGTGAGTCAGCTCCTAGTGCCTGAGCTATATAGAAGTGTAGTGCTGGGGTTGTCACATAGTCACATACTTGAGGGACCAGATGGTGCAGTTAATATTGTGGATGACATGTTAACTCAGGTTCCAGATCAAGATGTGAGTGAAAATGAATTGTGTGACACTGACAGTGAACAGGATATGAATGAAAATGAATTGTATAACCCTGACAGTGAGCAGGATGTGAATGAAAATGAAGTGTATAGCCCTGACAGTGAGCCAGATGTGGCTGAGAAAAAGGGGTCAGATAGTGATAGTGAATTATCTGATGACAATAAAGCAACCAGTGCAAGTGAGGAAGGCATGGTGGCAGAGGAGATTGAGAGTCCTGAGAGGAAGGCTGAGGCTGACCTTGCAGTCGGACGGAGGATGGCATCTGAAGATGTTGTACCGTTGGTCGGTTCCCTGGCGAAGACTAAGGTGAAAGACAGGACTCTGAAACTGAACACAGCACAAGTGGATGCTGTTGAAAATGAGAAGTTATCAATGTATGGTGTGGATCTGCATCAGGCCAAGGACTCGGAAGGTGATGCTGCAGAGGTGGAGAAAGCCATGGAAGTGGTGGACACCAGGCCAGGTGCCTCACCAGAGGCTGATGTCTCAAGTGAAGCTGTGAGGAACAAGACTGAAGATGTGGTGGAAAAGAAGACTGATGGTAGGGCTTCTGAGCATGTCCTACCAGAAGAGCCTGAAGAAAGGGCCGAAGACGTAAAGGACGTCCAACAACTACAGGAGAAGATGCGTAGCCATGAGGATCTCCTGGAGAAAGAAGTAAGAGCTCTGAGTCTTATGCAAAGTGAGCCTGTACCAGAAGAGGATAAATTATGTGTACCGACCAAGAAAAACGATCAGCTCCCTCTACAGTGCCAATCGTTTGAACAGTGTGGCTCGGAATGGTCAGAGACCATGACAGAGGCGCTTGGGTTCTGTGAGGTAGAATTTATGAATCAACTGATATTTAAGAAAGTAGATGTGCTAAAGAAAGTTCAGGGGGAATTAGAGAAAACCCCTATACCTCCTGTGACAGTGGGTGACACAGGGTCAGTGCCCCAAAAACAGGAGGTACGAAAGTTTCTGAGGAAGAATCAGCAGAGCTGTTCTGACGTGCCTGGTCGTACTTATCTGGTGAGCCACTATACCGAGACTGAGGCTGGCACTAAAGTCAAGATGAAACCGTGCAGGATACCCGAGGCCCGCAGAGAGTATAGGCCTGGGAGGGTACAGGGTAGTGCGGATGCTTCAGATGAAGAGAAAACTGATGTTGGCTATGACAGTGGTGAGGATGAAGCTGATGAGGGCCATGACTGGTCCAGAGTTCACTGTCTCTGTTGGATTGTTGACCAGCCCTCCGGTCTGGATGACCAGCCCTCCGGTCTGGAGAAGAGGGAGGGGATATGTGAGACAGTGAAGGAATATGTGGTGAATGAGGTGTATATTTCACCTAAGTACCTTGCTGACTGGTATGAGCGAAATGTGTGGCTTTGTAAACCTGGTGGTAAAGAAAGGTCATTACACCATCCATTCAGTACACGCTTGCAGCTCAGACCTGAATCCACTCAGGTGTTGATTAGGAAGCCAGAAGTAGGTGCTTGTGAGCACAGTCAGAGAGCTCATTCAGTCTGGACAAGGGGTCCAGACACAGAAGGTGTCTCCAAGAGTGTGGGAGCTGTCTTTAGCCCGGACACAGGGAGGTGTCCTGGCACAAGGAAGCAGTCTCTAAAGGTACTGCCACACTAAGCAATCCCGCTAGCGATCTCGTTAGCGTTGCATACTAATGAGATCGCTAGCGGGATTGTTTCTATATCGCTAAATGCTGCCGCATTTAGCGATATAGTTAACGACGCTATCGCCGTTAGCGATCTTCTTAACGACTTTAGCGGTACAAAAGTACCGCTAAATCGCTAAGAAAAGGTGCCACACAGCGATTAGATACTTACCCAGCGGGAGCGCCAGCGATGAAATAGGGTCCGGAACGATTCCAGCGACGAGCGAGATCACAGCAGGAAGCTCGTCGCTGGAAGCTGCCGCACTGAACAATATCGCTAACGGGATCGCTAAATAGTGACGTTTTTTAGCGATCCCGTTAGCGATATTGTTTAGTGTGGCATACCCTTAAGAGTGTGAGCTATCTCAGTCTGGGTGCAGGAAGTACCCCGGACACAGGAGTAGTCGCAGTGAGAATCCGTGCGAATAGCGACTGAATAGGAGGTGACCTATCTCAAGTCTGGACATTGGAGTTGCCTTCGGACATAAAGAGGAGTGTCTGTGAAACTCCATACTGGTAACATATGTGATATGTGTTGTTTTGGGCACAGACTGGTAGAGTCTGGGTCCCGGATAGAGAGGGCCATCTATCTAAGTGTAATTAGAGGCTAGACAAGCCCAGGGTTTCTGTTTATGATTTGTTTTTATCTGTGTGCTGTGGACTTTAATAAAACTGGTTGCGGCCAGTTTTCACCAAACTGCTGTCTGAATGAACTGTTTCCGTGCCATTCTGTCTACCCAGACAGCGATCCTAGAGCTAAACCCCCCGAAAAGCTTACACCTTATAACGTCAAAACAATTCTGTTTCCAAAATTGTGTTGATGTAAAGTAGACATGTGGGAAATGTTATTTATTAACCTCATAAAATGACAGTGGTCAGAATTGTAAAAATTGAATGTTAAATGTCACCCCTTTAAAAGGGATGGAGTGATTCCTTTTCTGTTATTCCTGAGGAAGGAGTAGGCTCTACTTCGAAATGCGTTGCAATAAATTGGACGCTTTTTATACTTACCGCCTCAATTAATCTTTGTCAGTGGCAGCGCCCGGGATCCACTGCACTACTCTCTCCATTTCTTATTCTTTATTCATGGCAGTATTCTTAGGCAAAATTGTGAGTGAGACCACTCCCTTGGATGAAAAACAACCCACACATGAATGGTCTTGGGATGTTTTTCTTCCCTGGATAATCATTTCTCCAGATGTCCCAAACAATCTGAAGTGAACTTCATCTTTTGACCATAGTTTTTGGTGTGGGCCATTTATACACTTGTACAAGTTAATCATGTCCCCCCTTAGACGTTTCTACTGAATACTAAATAAATTTAATTATTTTATTATTTCACCATAACCAATATCCTCCATGGCCCTTATCAGTTTTATGGCTCTTCTATGTACGTTTTCTAACTCCAGGGCAACCGTTCTATGAACTGTTGCCCAGAACTGAACTGCATATTACAGATGAGGTCACTCTATTATCTATCTAATTAGTGAATATTAGTGAATAAGAAGCAGACATGACCTGCAGGTCCTCTAACAGGTGCTTCATTTATGCCATATTAGGAACATGAGTAACACAGGAGAAGGAAAGGAAGAAGAAGAGGGAAGTAATCAATGTTATGTACAGTGCTAGGGGCACAGAGAGGTGGATGATGACTGACTATACTAGATTAAAAGCTGTGAGAATAATCATGTGTAGACAAAACACAAAGCGCTCTAAGGGTTACTATTACATTCATTGCCTTAAAATAAATATTAAAGGAGTGCAACTGACCGAGATAACAAAAGTAGGTTTTCTGCACACTGGTTAATCAAGGATTTCTTTGGTTTGCCTGGAAAATAAAGATGTGAATTTTCTTTGGAATAAATATCCAAAGTGTTAGGTACAGCAAACAAATCCTCAAAACTTATCACATTTGAAATCTGAATTATTTATGCTAAGGATGGGCTTGATCTTCTTACTGTCACGGGGCAGTTGTAGAAATACAGGGGATGAGGAACCTGGGCCCCTGAACTGCCCCTAAGGCTAAGGAAGGACCCTGTCTCTCCTTAACTTGGGGGTACACTTGAAGGTAGTGAGGCCCAAGCCACCGACCTGTCCCTGTCTCCTGTTTAGCACTGAGCTAAACCCACCAACCCCTTCCCCAGGAGGTGAGACAGGGAATAAAGTGAATTATACCAAAACAACAAAAAGGAAAGACAGACACCTAAGGGTTAAATAACTAAACAATAAACACTTAGCTTGCTCTGCTGCAAAGCACCAAACAGCAGAGAAAGGAACCAAATCAGGGAAACAGCAGAAGTACCACTGCGCTCAGCAGATGTAGTACTTTGCATTTTTCTCTGTTAAAAACCATTCTGTTAGTTGCTGCCCACTGCTCCAGTTTATTTATATCTTTTGAATCCTCTCTCTTCTCTAGTATTAGCTATCCCTCCTAGCTTTGTGTCATCGGCAAATTTAATCAGTTTACCCTCAATTCCTTCATCTAAATCATTGATAAAGATGTTGAACAATACAGGGCCCAAGACAGAGCCCTGGGGTACTCCACTTGATACATTCTTCCAACTGGATTTCATTCCATTTCTTGGATATGTGTATTTAGCACAACATTAATGTGCATTTGACATTTATTATTTCATTTTCTGCTGCAAAAGGACATTCTTCTACGTCTATATGGCTCTTAGTAGGGAATGACTTCTTTCCCATTATAGAGTGGTTTTTTGGATCATAGCACTGCCATTACCACTGATCCACTTTTCTGCCTTTAGGCGGTATGTTCTATATTCTATATTATTTGATTTGAATACTTAGTAGGTCATTCCTACCCTATATGCTTGGACATTTTGACTCGGGTGGTTTCTTGATATGTATCTCATTTTAATCTTTTTTATGCATTCTGTGTGTTAATAAAGTTGTTTCACTTTTACGGCATTACTTCCAATATCAGTTCTGATTTCTTATAACACCATACAGCTCTGGCAAAAATTAAGAGACCATCACATCAAAACTCTGTCATGGGCTGCCCATTCTCCAGACCTGAACCCCATTGAAAACCTCTGGAATGTGATCAAGAGGATGATGGATAGTCACAAGCCATCAAACAAAGAACTGCTTAAATTTTTGCACCAGGAGCAGTGTGAAAGACTGGTGGAAAACATGCCAAGACGCATGAAAGCTGTGATTAAAAATCATGGTTATTCCACAAAATATTGATTTCTGAACTCTTCCTGAGTTAAAACATTAGTATTGCAGTTTCTAAATGATTATGAAATTGTTTTCTTTACATTACTTTAGGTCTGAAAGCACTGGTTCTTTTATGTAATTTTGAGCATTTCTCATTTTTTGGGAAAAAATACAAAATGTATCGCTTGGAAATTCGGAGACATGTCAGTATTTTATAGAATAAAAGAACAATTTACATTTTACTCAAAAATATACCTATAAAGAGAAAAATCAGACAAACTGAAAATTTTGCAGTGGTCTCTTAATTTTTGCCAGAGCTGTGTATTAGCCCTACATCAAAACAATAGTAAATAAAGTGACTAAATTTCAACAAAAAGAAAGCAAAACATCTGGTCACTGGCAAAACAGCACCATCAGTAGTGTACCGCTAAAAGTAAAAGACCACTAAGGTAGGGGGCATTACATTGTGTGTCGGCATAATATTGTGAATACTGTGTGGATGGCTGTGGGGACCATGAAACTGTGCGTGTATAGGGGAGGGGCTGTGAGGGACATCATACTGTGTGGGGAGGCTGTGGTGGCTATCATACAGGGTGGAAGACTGTTGGGGCCATCATATTGGGGTGGGATTATTATACTATGTTAGGGCACCATACTGTTTAGGGCGGCTGTGGGGGGCCCTCTTACTGTGTGGTGAACTGTGGGGATCAGCATATTTTGTTGGGGCATCAAACTGGGTTGGGTCTGGGGGTCATCATATTGTGTGGGGGCATCAAACTGTAGGGATAGGGCTGTAGGGGCATCATATTGTGTGGGGGAATTATACCATCTGTACCATAATACTGTGTGGGGAGTGACTATATGGGTATCATACACTGTAGAGTACTGCATGGCCATCATACCATGTTAGGATTTGTAGGGGGAAATAATAATGTGAAAGGGAACTGTTTGGGCATCATACTGTGGGTACATCATACTGTGTTGGGGGTCATAGTGGGGACCTCACCATGTGTGTCAAGTAACTATGAGGACATGATACTGTGGGATTGTCACTGTGGGGGCATCATACTGTGTTGGGCATCACTGTGTGGACCTCATAATGTGTGTTGAAGAACTTTGGTGACATCAGACTGTTTAGGGGGCACTGAAAGCATATCTTACTTTGTTGGGGAAAATCATACTGTGTTAAATGGGTTAAAAGGGATTTTTTTTACTTTACTGGGTACAATATAACAGTTCTACTGTGTTAGGGTTTGTGAGGATATCACATTTTGTAGAGGGGCTTTTATGTTACAGACTGAGGGAAAAAGCAAAAAAAGAAAAGTACAATACCCAGAGGGGCCTGGAACCTATTGGATTGCAGGACCCTAAAAACTAACTGCAACCTGAAGTAGCCGGGGAGCTACCTACGGTATCCTTTGAGCCTCGCCCACACCCGGGAAGATAGCTAACCAAAAGGGCAAAAGATGAAACTATCTGCCCCCCCTACAAAAACCCCAAAGAAATAGGGAAACCCCAAACAGTAATGGCAGTTTGCAAAAAAAAATATGGACACAGTAGAAAAAAAGAATGAGCAAAAGCTGGGGGCCCCAAACTGTTAATAGGAAAGTATAGGAAAAAATTCGACTGCAACCCAAAAAAAACCCGCAAAAATACCAACACTTTGATTTAAAAAAAAAAACCTGGGTCACCGAACTTACCCCCTAAACAATCTCTGGGTAACACACAGCAAATTTAACAAAAAAAAAGGGACAAAGGAACAGAGCAAAACTGCAAACACAAAAGAAGCCAGTTGCAGCGCCAGGGCCCCCAAAAAGGGGCCCCGCTAAATCTACTGCAAGCAGCAAAAAAGAAAATCCAACCAAGGAAAAAAAACAAAAATCACTTTCTGAATGGAAACGGGAAGCAAGCTGAGCTCCAAGCAAGACCCCGGAAGAACAATTGTTACCGGGAAGCTGATGGGAAATCAGGTCACTTTTATCAACCATTCAGAGCCCGCGGGAAAGGGCCTTTGCAATTTGTTCATTTCCCCCAACCACCGGAGGGGGCCCCCGCTCAGAAGTGCCCCCCCAAAAAAGGGGCCGTAAGAGTTCATACGATTGGGGGTTTTCATTTTTTTGGGGGTCCCCTTTGAGGATGGGTTACTTTATTGGGAGATTTGGGGAATATCAATTTTGCTGGGGGCACAATTTTTGGGGGGGGTTTACCCTGGGAACAATCAAAGTGGGGGGCAATTTTGGGGGTATAAACTCGTTGGGCCAGAAAAGGGTATCGTAGAGGGGGGAACTTAAAGTACTCAGAAGGGGCCAATTATTTTGGAATGGCAAAATCCCCCCTCTATTTAAAAATTGGAAGCCCCCTTTTGGGTGGATACCACGGGGCAAATTGTTGGTACCCCCCGTTTAAGACAGAAAAACCCACAAAGGGGACAGAAA
>JARQOD010000001.1:767054852-767296749 GCA_033576555.1 Oophaga sylvatica | reverse complement strand
ACAGAACCAAAAATTTGCAGCTCTCCTGATGATCAGGTTCAACCCTCATTATCACCTGAGTAGAGAACTGAGGTTTATTCTCAGCTAAAGGGGCAGAATCGATCCCCAGTAGGGGAATAGACTTCCGTAGGGTATCAAGGGAAACCCACAACGTTTAGCAAAATCAAAATCCATCAGGTTAATAGCTGCTCCCGAATCAACGAAAGCCTGAGCAGAAAATGAGGACAGAGAGCATATCAGAGTAACAGTTAATAAAAACTTAGTCTGAACACTACCCAAGACAACTGAGCGTGCAAAACGTCTTCCCCGCTTAGGGCAGACTGAAATAGCATGAGAGGCATCACCACAGTAGAAACATAACCCATTGCGCTTTCGAAACTCATGACGCTGTGCCCCAGAAACCACTCTATCACACTGCATGGATTCAGAAGCAGGTTCACAAGGCAACACTATTCCACGCATACTTCTCCACTCACGCAAACGTCTGTCAATTTGAATCGCTAATGACATAGAATCATTGAGACCAGAGGGGACAGGGAATCCCACCATAACATCCTTTACATTATCTGACAGAACCTTCCGAAAAAGGGCTGCCAAAGCGTCGTCATTCCATTTGGTCAGGACTGCCCACCTACGGAATCTCTGACAGTATAACTCAGCGTCATCAAGCCCCTGATTTAATGCCAACAAGTCTTTTTCAGCTTGATCAGTGACATTAGGCTCATCGTACAATAACCCCAAGGCCTGAAAAAATGCATCAACATCACTCAAAACAGGATCCCCAGGTGTCAGGGAAAAAGCCCAGTCCTGAGGATCGCCGCGCAGGAGAGAGATGACAATTTGAACCTGCTGCGCTGCGTTCCCTGAGGACTTAGATTTTAAGGCAAAAAACAATTTACAATTATTTTTGAAATTCAGAACTTTGGCTCGATCCCCCAAAAACAAATCTGGCATGGGAATCCTAGGTTCCACAACAGGCAACCTAGCAAGATAGGTAGCAATACTCCGAACCTCAGTGGCAAGCTGATCCACACGGCCAGACAACTGTGCAAACTCCATTGAGAGAAAAAATCCTCCCAGCACCCAGAGATACAGAGGGAAAAAAAAAATTGCAACAAACAGAAAAATATCTCTGACAACTCTGACAACCTTTTTTCTTTCACAATATTTTTCCCTTCTGTGAGTACCATACAATTTTCAATTTTTAGGCCGGTGATACAGTTATGTTTCGGTAGCTGAGGATTGCAGGTAGAAAATGCAATACACCAGAGCAGTTGGAATCTATGAGATTGCAGTACCCTGACTAACCACCACAACTAGAGGCAGCCGTGGAGCGTTCCTACGTTGGTCCTAGACGCCTCGTCACAGCCTGAGAAACTAACTACACCTAAAGATAGAAAGAGGAAAGCTATCTGCCCCGGAGCAGATCCCCAAAGAACATAGAAAGCCCCCAAACATGTAATGGCGGTTAGACAAGAAGAAATACTGACACAGACAGAAAATAGTATGAGCAAACGTTGGGGCCCAAACTACCTAAATAGAAAAGGATAGGAAGGGCACTTACTGCAATCCCAAAAAACCCTGAAAAGCACCAACTCTACTAATTTCAAAAACACCTGAGATCACACGACCTCTACCACCTAAATTAGTTCACTGGTGTAACAAAATCAAAACAGCAGCCACTGAAAAAACTGGAAAAAGCAAATGTACAAACATCAGTGGCTGAACTAAACTGAGAGGGCAAAAGCCCCCGGAGGGGACCCTGAAGGCCCCACAGAAGTGCAGGACAAAATGCAAAAATCAAGCACAAAAACAAAAAGAAGAAAATGTCTTATCTGTTAGCAGGAGATGCAGACACGACACAGCAGGCTACAAAGGAAACAGGAATCAAGGATTGAGACCAGAACAATTGATCACCGGCAACCCTGATGGGAAGGCGACTCCCTTATATAAGACCAGTCAGTAACACCTGATTCCCAATCCTCACAATCTTCACTGGACAGTCCAGTACCGCTTGTAACCACCAGAGGGAGCCTCTGCTCAGAACTCATTTCAAGTCCATTCACAACAGCTTGCATTGGGAGGACGGTGTCCAAATACAGCACGTTTTACCTTATGCAGACTTGCGGTTGCAGCTGCTTCTTTTAGAGCATTACCTTTGACATTTCACACAGCAGAAGTTCCCCGGCCAGTGGCATGTGTGTGAAGAGAGAGCCGTCTGGCAGAGAGAGAATGGGTGTGTACAATGTGTAGTAAAAAACTTAATTCCTATGCCCTTAAACTAGAGAGTTATGTCACACAAAATAGTTATATAATATCATTTCCCACATGTCCACTTTACATCTGCATAATTTTTTAAACAGATTTTTTTTGTTTGAAAGTTAAAAGGATTAAAAGTTGATCAGCAATTTCTTATTTTTCTAACAAAATTTCCCAAACCATTTTTTTAGGGACCACACCACATTTGAAGTGACTTTGGGTGACCTATATGACAGAAAATACCCTAAAATGACACCATTCTAAAATCTGTACCCTTCAAAGTCCTCAAAACCACATTTGAGAAGTTTATTAAACCTTCAGGTGCTTCACAGGAACAAAAGCAGTGTGGAATTAAAAAATGAACATTTGACTTTTTGTTACATTTCTTTACTTTAGCCCCAAATTTTTTATTTTCACAAGAGTAACAGGAGAAAATGGACCTTAAAATTTGTTGTGCAATTTCTCCCAAGTATGTCCATACTCCATATGTGGGGGAAAGCTATTGCTTGGGCACGCGGCAGGGCTCAGAAGGGAAGGAGCACCGAATGACTTTTTGAACTCAAAAATGGCTGAAATCAAGAGCCGACGCCATGTTGCATTTGGAGAGCCCCTGATGTGCCTAAACAGTGAAGAACTCCCACAAGTAACCCCATTTTGGAAACTATAACCCTCAAGGAATGTATCTAGATGCTTGATGAGCACCTTGAACCCCCCAGGTGCTTAACAGAAATTTACAATGTAGAGCAGTGAAAATAAAAAAATCACATTTTTCCCAGAAAAATGTACTATTAGCGACTAATCTATTATTTTTACAAGGGTAACAGGAGAAAATGGACCCCAAAATTTGTTGTTCAATTCCTCCTGAGTATGCCAATACCCCATATATAGGGGAAAAATATTGTTTGGGAGCACGGCAGGGCTCATAAGGGAAGGAGCGCCATTTAACTTTTAAAGTGAAAAATTGGCTGGAATCATTAGCGGAAGCCATGTCGAATTTGGAAAGCTGCTGATGTGCCTAAACAGTAGAAACCCCCCACAAGTGACCCATTTTAGAAAGTACACCTTTCAAGGAATGTATTTAGATGTGCAATGAGCACCTTGAGCCCCAGGTGCTTCACAGAATTTATAACGTAGAGCCGTGAAAATAAAAAATAAAATTTTCCCGTAAAAGTGTTCTTTTAGCCCCATTTATTTTCATTTTCACAAGGATAACAGGAGAAAATTGACCCCAAAATTTATTGTGCAATTTCTCCTGAGTACGCAAATAGACTTTGATGGAGTAGTCTGCGGGCGTCATGTCGTGTTTGGAGAGGGGTACAGCGAGTATTTTGAACCCACAGGTACTACACAGAATCTGATAACATTAGATCTTCATATGGAAATTTTTCATTATTTTCACAAAAATGTTATTTTAGCCCTAAATTTGTAATTTTGACAATGGATATCAGGTAAAAAGAGACCCCATAATTTGTTACACAATTTCTCCCGAGCGCGATGATACCCATATGTGGTCAAAAACTTCTGTTTGGGCTCATGGCAGGCTGGGAAAGGAAAGAGCACTATTTGTCTGGAATAAATTGTGAATGGCATGATGCATTTGGGAGCCCCTGACATGCGAAAACAGCAGAAACCCCCCACGAGTGACCCCGTTTTGGAAAATAGTCCCCTCAAGTAATTTATCTAGGGAGGTACTGAGCATATTTAACCTACAGGTGATTCACAAAACTTTATACATCTAGATGATATAAAGGGCAGCATGGTGGCTCAGTGGATAGCACTGCAGCCTTGCAGCTCTGGAGTCCTGGGTTCAAATCCCACCAAGGACAACATCTGCAAGGAGTTTGTGCGTGGGTTTCCACCGGGTACTCTGGTTTCCTCCCACATTCCAAAGACATACTGATAGGGAATCTAGATTGTGAGCCCCATCGGGGACAGTGATGATAATGTGTGCAAACTGTAAAGAGCTGCAGAATATGTTAGCGCTATATAAAAATAAAGATTATTATTACTATTAGATGTGAGAAGAAAAAATTATTTTTTTTTCCACTAAAATACTGTTTTAGCTCCAAATTTATAATTTACACGAGAAATTTCTTCCTAATGTGGCAGTAGCCCATATGTTGTTATACACTACTGTTTGAGCAGATGGCGGGGATTGGATTGCAAGGAGTGCTACTTGGCACTATGAATGCATATTTCATTTGAATAGATTGTGGGCTCCATTAGCTGAGCCCCTGGGGTGCCAGAACAGCAGAACCCCCCCAAGTAACCCCATATTGAAAACTTAACTGCCTAAGGAATTAATCTAGGCATCTAAGGGTGTAGTGAGTACTTTGAACTAAGAGGTGCCTCACAGAATTTTATAACATTGAGTCGTGGAAACATGACATTTTAGTGGAAAAAATGTAATTATTATATTTGCTGCAAATTTTTCAGGTATGCAATGGTTAATAGGTGAAACTTAACCCTATAATTTATTGCACAATTTATCCCGAATGCAGTCATACCCCATATGTTGCTGCTCGGTGGTCTCCATAGTTTTAGGCGTGCACAAATCTGTGGTCACCCACACTTGCACGCTAAAAAGACGCTTAAAATGATGGGACGGGGGCGGAGCCTGGACGTGCATGGAGAAGGAGGCTTGAGCCACAGCTCCTCTCCACACTGTATCCTGCCTAAGCGTCTATCTGCTTTCTAACTGCTGGTGATGGGCAAATCTGACAAGATTAATACTGGGTGCACCCCCAGGAATACTAAGACCCAAAAACACAGCGGGGACTGGAGGCTTTCCTGCTGAAAGGCTCAGCTACCTCAGGCTCCCAGCTACCAGACATGGCGTCGGTCCCCCCACTGACACAGATTGTGAAGGTGACTCCACTGATGATGGGAGCGCCCTGAAGAACCGTTCATCAGATTCAGAACAACTGACGATGCGTAACTTAAAGAAGCTGCTCGTTCAGACACATGCTCCGATCCGTGCAGATTTGCAAGATATAAAACAGGAATTACTTAAGATGGGTAACAGAGTGGAAGCCCTGGAAACTGGCCATGCGGCCGTCCTGCATTACAGCCATGTCTCTAAGACTAAGCTACAGTCACAGCATCGACATTTGAATACTGCAATCCTCCAGCTGGAGGACTTGGAGAACCGAAACAGACGATCTAATCTACGTCTGAAAGGCTTACCTGAGTCTGTGCAGCGTGAAGACCTGGAATCCACTGCCAAAGTTCTCTTTTCCTCCCTGCTTGGCACTGAACGGGGGCAGAATATTGAAGTAGAACGGATCCATTGCGCCCTGAAACCACGACCAGCTGAGGGTAATCCTCCCAGGGATGTAGTATGTGGACTCCTACGCTATGTGGATACGCCGCAGTCCTGTCTGCTGCACGGGAGAAGGGCTCCCCAACTCTGGGTGAATATACCGTGGACTTTTACCCTGATCTATCGCCGGCGACACTAGCAAAGAGGCGTCTGGTTAAACCTCTTTTAGAACATCTTAGGACCCACAACCTGCCTTACAGATGGCAGTTCCCCTTTGGGATTCTGGTGCTTAAAGGAACTCTTAAAGTCTCAATTCGCCATCCTGATGATCTGGAACAGGCCTGGACTAAGCTTGACATCCCTCCGGTAAAAGTTCCGTCCTGGCTGCCGATTCCTGATGAAGAGGACCTGCCACAGTTGCCTGCCGTGGACATTTGGAGCACCCCAAAAGGAAGAATAAGTCTGCAAGAAGTCGGCGACGGGACACTGCTGAAATAGAGTGAGGGTTGCCGGCATTAGTTCCGTCTGCTGTGCTGCTCTTTATTTGGTGAGCCTCACTCACAATGAGCCCATCGACCCGGACACTCAGGGAAAGGAGATTTTCTTTTAGGTCCCTCTTATTCTCCGGCGGCAGGCGAGGACCCTCTGCATCAGCCTGAAGTTGGCTGCTTGCTGCTTCTCCTGACTGGGGCTGCAGGGCTCCTCAAAGTCTATTTGCCTTGCTCGCAGTGGCCCGGATGAGTGACACACATTCATTGCTGTTCTTCCTATCTATGCCATGGACTTTATCCTCCTGCTAGTACTGCTGCTTACCAGTGGTTGTTACTGTTATTTTTCTTTTGGGGTTTGCTGTTTAACTGAGTGCGCAATATGTGTTTTACAGTTTAGGGGTTAACTATTCACTGTTGTTTTACTGCTGTCACAGTGTTATGGTTCATTACCGTGTGCCTATTGCTACACCTAATTTGCATGCGCATAACGCGAGCCACATTTACACGCGCATAACGTGAACCACGTGTTCATTTGCGCGCGGGACCATTTGCTATCTTTGGGCGCGCCACAGCCCACAGTTCACATTTTCTTGTTTGTTACTTGTTTGGGCACATTCATAGATACTGAGGGTCCTACTATTGCTATTTGCGCGTGAACTGATCACGTTTTACCAGCCGCTTGAACTGGTTTAGAGTGACTAATGACTGCACATGCACATTGATTCCTCTGTATTTCAGTTGCATTTATACGCGAGTCCCCTTCCTCTCCGTGACGTGATCTCCCTAATTAGGTTGCATCTCCAGATGGCGCCCCCTCCCCGTGTTACAGTGCCTTGGTTGGTGCTCTTGGCCAGTTCTGTTAGATTACTGGACGGCCTCGCGCACCTCCCCTCCCTTCCCCCCCCCTCCCTTCTTGCGCAGGCGCTCCCTGTGGAGAAGGGAGGAAGATGAACTGCCTTCAGTTACAAGTGTTGGCTGGGGTCCATCTTTCCTCCATCTTTCCTTTGTTTGCTATCATAGCTTGTCTGTTTGCCTGTCCCAGCACCCCCTGCTTCAGGCAGACGGTGCGGTGCGACTAGGTTCTTATGGGTGGTTTTTCTTTTTATACCGCCCCCAGTTTGACTAGGCTGATGCCCATTGCCTGCATCAGACCTATCCAGACACTCCTCAGGCATGTTCAGTGGAGATGCCTCGGGCTCTGGATATTTTTTCAGGGCTTGCGGGCTCCCCATTCTGGCATCCCATCTATGAGGAGCTCCTTTTTTCAAGTTCAGAGTTTTTTTGGTTACTCCTCTTTCTCTTCACCCCTTCCCTATTCTTCCTTCATACTTTCCTTCCTCACTGAGCCACCAGTTTGTTTTTTCGGATCTGTTTCACCAGTTTTGCTCAGTAACCGGCCGTTCTGATGGCGTCTAGAGATAAGGTGACATTTTGTACCTTCAACGTCAAGGGCCTAAACGTTGCACAGAAGCGTTCCCAGGTCTTTCGCTTATTACAAAAAGAGAAACCTGATGTGGTTCTCCTTCAGGAAACACACTTCAAGGAACAAGCGATCCCCAACCTCACTAGATTCCGGTACACCTCCTGGCATCATAGCTGTAATGGTTCCCACGCTTCCAGGGGAGTAAGCATTGGCTTTAAAAGAGGATTACCTTTCAAGGTGATTGCACACCAGATGGATAGCGAGGGTAGGTTTTTGTTTCTGAAGGTGGCGCTGGGTGCGATGAAATTAACGATTGCTAACATTTATGCCCCCAATGTAGATCAGGCCTTGTGGCTTCCTCAAGTACTCACCTACCTGTCTGCTTTTGCTGAGGGTACTGTGGTCCTTGGGGGCGACATCAATGTCTCGCTGAACCCTCTGCTGGACACATCCCACCAGCGTACTTCGGTGTCGTACCCCAAATTGGCCAAAATCAAACGGTCCATAGCTGATGCTTCCCTGGTAGACACTTGGCGTGTCGTGCACCCAGCCAAGAGAGATTATACATTTTATTCGGCAGTGCATGGCTCCTATCACCGCATAGATGTTTTCTTGCTTTCACGGCATTCACTACCTTTCATCTCGGCAACCCGTATTGGCTGTATCTCGGTATCTGATCACGCCCCAGTTTACCTGACCCTTTCCCTACCCGCGGAGCTGGCGCAGCTTCAACTGGCGTTTAAATACGTCGCTATTAGATGACAAGATTACGGTAACTAATCTGGCCGCGAAGCTACGTACCTTTTTTAGTGAGAATGATAATGCCGATATGCCATTGCCAACATTAATGGAGGCACATAAGGCCTTTATCCGAGGCGAATTCATAGCCTTGGGCTCCTATATGAAGAAGAAAAGATTCCAGGAACTTGGTACCCTCCTACAGCGCATCACTTCCCTGGAGCGGACCCATAAGGAAACGAGAGCCAGGCAGACGCTGAATGAATTGACAGAAGCACGGACTGCTCTCCGAAGCTTTCTTAATATTAAAATCGCGAAATCAATGCTGTACACCAAGCAGAAATTCTATGCATACGGTGACAAAGGGGGACGTATGATGTCATCTTATACGAAAATGACGCAGGATAATTGTACCATCCAGGGGGTGAAGGATGATTCTGGGGCTCTGGTCCTCACTGCACAACAGATTGGTGAACAATTTAGTTTGTTTTACGAGAAATTGTATAATTTAACCCCTGACAGAGATTCAGTACAATCAGCTGCTCATGATACTGCGGTCCAATCCTTCCTCGACTCCTTAACGTTACCGACGTTATCTGCTTCGGACAAGTTGTCTCTATCCGCGCCATTCTCCAGCGGGGAAATTTTGAACGCCATTAAGTCGACTCCCACCGGGAAATGTCCAGGCCCTGATGGACTCCCCATT
This sequence comes from Oophaga sylvatica, assembly GCA_033576555.1. Classification (NCBI taxonomy): domain Eukaryota; kingdom Metazoa; phylum Chordata; class Amphibia; order Anura; family Dendrobatidae; genus Oophaga; species Oophaga sylvatica. The sequence continues at coordinate 767,287,870 of JARQOD010000001.1, read as the reverse complement.
CTATATTATAAGAAGTTTAGCGAGATTTTGGTCCCTTATCTGGAGGAATGGTGCAATGCCCTAGCTTGTGGGTCAGAGCTTCCTTTACAGGCCCTGATGGCTCACATCTCGGTCATACCGAAACCGGGGAAAGACCCTACAGCCTGCGGAAGCTATAGGCCCATATCACTGCTTAATGCAGATTTAAAGATTTGGGCAAAACTATTGGCGAATCGATTGCAGGCCCTCCACCCCAACCTAATTCATCGCGACCAGGCGGGGTTTGTCCCAGGTCGTGAAGGCAAGTTCAATGTCCATAGAGTGCTTAGTTTATCGTACTATGCGAGACGCCGATCACTTCCGTTGGTGATGCTGGGTACGGACGCAGAGAAGGCCTTTGACCGCGTTGATTGGGCCTTCATGCGCGCGGTTCTCCTCAAGTTTGGCTTTCCACCAAGTTTCGTCTCTGCGATTTTTTCGCTATACTCGAAACCCTCGGCTGCGGTTAAAGTCAACGGGACCTTCTCGCGGTCGTTCAGGATCGCCAACGGAACAAGGCAGGGTTGCCCCCTCTCCCCATCGTTGTTTGTTCTCTGTATAGAAACCCTATTGCAATCTGTCCGTCAGGATCTACAAACGCATGGTATTGTGGCAGGTGGCTGACATCACCTCATCGCGGCCTATGCCGACGATTTATTGTTTTTTCTATCCGATCCTCTTACAACATTTCCCCTGCTTCTCGATAAATTTGCCGTATTTGGCTCAATATCCAATTTTAAAATTAATTTCGCTAAATCGGAAGCAGTGAACGTCACCCTATCTGGGACAAAGGTAAGAGAACTACGGGATCTCTTCCCTTTCCGCTGGCCGGACTCTGGGATTACCTATTTAGGCATCAAGGTAACTGGTGAGATACGTACTATCTTTGACCGGAATTTTTCCCATTGTTGGCCTCCATTAAGTCCCAACTTATCTCTTTGAAGGTGCCATGCATGGCTTGGCTGGGAAGGAAAGCTTACCTAACCTCCTACGTTTTACCGAAGCTTCTGCATCTTTTGCAGGCGGCTCCGATATGTGTTCCACAAACGTACTTCCGGCAAATTAACCGCCTTTTTAGGAATTTTCTGTGGAATAACAAGAGATCCAGAATCTCACATCAAACCTTACGTAGACCACGCTCCCAGGGAGGTATTAACCTCCTGGACCCGTCGATTTATTACGAAGCAAACCAGCTGCTTCGGTGGCTGGACTACTGCAGGCTGAAGGGCAAATCAGATTCGGCTGCGATTGACCTGGAGTCCCTGTCATATGCGGAGAAGGCCTCCTTCTGGATCCCGAAGACGTTGATGCCTCATCGTGTGGTGGACAATCCCATGGTCCAGAGCGCATTGTCCACATGGTGGAGGTGCAGCTCTGACCCACGTCTGGCACCCTTTCCCTCGCCGCTGATGCCGACCGCTTTTTTGCCTAAGGCGGTGGGCATCCCATTGGTAGACCCAGTTATGGTTTCCTTATGGAACAGATTGGACATGCCAATTTCCTTCCGATTCCCCCAAGGCTTTGTTCCTTCTGCGGCGAACTTGGAGGAACTGATGCTGCCTAAGAAACTTAACTTCATTCAACTTGAACATTTTAGGCTGATTTGTCATCAATTCCTGCGAACACACCCCCTGTCTCGGGATTGTACACCTTTCGAACAACAACTTTCGTTGCCTACCCCTCCAAGAAACTCCCTCTCTCGCATGTACGCTGAAAGAGTGCTGGAACCACAGATACCGAAGACCTCATACCTGGAGGCGTGGGAACGTGAACTACATTGCTCATTTACAGATGAGGAGGTGTCCCAGATTTATGCCTGTTCACACGGCTTCTCCCGCTGTGTCCGCCTGAAGGAGAGCTCACTGAAATTACTTACCCGGTGGTATAAGACTCCGGCCCTACTGTTCCAATGGGGGGTGACTCCGACCGGCGCTTGTTGGAGATGTGACGGAGACCTGGGAACGCTTTCACACCTTTGGTGGGATTGCCCATTGATAAAAACGTTTTGGACAGATGTTGAGGCGAGTATCAGATCCATTTGTGACCCTACATTCTTATTGACGGCCCCACTAATATTGTTGTGGTTATCGACCCCCACATATGTGCCCAAGAAATCTAAACTTAGTATGCAACTGCTGATGGCAGCTAAATTGGTAATCCCCACGTTGTGGATGGACAAGACTCCACCTAGTAAATCTTTGTGGCTAGCTAAAGTAGATGACATTTTTAGGCTTGAGGAGCTGACGGCGAGAGTGGAGAACCGCTTTGACGGCTTTTCTAAGCTTTGGGCGCCATGGGTTCACTATAAGCAGACGGTTGCTTAGTTTACTGATAACTTGGTCCACGAGACATAGCTGGTTGGCTCTTTCCTCCCCCCCCTTCACCTCCCCCCTTTTCTTCTATCCTAATGTCAAGCTGTTCCCCTTCTTCTCTAGTCCGTGTACCCTAACCTCGTTCCTTCTCCTTCCCTTTTCCGTTCCCCCCCCCTCCATCCTACCGGTGACCAGGTTCGCCTTACTCGCTTGCTACCTCATGATGCAGTGCGCGAGATATTTACTGAGAACTCCGTACAGTTTGCCGACCGATATTCATATCCCTCCCGTACAAGCGGAGTGGTTCTAAGATACATGTAGGTATTCCACTGCAATCTTGTACTGCTTCTCTTTGCATATACATTTGTTCCCGGTTTATGTAATGTAATGGGATGGATCACGGACTTTGAGGTATTTTTGGTTATTCAGTTATTGTTGTTACATTTCTGTCCAGTGGACATTCTCTCAATGTTATCTGTACTCTTGTTCATATTCATATAAATAAAGAATAAACAAAAAAAAAAAAAATGATGGGACACTGCTGGAACCGAGACCAGTCCAAAGTGACTCCATCTGCCTCATAAGTGAGTGGTTCTGTCCAGGATTTTGTCTGAATGCTGTTTTGGGGAATTTACATGGAAAACATGATGTCAGCGTTTAGCGGAGAGCACAGGATAAATGTGAGCCAAGCCTCATTCCGATTTTTGGAAGGTAGAATGAACAAATAGACAGCAGTACAAAAATTATTCTTATTTTTATTTTTGCACGGTTCACGGTGCGGTATAAGTGGTAAGGCGGATCTATTCTTCGGGTTGGTGCAATTACAGCAATACCAGATTTACATAATTTTTGTTTTGTTTTGCTGCTATCACACAGTGAAAATGCTTTTTTTTATAAAAGTTTTTTTTGTTGTCATATTCTTAGAGCTATAACTTTTTTTTGCAAACAGAGCTGCATGAGGGCTTTTTTTTGAGGGACGAGTTGCAGATTTTTTTGGTACCATTTTGGAGTACATAATATTTTTTGATTGCTTTTTATTCAGATTTTTCAGACACAGAATTAACAAAAATCAGCCATTCAGTTATTGCTTTTTTTTTGCGCCATTCACAAAGTGGCAAAAGTGATAAGACCAATTTGTTCATCGGGTCAGTATGATTACAGTGATACCTGATTTATATATTTTTTTATGCTTTGCTATTTTTATACACTAAAATATTTTACAAACCTGAATTTGTTTTTGCATCACCAAATTCTGAGAGCTGTAAATGAGCCATATTATGCTTGTTTTTTGCGGGACGGTTTGGCGTTTTCATTTATACTATTTTATTTACATATGAATTTTTGATCGCTTTTTATTCACTTTTTTGTGAGTCAGTATGATGAAAAAGTTAATTTTTTTGGCATGTTTTTTTTTTTGCATTCGTCAAATGGAATAAATAACATGCAAGTTTCATAGAGTGGGCCATTCTGGACAAGGCAATACCAATTATGTGTGCTTTTTTTTTCGCTTTATCACAAACGTTGCGTTTTGAGTGGCAAAACAGCTTTTCGTGATTTGTGTGTGCTTTTTTAAAACTTTTTTACATATTTAATTTTACTATTTTTCACTTTTTCACTGTGGGGCATGTATAATTTTCTTTTTGATTGCTGCTCTCATACACTGCAGTAATTGTGTTTCACATGACCTCAGGGTACCGTGGTAAACATAGGGACACTCGATTTTTATTGTGTCGGTCTGATGTTTATTAAGGAGGTCTTGTGATGCCCTTGCAACAACTTAAATATCGTTGTCGCGATTGACCGCACTTTTTAACGGGTTAATCGGTACTGATTGGTAGCAAAACCGGATGGGTCCGATACTGCAGGGAGTCAGCTGTCATGTACAACTGACACCAGCGGCAATGATGGAATATGGCCCCTTAATGACCGCCGTTTTTAATGCATATCGGTGGTCGTTAAGGGGTTAACTTCCATACAAATAACTTGGACGTGGGCTTGCGGAAAATAGTGGTAGACAAACGTCCATTCGGAAGAACCGAAATTGATAGATCTAAAAAATCAATCTTCTTGCCATATTTATAGGTCAGCTTAATGTTTTGATTATTGATGTTAAGGTGACTCATGAACGTTTCCAGGTCCACAGTTGGACCCTCCCAGATGAAAAGAATATCATCTATATAGCGGATCCAACTGTGGACCCGATCCATATTAGGGCATGACCAGTCGTGAATTAAAAATTAGAGTACGGGAGCATTGTCTAGACATAGATAAAGCTAAAACTATCTCTGATGTTACCATTTTGAAAACTTTGCCTAGACACTTCAAAATGTATCATCAGAGTAACTCCCGATTGCTAAATGTTAAGGGATTGATGTGGTGGACCTTGGTTGTAGAGGTGGTGATTTGAATAAAGTCTTGGCTAAAAAAGAATGCCAATGGATATATAGGTTAGGGACGCTTACACCAAATGGATTGAATGAGACTTCTGGTTTCAGTGCGTATTTATGACAGTCGTTAGCAGTATTGGGGTGGGGGGTTCTGGTACATACAATTAGTGTATATATGGGTGTATATTGTACCTCATTTTAACATTATTTGTTTTCTTCTTAGTTAACGTTAGAATTGTTGTGAATTCATATTGGAAGGACCTTGATTATCCAGCAGGAGTATTCCGTGGGAATTAATGAAGTTCGAAGGATTAAGAGATTCAGCTCTTTCGATTTGGATTCTTTAATGTTATATATGTTTTATGATATATGTCAGTGTTGTTTGTTTAGGCACTTTTTACACTCATCATCAGTACACTTTTTTTATAATGGCGTTCTAACAGACATCAGTCACTTTATTTATTTTCATATTTTTATCTATGGTGATTTATCACTTGTTTAAACACATAATATTTGTATATGATTTATATTAACAGCTTGTATATATTATATTTGTATATTATTTACACTATATCTTAGTACATTTAAACACATTTGGTTTATATTATTGTTCATATATTCACTATTATGTTGTTTTCATGTTTTTTAATTTTTTCGTTACACAATTGTACTACTATTATGTATAAGTGATTTTTTGTCTTTTTGCCCGGACTATTGGTTACCAAATTTTAATTTAATATTTTTTGATATTGCTTGATATCTCTTCATTAAAAATATTCTAAGCAGAGCGCATGCGCTGGATACTGAGCGGTCGAGAGATACGGGCGGTCAATGGTGGTGTGGGTACCGAGTGTCTTCAGCAGAAGGACCTGCGTCTCCAGTTCCACGTGACCGCTTGATGCCTCTCACAATTGGCTGACTGGTCTCATGTGATCTGACGCATGTGCCGTTATGCTTATCCGTTTCCTACTCACAGGACCTTTTGTAAATGGCGATTCTGTTATGGCAGAGATTGATGATTATATACAGGTCTTTCGGCATCTTTTGGTGACCAATAGCTTGTGGACTAGCCTCTTTTTAAACCGGATAGCCCCCTGCCCTGACAAGCCTCCCGAGGAAGCAGAGCGAAACGCGCGTCGGGGCAGAGGGACGTCCGAGGACAGACACCAGCCTAATAGGTATATACTTATGATATTGTCTCCCTTTTGCTACATTATCATTAGGGGTTTTAGTACATTTAGGCACACCAAACGTTATGCCAATTGGTGGCAAAGGAAATGCTGTGCAGTTATGTTCCCCCATTAGCTATTGCAATAATTGGAGATTTACATCACATTGTCATTTTTATATAGGCTGAAGTGTTTTTGTTCCTATGGAGGATACATGTTCCTTTTTATTTGTGGTCTTGCATTTTCTGTATGTATGATTTTAATATTGTTACAATAAAGATATTTGGTATTTCTTTATATACCACTGTTTGGAACCTTTCTTCATCACTGGTTGGTTTCCATTTATATAGCTACTGTAGAACGTGCATATGCAATGTGCGACATAAATAATAACGTTAGTCATCAATTATTTTACCAAAGAATTTTATGGGTCATTTAGACAATTAAATAAAAAGTTAAAAATACACAAAGGGTAGTTGTATTTTTTTAAACACCAAAACAGCAAAATAAAGCCATCTGGGGTTGTATCTTTAAAAGGCTTGTCCCTTCTCAAACTACAGGTTTCTCTATGTGACTGCAGACTTGTGAATCCTCATATTGCACACATTGCACACTGTGAGGATTCTCCGGTGACGGTACCAGGAACGGCAGCCATGTGACCACAAGTATGCGATATGCATACCCCGGCCATATACCAAGTAGACTGTTTCTGGCCTTGCTCAATACACTTGCATCACCCATACTCCCATCTAGTTGGAATGTGGCCCGGATTTTGCATATTGAATACTTGCTTTCTCAGCTCTGCTTCCAGCTGCATCTAAAAACTGTGATTTTGTCACAATTGCTGCTCACAGTAAATTAAGTTATACATCGTTGGATTCAGGGTCTCTTTGCCTACATCATGCTGCTCTCAGATGATATAGCAAAAACCTGTTAACAGATTCCCTTTAAAACCGGGTAACCCCTTCAATGACTTTGATACTTAAAGAGAACTGACAAAGGAACTGAAATATCTTTTGGGATATAGCTTGTGCTACATTATGTGTGTGTTCGCATTCAAAAACGTAGTTTGTAGTCTTTAGGTGAGTGCAAAGTAAAATAATCATGCACAGAATACACATACATGATGTCCTTATATAGATGTAGTTGGCACTGTTGGTCTCTGAACCGGACCTTTAGAAAACGTAATCAATAAAAGTAAATTAATAATTATCAATACATAAGTAAATACACATATTCTGTAACATACCAGTATAATATGATGGTAGATAGTGCAGGAAGGGAGCCAACAAGAGAACTAGTTTTAGATGTTCACTATGACCCAGAAGTAATATATAATATCTAACATGCACTTCATTTTCTAATATAGATGTTAGGAAACTGTGGTTCAAACACGAGGATGAATTTTCCCAAGATTCCTCTGACTTTCATATGCTGGAGGGTCCTAACCTTGCGGGGGTCATGGTGGAAATGCTGGTAAAGTGAATAGCCAGTTCAGGCCTGAAGGTAACGTTCTTACACTGTGTCAGTCCATCAGACAGGATATCTCTATGATGTTATAAGCCATCAAAGCAAGTGACATTGATTTGCTTTCCATGGATAGAGCTGGAGGGACAATAATAGTAAAGGTCTTGTGATTGTAGAAATGGATTTTCAAGGTACTGGTCTGTTTTAAGCAGCTATAGGAACACCTTTTCCTGATGAACTGTGGTCAGAGTTGTCTTATGCCTTGCGATATCAGTAACGTTACTATCACTGTGGCAAAGATGACATGAGGACGAATGTGTATGATTATGGCATGGAAAATGCTGAAAATCTGGAAATTCTTTTTTTTTTTTCAAACTAAATACAGAAAATTCTAAAGTGTGCGTCTATGTGACACAAATCATGGTTATAGGCAAACGGTACAGAATGAAAATACATAAAATGTCATCTGTTCTCATTGACTCCGTGAGACATAACATTCCTGAATTGCCGCCCATTGCTGTATTAATGCCTCATTGCTATAAATCTTTATGTTTCAGCTTGGAAAATAACATAGTAGGTAAGCCTCATGTAATGTTATATTTCATTGAGATTTATAGAAGAGCTTGAAGACAGCTAGAAAAAATGAAGACTTATACATAGTACATAGTTATTAAGGTTGAAGGAAGACTTTAAGTCCATCTAGTTCAACCCATATCCTATCCTAACCTGCCCTAACATGTTGATCCAGAGGAAGGCAAAAAAAACCCAAGTGGCAAACAGTAAGCTTCACATTGGGGAAAAAAATTCCTTCCCGACTCCACACGGCAATCAGACTAGCTCCCTGGATCAACGCTGTATCTAGGAAACTAGTGAAAATAGCCTGTAATATTATACTTTTCAAGAAAGGCATCCAGTCCCTTCTTAAATTTTAGTAAGGAATCACTCATTACAACATTAGACGGCAGAGAGTTCCATAGTCTCACTGCTCTTACAGTAAAGAATCTGCGTCTGTGATTATGGCTAAACCTTCTTTCCTCCAGACGTAGAGGATGCCCCCTTGTCCCCGTCACAGGTCTAAGAGTAAAAAGATCATTAGAAAGGTCTTTGTACTGTCCCCTCATATATTTATACATTGTAATAAGATCACCCCTAAGCCTTCGTTTTTCCAAACTAAATAACTCCAAGTGTAATAACCTGTCTTGGTATTGCAGACCCCCAGTTCTCTAATATCCTTGGTCGCTCTTCTCTGCACCCGCTCCAGTTCAGCTATGTCTTTCTTATACACCGGAGACCAGAACTGCACACAGTATTCTAAGTGTGGTCGCACCAGTGACTTGTATAGAGGTAAAATTATGTTCTCCTCATGAGCATCTATGCCTCTTTTAATGCATCCCATTATTTTATTTGCCTTGGCAGCAGCTGCCTGACATTGGCCACTGAATGTGAGTTTGTCGTCCACCCATACACCCAGGTCTTTTTCAGTGACAGTTTTGCCCAGTGTTTTACAATTAAGCACATAATTATACATCTTATTTGTTCTACCCAAGTGCATGACCTTACATTTATCCCCATTAAAGCTCATTTGCCATTTATCAGCCCAAGCTTCTAGTTTACATAAATCCTCCTGTAATATAAAATTATCCTCTTCTGTATTTATTACCCTGCAGAGTTTAGTGTCATCTGCAAATATTGAAATACTACTCTGTATGCCTCCTACAAGGTCATTAATAAATATGTTAAAGAGAAGCGGCCCCAATACTGACCCCTGTGGTACCCCACTGCTAACCGTGACCCAGTCCGAGTGTGCTCCATTAATAACCACCCTTTGTTTTCTATCCATGAGCCAGTTCTTAACCCACTTACACATATTTTCCCCTATCCCCATTGTTCTCATTTTATGTATCAACCTTTTGTGTGGCACTGTATCAAAAGCCTTTGAGAAGTCCATGAACACCACGTCCACTGCATTCCCTTGGTCCAGTCCTGAACTTACCCTTTCATAAAAGCTTATCAGATTAGTCTGACAAGAACGGTCCCTCGTAAACCCATGCTGATACTGTGTCATGAGGTTATTCAGCCTCAGATACTCCAATATAGTATCCCTTAAAAAACCCTCCAGGATTTTACCCACAGTAGATGTTAAGCTCACTGGCCTATAATTTCCAGGTTCAGTTTTTGCCCCCTTTTTGAATATTGGCACCACATTTGCTATACGCCAGTCCTGTGGTACAGACCCCGTTATTATGGAATCTTTAAAGATTCAAAATAATGGTCTATCTATAACTGTACTTAATTCCTGCAGTACTCGGGGGTGTATCCCATCCGGGCCCGGGGATTTGTCAACTTTAGTGATTTTTAGACGCCGCCGTACTTCCTGCTGGGTTAAGCAGGTGACATTTAATGGAGATTTTTTTTTATCTCTGATCATGTTATCTGTCATGGGATTTTCTTGTGTAAATACAGTTGAAAAAAAGTCATTTAGCATATTGGCTTTTTCCTCATCCTCATCCACCATTTCACCCAGACTATTTTTAAGGGGACCAACACTATCATTTTTTAGTTTCTTGCTATTTATGTAGTTAAAGAATATTTTGGGATTATTTTTACTTTCTTATTTTGTTGGCATAAAGCAAGAAACAATCAACTGTCTTAGAGTGTAACAGCCAAGGCTAGTGTGACTGGGGGCGAATGATCTATTGGACTGTAAAGGGACAGTATTCTGTTCTTGCATCGGGGTCATCTTCTGTTTTTATCTACCTCTGGTGTCACTCGATATGACAGAGGTCTCAAACAGGGGTCTTATGCGGAACACAGGCACCGCAGAACCATTGACGATAACGGCCGGTCCAGAGGCCCGCCAATGGCAGAACTTTAGTTCAGTTGAATATATGTCCTAGGACCAGCACTCTGCACAGCAATGCCAATAAATCAGATGTAGATAACAATGCACAGTGTTGAATAGCTTGTAAACACTTGTACCCACATAGGGGGATGGGATTCAGTTGAAAAGTTTCAGTGCATAAGGATAAGTGAAGCATATAGAGAAAAACTGCACATGGGTGAACCTAAAGTTATTAAAATAAGGTACTTTATTAAGAGACAATGTATTAAAAGAGTTTACAACAAATAGAACAAAGGGGTGATCAGACAACGAATGCTACCAAGCCAGTGGAACCGCAGGTCAGAGGAAGAGAGGTAAGTTCAAGATGCCCCTTACAATAACGTGTTTTATATAAATAACAGGTAAGTACCAGGTCAATGTAAAAGAAAGAGTAAGGCCACTGGTGAATAACGCCAAAGGTAGTGGAAAGATCTTCCCCTGGAAGTAGACACACAAACCGAAACACGCGTAGGGGTCGCGGCACCGCAGGTCTGAGGTAATTACTCACCATCATCACATTCTTTTTGCCCTTAGATCTTTCCACTACCTTTGGTGTTATTCACCAGTAGCCTTATTCTTTCTTTTACATTGATCTGGTACTGTTATTTACTGTATCTAAACACGTTATTGTAACGGGCATCTTGAACTTACCTCTCTTCCTCTGACCTGCGGTTCCACTGGCTTGGTAGTATTCGTTCTCTGATCACCCCTTTGTACTATTTGTTGTAAACTCTTTTAATACAAGTTCCTTAATAAAGTACCTTATTTTAATGACTCTTGGTTCACCCATGTGCAGTTTTTCTCTATATGCTTCACAGCAATGCCAATGCAGACACAACCTTTTAGTCCGTTTTGAAATAACTGATCTCTGGATTTGTTTTTAGCATTGAAGTCTATTGAAAATGTCTCTGTGACATCTTTAACTTCAGGCCTTTTAGAGATCATTTCATCTTCAACTTGCTTAACTGTTCATAATAAGAGTAATTTTGACCAGGGGTGCCCAAACTTTTACATACCAGTGTAAGCACTTTTCTTCAAAAGTCTAACTACAAAAATGTTTAGAATTAAGGACTGGATTTATCAATTTACAATATTGATAATAGGAAATCCTCTTTAAAGAGTAAACGGCATGTTCATTTTTATTTAATAAATCAATAGTTCACATGAAAAAAAAAACTTTGTAATATCTTATCAGATAAATTTGCTTTTTTCACCTCCAGGACTGATCTTACTCTGTCAATTCATGGGTAAAATATGTAAAATCTATATTCAGTGAAGACTGATTTTCCCATTAATGACATAGGAGGTGACAATTGGTCCAATTCTATGGAGAGGGGAGGTGGAGAAGGAGAGAGGTTCTAGAAGCAGACACATTCTGCTAAAATGTCTCCTGAAACCACAGTTACAGTTTTACATAGAACTTTATGAGCAGCAATTGTCATTCCCTATCTCAGTAATGGGAAAAATTGTACTCACTGAAGATACAGTTTCACCTGTGAATTGAGAATTTTGAGAATTAATGCTCAGCCCCAGAGGAGTAACAAGCATATTTCTCTAATAAGCTATATTACAAAGTTTATTTTTTTCATAGTTACTATTGATTTATGAAAGAAAAAAATGTAAACTACAGCTACTCAGTTACTCTTTATGTATTTCCATTCCATCTCCAGTGATTTTTTTTCCTTATGCAATATTGTCTCAATGTAAACTAAAATGGGTTAGAGGGACAGCAGAAACAAGATGTAGTATGGGTACAGAATGAAAGAATGAATGAATGTTTCTCAAATATTGCATTGTTTCTTTGTATTATCCTAGATGGTAGATGCATCAGATGTCTCGCTAGGAGAGTGCTAGGACTCTGTAGTCTCTGTGTACATATCTATATTCTACACAACACATTTTTGCTCACTGTAAACCCAGAAGGATTATTATTTACTAGGTTTTTAATTCCAGTCCAGGAAGCAGAATCTATTCTATTATTGCACAATTCCTCTAGGAGTAAAGTCACATGAAGGGTGCAGGCTCATGCACACATAAATTTGCCTTTCCCATTGGTCTGGAGACCTCTTCTTGTTGCTCAACAGTCATAAAGAAGCATCTCAGTGTTCCCTAATTTAGGATATCACATTTATAGTTTGGGATGGCACACAAAAAGTCAAAGCAGCAGGATTAGGTGGAAGAATGTCCTGTCCTGTTTGTATCACATTTCCCACAATAAGAATACTGGAAGGAGGCATGGTGACATCACCTCCAAGATGTTGACTTTACAACTGATGTGGGCACTGCCCTCTCAAATCCAGGACATGTGGGTTATTTTAGGCACAGGTTTGCCAATTCAGCGCATTCAGATGGAAGCATGGTCATCACGTCAACAAAAGTCAGCGAGACATCATGCGAACAAACTCTGTAGAAAAGAAAAAGAAAGGATGACTGCAAAGTATAAAATATTTCCTTTGACTAATCATCTGAAATAGTGTCATACCCATTAAACAGCCACTTTTTTTACCCAGTATTTTACAACATATATAACCATAAGTAATCCCAAAAGCACTCACATTTTTATATTGATTAAGGTTCTCCTTGTCAAGAGCCTAAGAACTACACCACATTTAACTAGTTCATATCATTACAACAATAGTACTAACCTTCAAAGTCCACCTGTCCATCTCCATTCAGATCAACGTCCCGGATGATATCTTCTATATCCCTGTGACCAACCTGTTGTCCCAGGAGCTTTTTCATAGCCTCCCGTAGTTCACTTGTACTGATTTCCCCATCTCCATTGGTGTCAAACTGAATGTAGGTTGAATAGAACCTCATTAGCTAGGTGACTATTAGATGACTATTTTTTTCTAACAATCAGAATATTCATGAAAATTAATAAATATTGAGAGAAATTTCAGAATATGGACAGGATGGGGTGTGTTCATGTAAGGTCAAATAATTTCTTACCTCCTTGAAAGCATCTCGAAGCTCTTTCACTCCAATCATATCGGCTGTCTCTGCAAGTAGCTTAGGTCCCATCAATTCCACAAAATCATCAAAATCCACATGACCTCCAACTAAGGGAGAAAAATGTGGAAATTTTATCATGGTGTGAACATTATACACATTTACCGTTTTAGCATGTGAGAGTTTTCATTGCAAGTAAAACAGAAAAAGCACAGAACAAAATATAGAATCGATGTAATTTGGGGATAGTGAAAAGGTAAGAAAAAAATGCTAGATTCTGACAAAATGAAAGTAGGTAGCTACTATTAGCTAGCCATGAAGCTAGGGTCGGAGACGTCCTAAACTGATTCCAGTTAAAACAAGCTGGATAGTAAGTATATTAGGTGTTATCATTGGCTCTGACGATCTCCATATGCATTAATGAATTTCAAGTGGTTGTCCCATCGTATTGTGAGGACCACACCGCTTTCCAGTCTACTGGCTCTCTGCTTACTGGAACGTGGGGAAGAACTGTGTGCTGGGTTGAGTGACAGGATCACCAGCATCATTGCACTGATAACCAGATGCTGCTATATGAGACAACTTTGCCTCTGCAGAACCGGAGGAGCAGAGAGGCGCTGCACCTGGGCTGGATCCAGCGATCCGGCCAACTTCAGAATAGCACTTATAGGTTCTAATGGAAACACTTGGAAGTACTATGTGCCTCGCTTAGGAGACTGACCACCATTGGTAGACTGCAGGCTTGTAATGTCCTAGGAAATGAAAACAGGATAAGAACTCATCTGCCTGTTCCTGGAGTCAACCAAAATACACAATGCACTTGAATTGGGTCCTCGATGTGCTCCATCTCTACCCACAACTTTAACCCCTTTCTGACATGGGATGTACTATCCCGTCCATGTGATCCGGGCCTGTATGACCTTGGACGGGATAGTATGTCATACACGATCAGCTGCGCTCACGGGGGAAGCAAGGCTGATTGCGGCTGGGTGTCAGCTGATTCTCACAGCTGACACCCAGCACTAAGTGCCATGGACCGCTCCCGGCACTTTAACCCCTGGAACACTGTGATCAAACAAGATCGCAGCGTTCCGGAGCAAGCAGAAGGGGCTGTCAGCTCTGACAGCCCCTCTGCCTTTGGATCGGAAACCCCGCGTCATGCCCAGGGTCCCGATCGCTTCCATGGTAATTCTATGTCGTCATGACGACATCCAGGTTACCAGAGCTCAGAGACTTCCTGTCATGCGCAGTGCATGTCAGGAAGTCTGTGAAGTTAGTGAGAAATTACATGCAGATCTGCATGCCATAGAAGTGATCAGCCTGCAGAAAATGAGTGTCCCATAGTGGGACACAGTGTAAAAGTAAGAATTAAATTAAAAAAAAATTAAAAAATTGTAATAATATTTTATAAAAAATTAAAAAAATCGATATTTATTCTATCAATAAATACATTTTTGAATTAAAAAAATCTAAACAATAAAAGTACACATATTTAGTATCGCCGCATCTGTAACGACCCAACCTATAAAACTCTCCCACTAGTTAACCCCTTTAGCGAACCCCATAAAAAAAACAAAGCAAAAAAACAATACTTTATCATCATGCCACCGAAAAAAAGGGGAATAACACGCGATCAAAAAGACGGATATGGATAAACATGGTACCGCTGAAAATGTCATCTTGTCCTGCAACAAAGATCCGCCATACAGCATCATCAGCGAAAAAATTAAAAAGTTATAGCTCGCAGAATAAAGTGATGCAAAAATAATAATTTTTTATACAAAAGAGTTTTTATAGTATAAAAGCGTCAAAACATAAAAATGATATAAATGAGATATCGCTGTGATCGTACTGACCTGAAGAATAAAACCGCTTTATCAATTTTACCACACGCGGAAAGCTATAAACGGCCCCCCCAAAAGAAATTCATGAATTGCTGTTTTTTGTTCATTCTGCCTCCTAAAAATCGTAATAAAAAGCGATCAAAAAATGTCATGTGCCCGAAAATAGTACCAATAAAAACATCAACTCGTCCCGCAAAAAACAAAACCTCACATGACTCTGTGGGCCAAAATATGGAAAAATTATAGCTCCCAAAATATGGTGCTGCAAAAACTATTTTTTGCAATAAAAAGCATCTTTTAGCGTGACAGCTGCCAATCATAAAAACCCGCTATAAATAGTAAATCAAACCCCCTTCATCACCCCCTTAGTTAGGGAAAAATAAAATAAAAAATATATATTTATTTCCATTTTCCCATTAGGGTTAAGATTAGGGTTGGGGCTAAAGTTAGGGTTAGGATTAGTGTTAGGGTTGGGATTAGGGTTAGGGTTAGGTTTGTGTTAAGGTTAGGTTTGTGGCTAGGGTTATGGTTAGGGCTGAGATTAGGGTTAGGGGTGTGTTGTGGTTAGGGTTAGAGTGGGGAGTTTCCACTGTTCAGGCACATCAGGGGCTTTCCAAATGCAACATGGCATCCAATCTCAATTCCAGCCAATTCTGCGTTGAAAAAGTCAAACGGTGCTCCTTCCCTTCCGAGCTCTGCTGTGCGTCCAAACAGTGATTTACCCCCACATATAGGGTATCGGCGTACTAAGAACAAATTGGACAACAACTCTTTGGGTCCAACTTCTCCTGTTACCCTTGTGAAAATAAAAAATTGGGGGCGAAAAGATCATTTTTGTGATATAAATATGATTTTTTATTTTTACGGCTCTACGTTATAAACTTTTGTGATGCACTTGAGGGTTCAAAGTGCTCACCACACATCTAGATAAGTTCCTTAGGGGATCTAGCTTCCTAAATGGGATCACTTTTGGGGGTTTCCACTGTTTAGGCACATTATGGGCTCTCCAAACGCGACATGGCGTCCAATCTCAATTCCAGCCAATTTTGCATTGAAAAGTCAAATGGCGCTCCTTCCCTTCTGAGCTCTATCGTGCGCCCAGACAGTGGTTTACCTGCATATATGAGGTATCAGCGTACTCAGGACAAATTGTACAACAACTTTTGGGGTCCAATTTCTCTTGTTACTTTTGGTAAAATAAAATAAAAATTGGATCTGAAATACATTTTTTGTGAAAAAAAGTTAAATGTTCATTTTTTTAAAACATTCCAAAAATTCCTGTGAAGCACCTGAAGGGTTAATAAATTTCTTGAAAGTGGTTTTGAGCACCTTGAGGGGTGCAGCTTTTAGAATGGTGTCACTTTTGGGTATTTTCTATCATATAGACCCCTCCAATTGACTTCAAATGTGATGTGGTCCCTAAAAAAAAATGGTGCTGTAAAAATGAGAAATCGCTGGTCAGCTTTTAACTCTTTTAACTTCCTAACAAAAACAAATTTTGGTTCCAAAATTGTGCTGATGTAAAGTAGACATGTGGGAAATGTTACTTATTAAGTATTTTGTGTGACATATCTCTGTGATTTAAGGGCATAAAAATTTAAAGTTGGAAAATTGCAAAATTGTAAAAATTTTTACCACATTTTCGTTTTTTTTCACAAATAAACGTAAGTCATATCAAATAAATTGTACGACTATCATGAAGTACAATATGTTACAAAAAAACAATGTCAGAATCACCGGGATCCATGGAAGCGTTCCAGAGTTATCACCCTATAAAGGGACAGTCATCAGAATTGTAAAAATTGGCCTGATCATTAACATGGAAACCACCCTTGGGGGTTGAGGAGCAATGATGGAAAATTTCCAGCAGACAACTGCAAATAGTCCATCAAATAGTCCAGTAGACCTTGTCCCCCTTCAAACAAAGTTAGTTGCCATTTTGTGAATTTATTTGAAAGAAGTATAATCTATGTAGGTTCAGGGGAACAGTTAGAAACTGCTAGAAAAGTTTAGGTAATGTACTTATTTTAAGGACACTTAGGGCCCCGTCTCACATAGCGACATACCAGCAATCCCGACAACGATCAGGATCGCTGGTGTGTCGCTACGTGATCGCTGCTGAGCTGCCAAACAGGCAGCTCAGGCAGCGATCATGACAGCGACACTGCGGGTAACATCGCTTAGTTACCCGCAGTGTACGTTTGATAGCGATCTCGCTATGTGAGACGGGGCCTTTACACTTACACTTTAGATAACTGTTGACTGGTTGCTATCTCACCTGACTCTCTCATACACAAGAGCACTTGCTTTACCAAGCATGTTTGTGTTCTGTATGAAAGAACCGCTGCCAGACGTTTCTGGCAGTGGCTTATCTCTTAGAGAATAAAGGAATCAGCAGTCTGAAATCGAATATGCTGTATAGTTATCTTCCCCTACTATCATCTCTTGGGGGCCCGTATACAGATCAGACTGTCATCAATTTTGGCAGATTCAGTCGATATTAAGGGTATGCCACACTAAGCGAGATCGCAAGAGAGATCGCTAACGAGATTGCTACTGAGTCACCATTTATGACGCAGTAGCGATCTCGTTAGCGATTTAGCTGTATGTGACATGTAGCAGCGATGTGGCCCCTGCTGAGATGTCGTTGATCGCTAATGAACGTTCTAAGCCATTTTTTGGTCGTTGGTGTCCCGCTGGTGAGCCTGAATCGCTGAGTGTGACACCCTTTATGAACGACTTCACCAGCATCGCAGGTGGGACTAGGTTTTCCCAACGACCGCAGAGGTCGTTATACAGATCGCTGATGAGATGTGTTTGGAATCACAGATCGCTGATGAGTTGTGTTTGGAATCTAACTAGCGATCACATAGCGATCGCACTAGCGATCTCGCCAGGTCATGTCGTTGCCGTGATCGCTAGTGCGATCGCTAAGTGTGGCAGTGCCTTTAGTCTGTGTGTTGGGACCTTAATCTACACAAACCAGCAGAAAGTTGTATGATAGCATTTTTCAATGTCCTCTTCCAGCACAGTAATCATTGGCTAAAAGTTTTAGAAAAAGTCATGGTTTGGGTCAGATGGAAAGTAGATAATAATAATAATAATCTTTATTTTTATATAGCGCTAACATATTCCGCAGCGCTTTACAGTTTGCACACATTATCGTCGCTGTCCCCGATGGGGCTCACAATCTAGATTCCCTATCAGTATGTTTGTTTTTTTTGGAGTGTGGGAGGAAACCGGAGTACCCGGAGGAAACCCACGCAAACATGGGGAGAACATACAAACTCCTTGCAGATGTTGTCCTTGGAGGGATTTCAGAGAAATCCACATTTTTCTTATATGTAAAATGAGCTGTTTAGGACTATGGGCCCAAGGAATTTAATTTAACAGTTTTGCTAGCAGAGGGGAAATAGTTTGGTTCAATATTTTCCAATTCTGAACATTGTCCTCAAAATCTCTAACTTTACCATATTTATCAAATCTATTCAAAATGATAAAAAAATCATAGAACGGTGACCAATGGAAAAAATCTAAAAAAAATGTCTAAAACATTAAAAATGAGATATTGAATGTCACATGTAAGACTTTTTCCTATGGTATGATAAATATAACTCACGATTCATATTGATTTGCTGAGACAGTTCTATTAGTTCCATCTCTGTTGGCATGTATCCCATCGTTCTCATACAATCCCCAAGATCCTTACAGCTGATGTATCCATCCTTGTCTTTATCAAACTCTTTAAAGGCTTCTCTTAGTTCTGTAGAAAATACATTAGTGTTACATTTTGAAAGATAATGATGTCTGAAAAGAAGTATTCTGGCCAGAAATCTTAAAGGCGAGCAACATTTAAAGAAAATACGGCCTTGAAATATAGACTAAAAATCACGCAGTAAGGTTGCTGCTCACAATTGTCCTTACCATATTAGAAAGCTTACAAACATTTTAGAATATGATCGTATCTGTAAATTAAGCGGATTGAAAACACACTATGAAATTACTCCATGGCCAATTTTACCAGTTTTACCGAATATCAGCTAAGTTATAATCGAACTGTTTAATGTTGCAATGGCTTTCTGTGTTGCCTGTGATTTTTAGGTAATATGTCCAAATTAGCAATAAAATGAAGATAAATCAAATATAACATTTAAACAGCCTTTTAATTGGTCTGCTATCAATCTGCAGTTCTTACTAAAGCACAATAATGGGACATTAATAAGATCAGATTGTTGATTACTGTTCCATTTGTTTGTGTAGACGCAGCATGCAGCATAATAGCCCAGTTTATCCCTAAATGTCCAGCTGGATTTAGGTCAAGGCACAGACTGGGTCTATAAGGAATTAATTTTAATTTTTTGTTTATCCACTTAAACCTACTTATGCGCAGCTGAGATTAAAGACATATTCTAGGACATACAAAGAAAAGCAGTATTTACAAAATCTACATGACCTTCTTCCCTTACTTCTGTCAGTTGCTCTATTCTTGTTTCTCAATGGTAGAACATGCTAGTCATGGAAGTCCTATAGATATCTGAAAACATGCTAACTGCTCATCTTCTGGTATACCTGTCATGTTCCGCTAATCTTAAAATGCAACTGTACTTTCAAAAAACATTTGATGTTAGAAGTTTGACCTGGTGAGGGTTTAGGTGTTAAAACCCTCACCAACCATCAAGATGAAGGGGCACAAGTGATAATCTGAGTGTTGCTCTCCAGAACTGAAGACATGTTAGGATCACTTTGTGAAGTGGACCTACTAAGACCCAGGTTCAGGTGGGTACACGGACACCGGGCGTTGGTGCAGCTGGCAATGACAAGTGGGGAACGAGGACGTGGTACACTCAGGAATCTTGGGAGCAGTAGGACGGACACAGGGAAAGAAGCGGGGTAAGCATGGTGTGCACAGAGTTTGAAGTACACAAAACTAGTCTTGATTCTCAATCCGAAGACACAGGTGTGTGTCCTAATGGGCCTTAAATAGGTCTAAGGAGATGAGGTCATAGTTCCATGCTGGGCAACCTGCAAAACCCAACGGGAAGCACAACAGAGGGCAGTGGACCCAGGAGAAAGGAGTGGAGACTGGGATACCAGGGACAGGTGTGTAACAAAAAATAAGAGATCTATGAAAGTGTCTTCTATACCAGAGAAAAGCAGCACTCTAATGAGCACTTCCACCCTATCATTTTCGCAACTGGTAGGGGTTTCAGCAACTGGATCCCTACCAGTTAATACTTCAGACATGTCAAAAGTTTTCAAAGTGTGTTGATACACTTTAAAGGGAACCTGTCATGTGAAAAAATGCTATTAACCTGAAGATATGGGATAATATGCAGGTTAATAGATTTCTGAATCTGCCCCGTGCCCGCATTTTAAGCCCCGCTGTTGTGTTTCGGTAGCTGAGGAGGACAGGAACAACAGCAGGGCAGTAGAACACCTGAGATGTTGGTAACTGATGGATTGCAGATTCCTAAACTAACGACACAACTAGAGGTAGCCGTGGAGCGTTCCCACGTTGATCCTAGACGCCTCGTCACAGCCTGAGAGACAACCACACCCAAAGGCAGAAAGATGAAAGCTATCTGCCCCAGAGCAGATCCCCAAAGAAAATAGGAAGCCCCCAAACATATAATGGCGGTTAGACAAGATGAAAACACAAACATAGGCAGAAAATAGATTGAGCAAACGCTGGGGCCACAAGCTGACTAAATAGAATAGGAAAGGAGAGATTACTTTCTGCAACCCAGAAAACCCTACAAAAATCCAACAATTCTGATTACAAAAATACTGAGATCACACGATCTCGCCACCCGCTAAATCAGATCTCAGTGTGAACAAAACCAAGCTGCAGCCGCTGAAAAAACAGGAAAAAGCAAAAAAGCAAATAACAGTGGCTGCAGATAAACTGTGAGGAGCTCAGGCCCCAGGAGGGGACCTGGCTGACCTCCACAAAAGTGCAGAAAACAATGCAAAAAGCAAGCACAAAAAGAAAAGCAAAAAATATCTTATCTGAAAGCAGGAGATGCAGGCAAGACTCCAGCAAACTTCCAAATGAACCAGGAACCACAATTGAGACAAGAACAATTGATCACCGGCAACCATCATGGGAGGGAACCTCCCTTATATCAGACCAGTCAGTGAACCCAGATTGCCATTCCTCGCTGAAAGGTTCAGTACTGTCTGTAACCACCAGAGGGAGCCTCTGATCAGAAACCATCTCTAGCACATTCATAACACCCCGCTGCCTGGAGTAAATGAACTTTATTCCTCCTAGCAGTGTTAGGGTTTTAGTCATGGGTATAGCTCCGGCGCAAGTTCAGTCACTGCTCTTTGTATAGAAAGGGGTGGCTGTAACTGCACCCCAGGCACTGACTGACAGCAGCTCAGCATTAGGGCCGACTGTTATGATTGGCAGATGCAACATAAGTGACAGAGGAAGAATGCTTGAGCAACAAATGGGTGGAGCATGACGATTTTAGGAATAATCGAGCATGGCTTGCAGAGATTAACTTCTAAATGTCTCCATAACAAATAGAAAGATTTATGAAGGTGTACTTTAATGCAGCATGACTATAGTGCCTGTTCCAGTACCTGCAGGTCCTAGATCCTGCTTGCTTGAGATACACAGCTAAGCACACTGAGGACCCTAAATTGCTTTGTTTACATGTCTGAAATTATTTTTTAGACTTTGACAGCAACTTTATTACTATACTTTGTGTATTAAAACTTTGCAGCAATATCACTTTATAATATTCACATGTCACAGCTTGAGCCCATAATCAATGAATGTCCTCAAAAATTTTGTTAGCTTTTTATATCAGTCCTAGTTAACAAAGACGGAAACTTGAACTCAGAATATTATTCTGTTAAAATATGATATCAAATGTTTTCTGTTATAATTTAATATAAATAATATTTCCTCATATCTTTACTTTTTCTGATCATATTTAGCTTATGGATTAATATTAAACTATGAGCAGATTAATCAAAAATGTTTTTTTTTAAAAATAATTGAAGAAGCGGTAATATACAACATATACAGTACATACTCTATTTGCATACATATAATTTAAATATTGTACAAACTGTATTTTCTTTATATTGTCAATGTGGTATTCCTGCAATTTAACATCAGTATCATTGTTTATAGGTTTACATTCAACCAACTGAGGCAGTCATCATGTTATTAATTGTATTCATTTAACATTTAATACCTTTTTATTCATATGTTGGTCTTTTATCACATTATCACTTTACCCCCACACGCAATATTGCTACAGTCTCATCAAGGATAGCCAATATTTTAACATAGCATTTCTATTCTAAACATCTACAAAATTGTTTTTTTTATTAACCTCTACTCTACCAGCGCTGGCAGGGATAGCAGGTCACAGCATCACATTAAGGTGCAGTTGTCGACTCCTGCCATTAGTTCAAATGAAATTATGCCTCCTTTATGCTTTGATCTCCTCCTCTACATGAGCCAGAAGTCGAGAAGCATCATAATCAGTTTATGGCTCGGTAATGCACTAAATATAATGGCACAATACCGACAAGTCCAATAATGAGCCTTCAACATTGCAACACAAAGACACACTGGAAATGGTTGTTAGAATTAAAGAAGATGTCCACTACTTGGACAACTTCTTCTCATACCCCCCGCTTGGCCCTCATAAAATAATAAAGCTTATTGAGTCGCACGTACCAGGGCTTTGGGGTACTCGGCACCGAGCCCGTTCACTTCACTGGGGGATGTCACGGGTAGCACAGCTCGGTCCGTTGCCCTGGGCGCTCACTAAAAGGGGATATTTACAGGGGATTATAGAAATGTTCGTGACGCCACCTGTGGTTCCTGGTCAGGGTGACCAGCGCTGCAGGATAGATCCTCTGAGGGTTTGAGGCAGCAAGATGTTAAGTCTCCCACAGGCGAGACTGATCCCTCAAGGTATATGGCGGTGTAGGGGTGCAGGGCAATGAGGCAGACACACACAAAGAGTCTCTTTCTGTACCTTTACTGGTGATGAAGTTGCAGGCACCTCCCGGGAGGCCGTCAGGGTGGAGGATGCACGTCCAGTAATCCACTGAGTAGGTGTAGGGCCTCCTTACGTCTTTATGTGTGTGAGTTTCTGACTTGCATAAAACAAAGCCTAACTCCGTCTTGCAGCTACGCCCGGCTGACCTTGTGGTGGAGCCTTCTTGTGGACAGAACTAAGTCTCTATGTGCAGCGTCCCGCTAGACTCCTGTTCTTCCTGACCCCGGTTACGTATCAGCACTGTTGGGCCCCTCTGTGACCTGAAGTCCAGCAGGGTCTCCGGTTTTTCCTACTAGCCGTGAAGGTACTAGCAAGCTCGGACCCGGTGTCCGGTAGTGCAGAGTGGAGGTAAGCCATCATTGCTATTCATCCTCAGTCACTCTCTCTTTCTCTTTTCCACTTGCCTGTCGTCCTACTCACACCTTTAACATAAGCACAAGCAGCAGTAGATGTCAGCTGTCTTTCCTTCACCGCTCTCCAAGCATCGGCACGCTTACTTTCTGAAACGCTCACTGGGCTCTCTCAGTGAACTCAACTTTGACCAGACTAAGTGGCAATCCTTTCCACTACACTGGACTCCACGATATAAGCTGAGTGTTTGCTGAAGTCCTCAGGCTTTCAGATAAGTCTTTCTTTCTGGCTAGTGTTCCCTCTCAGCTCATCTGAGGTAACTAGCTCGTCTGCTCTGCAACACGCTCTGACACAGACTAATCTCGTCTGGCTGTCTGTCTGACAATGGCTACTGCTCTACCTCTCCACTCCCTTATATACCTGCATAATCTAAAGGGCTCCCTCTGGTGGCACCTGGGAAATGTGAAGTGTGAATGAATATCGGGTGATTGTGGTTTACCTTTCATGCATCCTCCAGGGTAACATGTGGCACCAAGCGCAGCTGGGCTACACATCCCCCCCTAGTTAATATCAGCACTCCCGGGCTGAAAAAGAAAACAATTTTTATGATATCAACAATAAACATAACTCATCCCTTGCGGGAGGTAAAGACTCTTCAAACGTTACAATGTGTACAAATTAGCAAATAGGAAAATATCAAATACTTTCACACAATAAATACAGGATTCTTGTGGATGACCCGTACCAAACCTCCCACGGTGGTCCTGGGTGGGCTGCAGGACTTCTTTGCTGCAAACCTCACTCAAGGCCACACCATACGGGTTTTTCTTCTGAGGTAGAATGGCTCACGTAAAACCAAGATGGGGCACTGGGTGCCAACTATTTACAATACAGTTCTGTGCTGCAAGAGTCCTCAGCACGCAGTCCTTCAAAATCAGATAATCATAGAAAAATCACATTTCTATCATAACCACATTACCCAACGGGGTACAATACTTCAGCATTATCATGTCAACATATTCAATAAAGTGCAATTTCTTCTTTAAAACTTTTTATAAAACAGTAAACCCGGTCTGGGTCCTACTGGTCTTCTTCGAATATAGTAGCGCCTTCCACACCTGGGGCTGGAAGCATACGGTGCGCTCTGGAACGCATCACTAAGAGATCGTGTCCTGCTACCAGTGTCTGAGTAGCCACAGTCCTCTTTTCAACGTTTACTTTGCGACTGCCTGGAGGTCTGACAGGTGCCTCTCCTAAGTACAGGTCGCACAGGTTTGGCTCAGTAGGGGTCGCTGTAGCAGTCGCTGCGCTCCACAACGTTTCCAATGGTGACACAGGTGCACGCAGTAGCTCAGTTGGGGGCGCACTTGCAGTTGCTGCGCTCTGTTGCGTTGCAGAATAAGACGCAGGATAAGATGCAGATGCGCGGCCGGGCACTGGTGTAGCTGGGGCCTGGGACGCTGAGACGCGGGGTGCGTTGCCGGCTTCAGGGACTGGGTCGCTGATTCGGGAGACATTCAGGGCATACCACCCCTTAACACCCCAATGCCGTGTGTAAGAGACCACATCCCCTACTAGCAGATCCCTTCCCGGGTGCCCCTCTGGCAGGTGAGACTCCACATCCCTGCGATTAACAAAGACCTCCTGGTACAGGCCTGGTTCGTGAATAAATCCCCAGCCTCCCTGGAGTTTGAAGTCTCTAATGGCCCCCTGGCGCCGCGGTTCCCGGAGCGTACCTTTATCTCGCCTGACGATCTCCTTGTCAGCAAGATCCTTCTCCCGGTACCTCTGGCGAAGCTGCTGCGCCTCTCGCTGCTCCCGCTGCTGCCACTGTTCCTGCTCTCGGCGTCGCCACTCGTTCTCCTTCTGGGCGGCGTACTCCACGTCGTCCAGGAGCTCCATCTCCTCCCAGTCGATTTCCATCGCTTGCGGCTGGGTGTCTTCCGTCGTCGTCCCTTCCGGGGGACCGCATTCTGCTGCTGCCGCTGGTTCCAGGCCTGGCTGGCACTCCGGTCCGGGCAGGGCCTCCTCAGCCTCCTCTCTTCCAGCCGCGTCTTCTGCGGGGTCAGGTACAGCTCTTTTGGGGCCGGCCTCTGGTTCTTCCTCAGCCGCTGGTTCCAGTGGTGGCGAGGGTGGCATTTGCGCATCCTGGGGGGAGAGCAACTGGTCCCACAGCAGCTGCTGTTTCAGGGCACGCCAGATCTGCTCCATTGCCTCCATCTCTGCGCGGTGTCGGGCCATGTCCCTCAGCGCCGCATCCAACTCCTCCATTCTCTGCATCCTCTGGTCGTTCTCCCGACCTGGGGACGGTTCAGGCACAGGCTGCAGCTCTTCAGGGTAACGGGGTCTGCGCACCGCCATTCCTCCACACAGCGACTCCTGTCCTTCCGTCATCTCACTCCAGGCCAGACTGTGTGTTTCATCTGGAACACTCTGGATTTTTCCGTGGAGGCGGGACTTTCGCTTTCTCTTCTTAGCATAGAGGATGAAGAGGAGGCGGATCTCTCTTGCAGTGGGGCAGGCTCGGACATTATAATAACACTTAGACAGGGCGCCCATAACTTTCGCGTCACAGGGGGTACGCCCACGAATACACGCCCTCCTTCTTCACCAGCGCCTCAGGGCGCGAATATGGCGGCAAAATGGCGGAAAATAGCATCAAAAATCACAAAAACTGCACACAGTCTTTTGCACAAAAACAGCCCATTCAGGCACACAGGACTCGCATATAGCGAGCTTCGGATCCTGTTCGTGACGCCAAAAAAATTGAGTCGCACGTACCAGGGCTTTGGGGTACTCGGCACCGAGCCCGTTCACTTCACTGGGGGATGTCACGGGTAGCACAGCTCGGTCCGTTGCCCTCACTAAAAGGGGATATTTACAGGGGATTATAGAAATGTTCGTGACGCCACCTGTGGTTCCTGGTCAGGGTGACCAGCGCTGCAGGATAGATCCTCTGAGGGTTTGAGGCAGCAAGATGTTAAGTCTCCCACAGGCGAGACTGATACCTCAAGGTATATGGCAGTGTAGGGGTGCAGGGCAATGAGGCAGACACACACAAAGAGTCTCTTTCTGTACCTTTACTGGTGATGAAGTTGCAGGCACGTCCCGGGAGGCCGTCAGGGTGGAGGATGCACGTCCAGTAATCCACTGAGTAGGTGTAGGGCCTCCTTACGTCTTTATGTGTGTGAGTTTCTGACTTGCATAAAACAAAGCCTAACTCCGTCTTGCAGCTACGCCCGGCTGACCTTGTGGTGGAGCCTTCTTGTGGACAGAACTAAGTCTCTATGTGCAGCATCCCGCTAGACTCCTGTTCTTCCTGACCCCGGTTACGTATCAGCACTGTTGGGCCCCTCTGTGACCTGAAGTCCAGCAGGGTCTCCGGTTTTTCCTACTAGCCGTGAAGGTACTAGCAAGCTCGGACCCGGTGTCCGGTAGTGCAGAGTGGAGGTAAGCCATCATTGCTATTCATCCTCAGTCACTCTCTCTTTCTCTTTTCCACTTGCCTGTCGTCCTACTCACACCTTTAACATAAGCACAAGCAGCAGTAGATGTCAGCTGTCTTTCCTTCAACGCTCTCCAAGCGTCGGCATGCTTACTTTCTGAAACGCTCACTGGGCTCTCTCAGTGAACTCAAATTTGACCAGACTAAGTGGCAATCCTTTCCACTACACTGGACTCCACGATATAAGCTGAGTGTTTGCTGAAGTCCTCAGGCTTTCAGATAAGTCTTTCTTTCTGGCTAGTGTTCCCTCTCAGCTAGCTCATCTGAGGTAACTAGCTCGTCTGCTCTGCAACACGCTCTGACACAGACTAATCTTGTCTGGCTGTCTGTCTGACAATGGCTACTGCTCTACCTCTCCACTCCCTTATATACCTGCGTAATCTAAAGGGCTCCCTCTGGTGGCACCTGGGAAATGTGAAGTGTGAATGAATATCGGGTGATTGTGGTTTACCTTTCATGCATCCTCCAGGGTAACATTGGCACCAAGCGCAGCTGGGCTACACATCATCCTCACCTTCCGTGCCGGCACCGTACCCATGGTGTTGGCAATCCATCTCCTGGAGCTTCCGTGCTGTTGTTGTGACACATGATGCTGACGCCCAATCAGCCAGCGCTGACGTCACTATTCCCACCTCCTGTCGAACTGAGCAAGAAGAGGAAGTCCGAGATCAGCTGCAGCCCGAACTTCCAAAGGTGAGGACAGTGACAGTGGCGCTGATTGGAACCAGGAGTGCCAACACCATGGGAGCGGCGCTGGCACGAGAGATGAGTATAGGCTTTATTATTTTATCGGCGCCAAATATTTTGATCAAGAAGGGGTTGTCCTAGTAGTGGACAAGTGTTGGGCTATGTTACCATTAAAAATTTTTAATGCTGCGTATTTTCACTGAGCTTTCTTTCAGTTCAAGCAAAGTAGATGGGATTTATAGAATTCTCATGTGCTTTTATTTTGCTCAGTGCAAAAATCCGCAATATGTCAATTTCTCTTTAATGAGTAAAGTAAAAGAGTAACTTTAAAAGTTAGCAGTTTTATGTGTGGATTTCCCCATAGGATTGTGTTAGATGTAGAATATTTCACAGGTATAAAACTTAATTTAGCTAATAGCTGCAGAAATGCTGCAGAAATCTGCAACATTAAAAATTAACTATGTACTCAATGTAGCAACGTAGCCTAGAATTCATTGGGGTGACCACCATACTATTTCAACTGTTAGGCCGGAGTCACACACAACCACAAAAAATCGGTCCGTTTTAGACGGTCGACAATCGGATCAAAATAAAAACATCACACATCCTTCTGGCATCCGATTTTCCTTCAAAGATGCGATTTAATCGCATGTGTGTGTACCTTGTAACATCCGATTTTCATCCGACTTGCGAGATTTTCTCGCAGGCTTGCAAAACTGACATATAATGGATCTAAAAGAATAGTATTTCAATCACAAAAAAAAGAATAGATATATACACATAGAACACATATATATATATATTATATATATATATACATGTCATTGTGACATGTATATATACATATATTTATAGTTCCTAGACTTCTACATACTGTTATAGCCGCTAATTCAATTGTCGGGTTTTGTGAAATCACAGAAGCCGACATGAAATGATACATTGTTTCCACACATTTAACCATGTAATTTCCTGTATTTTGATATTTGTTTAGAACTTACAATTACATGACTGTATTTGTGCAAAATTTCAGTCATGTAGGGGTTAATTAAAGGTGTAATTTCGTTGAAAAAAAATGCGTGGGCTCCCGCTGTATTTTCTCCACCAGACAGACAAAGCAAGCGAGTGGGGGCAGATAATAACAGCCTAGGGAGGGTACATTTTTTGTGCCCCCCCTGGCTACTAACATCTGCCCCCAGACACCCCAGAAAGGGCAAATCTATAATTAGATTCGCCCTTTCTGGCACTTTGCCCGTCTATTCCCATTGCCCTGTAGCGGTGGCGAATGGGTTAATTATCTCACCTTACTGTCACCTTGCTATTGAAAGGTGACCTTAAGGTAGGTTAATAATTGAGAGCTGTCAATTAGACAACTATCAATTATTAATCCTATTGAAGTAAATAAAAAAACACACACTTTAAGAATAAATAATTTTAATGAAATAAAAACACATTTTTTTGACCATATTTTATTTTACACTTAATCCGTGCGAAGCCATTGATCTCCTAAAATAAAGAAAAAAAAATAAAACAACATTATTCTTACCTATTCCGCCGATCTGTCACGTCCCACGCTGTAATCCTTCACAAAGGGTTAACTAGCTTTGAGCCAAGCAGTGCAAGTAATCCTGCATGCTCAGCTCAAAGCTCATGAATGAATAAGTTCCTCTCCTGGCGACAGGAGAGGATGTGTTTCATGAATGAAGCTTAATTGATTGTGTCCACTTTCCCTTTAGGTCAGGTCACTAAAGTTAAATTGCCAATAAATCAATTAAGCTCCATTCATGAATCTATTCCTCTACTTTCGCTGGGAGAGGAAGTTATTCATTCAGGGGAATACAGGTCTGAGACAGCATTATTAGCTCTCTGCGACCTGTAACCTGTTAACCCTTTCTGATGGATTACACCGTGGGACCTAACTGTACATCGGATTGGTAAGTATAATTTTGCTTTTTTATTTTATTTTTATTACAGGAAATGGTTTTAGCAGGAAAATAAAATATGGTCAAAAACTGTGTGATTATTTCATTAAACTTATTTTTTATTAAACTGTGTGTGTTTGATTTTTCTTTCATACAATAGGATTAATAATTGATAGTTGTCTAATTGACAGCTCTCAATTATTAACCTACCTTAAGGTCACCTTTCAATAGCAAGGTGACAGTAAGGTGAGATAATTAACCCATTCGCCACCGCTACAGGGCAATGGGAATAGACGGGCAAAGTGCCAGAAAGGGCGAATCTAATTATAGATTTGCCCTTTCTGGGGTGTCTGGGGGCAGATGTTAGTAGCCAGGGGGGGCACAAAAAATGTACCCTCCCTAGGCTGTTATTATCTGCCCCCACTCGCTTGCTTTGTCTGTCTGGTGGAGAAAATACAGCGGGAGCCCACGCATTTTTTTTCAACGAAATTACACCTTTAATTAACCCCTACATGACTGAAATTTTGCACAAATACAGTCATGTAATTGTAAGTTCTAAACAAATATCAAAATACAGGAAATGACATGGTTAAATGTGTGGAAACAATGTATCATTTCATGTCGGCTTCTGTGATTTCACAAAACCCGGCAATTGAATTAGCGGCTATTACAGTATGTAGAAGAGTAAGAACTATAAATATATATATATATATATATATATACATGTCACAATTACATATATATATATATATGTGGATTCTATGTGTGGATATGTATTGATTTGATTCTTTATTAAAGCTGTCAGTGTGCTTTTACAGTATAGGCAGGGATGAATTGCCGGCTTTTCTAAAGGACACTGATGCGATTTAATCGCAAGTCATACATGCGGTCCGTTTGTAATCCGATTTTTCATCGCTCCCATAGACTTGCATTGGCGATTGTCGACCGACAATCGGTGACAATCGCAGCATGCTGCGATTGCAGACGGACGTTTAAAACGGACCACAAAAAATCTGATACTGGGAGCTGCTCCATAGATTAACATAGGTCCGACTGCAATGCGATATTTCATCGCATTGCAGTCGTCCGATTTTGTCGCCAGTGTGACGCCGGCCTTAGGATACATTCCGACATCCGTAAGAATCAGTCCCAGATTGGACCGTAGTGCACCGACTGGCCGCCAGTCTCCCGATTTGAGTATGACAGCTTCATAGAAATATATCAAGCTGTGCTGCTCGGGTTGGGAGACCTGCGGCAAGTCCATGATTATGGTCCGATTTCTTACCAATTTGTATGAATGTCTGAGTGCAACTGTGTCGACCCGCCACCACAATTGTGGATTACCAGGGCAATGGGGTACTCAGAGCCGAGCCCGTAGAAGTCTATGGGGATTGTCACAGGTAGCGGTGGCTCGGTCTGTGGCCCTGGCGGTCTGGCGTATGTTGGGGGAATATTTACAGGGGATAGATTTATATACAGTTCGTGACGCCACCTGTAGTATTCTGGTAATTTGTACCAGCGCTGCTATAGATCTCTGAGGGGATGGTGATGCAGCTAGATGTCGGGTCCCCTACAGGTGGGACTCTTCCCTCAGGTCGGTAGTTAGGTAGGGATTGTGCGGGCATGCAAATCAATAACTCAGTCTCACACGGTCAGTGTCTTTCCATACCTTTACTTGCAAGATGGTAAGGCAGGTCCCAGGGAGGCTGATGGGGTTGGTGGAGGATGAGCTTTGAGGCAACAGTGAAGCAAGTTAGGGGCCTCCTTTACTGTCCAATAACGATGAGTACAACCAGCTTGCAGCGTAGTTCCCTCTATAATTTCAGCTATTCCAGAGCTGTTCTGCCCAGTCAGATTTGTGGTGAAGCCTTCCAATTGATGAAACTAGGTTCTTGCTTTTGTCTGCGCTTGACTCAAAGTCCCTATTCCACCTGACTCCAGTTACGTACTGACTATATGGGGCTGTTTGCCGCGACCTAGGGTCCGGTAAATCCCTGGTTTTCTTACCACTATGCTTGTAGCTAATAGTGATCCTTCGGTCCCCAGTGACCGGTTGCAATGTGCAGGACTTTTCCAAGCCAAAAGCACTTTTCCAATAATCTTCCTTCCACTTTGCCCTTCGAATTGCTCGACTCTTAATAGATAGTTCAGTCTTTCTTCCAGTGGGGCACAGCTCTGACTAGGCTAAGGTGAATTAGACCACCTGTACCAGCCTCCACTTTCTGAACTGCTGACAGGCTCAAACTGGACACGTCTACTCTGTCCAAAGACAGGAAACTGACTGACTAGAAATCACTCCCTTCCACACCCCTGCTGGGTGTGTCAGAAGTGTACATGATGTCATGAAGAGACCTTAACTGTTACCTCTCCACTCATCCTCCTGGTATTGTGTACCAGGGCTACACATTCCCCATGGTAAACGACAGCACTCCCGGGCTGTAAAATATAAAGAGACATTTTTGTTTATGCATGAAAACATTAACAATAACATTAATTCGTCCCATCCGGGAGGTGAGGATATCTTGAACGTTGCAAACAATAACATTATATATAGAAATACAAAAGTATTAAATAGCATTCAATAAATATACAGTATACTTGTGAAGGACCCGCACCAAACCTTCAACGTGGGTCCTGGGTGGGCTGCAGGACATCCGAATGCAGACCTCACTCAGTGCCACACCACACGGGTTTTTGGTTCAGAGGTAAGTCAAGGTTTCATGTGAAACCATTAAAAAGGCACTTTAGTGCAACTATTTACAGGATACAGTTTTTGGGCTGGCTCAGTCCTCAGCCTCTGAGTTCATTGTTAAACGAAGACATAATAGGGAAAAACACATAGATATATATAGACTTTTCACAATATTCACATGAATTCGTTATAATCACTGCTGATATCTAATGGGTAACTTCCCTTTGGTGGTTCGCTCTGATCTACGTGGTGTAGCTTCAGGTATATCAAGTTGCGATCTGTCTGCACTGCGTAACGGCAAACTATAGAACTGCCTTAATCTTTCTATGGATCTGGCAAGCGTACTGATGGCTGGGCGGTGTGAGTCAGCTTCACCAGGGGATCCCATAGTATGGGGCGCTGCTTCAGATGATCCTTCTTGAGATTCCACAGGTTGAGGTGTTGCTGGGATGGGTAACTCCTGAGCGGGCTCAACTGGCACCACAGGCACAACTGGAGGTAGAACTTCCTCTTGTGGCTGATAAAACTGCAACACTGGAATTATCACAGCATCTCCCAGTCTAGGCCAATCCGCAGGAAAATCTCCCAGATCGGTGTGTATGACCTCTTCTTTCTTTCTCCTTGATTGAGGACAGGGTTCTTTTCACAACGCTTTAAGTGTTCTGGACACAATTTCAAATGATCTCTGGACACAGTGATTGTTGTTCTTCCTCCGTCCTTACTGACGACACAAACTTTTCTGTTGTCATATTTAGAATCTTGTATGACATAGGGTTCTTGCTCCCACTGGTTATCCAGTTTGTGCATCTTCCTTTTTCTTTTTAATACTACCTCTCCAGGCATCAAAGGCTTGGCAGGAGCATTTTGTTGTAAACATCTTCCTGTTTCTCCCGTGCCTTATTGAGACTTTCCTCTACACAGATTTGTACTCTTCTGTATTGCTCTTGCCGATTGACGTCCCAGTTTTCAACAGCGTCGTCTGCCTCCGGTTCTACCACTCCAAGTTCTAAATCCATTGGTAGTTTTCCGGGCCTTGCTCGCATAAGATAAGCTGGAGTGCAGTTAGTTGAGCTTACAGGTATATGATTATACAAATCAACCAAATCAGGTAGTAAATCCGGCCATCGATTCCTGTCTTCCAACGGTATGGATCTCAACAAGTCAAGGACAATATGGTTCATTTTTTCGCAAAGACCGTTGGTTTGAGGGTGATATGGTGTTGTTCTTATTTTCTTGCACCCGTACATGTGACAGAATTCCTTGAATAAATCAGCTTCGAAAGCAGGTCCCTGATCGGTTAAGACTTGCTGCGGATACCCATGCGGTCTGCAGAAGCTTGCTTGAAAGGTTTTCGCGGCCGTCACTGCAGTCTGGTCCTTAACTGGAACAACCACCAGAAATCTGGAGTAATGGTCCACCATGGTCAAGGCGTATGAGTATCCAGATCTACTTGGCGACAATTTGACGTGGTCCAGGGCCACAATCTCCAGGGGACGAGTCGTCCGGATAGGTTGCAGGGGGGCCTTCTGACTACCGTAGTCCTTTCTTCTGAGACCACAGGGTCCACAGTTCCGACACCACTTTTCGATGGAGCTGCGCATCCCTACCCAGTAGAACCGGCATCTCAACAGGGTCTCCAGCTTTCTCCAGCCAAAGTGTCCTGCTTGATCGTGGTATGCTTCCAACACCATTGGGACGTCTGCCTTGGGGACCACGATTTGCCAGACCATTTCATGGGTTCTGGGGTTGACGTATCTCCTGCACAACTTCTCACGGTATAGGAACAACCTGCTTTTCTCGTTCCACAGGAGCTTTGCTGACATAGGTGCTTCCTTTTCCAAAGAGGAGCCTTCCTGTTTTAACAACTCCTTGATGCGGCTGACCACTGGATCACTGTCCTGAGTCTCTTTCCAGCTGTGATGGGGTAAAGGATTTAATGTTGCACCATACTGCTTTCTGTGGACTCGATGCTCGTGGACTACCCCATTTCGATGGAACGCAGGTAGCTCAATTTCTTCCAGGTCGTCCGATTCTTCTTCCGTGTCAGAGTCATGCGGCATTCGGGACAACGCATCAGCATTAGCATTCTTTCGACCTGCCCGGTACTTGATAGTAAACTGGTAATTGGACAACCGAGCCATCCAACGCTGCTCCATGGCACCCAGCTTGGCAGTTTCCAGGTGCGTTAACGGGTTGTTGTCTGTGTACGCCGTGAACTTGTTGGAGGCCAGATAGTGCTTAAATCTTTCAGTAATGGCCCAGACCAGCGCCAGAAACTCTAGCTTGAAGCTGCTATAATTTTCCGGATTCCTCTCAGTTGGCCTGAGTTTTCTGCTAGCATAAGCGATGACTTTTTCTTGGCCATTCTGCTTCTGACTGAGAACTGCTCCCAACCCTTCATTACTGGCGTCGGTGTACAACAGGAACGGTTGGCTGTAATCAGGATAGGTTAAGATCTCATCACCTGTCAGGATCTCTTTCATCTTTTGGAATGCTTCAGCCTGTTCTTTACCCCAGTTAAAGGGAGGGTTTCTGCTCTTTAAGGATTGTCCTACTAGGAGGTCCTGTAAAGGAGCTGCCTTCTTCGTGTAATCTTTCACGAATCTCCTGTAGTAACCCGTTAGTCCCAGGAACTGTCGCACTTCCTTAAGGTTCTTCGGCTCCGGCCACTTCTGGATGGCAGTGACTTTCTCTGGGTCCGGCGCTACTCCTTCCGAACTGACGATGTGCCCCAAGTATTGTACCTTCTGTTTGAGTAGATGGCATTTTGAGGGTTTCAACTTCATCCCGTACCTGGACAGGGACTCGAATACTTCTGCCAGGTGCTTCAGATGGTCCTCATATGTCTTGGAATACACGATAACGTCGTCTAGGTATAGCAGCACGGTTTCAAAATTGAGATGTCCCAGACAGTTTTCCATCACTCTCTGAAATGTTCCTGGGGCACTACTGAGCCCAAACGGCATTCTGTCGAACTCACAGAGCCCATTGGGGTGGTGAAAGCCGTTTTCTCACGATCCTCCTCAGCCACAGCCACTTGCCAGTAACCACTAGTCAGATCAAGGGTAGAAAAGTAGTTAGCCGTTTTCAGAGCAGCTAATGATTCCTCTATACGTGGTAACGGGTATGCATCCTTGTGTGTTATGCGGTTCACCTGCCTGTAATCCACACACATTCTCATACTACCATCTTTCTTTTTAACCAGAACTAGAGGGGCTGCCCAGGGGCTACAACTATCCCTTATCACCCCAGCTTTCTTCATATCATTCAACATTTCTTTAGCCTTCTGATAATGAGCTGGAGGTATGGGCCTATACCGCTCTTTGATGGGAGGATGACTGCCTGTAGGGATATGATGTTGTACTCCCTTAATTATCCCAAAATCAAGTGGATTTTTGCTAAACACTTGGGCGTACTCTTGCACCACCCGTAATACCCCTTGCTTCTGGTGAGCGGGAGTGGTGTCCGTCCCAACATGGAGTTGCTGACACCATTCCGCCACCTGGGTTGCTGGGTCATTGTCCTCCGCCATTTGACAGGAGTCTAAGGACTCAGCCGGGAGAATAGAATTATTATCAACAGCATGAAGTTTAGCAATGGTTGCATAACGGGGTAAATTTACCTCATCATCTCCCCAATTGAGAAGCCGTACCGGTACTCTTCCATTCACCACTTCTACTACTCCTCTAGCAGTCATAAGTGTAGGTCTATGTTCTGAATGGTGGGGTTCTACTACAGCTTGGTAATTCTGTCCCCTCAGACCTATGGCCGCCCTGCACCAAATGATCATTTCACTCATTGGGGGTATCACAATAGGATCCGAGTCAGTGACCCGTACATTACCAATTTCGCCGTCGGTAAGCTTCGCTTGCTGCTGACACACCAGGGCCCGGATCTCTCTTTGAATTACTCCTTTCTGCCTTGGTCGGGCAATCTCAGCGAGCTGTTGGAGCAAGAACACAACTTCTCCCAAACAATTACCGATAATGTTAGTACCCAAAATTATATTTAAACCGTTCTCCTCATTTACAGTCTTTACTACCAGAAGCCCTTGGTCTTTCAACTCCTCTCTGCCCACCTTTACATCTACACATTTTGTTCCGAGTACTTCTACAGGAAGACCATTAGAAGCATACACAGTAAAGTCAAGGCTCGGAGGTTTAAGACTGTCCATTGACCAGTACTTGGTATATAGGGCATCAGGTATTAGGGTCACCTGGGACCCAGTGTCTAACAAGGCTGGAACAGCAATACCATCTAGGATAATAGACAGGTAGGGTCGCCCGCCCACATACCTGCGGTTCCAGTCTAGGGGCCTGACGGGTATTCTCCTGGGTGTTGGCCCTTGGACCCAGGTTCTGCCCGTTTAAAGGACACTGTGGAGACAGATGACCTTTCCGGTTGCATCGGTAGCAGATGATCTCTCGACGAGGAGGGTGTTGGTCAGAGGTCGCTCCTGGGGGTGGCGTTGTCCTCCTCCGGGGGGGCGACGTCTTCTTTCTTCTCCGGTGCATCCACGGGACGTCCTCTGGGCAGTCAGCTAACAAGATCTTCCCTTCCTCCTCTTTCCGCAGCTGTAGGGCACTCATCACAGCGGCCAGATTTTTAGTCAGCTGGCGCACCTCTGAGCGCAGACAGTCCAATTCACTAGGAGGTGTCACCTGCGCTTTGGCTTCAGCCACTAGCGGGGAAAAGGGGGTTACTGCCGGTTCCGGAGTGACTTCACCCTGATGATGTTGGGTGGCCACCTCAGGTTTGCCCAGGGGCCGCAGCCCTTTTATTGCCATGTCCTTTAGGGCATCAAAGGTAGCATCCGGATGATCTAAGGACCACCAATTTACAGTTCTGCGTTCCTCTGGGGATCTCAATCCCTGTATAAATTGTTCTTTCAGCATTCTATTCTCGTCGATAGCATTTAAATGGTTAATTTGCTTGAGGGCTCTCAGGGCTCCCTGTAGTCGGCAAGCGTAGTCCCGGATGCTGTCACCTGGCTGTTGTGAACAGTGATAGAAGGCCATCCGGAGATCCGTTTCTGTGCGGTCTTCAAATATGGCATGTAGCTTAAGGAAGATCGCAGATACCGACTCCTGATCAACGGTATCCCAAGTCTCCACTTCCCTCTCAGCAGCGCCAGTTAGCTGCCCTATTAGCACAGCAGCTTTTTGTCTCTCAGGCATGGAGTACATTTCTAGGATGCTGCATAACTTCCGCTTGAAGCCTGCTAATGTGCCTGGCCCACCGCTGTATTGGGGAAGCCATTTCGCCCCAGGCATATATGGGAGCGTTAGTGGCATGATCGGGACTACCGGACTGGGTGCAGGGCCTGCGCCCCCATCTGGCGCTACAATACCAGACGGTGCGGGATTGGGGCCTCCGGCCGGGGCCGCACTGTCAGCCGGTTGTTGTGACATCTTAGCGCCCCCTTGGTTAAACGGAGCCTACCGGTTTCAGACGCTGCTACTTCACAGGCACCGCAGTGAGAACAGGACCTTCGTCGCAGGCGCTCTGATGTCAGAGCGTTCACTTCCTGTTGCAGGACCTGCCGATGAGTCAGAGCCAGGGGCGTGTCCAAGACTTTGCGCGCTCTTTCAGGTACGCCCACCTTCTTCTCCAGCGCCTTAGGGCGCGAATCTGGCGGCAAATATGGCGGTATTTGGCGCCAAACAATAGCAACAGTCTTTTTCACCAAAACACTCCACAGGCACACAGGGCTCGCAATGCTGCAAGTTTCGTATCCTGTTCGTGACGCCAATTTTGTGTCGACCCGCCACCACAATTGTGGATTACCAGGGCAATGGGGTACTCAGAGCCGAGCCCGTAGAAGTCTATGGGGATTGTCACAGGTAGCGGTGGCTCGGTCTGTGGCCCTGGCGGTCTGGCGTATGTTGGGGGAATATTTACAGGGGATAGATTTATATACAGTTCGTGACGCCACCTGTAGTATTCTGGTAATTTGTACCAGCGCTGCTATAGATCTCTGAGGGGATGGTGATGCAGCTAGATGTCGGGTCCCCTACAGGTGGGACTCTTCCCTCAGGTCGGTAGTTAGGTAGGGATTGTGCGGGCATGCAAATCAATAACTCAGTCTCACACGGTCAGTGTCTTTCCATACCTTTACTTGCAAGATGGTAAGGCAGGTCCCAGGGAGGCTGATGGGGTTGGTGGAGGATGAGCTTTGAGGCAACAGTGAAGCAAGTTAGGGGCCTCCTTTACTGTCCAATAACGATGAGTACAACCAGCTTGCAGCGTAGTTCCCTCTATAATTTCAGCTATTCCAGAGCTGTTCTGCCCAGTCAGATTTGTGGTGAAGCCTTCCAATTGATGAAACTAGGTTCTTGCTTTTGTCTGCGCTTGACTCAAAGTCCCTATTCCACCTGACTCCAGTTACGTACTGACTATATGGGGCTGTTTGCCGCGACCTAGGGTCCGGTAAATCCCTGGTTTTCTTACCACTATGCTTGTAGCTAATAGTGATCCTTCGGTCCCCAGTGACCGGTTGCAATGTGCAGGACTTTTCCAAGCCAAAAGCACTTTTCCAATAATCTTCCTTCCACTTTGCCCTTCGAATTGCTCGACTCTTAATAGATAGTTCAGTCTTTCTTCCAGTGGGGCACAGCTCTGACTAGGCTAAGGTGAATTAGACCACCTGTACCAGCCTCCACTTTCTGAACTGCTGACAGGCTCAAACTGGACACGTCTACTCTGTCCAAAGACAGGAAACTGACTGACTAGAAATCACTCCCTTCCACACCCCTGCTGGGTGTGTCAGAAGTGTACATGATGTCATGAAGAGACCTTAACTGTTACCTCTCCACTCATCCTCCTGGTATTGTGTACCAGGGCTACACACAACCTTATTAAATCTTTTTCATATTATGTTACCAACATTTTAAAGGATCAGAGGATTTTCCTTTTCATTGTTTTTTTGCGCTGCTCCACTACTTAAAATGCTGGAAAAAAACGCTCAAAATAGGAGTCAATGAGAAGGCTAAAAAAATGCCAGGAAGACACTGAGGTGTCTTTTATAAGTATTTATTAAGTGTTTTTGTTACAAAAAATGCTAGAGGATTATGCATTGCTTAATGGATTTTAAATAATGTCCGGAAAAGGCCAAAAAAGACATCCAAGAAACACTGAAAAATTTCCACCAAAAATATTGGTGGGAAAAATGTTGACGTAGTGCTTCAAGAAATGACACAAAACAGTCACTCAGGATTACAAAATGCAGAGAAAAAGTTAGAAAGGACTGGTTTCTGAAGCATCTGCCTCTTGAAAGTGTATGTTTTTACAACTGGTAAAAGAAGCAGTGTGAATATACCCTTAGGCTCCCTTGACACAGACATATTTTTGCAAAGTTTTTTGGGGGAGAAAAAAGAAATAGTACTTATTTAAAGGGAACTTGACAACTGATACATGCTGCCCAATCTAGGGGCAGCATGTGTCAGATGCTGACTGCATGCTTTCAATCATATATGTTTAACTCTGAAATGCTGTATTGTTTCACAGAAAAACATAGCTTAATAGTTGCCAGGAACCAGCACCATAGGGGACTACCCAGACACGCTGGTCCCCAACGGCTTCTCCCTGCCCAGGGGGTGTGCATAGGGAGAAACCTATCACTTAGGCCTCTTTCACACTTCAGTCGTGCGACGTCAGTCAAAATCCGTCAAAATGTGAAAAAAAAACGTATCCGCCATTTTTTTTTGGCGGATCCGTTTTTTTCCCATTGACTTGCATTAGTGACGGATTTTGACGGATGGTCGTCCGTTAGGTCCGTTTTTTGACGGATCCGCCAAAAAATTGGGGTCCGTCATTTCAGAAAAACGTCCAATGCAACGTTTTTTTGGTCCACCAAGCGGACCACGGCGGATCTGTCTCGACCACGCACCACAATTGTGGGTTTCCAGGGCAATGGGGTACTCAGAGCCGAGCCCGTAGAAGTCTATGGGATTGTCACAGGTAGCGGTGGCTCGGTCTGTGGCCCTAGCGGTCTGGCGTATGTTGGGGGAATATTTACAGGGGATAGATTTATATACAGTTCGTGACGCCACCTGTAGTCTTCTGGTAATTTGTACCAGCGCTGCTGTAGATCTCTGAGGGGATGGTGAGGCAGCTAGATGTCGGGTCCCCTACAGGTGGGACTCTTCCCTCAGGTCGGTAGTTATATATGGATTGTGCAAGCATGCAAATGAATAACTCAGTCTCACACGGTCAGCGTCTTTCCATACCTTT
The DNA here is from genome assembly GCA_033576555.1 of Oophaga sylvatica. Taxonomy (NCBI): domain Eukaryota; kingdom Metazoa; phylum Chordata; class Amphibia; order Anura; family Dendrobatidae; genus Oophaga; species Oophaga sylvatica. Next base: position 767,247,421 of record JARQOD010000001.1, on the reverse strand, counting down.
ACTTGTAAGATGTTCAGGCAGGTCCCAGGGAGGCTGATCCAAGGAGAATGTATTTCGAGATAGCAGCTGGACAAGTTAGGGGCCTCCTTTACTTTCAACACGATGAGTACAACCAGCCTGAAGCATAGTTCCCTCTATAACTCCAGCTATTCCATAGCTGTACTGCCCAGTCAGTTTTGTGGTCGGAGCCTTCCTGTGAGAGAGCTGAATTCCTATCTTGTCCTGCAGAGACTCAAGGTCCTCACTCCCCCTGACCCCAGTTACGTACTGACTATTTGGGGCTGCTTGCCGCGACCTAAGGTCCGGTAAGTCTCTGGTTTTCTTACCACTATGCTTGAAGCTAATAGTGATCCTTCGGTCCCCAGTGACCGGTTACAATGTGCAGGACTTCTTCAATCCAAAAGCACTTTTCAAATAATCTTTTCCACTGTGCCTTTCGCCTTGTCCGCGCTTGTAGCATAAACACTCACACTTGCAAAAAGTCATATAATCACTCCCTTCTTCTCTTCCTTTAGAGTTAGTTCCAGACTCTCAGTTATCCACTAGGCAGGAGCACGTCTCTGAACCTTTCACTGTCCTTGAGACAGGTGACTGAAGTATTTCTGTACTAAGCTCTTCTTTCTTAATCAGTGTCTTCAAGTGAGGTACAGCTCTGACCAGGCTGAGGTGATCTATATCTCGCCCTTACTGGCCTCCACTTGCTGAACTGCTGATAGAACCAGGCTGGACTGCTTCCTCCCTCCAAGTCCCAGCTAGACTCCACACGTCTGCTCTGTCCGAGGACAGGAAACTGACTACTCTAATCACTCAACCAATACACACCGACCACTCCCTCACAAGTGACTACACTACCCTAAGGGTGTGTCTAGTGTATGTTGAGTGAATGGGTATTGAGCATTAAACTGCTATCTCTCCACACATTCTCCAGGGTACTGCGTGTGCCTAACACCAGGGCTACACAGATCCGCCGCATCCGCCATTTTGTATAATGGCCGCCTATGGGCGGCGGATCCGCTGGCATCTGTTTTTGATGGAATCCGCCCGCGGATCCGTCGCCTCCATAGAAAATCATTGAAAATGCTGACAACACTGTCCGGGGTCTCTCTCTCTCTCTCTCTCCTCGGTCCGGACTTACATTTCCGGAACAAAAATTTTATCATTTCTGGGTGAAAACTTCTTGGCGGATCCGTCAGAAAACTGATCCGTTTTCCATCAGTTTTTACACTATTCTGACGGATCCGCCATTTTCACACTTGGGCGGACGTCACACGACTGAAGTGTGAAAGAGGCCTTAGGGATAGTGGGACATGAGACTAGTTTGACAAGAAGGTCCCTGGCGGCTTTTAAACAAGGTTTGTCTCTGACACGCCGCAGCAATATATATGGCGGAAATCATGCGGCCAGTGCCTGATACAAGTTGCCCATAGATCGAGCTTCATGTATCACCTGTCAGGTTCCCTTTAAGTACCTGTATTTTTGGAGCATTTTTCACATTTCACGTTAAAAATGTTGTGATTAATGAATGCAAAGATTACAGCTATCATCTGGACACAGCTTTTTCCAAAAAAAAGGCACCAAAAACACCATAAAAAGCGCTGTGTTACAGTGGCCTTATGGTTTATCATATCTGTATGCATTTTATTAGGTGCTGTCTATTCTATGGCAGCATTTTCACATTGCTATTACAATGTGTAGCCTTCCTTCGCTTTAGGACACCTACCACAATCACTACAACCAGAAACCCTATATTGAAAGTATTAACCATTATTATTCCTCCAGCACTTACAATATGCCCCAGCTCATCTCTCACATCGATTCGTCTCCCATTATCCATCATACTATTTATATATACGTGTACGCATCTCAGTCACAGAAAGCCTCACATTTTCCCCCTGGCTTTTCCTGTATTTTACATTTTAAACGTTGCATTTGGCTTACCTTCTATTTCTTCCGGACGTAGTTCTCTGTCCTAAAAGAGAACATATTGAATCAAAGATTAGATCTAAAGAAGGGAGCAGTGAAGTCAGTGAATGAAAAGGATTAAATGGTTGCACTACAATAATCTGGACAATAATTACACAGAAGCCAGTGGATGAAAGGGAAGGTCCTCGAATGCTCAGCCGTCTGGGTCTGTCCATGCTGATTTTAGTCATAATATTGTGTTTTCCTCCTTCATCACCAATTAGTAAGCATTTCTATCAAGATTTGAACCCTAAACTGATCAAATGTTGAATACATTATCTCTTGAACTGTTATCATTCATGTCCTGAGTTTCCTCTACCAGGATTTTATATGTCACAGTATGTTATTTTACTAAGTCAACGAAAAAGATATCAGAGTAAGAAGATTTGCTTGGTTTCAGGTATTAACATTGTGAAAAGGCCAGTGTTGTAGAGGATAAAATGTGTTCTGCAAAATAGACAATAGGAAATATAGTTTAAAAATAAAAGTTGTTTTAATTAATATACATCAGTTTAAGATTGCACAGATGAGATTGGATGTTCCAGGGTATTGTTAATGGCCAGTATTTTATTGATCCATGTCAATAATGACATTATCATTACATAGAACACATATTTTATAAGGTATTTCCTGATGGAAGACCGATATAAATATGATAAATAATACTCAGCTGCTAACAAATGGCATCTAATTCAGAAATCCCCAGTGCCATCGGAGACTTGTATACGGTTCATTTGCAAGAATTATGACAAGCATAATAAGTCAGAATATAGATAGAAGAAGTAACATCATTTGACATTTAGGTCTGACCTGTTTAACTTTGCACATGTACCAAGTTCTTGCACAATAATTGTCTCTTCTGTCCACTATCAAGCATACGTCCACAGAATAGATGCAGATTGCAATACTTAATCATTTCTGCCAACTTCTTTGTCAGGGTCATGATGATCAATGGGTGAAGGGTTACATGAGTTATGGTAGCATTCCAGTGTAAATGGTGGGTCCAGTCACACAATAATGGAGAAGATGGAAGGGTCAGAACTCACTTACAGGCTGTCGATTCTCAGCGAATCCCTTCCGGAGAAAAATACAGGCTGGGCCCAACAGGTTGTGCATCACTGCGCAGTTCTGAGCCAAAAGCATAAGAGGTCCCTGAGCACCCTCTTCCCCTGTCTGCGCCGGTTTCAGGCCACTTCTTTCCTCCTGGTGCATCTTACAACATATAGAGTGTTACCAGCAAACTAATGGGTCAACACCAAAACCTGGGTTCTACCTGTTCTTTACTCGTAGACATAGGAGTCTCAAAAATGTGCCCTTCTAAATTCAGTATATTTTTACAGAAATCCTCCCAAATTCCTTCTCTTCCTCCATAGGGTTTGTGGTGGTCTTCTATATCATGCAATCCCTATCACTAGCTTTTATCAATGCCACTTCTCTACTACACTTTGACAGTTTTTCTGGAGGTTATGGCTCAGTGTATGAACAATTAATAGTTTAGGCTCTCCTTGCCACCTCTTTTCCCTCCCTCTTAGATGTATCTCCTCTCTATATAAGGAACTGTTTTAGTCTGGTCCTTTCAGTCCTTCCATTCCCACGCCTTTATAAGACATATTTGCTTCGCTTGTCTCTCAGCGTCCTTTGGGATCATACAACTAGCTTTGAAGGACACATTACCAATATAGGATACCGTCTCCGGTTTAAAAATAAAAGGGAACTAAATGTGAGTCATATTCACAGACACATAAAGCGAGCGATGGGGGCTTTATGGCTCAGCTGAAAGGGTAAGCAATTAAGTAAAGGGAGCAGAACAACTGAGCATCAATGCTTGCTCTCTTTGGGGACATACCTAGATTTTCACCTATTCCCTTTGGTGTTTTTGTTTAAACCCGTAAGTCCAATCTTATCGTTTGCTGCAGGTGTTACTCTATCGGGAGACATACCTTCTGGGAGAGGTTACGAAGAGGAGACTTCACACAATTCCCCATAACATACAGTACGAAGCAAAGGACGAGATTTCCCGAGGCGAGAAAGATAGAGAGGGCAGCAGCCAGCGAGGCATCCCGCACAGTGAGCGCCTCTGAGCCTTGGGGGCAGTCAGCAGAATCCCACAGATTAGACCCTTTGAGCCGCAGATTGTTTCTCTGATAGAGCCTCTGATTACAGCAGATAAACTGCAGCAGAAACTATTCCCTGATGAGCTCAGAGAATCCAGCTAATTTGGAGCTAGTCCCCTTCCCCCATGAGCCTTACAGCTTTTCAATGACATGATGTGGGACAGATCAGCTGGAGGCGGAAACAGGATTCATGACACTGACGTTGGAACTAAACAGCAGCCAGGAACCTTCTGATTTTGGGATCTATTTGAAAACCTATGCCTTTTTAAGGTTAGCTACACTGCTTCCAAAGGGCGACGATATCCTCATCCAACCATGAAAAGGTTAACTCTGTCGTCTTCCTTATATTGTACTGTGGTTGCCTCTTCAGAGATGCGTGATCTCCAGCAGGCACAATGTAGAACGACAGTAGCTGTCAAAGAAAGGACAATGTACTATTGTGCATTTGCGCAAGAGACACAAAATGAGCATGTACCGCTCATTGCAAGGATAACGCATCATATCTGCATCTAGTATATATCGAGGGACCTGCCAAATACAATGACGGCAACCCCAGACATCACAGAACCAAAGAAAATGCTTCACCAGAGAAGATTGCCTACTGGATCCTATAGGAAATGATAACCGGAGGATCATCGATGGTTGTTAACCCTAAAGATCAAGCTGAGAAACAGCCTCTCTAATTGGAGGACCATCGATGGTTGAAAAGTGTTAACCCTAAAGATCAAGCTGAGAAACAGCCTCTCAAATTGGAGATGAGTGACAGTGCGTGCTTACCGCAACCAGTATATGTGTAATACTGTATATGAAAATTGAAAATCCAAACAATTAGTAATGAATGGTAAAACATCTGTTAATTGAATTCACTTCATCCAAACACGTCATAGAATGAAGATGATTACATTGTACTGACACAAATGTGGAATTACTGCGATTCTAGAATGACATTCATAGAAAAGAAATGAGTTTACAGACAATCACTCTACACATTACCCCCGAATACCACTGTCACGTTCCACGGGTTACTAGTGATGATGATGAAAGATCAAGACAGACAGCACTGACTTGCCAATTGTTATTTAAGTCAGACACATGGCATATTAATAATATTGAAGGTCAAAATATGTTTGCAAAATGTGCAAGGATGTGGCAGGAATGCTGACTACTAACCCTGATTCTACAGGTCCTTCTCAAAAAATTAGCATATAGTGCTAAATTTCATTATTTACCATAATGTAATGATTACAATTAAACTTTCATATATTTTAGATTCATTACACACCAACTGAAATTTGTCAGGTCTTTTATTGTTTTAATACTGATGATTTTGGCATACAACTCCTGATAACCCAAAAAACCTGTCTCAAAAAATTAGCATATCAAGAAAAGGTTCTCTAAACGACCTATTACCCTAATCTTCTGAATCAACTAATTAACTCTAAACACATGCAAAAGATTCCTGAGGCTTTTAAAAACTCCCTGCCTGATTCATTACTCAAAACCCCCATCATGGGTAAGACTAGCGACCTGACTGATGTCAAGAAGGCCATCATTGACACCCTCAAGCAAGAGGGTAAGACCCAGAAAGAAATTTCTCAACAAATAGGCTGTTCCCAGAGTGCTGTATCAAGGCACCTCAATGGGAAGTCTGTTGGAAGGAAACAATGTGGCAGAAAACGCTGTACAACGAGAAGAGGTGACCGGACCCTGAGGAAGATTGTGGAGAAGGACCGATTCCAGACCTTGGGGACCTGAGGAAGCAGTGGACTGAGTCTGGTGTAGAAACATCCAGAGCCACCGTACACAGGCGTGTGCAGGAAATGGGCTACAGGTGCCGCATTCCCCAGGTAAAGCCACTTTTGAACCATAAACAGCGGCAGAAGCGCCTGACCTGGGCTACAGAGAAGCAGCACTGGACTGTTGCTAAGTGGTCCCAAGTACTTTTTTCTGATGAAAGCAAATTTTGCATGTCATTCGGAAATCAAGGTGCAAGAGTCTGGAGGAAGACTGGGGAGAAGGAAATGCCAAAATGCCTGAAGTCCAGTGTCAAGTACCCACAGTCAGTGATGGTGTGGGGTGCCATGTCAGCTGCTGGTGTTGGTCCACTGTGTTTCATCAAGGGCAGGGTCAATGCAGCTAGCTATCAGGAGATTTTGGAGCACTTCATGCTTCCATCGGCTGAAATGCTTTATGGAGATGAAGATTTCATTTTTCAGCACGACCTGGCACCTGCTCACAGTGCCAAAACCACTGGTAAATGGTTTACTGACCATGGTATTACTGTGCTCAATTGGCCTGCCAACTCTCCTGACCTGAACCCCATAGAGAATCTGTGGGATATTGTGAAGAGAAAGTTGAGAGACGCAAGACCCAACACTCTGGATGAGCTTAAGGCCGCTATCAAAGCATCCTGGGCCTCCATAACACCTCAGCAGTGTCACAGGCTGATTGCCTCCATGCCACGCCGCATTGAAGCAGTCATTTCTGCCAAAGGATTCCCGACCAAGTATTGAGTGCATAACTGAACATTATTATTTGATGGTTTTTTGTTTGTTTTGAAAAAACACTTTTATTTTATTGGACGGTTGAAATATGTTAATTTTTTGAGACAGGTTTTTTGGGTTATCAGGAGTTGTATGCCAAAATCATCAGTATTAAAACAATAAAAGACCTGACAAATTTCAGTTGGTGTGTAATGAATCTAAAATATATGAAAGTTTAATTGTAATCATTACATTATGGTAAATAATGAAATTTAGCACTATATGCTAATTTTTTGAGAAGGACCTGTATGTTATAAGCTGAAGTTATGTTTTGTAGCAAGAACAATTATCTCCTTGAAGCCGCAGTCATTATTATACAACGTGTGTATGAGGTCAGGCCCTTATTACCAGCAGTTGACTAACTGACATTATTATCATAGTCATTGTAATCTTAAAATCAGTAAAAACACATTTGAATTGGTTTCATACTTTCACCAATCATTACATTCCCTTCCATCATCTTTAGCACTGAGCCAGGTAGTTAGAGCTGGATTTTGCCATATATTTTATTCTGTAAATTTGAATCTTCTAATAGACGGTGCTAGAAAACCTGCCATGAAAGATTTATTGACTAGCAAGTGCCGTTTGGCTATGCCAAAGGCATATTTGCGCATCCCATTAGTCATGGCACATGTAACAGGAAAAAAATTAAGACCTTAAAGGGGATGTTATTGTACAATAGAACTGAAGAGATCTCAATTAACAAAAGGAGCTGTTGCGCATCCTCCCTAGGTCCAACACTGCTTGTCTGCCAATGCTCTAGTCTTGGCTGACCAGCTGCAGCGTTGACATCACATCGACAGCACTCATAACCGCTGCAGCAAATCACTGGGAGCAGAGGCTTTTCCACAATAGATGGCATAGGCCAATAAGCAGAGTGAACGGCTACAGCGGTTGTGAGCGCTGTAGACTTCACATCACTGCTGCAGCTGATCAACAAAGACCGAGCTGCAGTGCTTTACTTTAAATCTATACAACAATATGGTGCAATATAATTTTAAACCCTTTAAATATAAAGAGTTAATTTCGGAAGAGATCCACACTCTTAGCTCAAGAGCCACTTTCAAAATCTATAGACAATGTTGTGCCACAGTAAATGTTAAAAGGGAAAAGCTATTAAAGATATGGGTTCTACCCCAGTCAACGTTACATGGGTTGAAAACAAACCAAGGTCCATCAAATTCAACATTTTTCCACCAAATTGCTGAAATTATACATTGTTTTTTTTTACTCTAGAAGCCAGCTTAACTACTGCTAACAGTGCACAACAGTTTCTGCCGCTGGCAACGACTGGGGGTTTTCATATCCGGGGATCTAAGAGTCACATATGAGTTCTGAGCCACTCTCTGAAATGTGCGGCTCTGCTGTAACATAACAGAAGAGTTTATGGGGTTAAATTAAGGTGAGTAGATGACTCTCACTAGCTCAGTATGAGTTTAATTTAAAGGGATTGTCTAGTGGTAAACTACAAGTCTGCAGTCACTCTATCCGACTGCAGACTTGTGAATCCTCACATCGCGTGCACTACTCTCTGTGAGGATTCTGTTTTGCCAGCATCGGGAATGACAGTCATTACTAGATAGGCATGGCCTTACTCAATGAAAGTGTATTAAGCAAGGTTGGAAACAGTGTATTCGGATTGTGGCTGGGAGTATGCATATCGCTTACCTGCGGTCACATGAGCGTCGTTCCCGGCGCCAGCACCGGAAATCGTCACGGCATGCAGTACACGGGTTGTGAGGATTCACAAGTCTGCAGTCAGGTAGAGTGACTGCAGACTTGTAAGTTAAGACCAGACAACTCTCTTGAGTAAAAAACAAACTATTTTTAAAGGCAGCGGTAAACCAGCGTTTATCTTTTTATCTTTACGTTTCATGCACAGTAGAATATACTTATTTTCTAATGTCTCAGTATGACTCTGTCACTCTTAGAGAATCAAATTGGTTATGGGATGAGCAGTGGCGTAGCTTGAAGCTTGTTGCTCCCAATGCAAAATCTACAACCGGCCACAAATCCCACAGGTCAAACTGCACTGGTCTCCTCATATGCACCACAGGGTCCCCTAGACTACAGGGCCGAGGTGTGACTGCAACCCCTGCACACACTATATTCTGATCGGATAGATCATCCATTTAAATTGAGACATCTCCCAGATCATAGAGACTATTGTACGGCCTTGTGCCATTCTCTTATTCTTCTGTCCCGAATTTATTTCTTTTGATGACCGTAGGAAACACAAAATAATCCTAGAACTGATGACAAGTGCATGTATGCATTCTGTATGTTTTAAAGAATGATTTATTTTCAGCCCTAGCATAAAATTGCTCTACAATACTATGCAGAATTGAAAATGGCTCCTGTGCTATTCCATAATACGACAGTAGAGGGCATACCTAGGACACAACACGCGTCAGATCTGTCTTAGGGGTGACACTATAAAGCCCTCCTGAGCCGACAGATGAAAATGTGCCGAGACTGAATGTACACTAAAAAAAATGAGGACACTTGGGATTTCTCTGGAGATGAGACATCAAAGAACATTTCATGTATCACTTAGACATTGCTCGACAGCTCCCACAGATTCCAACCAGTGTCACCTGTAATCTCTCTACAGGGCACAGAATAAATGAGAAAGCCACGATGAGAGACCCGCGTCTGCCAGGCGGAGTGTAACGGAATAAGCAACTAGAATTTCGGGAGCGGAATCATCTCAAATTCCAAGTGCAGGATAGGACGGTCCTGCTCTCTGTCATCTCGGCTCCTTGGGCTGCCACTATTGGAAGGCTTTGAACACATCTGTTTTATGCACGCTGCAAACATTAATACACTGACTTCTGAGCTTAGAACTGCTCAATAAATAAAGTACTTTATTACAGCCAGACTACAGAATTGTTGCATAGTGGCGTCTGGAAATAGCAGGTTCTTCAGAGATATGTTCGGTGCAAGGCTTAGATTACTACCAAATGATGCCCGTGGAAATTTCAAGCTTTTCACATAAGGCTAAACACATAAGTCTTGAAAATGTGTATTCCAAATGACTCCTTAAAGGCAGAGAGGCAATATATGTTGCATCATAAGTGCACTTATTGATCGGATACACAATGGTAAATGAGGAGATCAATGCTACATGATATTCAGGTGGTGGCAGGCATGTGACTCAACCTTTCTGTCATTAATCCACGAAGGGTGCAGTTAGACGACCGTATAAAACGGACTGAGATTGGAAAGCGATACACAGACTGTCCAGCGGCTCTTCCAACTCGAGTGTGACAGCTTCATGTATTTCTATACAGCTGTCACACTCAGTTCAGGAGAGCCGCCAGCCAGTCCGGCACTGCTTCCCGATCAGGACCGAGTTATATGGCCGTCTGACTGCAAACTGGGAATCCGTTATCTGAAAATGACCTATTCTTTAAATCAGCTTTTTATTTTAAATGTATTACATACATACAAATTCCCTTTAAGCATAGTCAAACATGTCATTTTACTTTATCTGGGCTATGAGGTCAGATAATTAATCATAGCCCTAATATGGAAGAATGATGTGAGAAGCAAGGATCTGTTGGGAGATTACCAAAACTGTAAATTGTAGAAAAAATTGGACAATTCTAACAGTTTTATGCCACATTTCTGCCTGATGAGTCTGCCCCTTTGTCCCTAAAATTTGTTCATTATCCCCTGAAAAACAGAAAAGAAAAAGACACGAGCACAGAGCAATGTTAGTGAAAAGTGACCTTTCCGCCTTCCTTTCTTGGGAATAGCAGCCATTTTTCTCCCTTTCTAGTGCTGGAGAACAGCACATCCAGGCTATTCCTTCATCTTTCAAGTGAGAAGACAATTTTCTGAAATTAACTTTTAAATTATACTCACCAAATTGCAAAGCGTAACCGTAAATTTTTTTTCTTAAATCAATAGTACACGAGAAAACAAGAAACTATGTAATATATCTTATCAGAGAAATTCACTTCTTTCTCTTCCTGGACTCATCTTTCAATCTCACAATTTTCATTTTACAGATAAAATTTGTCTTCAGTGAACACAGATTTTCCAGTGATGCCAAACGCAGAGAAAAGTTTGTTTTGAATGAGATTCCCAGCGTAAGATCTCTCTAAGGCCACATTCACATGTCCTGGTTTTGGCTTACAAATACTGATGTAAAATACTGACCAAATACAGGAGTGGGTGATAAATACAGAAGTGGTGACGTGTTTCTATTATACTTTTCCTCTGATTGTTCCACTGTGGTTTAGAAATACTGAGATAAAAAACTCAACGTGTGCACGTGGCCTAAAGCTAGATGTTGTCTTACTTTGTTTAAAGAAGTTGTCTGGTCACAACATAATGACATGTCATCAATGTTAAAAAGGTACGGGTCTGACCCCTGGCACTCCCAGCAATCAGATGTTATAATCTTTGGGGATGGAGAGAATAGGAGCTGTTCTGTAGTACCCGGCACGGCTGCTACATATTGCATGGGGTTGTGTATTGTCTCTTAGTTCAATATATTTTCCACCGGTTGCCGCTACAACAAATAACAGCAGATCGGTGGAGGTGTTGGGTGTCCACAGATTTGATGTGGATAACATCAGCGGTCATCAATATCTTGTGACTGAACAACCCCTTTAAACCCTTCACGACTTTGGCGTTTTTTTCCATTTTTTCATCTTCGTTTTTATCGCCGTTTATTGCATTTTATTATAATGTTGCAGCAACCAAAAAAATGTAATTCTGGGAGTTTATATTTTTTCTTGTCACGCTGTTCACCGATTGGATTAATTTTGAGAGATCGGACATTTCTGAACACAGCAATACTAAATATGTGTATTTTTTTATTGTTTTATTTTGAATGGGGCAAACGGGGAGGTGATATGAACTTTTATATTTCTTTATTTCTTAAAACATTTTTTTTCTACTTTTTACTTGCTTCAATAGTCCCCTTAGGACACTTGAAGCTGTGATCGGCTTCAGCCTTGCTATGTGTAGCAAAAATCGGGCCAGCGTTCATAGGAGATCAGCAATGACAAGCACGAAGTTCTTCTGTAGACAACCAGTTGTCATGCCAACCAATAGGTGCCCGGTGTGTCATGTCTTGCGACAGGAGCGCAAATGGGCGGGGTTTGTGACGCGCTTCTGTCAGTTACTCGTTAAATCTACTGTCAGAGATTGACAGCAGCATTTAACATGTTAAAGCGCCATGGAACAAATGGCGCTATAAAAAATGTATAATAATAATAGCCACGAGTGGATCGCGATTCCACCCAAGGCTGTTAGGGGCACATGACAGCTATTCAAATCAGCTGTCATTTGCTGGAAAAGGGGCGGGCTTAGAGCTGGAGACCGCATCAAAAGCCAGGACATGAACTATGACGTATCTCTACGCCAGAAATGTTAGATGACAGCCTGAGACCAATATATCAATTGTCAAAAGTCAATGAAAAATGTTGCTTAAATTGCAATATTTTATGCATGTTAAGTGTTGTGAATGGGCTTGGGATGGGTTCTGAGCAGAGGCTCCCTCTGGTGGTTGCAGGCGGTGCTGGTCTGTTCAGTGAAGATTGTGAGGACTGGGAATCAGGTGTTACTGACTGGTCTTATATAAGGGAGTCACCTTCCCATCAGGGTTGCCGGTGATCAATTGTTCTGGTCTGAATCCTTGATTCCAGTTTCCCTTGTAGCCTGCTGTGTCGTGTCTGCATCTCCTTCTAACAGATAAGACATTTTCTTCTTTTTGTTTCTGTGCTTGATTTTTGCATTTTGTCCTGCACTTCTGTGGGGGCCTTCTGGGTCCCCTCAGGGGGCTTTTGCCCTCTCAGTTTAGTTCAGCCACTGATGTTTGTACTTTTGCTTTTTCCAGTTTTTTCAGTGGCTGCTGTTTTGATTTTGTTACACCAGAGAGCTAATTTAGGTGGTAGAGGTTGTGTGATCTCAGGTGTTTTTGAAATTAGTAGAGTTGGTGCTTTCAGGGTTTTTTTTGGGATTGCAGTAAGTACCCTTCCTATCCTTTTCTATTTAGTTAGTTTGGGCCCCAACGTTTGCTCATACTATTTTCTGTCTGTGTCAGTATTTCGTCTTGTCTAACCGCCATTACATGTTTGGGGGCTTGCTATTATCTTTGGGGTTCTGCTCCGGGGCAGATAGCTTTCCTGTTTCTATCTTTAGGGGTAGTTAGTTTCTCAGGCTGTGACGAGGCGTCTAGGACCAACGTAGGAACGCTCCACGGCTGCCTCTAGTTGTGGTGGTTAGTCAGGGTACTGCAATCTCATAGATTCCAACTGCTCTGGTGTATTGCCTTTTTGCCTGCACTCCTCAGCTACCGAATCATAACAGTATCACCGGCCCAAAAAATTGAAATTTGTATGGTACCCACAGAAGGGAAAAAATATTGTGAAAAAAAAAAGGTTGTCAGAGATGTTTTTCTGTTTGTTGCATTTTTTTTTCCCTCTGTATCTCTGGGTGCTGGGGAGGATTTTTTTTTCCTCTCAATGGAGTTTGCACAGTTGTCTGGCCGTGTGGATCAGCTTGCCACTGAGGTTCGGAGTATTGCTATCTATCTTGCTAGGTTGCCTGTTGTGGAACCTAGGATTCCCATGCCAGATTTGTTTTTAGGGGATCGAGCTAAGTTTCAGAATTTCAAAAATAATTGTAAATTGTTTTTTGCCTTAAAATCTAAGTCCTCAGGAAACGCAGCGCAGCAGGTTCAAATTGTCATCTCTCTCCTGTGCGGCGATCCTCAGGATTGGGCTTTTTCCCTGACACCTGGGGATCCTGTTTTGAGTGATGTTGATGCATTTTTTCAGGCTTTGGGGTTATTGTACGATGAGCCTAATGTCACTGATCAAGCTGAAAAAGCCTTGTTGGCATTAAATCAGGGCTTGATGACGCTGAGTTATACTGTCAGAGATTCCGTAGGTGGGCAGTCCTGACCAAGTGGAATGACGACGCTTAGGCGGCCCTTTTTCGGAAGGGGCTGTCAGATAATGTAAAGGATGTTATGGTGGGATTCCCTGTCCCTCTGGTCTCAATGATTCTATGTCATTAGCGATTCAAATTGACAGACGTTTGCGTGAGCGGAGAAGTATGTGTGGAATAGTGTTGCCTTGTGAACCTGCTTCTGAATCCATGCAGTGTGATAGAGTGGTGTCTGGGGCACAGCGTCATAAGTTTCGAAAGCGCAATGGGTTATGTTTCTACTGTGGTGATGCCTCTCATGCTATTTCAGTCTGCCCTAAGCGGGGAGGACGTTTTGCACGCTCAGTTGTCTTGGGTAGTGTTCAGACTAAGTTTTTACTAACTGTCACTCTGATATGCTCTCTGTCCTCATTTTCTGCTCAGGCTTTCGTTGATTCTGGAGCAGCTATTAACCTGATGGATTATGATTTTGCTAAACGTTGTGGGTTTCCCTTGATACCCCTACAGAAGTCTATTCCCCTTCTGGGGATCGATTCTACCCCTTTGGCTGAGAATAAACCTCAGTTCTCTACTCAGGTTATAATGAGGGTTGAACCTGATCATCAAGAGTGCTGCAAATTTTTGGTTCTGTATAATCTGCATGATATTATCGTACTGGGTTTCCCTTGGTTACAGTCTCATAATCCTGTTTTGGATTGGAAATCTGTGTCTGTAACCAGTTGGGGCTGCCAATGTTAATACCAATACTCCTGTTTTTTCTGCCTCCCCCCAGGCTCAGGATGTTCCTGACTTTTTGATTGATTTTTCTGATGTGTTTAGCGAAAGTAAATCTGCATCCTTGCCTCCCCATAGGAGCTATGACTGCGCTATTGAATTAGTGCCTGGTAGTAAATTCCCTAAAGGTCGCCTTTTTAACTTGTCTGTACCTGAACATGACGCTATGCGGTCTTATATCAAGGAGTCATTGGAGAAAGGTCATATCAGACCATCCTCTTCACCCTTAGGTGCCGGTTTTTTCTTTGTGGCCAAAAAGGATGGTTCATTAAGGCCGTGTATTGATTATCGTCTTTTGAACAATATTACTGTGAAATATCAATACCCGTTACCCTTGATTTCTGACCTGTTTTCCAGGGTGAAAAACGCTACTTGGTTTACCAAGCTTGACCTCAGGGGGGCATATAACCTTATTCGCATTAAGCACGGGGATGAATGGAAGACGGCATTCAATACCTCGGAGGGGCATTTTGAGTACCTTGTGATGCCCTTTGGGCTCACTAATGCTCCTTCTGTCTTCCAGTCCTTCATGAATGACATTTTCAGGGATTTTGTGGATAAATTTCTGATTGTTTATTTGGATGATATCTTGATTTTTTCCAATGACTGGGACTCTCATGTGAAACATGTTCGAACTGTATTCCAGATTTTGAGAGAGAATGCTCTGTATGTGAAGGGATCAAAGTGTCTTTTTGGCGTACAGAGGATCTCATTTCTGGGATTCATTTTGTCCCCATCTGTTATTGAAATGGACCCGGTCAAGGTTCAGGCCATCTGTGATTGGGTCCAACCTACTTCATTAAAGGCTCTTCAAAGATTTTTGAGTTTTGCCAATTTTTATCGTAAATTTTTTGGTAATTTCTCGGTTATTGTTAAACCATTAACTGATTTGACCAAAAAGGGTTCTGATGTGGTGAATTGGCCTCCTGAGGCAGTCTCTGCATTTCAGGAACTTAAGCAGAGATTCACTTCTGCTCCTGTTCTACGGCAGCCTGATGTTTCTCTGCCATTTCAGGTGGAGGTTGATGCCTCTGAAATTGGGGCAGGTGCCGTTTTGTCCCAAAAAGATCCAGAGACCTCTAAAAGTAACCCTTGTGCCTTTTTCTCTCGAAAATTTTCTCCTACTGAACGTAATTATGACGTGGGTAATCGGGAGTTATTGGCCATGAAGTGGGCTTTTGAAGAGTGGAGACATTGGCTGGAGGGAGCCAAACATCGGGTGGTGGTCCTTACGGACCATAAGAATCTGGTTTATCTGGAATCTGCCAAGCGACTCAATCCTAGACAGGCCAGGTGGGCCTTGTTTTTCACACGTTTTAATTTTGTGGTTTCCTTTCTTCCTGGCACTAAGAATGTTAAGGCGGATGCTCTCTCGAGGAGTTTCCTTGCGGACTCTCCTGAGTTATCTGATCCTTCTGTTATTTTGAAAGAGGGTGTAGTTCTTTCCGCCATCTCACCCAATTTGAGACTTGCTCTGGAGGGGTGTCAGGAGGATAGGCCCGAGCGCTGCCCTGTTGGAAAATTGTTTGTCCCGGACCAGTGGAAAAAGAGTGTGATGTCTGAGATTCATTGTTCCGCATTGGCTGGGCATCCCGGAATTTTTGGTACCAGAGACTTGGTTAGTCGGTCCTTTTGGTGGCCTACTTTGTCTCGTGATGTCAGGGAATTTGTGCAGTCCTGCGGGACTTGCTCTCGCTCCAAGCCTTGCTCTCGCTCTGGTGGTTTGTTGATGCCATTGCCTGTGCCCAAGAGACCATGGACCCATATCTCTATGGATTTCATTTCCGACCTTCCTGTTTCTCAGAGAATGACCGCCATCTGGGTGATTTGTGATAGGTTTTCCAAGATGATACATCTTGTGCCATTGCCTAAGTTGCCTTCCTCCTCTGAACTGGTGCCTTTGTTCCTTCAGCACGTGGTTCATTTACACGGCATTCCTGAGAACATTGTGTCTGACAGAGGAGTCCAGTTTGTTTCCAGATTTTGGAGGACCTTTTGTTCTAAACTTGGTGTTCAATTGTCTTTCTCCTCGGCGTTTCATCCTCAGACCAATGGTCAAACTGAGAGAACAAACCAGACATTGGAGACTTATCTAAGATGCTTTGTGTCTGCTGATCAGGATGACTGGGTTTCTTTTTTGCCTTTGGCTGAGTTTGCTCTTAATAATAGGGCTAGCTCTGCCACTTTGATGTCTCCATTTTTCTGTAATTCTGGGTTTCACCCTCGATTTTCTTCGGGACAGACGGAGGCTTCTGTCTGTCCGGGTGTTGACTCTGTTGTGGAGCGTATGCAACAGATTTGGGACCAGGTAGTGGAGAGGTTGTCCCTCTCTCAAGAGAGGGCCCAGCGGTTTGCTAACCGGCATAGGACTGATGGTCCTCGGTTTAAAGTAGGGGACTTGGTCTGGTTGTCCTCAAAAAATATTCCTATGAGAGTAGCATCTCCTAAATTTAAGCCTAGGTTCATTGGACCTTATAAGATCATGGAGATTCTTAATCCTGTTTCTTTTCGTTTGCTTCTTCCAGGGACATTTAAGATCCATAACGTGTTCCACAAGTCCTTGTTGAAGAGGTTTGTTGAGCCAGTGGTTCCTGCTGCTGTGCCTCCTGACCCTGTTTTGGTTGAGGGCAATCTGGAGTATGTGGTTGAGAAAATATTAGATTCTCGTTTTTCTAGACGGAAACTCCAGTATTTGGTTAAGTGGAGAGGTTATGGTCAGGAAGACAATTCTTGGGTGTTTGCTTCGGACATCCATGCTAGGAGACTCATCCGTGCATATCATAGAACTCATCCTGACCGACCCTGGTTGCTCAAATGAGGGTTCGGTGACCCCTCCTCAAGGGGGGGTACTGTTGTGAATGGGCTTGGGATGGGTTCTGAGCAGAGGCTCCCTCTGGTGGTTGCAGGCGGTGCTGGTCTGTTCAGTGAAGATTGTGAGGACTGGGAATCAGGTGTTACTGACTGGTCTTATATAAGGGAGTCACCTTCCCATCAGGGTTGCCGGTGATCAATTGTTCTGGTCTGAATCCTTGATTCCAGTTTCCCTTGTAGCCTGCTGTGTCGTGTCTGCATCTCCTTCTAACAGATAAGACATTTTCTTCTTTTTGTTTCTATGCTTGATTTTTGCATTTTGTCCTGCACTTCTGTGGGGGCCTTCTGGGTCCCCTCAGGGGGCTTTTGCCCTCTCAGTTTAGTTCAGCCACTGATGTTTGTACTTTTGCTTTTTCCAGTTTTTTCAGTGGCTGCTGTTTTGATTTTGTTACACCAGAGAGCTAATTTAGGTGGTAGAGGTTGTGTGATCTCAGGTGTTTTTGAAATTAGTAGAGTTGGTGCTTTCAGGGTTTTTTTGGGATTGCAGTAAGTACCCTTCCTATCCTTTTCTATTTAGTTAGTTTGGGCCCCAACGTTTGCTCATACTATTTTCTGTCTGTGTCAGTATTTCGTCTTGTCTAACCGCCATTACATGTTTGGGGGCTAGCTATTATCTTTGGGGTTCTGCTCCGGGGCAGATAGCTTTCCTGTTTCTATCTTTAGGGGTAGTTAGTTTCTCAGGCTGTGACGAGGCGTCTAGGACCAACGTAGGAACGCTCCACGGCTGCCTCTAGTTGTGTGGTTAGTCAGGGTACTGCAATCTCATAGATTCCAACTGCTCTGGTGTATTGCCTTTTTGCCTGCACTCCTCAGCTACCGAATCATAACAGTTAAGTGGAACACTTCCCAATATTAGAAAAGAGCAGGAGACCAATGTGTCCAATCTCGGATGTCAATGTAGGATTTCACACAAATTGTGACTTTTGTGCATATATTGCAACATAAATATATTGGTTCGATTACTTTTTTTAAGTTATATATATATTTTTTGCTACTTTTATTGAGAAATGCACTCACAAACATGTTGTGCCACAAGATTAATCCCCACACCCCTTTCTCGTTATTTTTAAGTTCTGGTGAAGGGATCAACAAATGTAGTAATAAATGTCATAAAACATTGATAGATCAATTTGGGCATTTGGAATAACGAACTAACACAATTTGCTTCAACATTTGGGCAAATGCAATAATAAATGTCCTATAATGTGTGTAATGAGCTGTTACTCCATACATTTATAGAAATAATGATGTTGTAGAGACCACACTGAGAGAGCGTTAGTTCAGCCATGTAAAGGTATTGCTAGACTTGTCTTTGAAAGACACTAAGTACATGTACATATAAATAGTTTTAGGGGGTGAAATGCTGCGCAGAGATTGCCTTTATACTAAAATCCCATGAAATATTTGATAAGGTAATATTTCTATAGCTAAAGGGAGAAGTCTGATATATTTTCTTAATGAAGGTACAGATTTATTGGTTGAATCTGCTTATTTTGTAGATTTGTCAGTTACGCAATAATACACGGGAGTAGCAGCTATGGGGAGAAAATGAAGTTGTATTCTCCCTGCAGCTGCTTGCTTCCAGTCATCAGGGTGCTGCGGGGGGTGGTAACAGTCACTGCTCATTTTAACTAGCAATGCCACAAAGCTTTGTACTATTCTTGTACAGCAAATCTGCTTACTTGTAGCGTCTATTTGTTCCAGTAAAGTCAATAATTAAATTCATAGATTTATAGTAACCCAACAGAGGTGATTGTCCCATTGGGTTAATGTATGTCTGTATACATTTTCTCTGCTATATGAAATATAACCGAAAAAAAAATGAACTGGAGTACAAGTTGGTATGCATGCAAAATAGGAGCATGTTCACACTGGATAATAAACAGACAAAACCCAAGACAGAAAAAAAATGATCGTATATGCTATTGTAAGTAAATAAGTAAAAGCAATAGTGCATAGAAACTTCGTAAACACTGTTTTTTTGTAATAAAAAATCCCCATAAAAGCCATCCCATCAGCGTCAAGGTGTATTACAATCGGGATGGTCCTAACCTCTCATATTAAAAAAATATTACTACAGGTTAGGACCATCCTGATTGCGGTATACCTTGATGCTGGTGGGATGGCTTTTACGCTTTTACTTATTTACTTACAGCAGGGCACATTCTATACGAAATAGCGCACTCTGATGCATCCAGTAAAGAATACTCCATGGTATAGGTGGGAGCCTAAACACAATGGATGTCGTTGTCATCGGGGGGATACATCAGCAAGTCCTAAACCTTGGGTGAACATTGCAAATAGTGTAAAAGGTTCAATACGTATGCCCTCTTCTATATAGCTGTGATACTAGACAGGTTTGCCATTCAGGAGTCTGTGAAAGCTGGGTGAAAATCCCTGCAATGGCTTGTTCACACGCAGCGTTTGTGCCACGGAAAAAATACAGCATTCTACAGTACCAAGAAAGTGAATGAGATTTCTGAAATTTCATGCACATGCCGCTTAGATTTTCCTTGCAGATTTGAACCAACAAAGCGTTTATTCAAATATGCAAAATGTCAATTGTTTCAGCTTTTTTGCAGAATTTTTCATTCATTCCAATGAATGAAATAAAAAATTAAGTAAAGAAGCAGTCAAAAGGCGTTAACAAACACACGTATTTTACGCACCGTAAAAGACGTGCAGTCATATTGGTCATCACACTGGATTCTCAAAAACACATTAAAATATGACAAAGCTCAATCAGATGAAGAACAACTGAAAGACACATTCACCAATGTAGATGTAACAGTAAGCTCGTCTATTGTTTGACTATAGGATAAATGTTATTGAGGATTTAATACAATGTGCAGATCAATAACAATCCCAGCACATTGCAAAACAATCGATCTGTGACTTTGATACGTCCTGACCTTTTTATTCTTGCACATCAAGGTTAGTTCTTTCAGCTTGGGATGATGGGACGTTGTGGGCCGGATCGGGCCTCTTTTTAGGATAATATTTAGAAAATATTGATATAAAAGCCAAAGTAATCTTCCATTTGCATATGTGACATTGCTACAATCTATACCATGAAGAGAATTTTCATAGTTTATGGAATGTCTGGCAGCTGCAATCATCATATAAATTTGTGGTGTCATTCGCTAATGGGAAGATACAATATTATGCCATCAGCAATTATGCCGTGTGAACTTATTGGTGCAGAGCAGTGGTTTTCAAATGGTGACTGTCCAGCCTCAGCCAAACAACGGACCCCAGCATGCTCCGACAGCCAGCTTGCAACTGAAACTGCTTGTCCAAACATTATTTGGGGGTGAATGCATTAATGTATAGGACACCAGTGTTATTAATTAATAATACATTATTAGAATAAGCAATAATTCATTTATCGGTCATATATAGGCTTACAGATTTAGGCTCAACTCATATGTACCATGTAGAAGGGTCAAATAATGTAACTCCATCAGTGCAGTAGAGTTGTCCTGCGCCTTATAAGATAATATCAATTAAGACAATGTCACCATATCACAGTCTATTGGCTAATATTCATTAGATTGTGGCCATTATACAGGGTGGCCCAAAACTAGCTATAGGAATGCGGCAATGTTGGTGGAAGAAGTTTGGAGCACTTACGAGATGAAACATTGTTAAATAAATGTAAATGTAATAAACAATGTAATAAAATGCAAATAAACTCCATATATATGTGTATATTATTATACACACACACATTATAAATATAACAGGATTATTCCAATATCTCCAGGATCTAAGAGTCTAACCACTGCCACACTATGATTACACAGATTTGCCTGTGTGGTTGTGGTTCCAGACCTGCTAAGAACTCATGTTGAGACCTTATAAAACAAGAAATGAAAAAGGTCACAGTGTCCATTGTGGCATGACGTGAAGTTATTGAGGACAAGGGGACCTTCTAAACATTATACGCTGTGCGGAAGGATAAATATATAGAGGATTCTCACCTGACCAAACACAGAGCTAAGGATGGGATGCAACTCCACGAACAGGGGCTCTGTGTCCAGCTCCGGGTCACTGTCGCTGCTTTTAGCTGGAGGAAGGTCATTGGCTTTGGAGGGTTGACCGGAGGTGCCTTCAGATCCTTTTCCAGAGTCCTTCTTCTTTCCTCTCTGTTCTTGGCTACCTTCTTGCTGATCTCTTGGAATAGGAGAGATTTGTTTGGGGCTGGGTGTATGCTCCCTTGGACTGGGTGGATAGTCCCTGGGATTTGGATGATGATACCTGGGGATTTGGTTGTGGTGCTTAGGACTAGGGGATTGCTGCTTGGGACTTGGAGAGTGCCTGTGATTATATGGAGACATGTGCTGATACAAATGATGGGTGCTTTGGGTCTGACTGACATGCGGTTGATGAGTGGGGGTATGTTGATGTTGACTTTGATAGTTTGGGTGGTGCTGGATGTGACTGTGGTGTTCAGGAGGTGGGCTGCTGGAGTGGTACTTGCGGGACTGGTACTGGGGATAAACGGAAGGATAGTGATGGTGATTAGCATGGTACTGTTGATAATGTGGGCTCCCGGGCTGTCTGTTCCTCCATCCTCCCTCCTGTTGAGGAAGTCTTCTCATTATTGGGGGGCTCTCAGTTGTCCGTGGAGATTGGCGCCTTCTTCCGCTAGCAAGTCCACTATCCCGGGGGTGACATAGAGGCCTCCTGAAGCTTGGATCAGGCTCATGGGGCAGCTGGTATCTAGGATGAGGTCTCCTGGTCTCCCCAGCACTGATCACGGAGCTGCTGGACTCGTTCATGTCGTTGGACGAGGATCGGTATCTGCCATAGGATCCTCAGTGTATAGGGAGCCGAGCTAGAGCCATATTACAGCGAGCACGTCTGTTCAGCACCACAGTGCCAGTGACAGCTCCTGCACACAGCTTGAATGGGAGGGAGGAGAGAGCTGGAGTGGAAAGGGAGGAGCGGATTGGAGTGGAAAGGTGGTAGACACAGGGGAGAGAGCTGGAGGGAGAGGCTGAAGCCACAGACTAAGAGAAGATAGGATTCAATTCTGCTTTCCTCCTCCATTACCACTAATACCGCGGTGTATCACGTCCTTATGGGAAATGTACTTATTGATCTCAGTGAGCTGCCACTTTGGCTTTCAAAAGGCTGAATTAAGAGTTTTTAATAAGATCTCTAATAATAGTGCTGAACCCATGGAAGCATCTGCAGAATACCATATATACACATTTGTGAATGACAGCCGTAGCTCTTCTTAGAAGTTCATGTAATGTGTCAATTTACTTTCATTGTCAGAAACGTGACATTTTTACCCACTCTCGATCCATTGTTTTTGGTACAAGGCATGTATAAATCCTTGGTGTATGTATGTGTGTAACAATTCATAATTGATTAAAGTTAATTTGTCACCATGTTTTTGCTACCCCATGTGAGAGCAGCATGATGTAGGGGTAGAGACACTGATTCCAGCGATGTATCACTTACTGTTTTCTGCAATTTTGATATAATCACCGTTTTATCTTCTGCAGATCTACCAGTTCTCTGAATGATGTGCTCTGCATAACACAGCCCACATCAGTGATTGGCTGCTTTCTGTGTACACTGGGCATAGGCAGAAAGCTTATCAGTGGGGGTGAGGTAATAATAATAATTTTACTTCAATAGGGCCAATATAGTCTGCAGCTGTTTACAATTAAATGGGAACATGTACAGAAAGTAACAACATTAAAGAGTAACAAAAAATTCTCCAGTTACAGGGGAATAAGGGCCCTGCTCGCAAGCTTACAATCTATAAGGAAATAGGGGGCGCAGTAGGTGAAAAGTGTCTATCATGTCTGGTCCAGACATCATTACATGGCTCCTACATTTGGAGGACTACATGGCAGCAGGTTTACTAGTCCTCAAGTGATAAAATCACTGTTTCATCAGCAGCAGATTACCAAACTACAGCAAGCAGCCCAGTAAGTCCTACATTATCCTGCTCTCAGATTAGGAGTGTTATGACTACATTATGCTATGTCATGATTCGCTACAAGGAAACAGTATTAAATGTGTAAGAACATTTTAAAGAATACAGTCTGAAACACAGAAACTGACTGATCTCTCCTGCACACAAACATTTTCTGTGGCTCTTATATGAATTACTCAAACATGGTCTTTTTACCGGTACAAGCTTCTTCTTGCTGCTGTAGTTGTACAGTGTACAGTCCGTGTTTAACATTGCAAAGTATAGGAGAAGCTTGGTAATTTATTTCTTTATCCATATCGGAAAAACACACTGATGGTAAAAATGGACCCACGGATGGCACACTGACAGAAAACACTGATGACACAGGTACCGTTTTTTCATGTACGCTTGTGCAGATGACCTTTTTAATTGGATGAGTGCTATCCGTTGTTTTGTGGGATAGCACTCGTACCCCTGATATGCCATGGGGTCTTGAACATGTCTGATTTTTTTCTTTGTCCGAGGATAAACATGGCAGCATACACAGTTTGCCTCTGTCAATTGAATCAAATGGCTCTAGCCCATTCATGTTTATGGGTCTGTGAAAAAAAAATCAGACTGCATTTGGATGGCATCCGAGTGCGCTCCGATTTTCACAGAATGACATAATGAAGAAGGGGGGGGGGGAACTATTTTTTTTCTCATCCCTTTGAGAAAATCGGATTCTTCTCTGATCAAACTTTGGTTCAGCGCATGGTTAGCATAATCGGACATAATTTCTCGGATAGAGAGAAAACGGTTATCCGCACCTGCCCTAACAAAAATATTCTGCATGCATTTATCTGTCCAAAGGATGCAGATGTGAGATACTTTGGAGAAACTTGATGCCTAATCACATTACTTGGAAACCTTTGCACTCGCTGCCAGCTTGTGATTATGAATACAAACTGTCATGGAAAATAACTTGGGAGATCTAAAGGAAGTGACAACAGAAATACAATTACATCATGAAAAAACACAGAGGCGAAGAAGGAGAGGAGGATTTTAGGATTACATAAAATAGAAAGAAACACTGAGAAGAAGAAAGAACTGTAATAACAAGCCAGTATTAAGAAGATCAGAAAATGCACTAGTGCGTATTATGTGAGATGTTACCATGAGCATTTTACCAAGCCAATTCTGTAAGTCTGTGACAGCAAAAAGATATCGGTATTCTAATGCAGTCATCTTGTACATGGAGTTTTGAATAAGCGGAAAATACTGGAAGATGTACAAGAGAAGATTTTAAATGTCCATGTACGATACACAGCGGGTGAAATAAGTATTGAACACGTCACAAACTTTCTAAGTAAATATATTTCTAAAGGTGTTATTGATATGAAATTCTCACCAAATATAGGTAAAAACCCATCCAATCCACACAGGAAAAGGAATCAAACCATAGATGTCCATAAATGAAGTTATGTTTAATATTGAGAAATGACGCAAGGAATAAGTATTAAACACATGAAGCAAGAGAGGTGCAAAACCCATGAAAAGTCATGACCCAAGCTGAAATCTATCAGTATTTAGAAAGCAATCCTGCCACTTTGTGAAAATAATATCAGCTTGTTTAACTGGTGGCCTATGAAAAGGTGTCTCATTATCAAAGTGCCACACAAGAAACATCTCATGATGGGTAAAACCAGAGAGCTGTCACAATACCTATGCAACCTTATTGTTGCAAAATATACTGATGGCATTAGTTACAGAAGAATTTCTAAACTACTGAAGGTTCCAGTGAGCACTGTTGGGGCGATAAATCCAGAAGAGGAAAGAACATCATTTCACCATAAACCAGCCATGAACAGGTACTTCCCACAAGATTTCAGACAGAGGAGTCAAAATAATTCTCAGAAGAGTTGTCCACGAACCAAGAACCACCTTTGGAGAGCTACAGAAAGCTCTGGAATCAGCAGGTACCACTGTTTCAAAGAAAACTATATGCACGCTCACCAGGCAAGACTCCGTTACTGAGCAAAAAGCATGTTCAAGTGTGTTTAAAGTTTGCTCAACAACATTTAGACAAGTCTATGAAATCCTTGAATAAGATAGTCTGCTCAGATAAGACCAAAATTGAACATTTTGGATGCCAAAATACACAACATGTTAAAACACCATACCAACAGTGAAGTTTGGAGGTAGAAACATCATGGTGCGGGCTGTTTTTCTGCATACGGCACTGGCAAACTTCATGTAATTGAAGGAAGGATGAAGGGACAAATGTACAGAGACATTCTTAATAAAACTCTGCAGCCATCTACCAGGATGATGAAGATGAAACAAGGGTGTAAATTTCAGCAAGACAATGATCCCAAACTCACAGCCAAGGAAACTTTCAATTGGTTTCATATAAAGAAAATAAAGCTGCTAGAATGGCCCAGGCAATCACCGGACCTGAATCCAATAGAAAATGTATGGAAGAAACTGAAGCTCAGAGTTCATAGAAGGAGCCCACAGAATCTTCGGGATTTGAAGAGCATTTATGTGGAACAATGGGCCAAAATCACACCTGAGCAATGCATGCCACTAGTTTCTCCATACAGGAGGCGTCTTGAAGGTTTCGTCACCAATAATAATTTCAATACGAAGTATTAAAGGGAATCTGTCACCCCATTTTCGCCCTATGAGATAGGGCCACTGCCATCAGGGGCTTATCTACAGCATTGTGTAATGCTGTAGATAAGCCCCCGATGTTACCTGAAAGTGAAGAAAAACAAGTTATATTATACTCACCCAGGGCGTTCCGCCGTCCGTTCGGTCAGATGGGCGTCGCGGTCAGGTCGGGGCCTCCATCTTGTGACGAAGCGGCGTGTTCTTTCTGTCCATCGCGGCTCCTGCGCGGTGCACTGCTCTGCCTGTGAGGGCAGAGCAGAGTACTACAGTGCGCAGGCGCCTGACCTCTCTGACCTCTCACCAGGGCAGAGCAGTGCGCCTGCGCAGGAGCCGTGACGGGACAGAAAGAACACGTCAGCTTCGTCACAAGATGGGAGGCCCCGGACCTGACCGCGACGCCCATCTGACCCGAACGCCCCTGGGTGAGTATAATATAACTTGTTTTTCTTCACTTTCAGGTAACATCGGGGGCTTATCTACAACATTACAGAATGCTGTAGATAAGCCCCTGATGGCGGTGTCCCTATCTCATAGGGCAAAAATGGGGTGACAGATTCCCTTTAACTACGTTTTACTAAGTGTGTTCATTACTTATTTCCTTTCATTTCTCATTATTACACATTACTTAAATAAATGGACATCTATGGTTTGAGATATTTGCCTGTGTGGTTTTAATGGGTTGTTACCAACATCTGGTGAGAATTTCATGTCAAGAGCATCTGTAGAAATATATTTACTTAGAAAATTAGTGATGTGTTCAATACTTATTTCACCCACTGTGTATTGGGGTTGTCTGCTCAGTACTGTCACGGACGTGGTTTGTAGAACCACTGTGCCATGGCCTGCGGCGAGCCTGGAGGGGCATGACTAAGTGAGCACCGGACTGTTCACTAGAGCCTCTGATGGTCAGGTTAGGCTAGGCTTCCGATGCATGACAGGTGCCACTTCAACACAGACCAACGGGCGCGCAGCAGCTGGACCCTGTAGAACAGACTGGATAGTGCAGCAGGCATAGTTTGTATCAGAGTGCAGCAGGAAGAGTTTGCAGCAGAGTACAGCAGAGTTCGTAGCAGAGTGCAGCAGACAGGCTCTGCAGTAGAGTTCAGCAGGCAGGATCTACACCAGAGTGCAGCAGGCAGGATCTGCACCAGAGTGCAGCAGAGACTGGTATGCAACCTTACACAACTTAGACTGCAGAACAAGAAGGTTGCTCAGGCACCTTCCCAGTGGGGAGGAAGCAATATATACATAATGCCTCTCAGCCATTGGCTGGGGAGAAAATAGAAAGTGCACGCGCTGGCCCTTTAAGAGGGTGGGAGCATGCGCGTGCCCTAAGGACATGGCTGGAAGCTCTGCTGGGAGCATGCAGAGCATGGGAAAGGGGAGAACCGACTGCAGCGCGGGTGACTGGAGTGACACGGCGGAGACCCTGCCTGTCAGAGCAGGGATCTGGTGTGGTGCTAACAAGTACATGCTTTCTTCATATTATGGTTTCCCACAATCAAGGAGATTAGGATGTCTCAAAGCTAAGATAAATACGGCTGAAGACAAGGCCAAAGGGATAGGGGATAAAAATAGCTTTACTACTTGAAGAGCTCTTACTCTTTAAGAAAAGTGGACCCAAAACACTTATAAATTTGTAACATACCAAACAGAGCAGGTACTCATCCTCCCCAGAACCAGCGCCAGCTGTCCACCTTTGCTATGATCTGAGCTCAGTGGTTCTAATAATGTAGATAGCTCAGTGATTGTCTCCAGTGGTCATGTGAGCTGTCGGCATGACATCACCACTACAGCCAATGCCGTTAATAGAAAAGATGTGGAGAGCTGGTGCTACAAATGAGGAGGACGTGTGCTTGTTCTGTTCATGTTACGTATATAACAGCGTTTGACCTTTTCTTTTCTTAAAGTGGAAAAACCCTTTAAGTTGCACACACTAGACAAGCGTCCCTGTTCTGCCTTCTTCTGGGGCTATGTGGATTCCAGCATACAGCTAAACCGCCTTCACATCCCAAATAAACAGACTGCAAGGGTTCAGTAGCCTATGGTTTATTGGTGCGATGATATGAAGATGAATATGTAGTAAAACGGATTAGCTGAAGGATGGGGATATTAGTAAGAAGTGAGCAGAAGCATGAGACACGTGTCTTGTCTGCCTAGAGTCCGGACTTGTCTGAAAACATGTCTCTGTGACGTCCGTCTGCTGCGGGTCTGAGCTGCAGGTAAGACAGCAGCCCGAGAAACTCCGAGACCCTTTACCCCTATACAGGGATCTGGAATTACAGCGGAGCCCAAGGGATAGCTGCCTATGAGAGCAGCGTACCGGAGCAGGAAGGTTGCCAGGAAGGGAATAAAAACTAGACCAAAAGCGTAGTCAGAAGTCAAAAATTCAAAACCAGGAGGGCAGCAAAGGTACAAAATCGGCAGCCTGTAGAAGGGTCAAAATCCAGGCAAAAGTCAGAGTCAAAACCGGGAGGGCAGCAGAGGTACAAAATCAGCAGGCTGTAGAAGGGTCGAAATCCAGGCAAAGATCAGAATCAAAATAGCAAATAAACACTAGCACACTGGGGAAACCAAGACTATATCTGGCGGCCTGCAGGACAAGCTCCAAGGTATTTGAAGGACACGGCTACCTCCCACAGGCTCACAGCCTGATGATCTCATCCGGACCGCCCCCAGAACCATGCCAGATGGAGAAGCACAACTGGCACCAAACACTTCACCTCCGACAGAAAAGCGAAGCCTGCGCCCACCAGAGGCCTGCGCAGGGACCCTTTCTCTGTCACCAACATCACCCCCAGGAGGAACACGGCAATGCCCAGTGACAGAGGCCAGGGTCAAAGGAAAGGAACCATATGAGGATATAGCCCTCCTATCACCCGCACCACCAGCCGAAGGAGTCCGGCGCCTCCCAGCGGCCGAGGCAGGAACACCAGCCTTCGAGTCCAACGGCGACCTGACAGTCTCCTTCTTCTCAGAGGAGCAGGGGACGGTCCCACAAGCACACTGAACTTAAAGAGGAAGACACCTGCATCTGTAAGAATGCTGCCAGATTGTGCTAAACATATCATCATAAAAGGATAACATATCACCTCATACGGGTTGTAACAAGTGTCAAACTACAAATACCTTCTCATACTCAGCATAAATTGGCAGAACAGTCCCTGACGAGCCAAGTAGTGGAGAGATGAATCTTAAATGTTTGTAGGAAATATGGGGCATACAATAGAAATAAAAGGATGCTCTGAATTGCAGTGGTATACATAGAAGAGAGGGGATCCCGTAGCAAACAGAAGGCCCTTGAGTTTCCTCTTCCATACTCTTTCCATTAACCTTGGGACAATGTGTCACTCCCTTGTTTGTTAACATTGAGGATCATGGAACCAAATAAAGCTTTGTCCATTCTCTCCAAGAGCCATTTTTGAGACTCATGGGTATCTACTTGCTGTATATCCCCTTGCTGTACAAAGACTGATAGATTCATATGCTGGTTCAAGGGCTTCCTTGGATGGTACCTTCAGAGGCATAGATATAGTAGCAGCAATAGCACCTGGGCCAAAGCCTAGGGGACCCAAATTACCCGCTGCCACATAAAAAACACCTAAACTTACATGATTGGGTAACTTAAAGGGACCCTGGATTGTGCTTAGTAACTTACAGTGTCAGGTCGGTGCTGTTATACTGATTAAATGATACCTTGGGTGATGAAGTCCGTCTTGTGGTTGTTGTTTAATCTTTATTTTCAGTTTTCAGTTAATGATATGCTCGTGCTACGGGGCGGCCTGTGGGGGTGGTGCTCTGATTAGGTATTCATGTGTATGGCTTCTGACAGGTCACTGATCCCTCACTGACCTGCCCTCTAGTTTACATACTGTATATGTTATGTGTCATGATCCAGACCGGGTTTTGAGTCCTGTGTTTCCATGTTTCCAGTCTGGTCATTTCAGGGTTAACTTTTCTCAGCCTCAGTTTGGTCTCAGGTTTGCTATTTAGCTCCGATGCATCCTACAGGCAGTGTCAGCTATACTTCTGCCTCTTGCGTGTTACTGACTCTGGTATATCCTGATTTGCCCTGCTGTGATCTCTGACTTGCCCCCTGTCTGTTTATTCCCTCTGTCTGTCCTGACTCAGTGTTTCCTTGTTAGTTGGTTGACTCCCTGGTTTTGATTTGGCTTGCATTCAGACCTGCTTTTGTGTTCTGTCTTTGTCTTATCCCCTTCCGACCGTTGCTGACCCCTGGCTTGTTTCTGACCACATGTACTGCTGTGACATCTGGTACTTCTACTCCTGACCAGCTCTAACCTCCTCGGCTTGCCTCTGACCCTGAGTTTGTTTATTCCGTTTTGTACTGTGCTACAGTGTGTTGCTTGACTCGGCCTGTTTGACTACTCTGCTGCCACCTGTGGTAGCCTTGCTGCTGCATAGTGTTTGTGTCTTTAATTCCTTCACGTCATGGCCATTTTCCATTTATTAATTTTTGTTTTTTCCTCCTCTTCTTCCAAGCAACATGAAAGCTTGTTTTTTGTGGGGCGATTTGTATTTTTGAATGGCACCATTGACTTTACCATATAGTGTACTAAAAAAAAAAATGGGGAAAAAAATCAAATTGCAAAAAAAGTGCAATTCCACAATTGTTTTTTTTGTTATTTAGCATGTTCAATATATGGTAAAACTGAGTTTCCAGGGCAGTACAAGTATGCAGCTACTGAACATGTATAGTTTATTTTTTATTTAAGTGATGAAAAAAATCCGAAATTTGTATTTTGTATGAAAAAGGTTTTTGAACTTGGCGCCATTTTACGAGACCTGTAGCGTTTCTGTATTTCAGGATCTGGGGCTGGGTGATGGCTTATTGTTTTGTGCCCTGAGCAGACGTTTTTATTGATACCATTTTGGAGTAGATACTATGTAATTGTGGAATTTTGATTTTTTTTTTTCTTGATGCGGTGTATGCCTATCAGATTTTTGGAATGCAGCGATACCAAATATGTGTTTTTTTATTGTTCTATTTTTAATGGAGGAAATGGAGGGCGATTGAAATTTCTGTGTTTTTTTAAATTTTTTTCATATTTTTAAAAACTTTTTTCCACTTCTTACTGAATTTAATAGTCTTCTTAGGAGACTTGAAGCTGATTTGTGAAGCAGAAATCACAATCTCCAATGAATGCCGGCCACATGCCGATGTTCACAGGAGTATCGTAATGACAGGCACAAGGGTCTCCTGCAGACTCCCGGCTGTCATGACAACCCATCAGCGGCCCGTAACCACGTGGCAAGTGATGCTAATGGGTGACCTGAATGATGCGCTTAAGGACGGTGAGTGTTAAATTCCAGAGCCAGAGATTGGCAGGATTGACGGTGGGATTTAACTGGCTAACAGCCACTGTTGGACCAGAGCAGTTAAAGGCACACAACAGCTGATTAAATCAGCCATCAACTACGGGGAAAGATTTGGGCTCAACGTTGAAGGGACACGATATGTGACGTAAATATACGTCATGTGTCGTGGAGGGGTTAAAACAATAGAGTGATCTTAACCCCTTCCCGACCCATACACCTACGTCGGCGTCATGAAAACCTGTGCCATCCCGACCCATGACGCCGACGTAGGCGTCATGGTATAAATTGCGTTCCTGCGGGTCGGGTGGCCGGGGTCACTGAAAGGTCACCGACCCGCAGGCACAAGACCCTTTGTGCCTCACCACAGGGGGGTTGGTTTAACCCCCACGTGGCTACGATCCCTCTGATTGGCTGTTAAAAGTGAAACAGCCAATCAGAGCGATTTGTAATATTTCACCAATGAATTTGGTGAAATATTACAATCCAGCCATGGCCGATGCTGCAATAGCATCAGCCATGGCTGGAGACCGATATCCGCCCCCCCCACACCGAGTGATGACTGCAATCGGCCGCCGCCACCGATTGATGGCGGCGATCGTTCACCACCGTCGCTATCTGCTCCCCTCCTCCTTGCCTCCGCTCACCCCACCTTCTGATCTCCCCCCCTCACCTTCCGATCCCCCCTCACCTCTCCCGGTCCTCCGATGTCCCTGGGTCCGTCCCGGCGTCCGTCCGTTATTCTTCATGGGAGCCGCCATCTTGCAAAATGGCACGCACATGCGCAGCACGCCCACCGGCCGGCAGATTCCATAAATTTATTTTGATCACTGAGATACTCTCTCACAGTGATCAAAATAAAAAAAAGTAAATAAACGCCCCCTTTATCACCCCCATAGGTAGGGACAAATAATAAAATAAAGAAAATATATATATTTTTTTTCTATTAGGGTTAGGGTTAGAATTAGGCTGGGTTCATATTGCGTTATGGCAGTCTGTTAGACGGACTGCGTTACACCGCTGTATAACGCAGTGTAAGGCAGTCCGTTAACGCTGCCATTCACCCCATTTGTGGGCGCATCGCGACGCATGCCGTAAAGCGGCATGCGTTTGCGACGTGCCGTCATTCAGTGACGCGGGCTGCAGTGTCTGAGCTCCGTCACCGCTAGCACAGATAAATCATCTGCTAATTCATCTGCGCTAGTGGGTATAGCATAACGCGATCGCGTTATGCTTTACCGTTACCAGCCCGTCAACGCTATGTGTTGAACGGGCTGGTAAAACGCAATATGAACCCAGCCTTAGGGTTAGGGTTAGAACTAGGGTTAGGGTTAGAACTAGGGTTAGGGTTAGGGTTAGCATTAGGGTTAGGGTTAGCATTAGGGTTAGAATTAGGGTTAGGGTTAGAATTAGGGTTACGGTTAGAATTTGGGTTAGGGTTGGAATTTGGGTTAGGGTTAGAATTAGGTATAGGGTTGGAATTAGGGTTAGGGTTGGGATTAGGGTTAGGTTTGTGGTTTGGGTTAGAGTTAGGATAAGTGTTAGGGGTGTTTTGGGGTTAGAGTTGGGATTAGGGTTAGGCTCGTGGTTAGGGTTATGATTAGAGTTGGGATTAGGGTTAGGGGTGTGTTGGGGTTAGGGTTATGGTTAGGGTTTGGATTAGGGTTAGGGGTGTGTAGGGGTTAGCGATGTGTTGGGGATAGGGTTGGAGTTAGAATTGAGGGGTTTCCACTATTTAGGCACATCAGGGGATCTCCATACGCGACATGGCGCCACCATTGATTCCGGCAAATTTTGAGTTCAAAAGTTTTAACAGTGCTCCCTTTATTCCGAGCCCCGATGTGTGCCCAAACAGTGGTTTACCCTCACATATGGGGCATCAGCGTACTCAGGAAAAATTGCACAACAACTTTGGGGGTCTAATTTCTCCTGTTACCCTTGGGAAAAAAAAATTGGGGACTAAAAATATTATTTTTGTGGAAGAAAAATGATTTTTTATTTTCACGGCTCTGCGTTTATAAACTTCTGTGAAGAACTTGGAGATTCAAAGTGCTCACCACACATCTAGAGGAGTTCCTTGGGGGATCTAGTTTCCAAAATGGGGTCACTTGGGGGGGTTTCTACTGTTTAGGCACATCATAGGCTCTGCAAACGTAACATGACACCGCAGACCATTCCATCAAGTCGGCATTTCAAAACGTCACTACTTCCCTTCCGAGCCCCGACGTGTGCCCATACAGTAGTTTTCTCCCACATATGGGATTCAGCATACTCAGGACAAATTGGACAACAACTTTTGGGGTCCAATTTTCCTGTTACCATGTAAAAATAAAAAGTAGGGGCTAAAAAATCATTTTTTGAGAAAAAAAATTGATTTTTTATTTTCACGGCTCTGCGTTATAAACTTCTGTGAAGCACTTGGGGTTCAAAGTGCTCACTGTGCATCTAGATAAGTTCCTTAGGGTGTCTAGTTTTCAAAATGGGTCATTTGTGGGGGAGCTCAAGTTTAGCTTTCCAACACGACATGACATGGTGTCTGCTAACGATTGAGCAATATTCCATTAAATAAGTCAAATGGCGCTCCTTCCCTCTGAGGCCTGCCTGCGCCAAACAGTGGTTCCCCCCACATATGGGACACAGCTTACTCAGGAAAAATTGGACAACAACTTTTGGGGTCCAATTTCTCCTGTTACCCTTGTGAAAATAAAAAATTGCGGGTTAAAAAAATCAGTTTTTGAGGAAAAAAATGATTTTTTTATTTTCAGGCTCTGCATTATAAACTTCTGTGAAGCACGTGGGGGTTCAAGGTGCTCATACACATCTGGATAAGTTACTGGGGGTCTAGTTTACAAAATGGGGTCACTTGTGGGGGTTTTACTGTTTAGGCACATCAGGGGCTCTGCAAACGTAACAAGATGTCCGCAGACCATTCCATCAAGTTGGCATTTCAAAGCGTCACTACATCCCTTCCGAGCCCTGCCGTGCACCCAAACAGTGGTTCCCCCCACATATGGGGCACCAGCGTACTCAGGAAAAACTGGACAACAACTTTTGGGGTCCAATTTATCCTGTTACCCTTGGGAAAATAAAAATAGCGGGCTAAAAAATGATTTTTGAGAAACAAAAATTATTTTTTTATTTTCACTGCTCTGCGTTTATAAACTTCTGTGAAGCACTTGAGGGTTCAAAGTGCTCACTACACATCTAGATAAGCTCCTTGGGGGTCTAGTTTCCAAAATAGGTCACTTGTGGGGGGTTTCTACTGTCTTAGGCACATAAGGGGCTCTGCAAACGCAACATGACGCCCGCAGAACATTCCATCACATCTGCATTCCAAAATGGCGCTCCTTCCCTTCTGAGCTCTCCCCTGCGCCAAAACAGTGGTTCCCCCCCACATATGGGGTATTGTTGTACTCAGGACAAATTGCACAACAACTTTTGTGGTCCAATTTCTCCTGTTACCCTTGTGAAAATAAAAAATAGCGGGCTAAAAAATCATTTTTGAGGAAAAAAATGATTTTTTTATTTTCAATGCTCTGCGTTATAAACTTCTGTAAAGCACTTGGGGGTTCAGAGTGTTTACAACACATCTAGATAAGTTCCATAAGGGGTCTAGTTTCCAAAATGGTGTCACATGTGGGTTTTTTTCACTGTTTAGGCACACAGGGGCTCTCCAAGTCAAATGGCGCTCCTTCCCTTCTGAGCCCTGCCGTGTGCCCAAACAGTGGTTTATGACCACATATGAGGTATCTGTGTACTCAGGATAAATTGCACAAAAAAATTTAGGATCCATTTTATCCTGTTGTCCATGTGAAAATGAAAAAACTGAGGCTAAAAGAAAATTTTTGTGAGAAAAAAGTACTTTCTTTTTTTTTACGGATCAATTTGTGAAGCACCTGGGGGTTCAAAGTGCTCACTATGCATCTAGATAAGTTCCTTGGGGGTTCTAGGTTCCAAAATGGGGTCACTTGTGGGGGAGCTCCAATGTTTAGGCACACAGGGACTCTCCAAATGCGACATGGCAACTGCTAAATATTCCAGCATATTTTCCATTCAAAAAGTCAAATGGCGCGCCTTCCCTTCTGAGCCCTGCCGTGCGCCCAAACAGGAGAAATTGCCCAACAAATTTTAGGATCCATTTTATCCTGTTGCCCATGTAAAAATGAAAAAATTGATGCTAAAAGAAAATTTCTGTTGGAAAAATTAAAATGTCCATTTTTTCCTTCCACGTTGCTTTAGTTCCTGTGAAGCACCTGAAGGGTTAATAATCTTCTTGAATGTAGTTTTGAGTAGCTTGAGGGGTGCAGTTTTTATAATGGTGTCACTTTTGGGTATTTTCTGCCATATAGACCCCTCAAAGTGACTTCAAATGTGAGGTGGTCCCTAAAAAAATGGTTTTGTAAATTTTGTTGTAAAAATGAGAAATCGCTGGTCAACTTTTAAGCCTTATAACTTCCTAACAAAAAAAAAATGTTTTCCAAAATTGTGCGGATGTAAAGTAGACATGTGGGAAATGTTATTTATTAACTATAAACGCAAAAATTATCGACCTAAATTTACCACTAGCATGAAGCCCAATATTTCACGAAAAAACAGTCTCAGGATCGCTAGGATCCGTTGAAACGTTCCTGAGTTATTACCTCATAAAGGGACACTGGTCAGAATTGCAAAAAATGGCAAGGTCTTTAAGGTCAAAATAGGCTGGGTCATGAAGGGGTTAAACTTAACAAACAGTATGATGTGTGCACACTTTGTAACATTTCTCTTGCAGTATCTGGTCCCCATGAGCAGATATCTGGAACTGGATTCTTACATTTCAAACCTCCCGTATGAAGCATGCATACAAAAAAGCTATATGAAAATAGTTTGGTACATGAAGCCTATAGATTTGGTTTTATACACTATATAATAGAGAATCTGTGTCCAAATGTCACAACCAACATGGGTAAGTCCAGCAGACGACACAACATATACCAACAACGGGATGGAAAAGGGAGAGGAAGGCCCAAACAGTAGGGAGTAAGGGATGGGACACCTCCTAACTCCAACCTGTGCCTGTCCCTAAACTCCCCTAACGCCCTATGCGGGTGCTTCCCTCCCGCTGCCGTCACATGCCTGGTCCCTGATTGTCACGTCAATATACTCTGGCTAGTGCATTGGCCAGCAAGGTCGCCAGCCTCATCACTGCAGATGGTAACAACACGGGGAACTGACAAACAGGACACAGACAAAATAAAGGGAAATAATACTCAATGACTTGCTTTGCTGTTAAGCGCCAGACAGCAGAGGATAAAGTTCCAGAAATCCAAAATCCCTCCAGCAGCAGCTATACCACTGACACCAGGAGGCTCCAAACTCCCAGGCAGGTCTGCAAAGAAAACTCTATTACGACAGTCAACTGATGGGTCATATGACTTTTTAAAGGATGGTGGGAGTAGTCACCACCCACATCTGCTGACCAGCAACAAAGCAGCTGCCAGCAAGGAAACTGACATTAACCCTTGCAGGCCCAAAAGGAGAAAAAGCTACATTTAAATTAAAGCAGTACCAGAGCTGCCACGAATCCAAAAATGAATCGTGACCAAGTTTTTGATTTCCCATCTGAGAGCAAGATGATGTGGAGGCAGAGACCCTGATTCTAACAATTTGTCACTTAATGAGCTGCTTGCACAGTTTTGATTAAATCACCATTTTATCTGCAACAGAACTAGCAGTTCTCTGAATGCTGAGCTCTGTATAATCCCGCCCCACCACTGATTGGCAGCTTTCTGTTTACACTGTGCATGGGCAGAAATCTACCAATCAGTGGGGGAGGGGTTATGCAGTGTTTGTAAATATGAAGGACTACAAGGCAACAGATTGCAGATAAAACATTTATCAAAACTACAGCAAGCAGCCCAGTATATGACACATCGCTGGAATCAGGGTCTCTGTCTCTACATTATGCTATTCTCTGACTAGGTAAAAAAAAAAATCTGGTGACAGATTCCCTTTAATACTTTAAGTTTAGTTGACATATATTTCATGCTGTGAGCACTTTGTTAGCATAGGAGGTGTTTTACTCAACTATTTGAACAATACTCCTGCTTTAATAACACACATTACCCTTTATTGTTCAGTATGACAATTATTCTACATGCATTATTAAGGCAAAGCTGCTCCTTGTTGCCTGAAGCTCACCCCTAGACACAAGCTAAGTTCCAGGCTGAAATAGATTAAAAAGCCCTAGATTAGAGGGAAGACACATGCACAGGGTATAGTTATGTGATTTGTCTGTATGTAATCACTGATTCCTTAGCGTGTTATTATCTGTATAAAGGCACAGACTGCCTGGCATCATGCCAGTTCTATCTGCCAGAGAGATGATTGTGCATCCATGTGAACAAGTGGAAACACGTCGATGCTCGTGTCACACACATGTGCACATGTATTCAGGTATGTGGGAATATGTGCACGCTGTGCGACACTGTGCGAGCACACCGACACTGCTGGCTCCAACCTGTGCTCAGCAATCTAAAAATAGCCGCTTGCCGATTCTCCACCCCCTAAATAAAGCTCTGGTTTTGACACTCTCAGGCCCTGGGGGAAGAAAGTGAGTGTAACATATTCAGACCTGTACAGAATAGATTTCGGAATAAGGGGGCAGCGCTAATCTAATAATGCAGGAGCTGAAATAAAATAGATGTTAGGTTAGGACAGACAGAGCGAGCGTCACCGCGCTCCTTGACGGAGGAGATCTACTGACACTGGTATTCTCAGGCTTCACGTGGATGCAAATGCCTTCTACTACCTGGCATAAGCAGCATGCCTTGGCTCATGTTTCATAGTATTCACCTAACAATCTAATTTTGGTGTCGTGGGCACAGTGTGACGAAGAAGCGACATTGTGATGTGGTTTTTTTTAAACCCACAGCAATAGCGTTTTTTTTAGTAAGTGCTTCTATTTTTGGATCTGATCTAGGACACGTACAAAGAAAACTACTCATTCATTAGAGCGAAAGTAAATTCAATTTATATGCAGGGGTAAATTAGACCCCATGGTGAAAGCGCCACATTGTTAAAGGTAATCTGTCATCACGATCTGCCCTCCCCTCCGCCCCCCAAACTCTATGTATGGTCTTCCTACTCTGAAACGTAATGCCTTTCACACCGTTATTTATGCAATCTGTTGCACCCTGACAGATTAGCCGCTTTAATGCATATGCAAATGCAGCTTAAGTGCCCTGGGAGTGGGAAAGCACTTCCCAAGCTTCCACCTCAGTGGCTCTTTTTCTTGCCATGCCTCATCTTTCTTTGCTTCAAGTGCTTGACTACACAGTCAAAGAAAAGTGGTGCTGGCCAAGGAATAGAGCCAGGAAGCAAAAGCTTGGGAAGTCTTTTTGTCCTCCATTACTACTTAAGTCTCATTTGCATGTGAATTAAAACATGAGTTTTTTCAGTTGTCAATGAAAAAGTGAGCCATGTACAATGAGGAATATGGAGACCATTTGTACAAAGAAATGGCGGGTAAGGCCAGGTTCACATAGCGTTAATGTAGTCTGTTCAACACATAGCGTTGACGGACTGCATTAACGCTACTGTCGTATTGTGATTGCGTTTACCGATCATGCTAGCGCATCTTCTCTATCTGCGCTAGATGTGACGGACCCCCGAACGCTGCAGACCGCGTCCGAGGGTCCGTCACAGAATGACGGAACATCGCTAACGCATGCCGCTTAGGAAATGTGTTAGTGATGCACTCGGTTATGGGAGTGAATGGCAGCGTTAACGGATGCGTTACATCGCGTTAATGCCGTGGTGTAACGCTATCCGTTAAACGGACCTGCCACACGTTATGTGAATCCAGCCTAACAGAGAACTGGATCACTATGCATTATAATGTGAACTTCTATAGGAGGAGGAGTTGAGGTGTATATATGGTGAGAGTATGTAAGCAAGGACGGAGTGTCATAGCCCGCAGGTAGTGACCATATTGTCTAGAGAACAGCCTTGGGACATCATTGTGCGAGATTCTAAAAGAAAAAGCAGCAGGTTAAATACAGATTTAAGTACTGTAAGTCTTACTAGGTGTCTGTGATCCTCATATAGAAGAGGGGCAGAGGAGATAAGTGGACGAATGGTGTGAAATTAATAAAGGTAATAAATGGCTAATGACTTGTGTGGGTTACTCAGTGAGAGAATCGGTCACTAAGCCAAGATGGCCCTGTGTTCTATTATGGCATGACTTACATGGGGTGTAAAAACAAACTAATGGAAATTCACATAAAAAATAATCCTTACACAGTCTGTATAGAAATTGGTTGATCAGAGTAAAAAAGGTTAATATACTTATAGAATTCCCATTATGGTCATAAATTCTCATCAAACGATAAAATTGAGTTGCACAAAAGGAAATTTAAAATTAGAATGAATTAAGCCATAATACATATCAAAGACTG
This sequence comes from Oophaga sylvatica, assembly GCA_033576555.1. NCBI lineage: Eukaryota > Metazoa > Chordata > Amphibia > Anura > Dendrobatidae > Oophaga > Oophaga sylvatica. Next base: position 767,207,880 of record JARQOD010000001.1, on the reverse strand, counting down.
ACCTGTGACTAAAGATTCTAATATCAATTCAAATAAAGAACATCACGGTAGATCATGACAGGATAGGCATGTAAATAGAATGGTACTTGTCTTCAAGAAAGGATTGGACATCATAGTCCTTGTTCAGACCCTTGGGAGCTAAGGATTGTAACTCATAAATTCAATAGGTGTTGTCTTTTGAGTGTCAAAAGAAGATCTCCTCTGTGGTGAGACTGTTTGATTTGGTCAATCATCTGGTAATATAATTAGGCTACCGTGTGGCCAGCATTGTGGAAATGTTAGGGAGTTGGTAACAGAAGGTTCTTGCATTTTATTGTGGACCACAAGGACATTTTATTAGGTAAACAACATTGGAGAAATCGCACAATTGATAAAAAAAACTTTTGATTATCTATACAAAAAAAATCCAAATATACTGGATGGCTTTCAAGGATAGCGTGAATCTTTTTGGCCATATGAAAAAGTGGAATCGCTTGTCAGTAGGTTATAGACCGTAGTGTTACCTGTCTGTCTGAATTTCAGTAAAATATTCAGATTTGTCCATTATGACTAATGTGCCACTCTTGTCTTCAAGCTTAACAACTAAGTTTTTGTCATCAAGTAAAAATCTCAAAGCTTGTCTATTAAGAAAAAGATTATTTTGAAAGTGTAATAGGCCTCGTTCGGATTAAGACCTTAAAGAACAATAATCTCAATGAACAAAGTCAATGAAAGTCTCCAGCGAGGACTCACTTCGTGGAGGACAAAAGATGCTTTTTGATTGTAGACCTAATATACTTGATGAGATGAGTTCTTGTGGCATAGTGGTGTTGGTTGTGGTTTGAGGAGAGCCCACAAAATTGCCTTTAAGGCGTAAGTTCCTAAAGAAACGTAAGTCCATCTCAATTGAGAACGTGTTGTACGAGGTAGAGGGATGAAAGGACATGCCTTTTTGCAGTAAGGCTATTTGGTGATGCCTAAAGATTTGGGAGAAACGTTGAATACCAAGGATGGCGTACCTGTGAACTTGTTACTCTCATTGTGTCCTATCCTCCTCTTCCACTGGCCTCCTCTTCTGGTCTTCTTCTGTGTGATGTTCTTCTGCACGGACCTAAAAAACGAGTTGAAGAAAGGGTGTGTCCCCGGCGCTCGGTGTTTGGGCCTAAGGTTGAATAATCACTGGAAGAGGGGTTGTATCCCATTGGTAGGAGTAGTTGTTTCTCCATTTGTATATTCCATCGTGAAGATAATCGTCGGTGCTTCTCCGGAATTTGATTCTTTTCTTATCTTTGGTATGTTTACAGTGCTGATCTATGTTGGTTTTAATCTTCAATTTGAGGAGGAGGCGAGTTCTTTAGGTATGAAGGAGGAGTATAATTGTTTTTTAATATTACTTATACGTTCCTTGGTGGTAGTAATGGCTTTTTGTAGATGTTCAAAGTCAGCGTCATCAAATCAAATGAACGTTTATTAAGAATGTGTTTGAATTTCTTGCAAAAGTCGGGGGTTGAACATGGAAAATTGTAGGTCGAATGGGTACTCTGAGATATTCCGTCAATGTCACACATCGAAGTTCAATATTTACCAGATGTCTCAATTCTCTCTCTAAGTCCCGTCCACAAATTTATTTCAGTTGGAACCTGAGGAAATCATTGACTGGGAGATGATAGTGGAGTCTTCCTGTTCGTTGTATAAAAAGGCGTTAGTCGAAATGTTCCAGAGTGTTGGACATGATGACCCTTGAGGTCCCTTCCAACTCTAACATTCTATTATTCAATGATTCTAAGCCCTGAAGACCATTGGCAGGTAGCATGGTCATTCAAAACCGCAGACAAGCAGGTGAGGTCCTCCACTGACCGGTAGCAAGGTTACTTGAAACCATACACAAGTAACACACAGATAGCCAGGACAAGTCCTGATGACAGTGGACTGGAACTGTGCACAGACAGACTAAAAGAGTTACTAGCAAGTCTTAGAGCAATACTAAGACACAGATGTTTTTGGGAGGCCAAGGAAATACAACACATGGGAGAACGCCGGGCTACTTGCAAAGCTTGACGTGGAGCAAAAGAAAATCTAATGGTCCAAAGTATGTGCGTGACAAGGAGATTATCACTGCAGGACATAGTTCCCTTTACTTTAAACATGCTGTTTTAAGTCCTGTGCCGAAAATATTTTGTCCCATCCTGAATTGTCAACTATCAATTTGTCTCTCATCTCCCCTTTATCTATGAACTGCTGGATCTCTTGGTCCACTTTTAGTTTACTCTTGCTTAGTCAGAGATCCTTTCTCACACTTTTCTGGATGCCCAACATTGTAGTTTCCATACACTACGGTCTACAGAACTTGCCCTTATAAAAGTCTGAAATCATCTCCGGAAAGCAAAATATGACAGTTATTCTCTAAAATGCAAGTGCTTCAGAATACGTTGGTTCTATGGAAATAAAAATCACTATTATTTTCTACTGATTCTTCTGGATCTGTTTGCAGTGTTTAACGCTGTAGATCACCAACTCCTGCTCCGTATTTTCCACTCTATGCAGGGGCGCACCTACCATGAGGCAAGTTGATCACTCTGCTTCAGGCGGCGGTGCGTCCCTGAAGAGAGGGGGCGGCAGATTCTCCTCTACTGCATCTGCTGGTGTTTCTCATATATTGCTGCTCAGCGCGCACAGGACCTGTGATGAGGTCACAGGAGGGGAGGAGTTAGGTGTCACATGATCAGGGGCCTCAGTGCATGCAGGACTCTGCTGTGCTGGTTGTCATGGTGCTTGATGAGGGAAGTTTATGTGTGGGGTCAGGAGGGGTTTACAGGGTGGATGTAGCAAAGCTGTGTGTGTACGAGGTGTACGGATCAGAGCCGCATGTGTATGGGGTGTGCAGAGCGGAGCCATGTGTGTACAAGATGTATGGAGTGGAGTCACGTGTGTACGAGGTATACGGATCAGAGCTGCATGTGTATGGGGTGTGAGGAGCGGAGCCGTGTGTGTACGAGATGTACGGAGCGGATTCGCGTGTACGAGGTGTGCAGAGCGGAGCCTCGTGTATATGAGGTGTGCATAGCGGAGCCGCGTGGGTACGAGGTGTGTGGAGCGGAGCCACGTGTGTACAAGGTGCGCGGAGCAGAGCCGCGTGTGTACGAGGTGTGCAGAGCAGAGCCGCGTGTGTATGAGGTGTGCAGAGCGGAGCCGCATGTGTACAAGGTGTGCAGAGCGGAGCCTTGTGTATACGAGGTGTGCATAGCGGAGCCGCGTGGGTACGAGGTGTGTGGAGCGGAGCCGCGTGTGTACGAGGTGCGCGGAGCAGAGCCGTGTGTGTACGAGGCATACAAAGTGGAACCGTGTGTGTATGAGGTGTGCGGAGCCGTGTGTGTACAAGGTTGGTGTATGGTGGCAAGCATTCATACCTCCCAGCCATCCCAGATCCAGCAGGACAGTCCCGATTTTGAGAGTCTGCCCCGCTGTCCCAGCCGGGAGCTTACTTTTCCCGAGGACACAGGAGTACACCGTAGAGCCCCGAGGAGCACTTTAAAACTCGCACATGACGTTCCACCGGAAGTTACGAGCTGGAAGCTGACCGTAAATGAAGTAATTTCGGGAGGAGATTGTGACGGACCCATGGAGGCACTTCAGGAAATGCTTCAGATCCATCACCGTGTCCTCCTCCGATAGAGCAGACAGCGGGATCGCCTTGAAATCAGGGATGTCAGCCATGTGAGTGGATCATGATATGTCCTGCACCGGGAGGCTCAGGTGGACACTACAATGGGAGCCGGGCTGCTATAGTATTTTTATAGAATCTTTCTCTCTCTGTTTCTTTCTCTCCTTGTTCTTTCTTTCCCTCTCTAATCTTTCTTTCTCTCTCTGTTTCTTTCTCTCTCTCTGTTCTTTCTTTCCCTCTCTAATCTTTCTTTCTCTCTCTCTGTTTCTTTCTCTCTGTTATTTCTTTCCCTCTCTAATCTTTCTTTCTCTCTGTTTCTCTCTTTCTCTCTCTGTTTCTTTCTTTCTCTCTCTGTTCTTTCTTACTCTCTGTTTCTTTCTTTTCTGTTCTTTCTTTCTCTCTCTCCTTTCTTTCTTTTTTCTCTGTGTTCTTTCTTTCTCTCTCTGTTCTTTCTTTCTCTGTTTCTTTTTCTCTCTGTTCTTTCCCTCTCTGTTCTTTCTTTCTCTCTCCTTTCTATCTTTTTTCTCTCTCTGTTCTTTCTTTCCCTCTCTGTTCTTTCTTTCTCGCTCTGTTCTTTCTTTCCCTCTCTAATCTTTCTTTCTCTCTCTGTTTCTTTCTCTCTCTCTGTTTCTTTCTTTCTCTGTCTGTTCTTTCTTTCTCTCTCTGTTCTTTCTTTGTTCTTTCCTTCACACTGTTCTTTATTTCTCTGTTCTTTCTTTCCCTCTCTGTTTTTCTTTCCCTCTACTTACTTTCTTTTTCTCTATCTATGTTCTTTCTTTCTCTCTGTTCTTTCTTTCTCTCTATTTTTTCTCTCTCTGTTCTTTCTTTCCCTCTCTAATCTTTCTTCCTTTCTCTCTCTCTCTGTTTCTTTCTCTCTCTCTGTTCTTCCTTTCTCTCTTGTTCCTTATTTCTCTATGTTCTTTCTTTCTCTCTCTGTTCTCTCTCTGTTCTTTCTTTCTCTCTTTGTTCTTTCTTTCTCTCTCTCCTTTCTTTTTTTCTCTCTCTGTTCTTTCTTTCCCTCTCTGTTCATTCTTTCTTTGTTCTTTCTTTCCCTCTCTAATCTTTCTTTCTGTTTCTTTCTCTCTCTCTGTTTCTTTCTTTCTCTGTCTGTTCTTTCTTTCTCTCTCTGTTCTTTCTTTCTCTTTCTGTTCTTTCTTTCCCTCTGTTCTTTCTTTCCCTCTCCTTACTTTCTTTTTTCTCTATCTCTGTTCTTTCTTTCTCTCTGTTCTTTCTTTCTCTCTCTATTTTTTCTCTCTCTGTTCTTTCTTTCCCTCTCTCTCTGTTCTTCCTTTCTCTCTCTGTTCTTTCTTTATTTCTCTCTCTGTTCTTTCTCTCTCTCTATTCTTTCTTTCACTCTCTGTTCGTTCTTTCTTTCTCTCTCTCCTTTCTTTTCTCTCTCTCTGTTCTTTCTTTCTCTTTCTCTGTTCTTTCTTTCTCTCTTTCTTTTTTCTCTCTCTGTTTTCTTTCTCTGTTCTTTTTCTTTCCCCTTTTTTTCTCTCTGTTCTTTCTTTCTTTCCCCTCTTTCTTTCTCTCTCTCTGTTCTTTCTTTCTCCTCTTTCTTTCTTTGTTCTTTCTTTCCCCTCTTTCTTTCTCTCTGTTCTTTCTTTCCCCTTTCTTTCTCTCTCTCTGTTCTTTCTTTTGCTCTATGTTCTTTTTCTTTCCCCTCTTTCTTTCTCTCTGTTCTTTCTTTCTTTCCCCTTTCTTTCTCTCTCTCTGTTCTTTCTTTCTCTCTCTGTTCTTTCTTTCTCTCTCTATTCTTCCTTTCTCTCTGTTCTTTCTTTCTCTGTTCTTTCTCTCTGTTCTTTCTTTCCCCTCTTCTCTCTCTCTTCTCTGTTCTTCTTTCTTCTTCTTTCTTTCTTTCCTCTCTTTCTTTCTTTCTGTTCTTCTTTCTTTCTTTTCTTCTCTCTGTTCGTTCTTTCTTTCTCTCTTCTGTTCTTTCCTCTTTTCGTTTTTCCTTCCCCTTTTTTTTCTCTTTTTCTCTCTCTGTTCGTTTCTTTCCTCTGTTCTCTCTCTTTCTTTCTCTTCTCTTCTTTCTTTCCCTCTTCTTCTTCTCTCTGTTCTTCCTTTCTTTCTCTCTGTTCTTTCTTTCCCTCTTTCTGTTCTTCTCTGTTCTTCTTTCGCTCTGTTCTTTCTTTCCTCCTTCTTCTTTCTTTCTTTCTTTCTTCTCTGTTCTTTCTTTCTCTCTCTCTTCTTTCTTTCTTTCTCTCTGTCTTTCTTCTCTTTTTCTCAGTCTTTCTATCTCTCCTCTCTGTTCTTCTTCTCTCTTGTTCATCTCTTCTCTTCTGACTCTTGTCCAGATGCACGTGCTCTCTGTTTTTCTCTCGTGTTATCTTGTTTCCTCGTACCAGTCAGTGTGCATAGCACGTGTGCCCAGTAATCATGTGATCACATGCCTATAAGGGGCGATTGGGGTGTGGAGCACTGGGCGGCAGAATGGAGCACGGAGCTCCTGTGTATAATGTCACCGTGATCATTGTATTACCTGTACACTAAAATTGTGTACAGAGATCCTGTGTATAATGTCACCAGTGATCACTGTATTACCTGTACATTGACACTATATACAGAGCTCCTGTGTATAATGTCACCGATGATCACTGTATTACCTGTACACTGACACTATATACAGAGCTCCTGTGTATAATGACACTGGTGATCACTGTATTACCTGTACACTGACAATATATACAGAGCTCCTGTGTATAATGTCACCGGTGATCACTGTATTACCTGTACACTGACACTATATACAGAGCTCCTGTGTATAATGTCACCCGTGATTACTGTATTACCTTTACCTGTACATTGACACTATATAAGGAGCTCCTGTGTATGTCACTGTGATCACTGTATTACCTGTACAGTATACACATATACAGAGCTCCTGTGTATAATGTCACTGGTGATCACTGTATTACCTGTACACTATACACTATATACAGAGGTCCTGTGTATAATGTCACCTTCTTCACCTTTTATCGGCGCCATCTTGTGACTGCAACTTCTGTCTGCGGGAAGTCAGAAGTAGCAGAAACCCTCTGTCAGGCCACTTTCACGTGTTCAGCATTTTACCTCAGTGTTTGTAGGCCAAAACCAGGAGAGGAACAATCAGAGGAAAAGTATAATAGAAACACGTCACCACTTCTGGATTTCTCACCCACTCCTGATTTGGCTTACAAATACTAAGGTAAAATACTGACCAAATACTGAACGTGTGAATGTGGCTTTAGGCTGGTTTCACACATCCTGATATTTCCGGTACCGGAAAAAACGTTAGTGGAGATATCCGTGTCCGTGTGTGTAATACGTGTGGCAACTGTGTGCCGCATCAGTACCACAAGGACGGCCGCCGGGGAAGAAGCTCTACAGTAAGCTCTGTTCCCCGGTCAGGGGCGCACCTAAAATGAAGCAAGTTGATCACTTCACCTCAGGTGGCATTGAGTCCCTGAAGAAGTGTAAAGATCGATGTTTCAAATATATTCCTATTTAACGTGTATGTATTTTACATGTGCGTCCGGTTAGGCTAGTAAAGAGTAAACCAGATTTATTTGTACTGATTTTACTACGGGGAGGGGGGCGCCATTTTCCAGTTCGCCTCAGGCAGCAGAGAGGCTAGGTTCACCCTGACTCTATGAGCCATAAGGGCTCTGCTGTTTTAAGTTTTCATACAAGCTCTCTATCTGCTCATTGAATATATAATTTGCTAGCTCAGTTTCTCCTGTTCTCCTTGCTGTTAGATTTCCTCACAGATCAGACACAATTTCTCTCTGTTTTAACTCTTCACAGTCCCAAAGGATAGACAATTTCCAAATTTGCCTTTCATAACAGCTCTATGCTGACGATACCCCATTATATACTTCTTATGATTTTCAGTCCAATGTATCTGACGTCATGTCTTCTCTTTGTCTAAAAGTGAATCTTTCACAATCAAATTACTTGTTTTCCCACCATCTACTGATCTACAGGTGCTTCTCACAAAATTAGAATATCATCAAAAAGTTAATTTTTTCCATTCTTCAATATAATAAGTGAATCTCATATATTATCATATATTATCTAGAGCAGGGGTGGGCAATTAATTTTGCCAGGGGGCTGCATGAGAAATTGGGATGGTTTTAGAGGGCCGGACTAATATAATTAACTCCGTTCTACCCAATACTGTATATATACATATATATATATATATATGTATATATATATATACTGTATACTGTATATATATATACCTGCCCATTATCATCATCTTCTCCCCATCATCATCAATGCCTCCCCATTATCAGCAATGCCTGCCCATCATCATCTTCTCCCCATCATCAATGCCTGCCCATTATCATCAATGCCTGCCCATTATCATCATCTTCTCCCCATCATCATCAATGCCTCCCCATTATCAGCAATGCCTGCCCATCATCATCTTCTCCCCATCATCAATGCCTGCCCATTATCATCAATACCTGCCCATTATCATCATCTTCTCCCCATCATCATCAATGCCTGCCCATCATCATCATCATCATCTTCTCCCCATCATCAATGCCTGCCCATTATCATCAATACCTGCCCATTATCATCATCTTCTCCCCATCATCATCAATGCCTGCCCATCATCATCATCATCATCTTCTCCCCATCATCAATGCCTGCCCATTATCATCAATACCTGCCCATTATCATCATCTTCTCCCCATCATCATCAATGCCTCCCCATTATCAGCAATGCCTGCCCATCATCATCTTCTCCCCATCATCAATGCCTGCCCATTATCATCAATGCCTGCCCATTATCATCATCTTCTCCCCATCATCATCAATGCCTCCCCATTATCAGCAATGCCTGCCCATCATCATCTTCTCCCCATCATCAATGCCTGCCCATTATCATCAATACCTGCCCATTATCATCATCTTCTCCCCATCATCATCAATGCCTGCCCATCATCATCATCATCATCTTCTCCCCATCATCAATGCCTGCCCATTATCATCAATACCTGCCCATTATCATCATCTTCTCCCCATCATCATCAATGCTGCCCATCATCATCATCATCATCTTCTCCCCATCATCAATGCCTGCCCATTATCATCAATACCTGCCCATTATCATCATCTTCTCCCCATCATCATCAATGCCTCCCCATTATCAGCAATGCCTGCCCATCATCATCTTCTCCCATCATCAATGCCTGCCCATTATCATCAATGCCTGTCCATTATCATCATCTTCTCCCCATCATCATCAATGCCTCCCCATTATCAGCAATGCCTGCCCATCATCATCTTCTCCCCATCATCAATGCCTCCCCATTATCAGCAATGCCTGCCCATTATCATCATCTTCTCCCCATCATCAATGCCTCCCCATTACCATCAATGCCTGCCCATTATCATCATCTTCTCCCCATTATCATCAATGCCTGCCCATTATCATCATCTTCTCCCCATCATCATCAATGCCTCCCCATTATCAGCAATGCCTGCCCATCATCACACACAGACAGCACATAAGCACTCTCTCACATACATACACACAACACACACACACACACACAAAGCACCGCACTACATAGACACAGACACACACAGAGACACGTCTTACCTGTCCAGCGTCCCCGCTCTCTGACACAGCCGGCCGCTGAATGATGACATCATTCAGCGGCCGGCTGTGAGAGGAAGCGCCGGTGGAGCCCAGAGCTGCAGCAGCGGAGGCACGGGAGAGGTAAGTATTGTGCCAGCTGATGCCGGGGCCCTGAGACTGCCGGAGCGCCTCCGCGGGCCGGTCACTGACAGCCGGCGGGCCGGATGCGGCCCGCGGGCCGCCCCTTGCCCGGGTCTGATCTAGAGTCATTACAAACAGAGTGATGTATTTCAAGTGTTTATTTCTGTTAATGTTGATGATTATGGTTTACAGCCAATAAAAACCCAAACTTCATTATCTCAGTAAATTAGAATACTTTATAACACTAGCTTGAAATATTATTTTAAAATCCGAAATGTTGGGCTACTGAAATGTATGTTCAGTAACTGCACTGAATACTTGGTCGGGGCTCCTTTTGCATCAATTACTACATCAATGCGGCGTGGTATGGAGGCGATCAGCCTGTGGCACTGCTGAGGTGTTATGGAAGCCCAGGTTGCTTTGCAAGCAGTCTTCAACTTGTCTGCATTGTTGGGTCTGGTGTCTCTCCTCTTGACCTATAGAGTTAATGTCAGGCGAGGTTGCTGGCCAATCAAGCATAGTGATACTGTTGTTTTTAAACCAGGTATTGGTACTTTTAGCAGTGTGGACAGGTGCCAAGTCCTGCTGGAGAATGAAATTTACATCTACAAAAAGCTTGTCTGCAGAGGGAAGCATGAAGTGCTCTAAAATTCCCTGGTAGACAGCTGCTCTGACTTTGGTCTTGATAAAACACAGTGGACCTACACCAGCAGATGACATGGTTCCCCAAACCATCACTGATTGTGGAAACTTCACACTAGACCTCAAGCAACTTGGATTGAGTGCCTCTCCACTCTTCCTCCAGACTCTGGAACCTTGATTTCCAAATGAAATGCAAAATTTACTTTCATCTTTCATCTGAAAACAACACCTTGGACCACTGAGCAACAGTCCAGTTATTTTTCTCCTTGGCCCTGGTAAGACTCTTCTGGTGTTGTCTATTGGTCATGAGTGGCTTGACGCAAGGAATGTGACACTTGTAGTCCATGTCCTGGATACGTCTGTGTGTGGTGGCTCTTGAAGCAATGACTCCAGCAGCAGTCCACTCCTTGTGAATTTCCCCCAAGTTTTTGAATGGCCTTTTCTTAACCCCTTCATGACCCAGCCTATTTTGACCTTAAAGACCTTGCCATTTTTTGCAATTCTGACCAGTGTCCCTTTATGAGGTAATAACTCAGGAACGCTTCAACGGATCCTAGCGATTCTGAGATTGTTTTTTCATGACATATTGGGCTTCATGTTAGTGGTAAATTTAGGTCGATAATTTTTGCGTTTATTTGTGAAAAAAATGGAACTTTGGCCAAAATTTTGAAAATTTCGCAATTTTCAAATTTTGAATTTTTATTCTGTTAAACCAGAGAGTTATGTGACACAAAATAGTTAATAAATAACATTTCCCACATGTCTACTTTACATCAGCACAATTTTGGGAACAACATTTTTTTTTGTTAGGACGTTATAAGGGTTAAAAGTTGACCAGCGATTTCTCATTTTTACAGCAAAATTTACAAAACCATTTTTTTTAGGACCACCTCACATTTGAAGTCACTTTGAGGGGTCTATATGGCAGAAAATACCCAAAAGTGACACCATTATAAAAACTGCACCCCTCAAGCTACTCAAAACTACATTCAAGAAGATTATTAACCCTTCAGGTGCTTCACAGGAACTAAAGCAACGTGGAAGGAAAAAATGGACATTTTAATTTTTCCAACAAAATTTTTCTTTTAGCATCAATTTTTTCATTTTTGCATGGGCATCAGGATAAAATGGACCCTAAAATTTGTTGGGCAATTTCTCCTGAGTATACAGATACCTCATATGTGGTCATAAACCACTGTTTGGGCGCACGGCAGGGCTCAGAAGGGAAGGAGCGCCATTTGACTTTTTGAATGGAAAATATGCTGGAATATTTAGCGGTTGCCATGTCGCATTTGGAGAGTCCCTGTGTGCCTAAACATTGGAGCCTCCCCCACAAGTGACCCCATTTTGGAAACTAGACCCCCCAAGGAACTTATCTAGATGCAGAGTGAGCACTTTGAACCCCCAGGTGCTTCACAAATTGATCCGTAAAAAAAAGAAAGTACTTTTTTTTTCACAAAAATTTTCTTTTAGCCTCAGTTTTTTCATTTTCACATGGGCAACAGGATAAAATGGATCCTAAAATTTGTTGGGCAATTTCTCCTGAGTACACCGATACCTCATATGTGGTCATAAACCACTGTTTGGGCACACGGCAGGGCTCAGAAGGGAAGGAGCGCCATTTGACTTTTTGAATGGAAAATATGCTGGAATATTTAGCGGTTGCCATGTCGCATTTGGAGAGTCCTTGTGTGCCTAAACATTGGAGCTCCCCCAAAGTGACCCCATTTTGGAAACTAGACCCCCCAAGGAACTTATCTAGATGCAGAGTGAGCACTTTAAACCCCCAGGTGCTTCACAAATTGATCCGTAAAAAAAGAAAATACTTTTTTTTTCACAAAAATTTTCTTTTAGCCTCAGTTTTTTCATTTTCACATGGGCAACAGTATAAATTGGATCCTAAAATTTGTTGGGCAATTTCTCCTGAGTACACCGATACCTCATATGTGGTCATAAACCACTGTTTGGGCGCACGGCAGGGCTCAGAAGAGAAGGAGCGCCATTTGACTTTTTGAATGGAAAATATGCTGGAATATTTAGCGGATGCCATGTCGCATTTGGAGAGTCCCTGTGTGCCTAAACATTGGAGCTCCCCCACAAGTGACCCCATTTTGGAAACTAGACCCCCCAAGGAACTTATCTAGATGCAGAGTGAGCACTTTGAACCCCCAAGTGCTTCACAAATTGATCCGTAAAAAAAAGAAAGTACTTTTTTTTTCACAAAAATTTTCTTTTAGCCTCAGTTATTTCATTTTCACATGGGCAACAGTATAAATTGAATCCTAAAATTTGTTGGGCAATTTCTCCTGAGTACACAGATACCTCATATGTGGTCATAAACCACTGTTTGGGCGCACGGCAGGGCTCAGAAGGGAAGGAGCGCCATTTGACTTTTTGAATGGAAAATTAGCTCCAGTCGTTAGCGGACACCATGTCATGTTTGGAGAGCCCCTGTATGCCTAAACTTTGGAGCTCCCCCACAAATGACCCCATTTTGGAAACTAGACCCCCTAAGAAACTTATGCAGATGCACAGTGAGCACTTTGAACCCCCAGGTGCTTCACAAAACTTTATAACGCAGAGCCGTGAAAATAAAAAATCATTTTTTTTTCTCAAAAAATTATTATTTAGCCCCATATTTTTTATTTTCACAATGGTTACAGGAGAAATTGGACCCCAAAAGTTGTTGTCTAATTTGTCTGTAAGGTTCTGTGTACATGTTCCTGAAACTCAGTTTTTCCGTCAGCCATTTTACTTTCTGTCTTGCTGCAGCTGTCTTGCCCTCAGTCAATATGGAGTTTCCAGCTTGCATGTTCCCGCCATGATTCTCTCCCTCTTGCTTCTTAAGCAGCCACAGCTGAGCAATCAGTGCTTCAGAATCAAGCCTGCAGTGTACCTGTGACCTGACTCCTGGAAGCCTTGGACCTTGTACTCCAGTTATTTCCTATTGTGAACTTTGGAACACTCGTGGACTTTGGAACCTTGCTATTTGATAAATCCACGTTTGCATGGACTTATGGTAACAGAGAAGAGATCCTGAACCTGTTGTGGAGAGTGATTGCTGAGCTTAAGTTACTCTGGCCTGCTGTGTCTCCTGCTTTTGTATCTGCAAACTGTGTGACTATTATTGCCACTTGTATGAAGTAATACAAGACCTTCTATATCAAACCTGTGACTCCTGTGTTTTCATCGCACCCAAGCACAAGACACTATATGAACTGTACTCCTTACATTACAAGATTCTGAAGCCAAACGTTAGTGTCTGCTGGGTCTGGAAAGGCTGTGTCTGCTGTAACTGTGGATATCAGATGTCCGGTTGTACTTTCTGTGATGACAGTGGTTGTGACTTCTCACAACCATTCCAGGTGAGCAATTCCCTTAAGTTTTTTTTTTTCTGCAGTGTTACCACAGGTAAACACTATTGTTTTTTTTTTCTTTCCTCTTTTGTGTCTGCTGTAACTGTGGATATCAGATGTCGGTTGAACTTTCTGTGATGATAGTGGTTGTGACTTCTCACAACCATTCCAGGTGAGCAGTTCCCTTAATTTTTTTTTCTCTCTGCAGTGTTACCACAGGTAAACACTATTGTTTTTTTTTCTTCTCCTCTCCTTCCAGTACTCCTGTCTTAAAAGATCTGGAAAATGGAGGCCCGCATAAAGGAACTTTGCGGAATGACTGATAATATCCTTGCAGATTTGCAGACTATAAAAACCCGTTTTACAAACCTACAGGACCTCACTAATCACAATTTGCAAGTGTTTGGACAGACTGCCCAGGATTTGCGAGCCAGGATTGAGGTTCTAGAGGAGCGAGTCCAGGCTCCTGCCGTAGCCCCGAGTTCTGGGATTCCCAAGTTGCCCCCTTTTCGTTTTGGCGGTGAACGTGAGAAATTCAGGGGATTTATTAATCAATGCAATCTTTTTTTTTCTGCACATGCTTCACAATTTCCCACTGAACGATCTAAAGTGCTTACTATAATTATGTTGCTTACCAACAAGGCTTTGATGTGGGCAAACCCTCTGATTGAGACTGAGGATGAATGTTTGGATCATCTTGATGCTTTCATTTCAGCCATGGGACAGGTGTTTGATGACCCCAATCGAGGTGCAACAGCTGAAGCAGCCATGTTAGCTTTGCGCCAAGGTAAGCACTCGGTAGCTGAATATGCCTTGGATTTCAGGAGATGGGCCCTTGATACCACCTGGGACAGTTCCGCCAAAAAATCTATTTTTCGAAAAGGGTTATCTCCACTGATTAAGGATGAACTTGCTTGTGCCGACCCTCCCACTGCGTTAGGCGACTTTATTAACTACTGCATCCGTATTGATACTCGTCTGACTGAACGCAGGCAAGAGAGATGGTTCGAAAGCAATCGCACTAACCTTTTCCTACCTTCCTCTCCAGCTAAGGAACCTTTGAGTAGGATCACACGGGAACCTGAACCTGAACCCATGCAGGTAGACTCTTTACAACGACGGGTTAGTGATGCACGCAAGGAACATCGTTTTAAGGAGAATCTATGTTTCTATTGTGGTAAGTCAGGGCACTTCATTATAAACTGCCCCAGCCGTTCTCGTAAGACTACTGCAGCACTCATTCACTGTGAGTGTTGCGAGAGGGGATCTGTCAGGTCCGAGCCTCAGGCTCCAGAGAGATCTGCAGCAACAGATCTTGATTTCTCGGACTTAAACTCCGTTACTTCTGAGGACGTTGACTGTATAAACGCTGCAATTTTTCAAGTTTCATCAGCGGTATCCCAGCTGAGTTGTAAGAAAAACAATTCTCATTGCTTTCTTTCCATCAAACTCTGGGTTGACTCAGCTTGGGTGTCTAGCTCTGCTATGATCGACTCAGGGGCAAGTGGAAATTTTATGGATGTCTCCTTTGCTCTGAAACAGGGGATACGTTCAGTGAAGAAGGCTACTCCAGTACAGATGGAAACTGTGGATGGCTCCCTGCTGACCTCTGGACCAGTGGATCAGGAAACAGAGCCTTTGAGGGTTCTTATGGGTAAAGATCATCAAGAGAAACTGTCCTTTATGCTTATCTCTTCTCCCCACTTTCCCATTATTCTAGGGCTACCATGGCTGCAGGCTCAGAATCCTACCATTAACTGGGAGACCAAGGAATTACACTTTCCAGAGAAACAGATGAGTCCAAAAGTTTCAGCTTGCTCTGTTCCTAAAGGAACCATGTCAGTCCCTGAACTACCAGCTGTATACCAGGACTATGTGGATTTATGTGACAAGAAGAACGCTGACCAGCTTCCCCCTCACCGTCCATATGATTGTCCAATTGAATTATTGCCTGGAGCAGAGATACCTTTTGGTAAGATCTACCCCCTGGCGGGGCCCGAGCTAAAGGCTTTAAAGGATTACATAGACGAAAATCTAGCCAAGGGCTTCATACGCCCCTCTTCATCTCCTGCAGGTGCACCCATCTTCTTTGTAAAGAAGAAAGATGGATCTCTGAGACCCTGCGTAGACTATAGGGAACTCAATAAGGTTACTATTAGAAACCGTTATCCATTGCCTTTAATCCCTGAGTTATTGGAGAGAGTGCGACATGCTAAAATTTTCTCTAAACTAGATCTCCGTGGGGCCTATACTTAGTCCGTATTAGACCTGGGGATGAATGGAAGACTGCATTCAGGTCACGCTATGGACACTTTGAATATCTAGTTATGCCTTTTGGTCTGAGTACCGCCCCAGCCACTTTCCAACACTTGGTGAATGACATCTTCAGGGATCTCCTAGATACATTCGTGGTGATTTATTTGGATGATATTCTAATTTTTTCTAACTCCACAGAGGAACATCATGGACATGTGAGAATGGTCTTGGAACGTCTAAGACAAAATCATCTTTACATCAAACTTGAAAAGTGTGAATTCCATAGGACCGAAATTCAATTTCTGGGGTATGTACTGTCTACACAAGGAATTAGTATGGATGGAAGCAAGACCCAAGCCATCAAGGATTGGCCAAGTCCTAGAAATGTGAAGGAGGTGCAGCGCTTCATCGGGTTTGCCAATTTCTATAGACGTTTCATTAGGAATTTCTCTGAGGTAGTGTCACCTATCACCCAACCTACCCGGAAAGAGTCTAGGTTCTCCTGGACTCCCCAAGCCCAGGAAGCATTTTCCCGTCTAAAAGATAAATTTACCACCGCACCTATCTTAGTACATCCCAACCCCGAACTTGCCTTCATAATAGAGGTGGATGCTTCAGACTGTGCCGTTGGAGCTATACTCTCTCAGAGAACAGGTGAGAAGAATGTCTTGCATCCCTGTGCCTTCTTTTCCCAGCAGTTGTCTTCGGCTGAGAGGAACTACGATGTGGGCAATAGAGAGTTGTTGGCCATTATTGCCGCCTTCAAAGAATGGAGACACCTTCTTCAGGGAGCTGCACAGCAAATAGTCGTCCTGACAGACCATCGTAACCTTGAATTTATCAGGTCGGCTAAGTGCCTGACTCCTCGCCAGGCTCGCTGGAATCTTTTCTTAAACCAATTTAATTTTATCATTTCTTATAGACCAGGATCGCGCAATGGAAAGGCTGATGCACTCTCTAGGATTTATTCAGCAGAGACACGTCCACTTACTCCTCCTAAGACTATTCTTCCTGACTCTAGATTCCTGGGAGTGATTCATAATCAAGACCTACTTAAGGACATCAAGGAAGCATACCATGCGGATTCCTTTTTGGCACAACCCCCAAGGGACGTAAGTCTTGTCTTTAAGAATGGTGTGTGGATTCAGGGACAACGTCTGTATATTCCTGAAACAGTCAGATTAAGAGTATTGCAACTCATTCACGATTCCAAGATAGCTGGGCATAGAGGAATTCTAAAGACACAGGAATTTCTTTCTCGTTTCTTTTGGTGGCCCACTTGCAGGAAGGATGTTTTAAACTATGTCACTTCATGTGAAGTCTGTGCAAGATGCAAAACACCTCGCTCCTCACCAACTGGTCTGTTGCAACCTCTTCCCACCCCGTCCCGCCCGTGGGGATCCATTTCTATGGACTTCATTGTGGAGTTACCAACCTCTCAAGGGAAGAACACCATTCTAGTAGTGGTTGATCGTCTAACAAAGGCAGCTCATTTTATCCCTTGTGTCGGCTTACCCACTGCAAGACAGACATCAGATTTGATGATTAAAAATGTGTTTCACTTACATGGAGTACCAGATGAGGTTATTTCGGATCGAGGGGTGCAATTCACTTCAAGGTTTTGGCAAAATTTCTGTGCAGCATTGGACATTAAAGTGAACCTTTCTTCTGCTTTTCATCCTCAGACTAATGGACAGACGGAACGAACTAATCAGACCCTGGAGCAGTATCTTCGCTGCTTTATCTGCAACCTACAGGATGATTGGGTGGATCTACTTCCACTGGCTGAGTTCTCTTATAACAACTCTCAGAGCGCCTCCACTAAGCAGTCTCCTTTTTACTCCAATTTAGGTTATCATCCTAATATTCTTCCTCGATTTCCCATAGAAACGCCTTTGCCAGCAGTGGCTGAAAGAATCACGTCTTTACAAAGGAATATGGATCTTCTAAAGGGAAATCTGGAATTGGCTCAGGAAAGGTACAAGAAAGCCGCAGATAAATTTCGTAAACCTGCACCAGCTTTCAAGGTAGGAGACCTGGTCTGGCTGTCAACCAGAAATCTTAAGTTAAGAATTCCATCATCTAAGTTGGGACATAAATACATTGGACCTTATAAAATCAGTAAAATTATAAGTGCTGTCGCTTGTCGTCTTCAACTGCCCAGAACTATGAGAATCCACCCTGTCTTTCATGTATCTCTACTAAAGGCTGCAACACCCAATACGTTTCCTGGACGTTCTTCTCCTTGCCCTGACCCAGTGCTAGTCGATGGTCAGGAAGAATTTGTGGTGGAAAGGATTCTAGATTCCAGGTTGTATAGAAATCAGTTACAATATTTGATTAAATGGCAGGGCTACCCAGTGGAGGACAACTCATGGGAGCCAGTCAATAACGTTAATGCTCCTCGCTTGCTCCGTCAGTTTCATCAGAGGTACCCACACAAGCCTGGTCTGAGGTCATCCGGAGGTTGTCCCTAAGGGGGGAGTAATGTAAGGTTCTGTGTACATGTTCCTGAAACTCAGTTTTTCCGTCAGCCATTTTACTTTCTGTCTTGCTGCAGCTGTCTTGCCCTCAGTCAATATGGAGTTTCCAGCTTGCATGTTCCCGCCATGATTCTCTCCCTCTTGCTTCTTAAGCAGCCACAGCTGAGCAATCAGTGCTTCAGAATCAAGCCTGCAGTGTACCTGTGACCTGACTCCTGGAAGCCTTGGACCTTGTACTCCAGTTATTTCCTATTGTGGAACTTTGGAACACTCGTGGACTTTGGAACCTTGCTATTTGATAAATCCACGTTTGCATGGACTTATGGTAACAGAGAAGAGATCCTGAACCTGTTGTGGAGAGTGATTGCTGAGCTTAAGTTACTCTGGCCTGCTGTGTCTCCTGCTTTTGTATCTGCAAACTGTGTGACTATTATTGCCACTTGTATGAAGTAATACAAGACCTTCTATATCAAACCTGTGACTCCTGTGTTTTCATCGCACCCAAGCACAAGACACTATATGAACTGTACTCCTTACATTACATTGTCCTAAGTACGCTAGTACCTCACATGTGGGGGAGAACCACTGTTTGGGCACACGTCAGGGCTTGGAAGGGATGTAGTGACGCTTTGAAATGCCGACTTGATGGAATGGTCTGCGGGCGGGCAGAGCCCCTGATGTGCCTAAACAGTAGAAACCCCCCACAAGTGACCACATTTTGTAAACTAGACCCCTCAAGGAACTTAACTAGATGTGTGGTGAGCACCTTGAACCCCCACGTGCTTCACAGAAGTTTGTAATGCAGAGCCGTGAAAATAAAAAATCATTTTTTTTCCTCAAAAACTGATTTTTTTAACCCGCAATTTTTTATTTTCACAAGGGTAACAGGAGAAATTGGACCACAAAAGTTGTTGTACAGTTTGTCCTGAGTACACTGGTACCCCATATGTGGGGGGGAACCACTGTTTTGGCGCATGGGAGAGCACAGAAGGGAAGGAGCGCCATTTTGGAATGCAGACTTGATGGAATGTTCTGTGGGCGTCATGTTGCCTTTGCAGAGCCCCTGATGTGCCTAAACAGTAGAAACCCCCCACAAGTGACCCCATTTTGGAAACTAGACCCCCCAAGGAGCTTATCTCGATGTGTAGTGAGCACTTTGAACCCCCAAGGGCTACACAGAAGTTTATAACGCCGGGCCATGAAAATAAAAAAATCATATTTTTTCCACAAACATGATCTTTTAGTCCCCAATTTTTTTATTTTCCCAAGGGTAACAGGAGAAATTAGACCTCAAAAGTTGTTGTCCAATTTGTCCTGAGTACGCTGATATCCCATATGTGGGAGAAAACTACTGTATGGGCACACTTCGGGGCTCGGAAGGGAAGTAGTGACGTTTTGAATTGCCGACTTGATAGAATGGTCTGCGGGCGTCATGTTACGTTTGCAGAGTCCCTGATGTGCCTAAACAGTATAAACTCCCCACAAGTGACCCCATTTTGGAAACTAGACCCCGCAAGGAACTTATCTAGATGTGTGGTGAGCACTTTGAACCCCCAAGTTCTTCACAGAAGTTTATAACGCAGAGCCGTGAAAATAAAAAATCATTTTTTTTCCACAAAAATAACTTTTTTAGTCCCCAATTTTTTTTCCCAACAGTAACAGGAGAAATTAGACCCCCAAAGTTGTTGTGCAATTTTTCCCGAGTACGCTGATACCCCATATGTGGGGGTAAACCACTGTTTGGGCACACGTCGGGGCTTGGAATAAAGGGAGCACTGTTTGACTTTTTGAACGCAAAATTTGCAGGAATCAATGGTGGCGCCATGTCGCGTATGGAGATCCCCTGATGTACCTAAATAGTGGAAACCTCTCAATTCTAACTCCAACCCTAACCCCAACACACCCCTAACCCCAACCCTAACCCCTACACACCCCTAACCCTAATACAAACCCTAACCATAACCCTAACCCCAACACACCCCTAACCCTAATCCCAACTCTAAACATAAACCTAACCACAAGCCTAACCCTAATCCCAACCCTAACCCCAAAACACCCCTAACGCTTATCCCAACCCTAACCCTAATCCCAACCTTAACCCTAATTCCAACCCTAACCCTAATTCCAACCCTAACCCTAGTTCTAACCCTTACCCTAGTTCTAACCCTAACCCTAGTTCTAACCCTAAGGCTGAGTTCATATTGCGTTTTACCAGCCCGTTCAACACGTAGCGTTGACGGGCTGGTAACGGTATAGCATAACGCGATCGCATTATGCTATACCCGCTAGTGCAGAGGAATCAGCGATGATTCATCTGTGCTAGCGGTGATGGAGCCCAGACGCTGCAGCCTGCGTCCAAGGCTCCGTCACTGAATGACGACACGTCGCGAACGCATGCCGCTTCATGGCATGCGTTGCGATGCGCACACAAATGGGGTGAATGGCAGCGTTAACGGACTGCGTTACACCGCGTTATACCGCGGTGAAACGCAGTCCATCTAACGGACTGCCATAATGCAATATGAACCCAGCCTGACCCTAAGGCCCCGTGCACACGTTGCGGATTCACTTGCGGATTTTTCTAAAATCCGCAGGTAAAACGACCTGCCTTTTACCTGCGTATTTAGCGCGGATTTGCTGCGGTTTTTCTCTGCGGTTTTACACCTATAATGGAATAGGTGTAAAATCGCTGCGGAATCCGCACAAAGAATTGACATGCTGCGGATTTAAAACCGCAGCAAATCCGCGCTGAAAAATCTGCAGCATGTGCACAGCGTTTTTTTTTACCATTTATTTGCATTGTACTGTACATGGTTTCTGGATCTGCTGTGGATCCGCAGCGCCAAATCCGCTGCGGATCCGCAGCAAAATCCGCTGCTGATCCGCAGCAAAATCCGCTGCGGATTAGCAGCGAAATCCGCTGCGGATCAGCAGCGAAATCAGCTGCGGATCAGCAGCGAAATCAGCTGCGGATTAGCAGCGAAATCCGCTGCGGATCAGCAGCGAAATCAGCTGCGGATCAGCAGCGAAATCCGCTGCTGATCCGCAGCTGATTTCGCTGCTGATCCGCAGCTGATTTCGCTGCTGATTGCGCTGCTGATCCGCAGCGAAATCAGCAGCGGATCAGCAGCGAAATCAGCTGAGGATCAAGCAAACATCCAGCAGCGAAATCAGCTGCGGATCAGCAGCGAAATCAGCTGCGGATCTGCATGCAGAAATCGCTGCGGATCAGCAGCGAAATCCGCTGCGGATCAGCAGCGAAATCCGCTGCGGATCAGCAGCGAAATCCGCTGCGGATCAGCAGCGAAATCAGCTGCGGATCAGCAGAGAAATCAGCTGCGGATCAGCAGAGAAATCAGCTGCGGATCCGCAGCGAAATCCGCAACGTGTGCACAGGGCCTAATAGGAAAAAAAAAAAAATTCTTTATTATTTTTCCCTACCTATGACAGGGGGGGGTTCACTTACTTTTTTTTATTTTGATCACTGTGACAGTTTATCACAGTGATCAAAATAATTTTTTTGACTAGGCAGGGCGCACTGCGCATGCGCCGGCCGGCGGGCGCACTGCCCATGCGCCCGCCATTTTCCAAGATGGCGGCGCCCATGAAGAGGCCCGGGCGGACGCCGGGACCGATCCAGGGACATCGGTGGATCGGGAGAGGTGAGTATGGGGGTCGGAAGTCAGGGGGGGGGATCGGAAGGTGGGGGCAGCGGAGGCCAGGACGAGGGGTGCTTTTAGTGACGGCGGTGACCGACCGCTGCCATCTTTCGGTGGCGGCGGCCGATCGCCGCCGTGAATCCGTGTGGGGGGGTCAGGGCTCGGTGTCCAGCCATGGGAGATGCTATTGCAGCATCGGCCATGGCTGGATTGTAATATTTCACCAATTATATTGGTGAAATATTACAGATTGCTCTGATTGGCTGTTTCACTTTTAACAGCCAATCAGAGCAATCGTGGCCACGGGGGGGTTAAGCCAACCCCCCTGTGGTGAAGCACAAAGGGTCCTGTGCCGGCGGGTCGGGTGACCTTTCAGTGACCCCGGTCACCCGACCCGCAGGGACGCGATCCTTTCATGACGCCACATAGGCGTCATGGGTCGGATTGGCACAGGTTTTCATGACGCCTACGTGGCGTCATGGGTCGGGAAGGGGTTAACAATCCTTTCAAGACTGCTGTTATCCCAGTTGCTTGTGCATCTTTTTCTACCACACTTTTTCCTTTCACTCAACTTTCCATTAATATGCTTGGATACAGCACTCTGTGAACAGCCAGCTTATTCAGCAATGACCTTTTGTGGCTTACCCTCCTTGTGGAGTGTGTCAGTGACTGCCTTCTGGACATCAGTCAAGTCTGCAGTCTTCCCCATAATTGTGGAGCCTACTGAAACAGACTAACTGACATTTTTAAACGCTTAGGAAGCCTTTGCTGTTTTTTTTGTTAATTATTCTAATTAACTGAGAAAATGACGTTTGAGTTTTCATTGGCTGTAAGTTATAATCATCAACATTAACAGAAATAAACACTTGAAATAGATCACTCTGTTTGTAATGACTCTATATAATATATGAGTTTCACTTTTTGCATTGAAGAACTGAAATAAATTAACTTTCTGATGATATTCTAATTTAGTAAGAAGCCTCTGTATATAAACTGGATATTTCGATTTCAGTGTGTGGTACTATCATAACTTCTAGGCTGATTGTCTGCTGTTAGGTTTATGTTCAATGCAGAAATGTACTTTGCTCTCTATAGTTAATAATGACACATGTATCTCAAAAAAACATTTTCAGAATCCATCCTCTTCTTACTGTGGAAAAAGATAAAACTCTATCTTCGCTCTGATTCATTATCGCTTTCATTACTGTAAATCATTTATAACTGATCTTTTACTCTCTAAACTCCTATCTACCACGAATGCAGCAGCCAAGCGTATCGTTCTCCTCAACCAATACGTCCACCCTGTGCCACTCACTGCACTTGATTGCCCATTAATTTTAAAATATACTTTAAAGAGTAACCATTGTTTAGTTTATATTTCATAAATCAATAGTACACCTGAAAATAAGTAACTTTGTGATATATCTTATCAGAGAGATCTGCTTCTTTCTCCTCGTAGTGATTAAATTTCAAGATGAATTGAGACTCTCATTAATATTTTTCTACTAGTAAACGGTACATCACTTCTATCATCTCAGATAAAATCTGTATTTAGTGAAAACGGATTGTTACATTACTGAGATAGTAGATAAACAAAAGGATCAAAAGTGGAGCTGTGGAACCCCCGACAAAGGCACGCGCCAAAACGTGGGTCGAGGTGGTCGCATCACAAAGGAGCTCCTGCTGTGCATCAAGTAGGTATCGTCACTACATTTTTCACCCCTTCTATAAGATTATGCTGACTATTCACTATGTCCTTTATAGGATTACACCCATATGATACCCTTCATATTTACATGTGACCACACTTATCGTTGTTTATACCTATTTGCTATCTGTATTAGCTATATGGGATTTTATTCGCCTGATATACTGTATCTACTTCATACCTTCATCATTGATATGTGATTATACCTAAATGTGTGTCTAATACCCTTTATCCACTTTCAGTCAGGTATCCTTTTCGGTATTACAGCTTTCTTGGTCATTTTCGTGTGCACACATACTGTACTTCTCATATACAATTATGGTCATACTTGCCACTACATTAAGCTTTGTACTATGCAGTATCTCCTTTCTTTCATTCCTCACATACATTGTTTAATTTTCTGTATCTGTGATATGTGCCCTCGTCCCTTTTGTATGTCTACCACTTTTTTTACTTGTTCAATAAAATGTACCGTATATACTTGCGTATAAGCCGAGCTTTTCAGCCCATTTTTTAAGGCTGAAAGTCCCCCTCTCGGCTTATATGCGAGTTATATACCGGGGGGTCGGCGGGGGAGGGGGAGCGGGGTGTCAGATCATACTTAGCCTCCCCGGCGCGTCTCTGCAGCCCCACGATCTCAAGCTCCTTCCTGCAGTGGTCACGTGGTACCGCTCATTAAAGTCATGAATATGCACATATTCATGACTTTAATGAGCGGTACCACGTGACCGCTGAAGGAAGGAATAGCTGCCAGAAACCGCGGGAGAAGCAGGGGGCTGCAGAGACGCTCCAGGTGGGGGTAAGTATAAGCGATATTCACCTATCCCCGGTCCACCACTGCGCTATGCTCTATCCTCTGCGTCCTTTGGCTGTGACGTTCAGGTCATAGGCGCGATGACGTAGTTAGTGCGTGCCGCTCCCTCTGCCTGAGCAGAGGACCCGAAAGACAGCGGTGCGCAGCGGTGGACCGGGGACAGTTGAATATCTCAGGTGCCAGGGCCCTGAGCCAGCGGTGACACCGGCACCTGTCCCCCATAGCATGCTGGTGTCCCCGCCTGCTCAGGACACCAGCACCTGGCCCCCAGCGACGAGAGGTGAGTATGTAATTTTTTTCATTTGCAGCAGCCCCAGCATATGGGGCCTATTCTATGCAGCATATGGGGGCTGTTGTAAATACTCTGGAGGCGACTTCTGAGCTGGGGCTCCCTCCGGTGGTTGCTGAGGGTAATGAACCAATTGCTGAATGGCCTTCAGCTGGCTCTGAATGGTCTGATATAAGTGACCTGAGTTCCCATCAGCCTTGCCGGTAATCAATTGTTCTTCCTGGTCTTGCTTGGAGCTCAGTTTGCATTCCTGCTCTCATTCAGATAAGTGATTTGCCGTTTTTTTTCCTCTGGTTGGATTTTCTTTGCTGGTTTGCTGCTTGCAGTAGACTTCAGCCTGGTCCCCTTTTGGGGCCTGGCGCTGCAATTGTGCTCAGTTTGTGTCTGCACTTTTGCTCTGTTCCTGTGGCACTTTTATTTGCTGAATTGCTGTGTGTTACACCAGAGATCTGATTTAGGTGGTAGAGATCGTGTGATCTCAGGTTTTTCGTTAATCAGAAGTGTTGGTATTTTTGTCAGGGTTTTTTTGGGTTGCAGTCAGAATTCTTTCCTATACTTTTCTATCTTTTAAGAATTGGGCCCCAGCGTTTGCTCATTCTATATTCTGTCTGTGTTCGTATTTCCTTCTTGTCTAACCGCCATTACATGTTTGGGGGCTTCCTATTTCTTTGGGGGTTCTGCTACGGGGCAGTTAGTTTTCATCTTTCTGCCTTTAGGTGTAGCTATCTCTCCGGCTGTGAGGAGGCGTCTAGGATCACCGTAGGCTACTTCTAGTGTTTCGGTTAGTTTAGTGTACTGCAACCCAATAGTTTCCAGCCTCTATGGTGTATTGCTACTTTGCTAATTTTGCTATTTCTCCTCAGCTACCGAAACATAATAGAGGGCCTATTCTATGCAGCATCTTATGGGGCATAATCTATGGAGCATCATATGGGGGATAATCTATGGAGCAACATATGAGGGCATAATCTATGGAGCATCTTATGGGGGCATAATCTATGGAGCATCATATGGGGCATAATCTATGGAGCATCATATGGGGGCATAATCTATGGAGCATCACATAGGGGCATAATCTATGGAGCATCATAGGGGCATAATCTATGGAGCATCATATGGGGGCATAATCTATGGAGCATCACATAGGGGCATAATCTATGGAGCATCATATGGGGGCATAATCTATGGAGTATCATGGGGGCATAATCTATGGAGCATCATATGGGGGCATAATCTATGGAGCATCTTATGGGGGCATAATCTATGGAGCATCTTATGGGGGCATAATCTATGGAGCATCATATGGGGCATAAAATATATGGAGCATCTTATGGGGCCATAACTTTTATGGAGCAGCATATGGGGGCATAATCTATGGAGCATCATATGGGGGCATAATCTATGGAGTATCATGGGGGCATAATCTATGGAGCATCATATGGGGGCATAATCTATGGAGCATTTTATGGGGGCATAATCTATGGAGCATCTTATGGGGCATAATCTATGGAGCATCTTATGGGGGCATAATCTATGGAGCATCTTATGGGGGCATAATCTATGGAGCATCATATAGGGCATAAAATATATGGAGCATCTTATGGGGGCATAATCTATGGAGCATCACATGGGGGCATAATCAATGGAGCATCATATGGGGGCATAATCTATGGAGTATCATGGGGCATAATCTATGGAGCATCATATGGGGGCATAATCTATGGAGCATTTTATGGGGGCATAATCTATGGAGCATCTTATGGGGGCATAATCTGTGGAGCATCATATGGGGCATATTATTCTATGGAGCATCTTATGGGGCCATTATTAACCTTTATGGAGCATTATATGGGGAGTATTTTGTATGGAGCATCTTATGGGGCCACCATGAACTTATGGAGCATTATATGTGGCTCCTGATTCAATATGGATATTCAAAAACATTTAACCTACTGATGTCTCAATTAATTTTACTTTTATTGGTATCTATTTTTATTTTTGTAATTTACCAGTAGCTGCTGCATTTTTCACCCTAGGATTATACGCGAGTCAATAAGTTTTCCCAGTTTTTTGTGGCAAAATTAGGAGGGGGTCAGCTTATACACAGGTCGGCTTATACATGAGTATATACGGTACTTGATTTATCATATTTGCTGTAATATGGACTTAATTATTGGTTGTTTCTGTGATCTTCTTGGTTAATGACCTCCAATTAGACTGTTGACATAAGTGTCCGAGAAATATATGTACACATTCTCATGCAACCTTTATTTTAACACGAGTTATATATATTAATTACTCATATACCTTTCAAGAGTTTTGAACAAATATAATGCTCCTGGTGCCTTGTACTCTCGTTTTCTTGAGAAATGGCAGCTGCTAGTGATAAGATTCTATGTAAATGGTATGAGGTGATAAGGAGGAGGAGAGGAGATAGAGGCAAGTCTTATCAGTAGTATCCTATCTCAGTAATTTAACAATCTGTCTTCACTGAATACAAATTTTACCCAAGAATTGAGATTTTTGAAAATAAAAGATCAGTCCTGGCAGAGAAAGAAACATATTTCTCTGATAAGATATATTACCGATTTGTTTATTTTCCTGTGTTGTATTAATTTATTAAATAAAAATGATGGTTATACTTTAAACCCCACTGGTCCCCACAGTACTACACCACCTTACATCCCTTTCCTCATCTCTGTCTAGCACCAAACCTGTCCTCTTCATTCTAATATCGCTTTTAACCTGAACCTCCATCTACTATCTCCAAGACTTTTCTTGTGCTACACCAGCTCCCTAAAATGCTCTACCCACAGTTAGATTAACTCCCAACATCCCAACCTAATTTTTAGGGAGGCCTAACACATTACTTTATCCCCCTGCAAATTACTTCTCAAAACTTCACTTCTTCATTCAACACTAACCTCAAAATACTTGCACCCTAATATGCTTTATATGTGTGCATACACAGATACCGGCTGGGTGACTGGCTTGTGCAGCTTTATGTGTTGTATCTTGGGTTTTATAAAATATGAATGGACCAATATTATAAAAAAGCTATTGTCTGTTATTGTGGTTTCCTCCTAAATAGCTAGAATTTTGAGCAGAACTTTCACTAATTTTGTTTGAATTGTTAATTACTTTCTTGCAATGCAATATCTGGTTTTGTTTATACAAGTTTACTCTGTTTCATAAAACAATGCGGAATATGTTGTCACTATATTAACCACTCAATCCCATCCGACGTACTATTCCGTCCATGTGACCTGGTACTTAATTCCCAGGGACGGAATAGTATGTCGCATGCGATCAGCTGTGCTCCCGGGGGGGGGAGCGCAGCTGATCGCGGCTGGGTGTCAGCTGATTATCACAGCTGACACCCGGCACTGTGTGCCAGGAGCGGTCACGGACTGCTTCCGGCACATGATCGCGGTGTACCGGGGGCACAAGGAAGCATCGCGCAGGGAGAGGGCTCCCTGCGTGCTTCCTGAGACCCTCAGAACAGCGCGATGTGATCGCGGTGTTCTGAGGCCTTCCTCCCTGCAAGACCCCAGATCCAAGATGGCCGCCGGGTCCTGCAGGTAGGCGGCTTCCTCAGTGCCTGCTGAGAGCAGGCGCTGAGGAAGCCTGCAGCAGTGCCAGTGAGATCGCTGGTGTGACAGAGTGCTGTGCACACTGTCACACCAGCGATCTGACCCTGTACAGTGATGTCCCACCCTGGGACAAAGTAAAAAAGTGAAAAAAATAAAAATAACAAGTGTAAAAAAAAATTCATAAATAATGAAAAAAATTTGTATATTCCCCAATAAATTCCTTTCTTCATGTAAATAAAAAAAAAACAATAAAAGTACACATATTTAGTATCGCCGTGTCCGTAACGACCCGCCCTGTAAACCTGTCCCATTAGTTAACCCCTTTAGTGAACCTCTTAAAAAAAAAAAGGCTAAAAAACAATGATTTATCATCATACCGACAAACAAAAAGTGGAATAGAACGCGATCAAAAAGATGGATATAAATAAACATGGTACCGCTGAAAACATCATCTTGTCCCGCAAAAAATGAGCTGCAATACAGCATCATCAGCGAAAAAATAAAAAAGTTATAGCTCGCAGAATAAAGCAATGCAAAAATAATTATTTTTTATATATAATTGTTTTTATTGTATAAAAGCGCCAAAACATAAAAAAATGATACAAATGAGGTATCCCTGTAATCGTACTGGCCCGAAGAATAAAACTGCTTTAACAATTTTACCACACGTGGAATGGTATAAACACCCCCTCCCCAAAGAAATTCATGAATTGCTGGTTTTTGTTCATTCTGCCTCCCAAAAATCGTAATAAAAAGCGATCAAAAATGTCATGTGCCCAAAAATGGTACCAATAAAAACGTCACCTCGTCCCGCAAAAAATAAGACCTCACATGACTCTGTGGGCCAAAATAAGAAAAAATTATAGCTCTCAAAATGTGAGGATGCAAAAACTATTTTTTGCAATATAAAGCGTCTTTTAGCGTGTGACAGCTGCCAATCGTAAAAACCCACTATAAATAGTAAATCAAACCCCCCTTTATCACCCCCTTAGTTAGGGAAAAATAATAAAATTAAAAAAATGTATTTATTTCCATTTTCCCATTAGGGTTAGGGTTGGGGCTAAAGTTAGGGTTAGAGTTGGGGCTAAAGTTAGGGTTAGGGTTAAGATTGGGACTAGGGTTACGGGTGTGTTAGGGTTAGGTTTGTGGTTAGGGTTATGATTAGGGTTGGGATTAGGGTTAGCGGTGTGTTGGGGTTAGGGTTGGAGTTAGAAATGGGGGGTTTCCACTGTTTAGGCACATCAGGGGCTCTCCAAACGTGACATGGCGTCTGATCTCAATTCTAGCCAATTCGGCGTTGAAAAAGTCAAACGGTGCTCCTTCCCTTCTGAGCTCTGCCATGTGCCCAAACAGTGGGGCCACATGTGTGCAGCCGTCGGAGGCTGGGTTTGTGTTGTGGAGGAAGACGCGGCGTCATTTGAGTCTGCATATGTGCATTTCCGGCTCTGGCAGCTATAAATTCCTTCCGTTCCTCATCCTGTCATGCCCCCTGAGGAAGGAATTTCTGAAACGCGCGTCGGGGAGGTCAGGAGACACAGCACCACCTGTTATGTACTTATGATTGACTCCATCGAGCACTTCAACGCATACAAGCAGTCCCTTGCCAGCTTCAAGTCCACGCTCTCTGCCGCAAAACAAACTTACTTTGCATCTCTCATATCCTCCCTGTCTCACAACCCTAAACAGCTCTTCAACACTTTCAATTCTCTACTCCATCCCACAGCACCTCCTCCCTCTCCTCTCATTTCTGCCGAAGACTTTGCCTCCTTCTTTAAGCAAAAGATTGATACTATCAGAGAAGGCTTTGGCCCGCAGCCCCAATGCCCCTCTTAGCCACTCAGCCCTGTTCTTCCAAAACCAGCTTCACCACCATGACAGAAGATCAGCTCTCCACTCTCCTGTCAAGATCACACCTCACCACTTGCGCGCTTGACCCACTCCCGTCCCACCTCATCCCTAACCTTGCCACAGTCTTCATCCCTACTCTCACACACCTCTTCAACCTTTCACTTACAAATGGTGTCTTTCCTTCATCCTTCAAACATGCCTCAATCACCCCGATCCTCAAAAAGCCCTCCCTCGACCCATCCTCAGCGTCTAGCTATCGCCCGATATCTCTTCTCCCCTACGCCTCAAAACTACTGGAACAGCATGTATATCTTGAACTGTCCTCCCACCTTTCCTCCTGCTCCCTCTTTGACCGGTTACAATCAGGCTTTCGACCGCATCACTCAACTGAAACTGCCCTAACTAAAGTCACCAACGACCTACTAACCGCCAAGAGCAAGCGACACTACTCTGTCCTCCTTCTCCTGGACCTGTCTTCTGCCTTTGACACCGTAGACCATTCCCTCCTCCTACAGATTCTCTCATCTCTTGGCATCACAGACTTGGCCCTATCCTGGATCTCATCATACCTAACAGACCGAACTTTTAGTGTCTCCCTCTCACACACCACCTTCTCACCTCGCCCCCTGTCTGTCGGTGTTCCCCAAGGCTCAGTCCTAGGACCCCTACTCTTCTCCATCTACACCTTCGGCCTGGGACAGCTCATAGAATCCGATGGCTTGCAGTATCACCTCTACGCCGATGACACGCAGATCTACCTATCTGGACCTGACCTCACCTCCCTACTGACCAAAATCCCACAGTGTCTGTCTGCTATCTCAGCCTTCTTTTCTGCTCGCTTTCTCAAACTGAACATGGACAAAACAGAATTCATCATCTTTCCCCCACCTCATTCTACCCCTCCACCAGGCCTATCCATCAATGTCAATGGCTGCTCGCTTTCCCCAGTCCCACATGCTCGGTGCCTTGGGGTGATCATCGACTCTGCCCTCTCTTTCAAACCACATATCCAAGCCCTCGCCACCTCCTGCCGCCTCAAACTCAAAAATATTTCCCGGATCCGCTCATTCCTCAACCATGAAACCACAAAAACAATAGTGCACGCCCTTATCATCTCCCGCCTCGACTACTGCAACCTCCTACTGTCTGGCCTCCCCTCTAGCACTCTGGCACCACTCCAGTCCATCCTACACTCTGCTGCACGACTAATCCACCTGTCTTCCCGCTATTCCCCAGCCTCCCCACTATGCCAGGCCCTTCACTGGCTTCCTATTGCCCAGAGGCTCCAGTTCAAAACCTTAACCATGACATACAAAGCCATCCACAACCTTTCTCCTCCATACATCTGTGACATGGTCTCCCGCTACCTACCTACACGCAACCTTCGATCCTCTCAAGATCTCCTTCTCGACTCCCCCCTCATCTCTTCTTCCCACAACCGCATACAAGACTTCTCCCGGGCTTCCCCCATACTCTGGAACTCCCTGCCGCAAAACATCAGACTTTCACAACGGAGACCTTCAAGAAAAACCCTGAAGACCCACCTGTTCCAACAAGCCTACAACCTGCAATGATCCTCAGTCTACTGAACCATCGCACGACCAGCTCTACCCTCTCCTAGTGTATTCTCACCCATCCCTGTAGACTGTGAGCCCTCGCGGGCAGGGTCCTCTCTCCTTCTGTACTTGTGTGTCCCTTGTCTAGCACATGTTTATTGTATCTGTCTATATTTTTCCCTTTTCATATGTAAAGCGCCATGGAATAAATGGCGCTATATAAATGTATAATAATAATAATAATAATAATAATGATTGTTATCTGCCTGCTGCTATATATGATCTATTTTGGGCTATGATGTATTCATGTGTGGACTTATTGAGCATTTATGAGATTAGCACGTGACTTAACTTACATATCTGATTAATTTGCTCCCATTTAAGCATTAATTTGGTACATCTGCCCTTGTTTGATGCATCTATATCACTAATATGGTGGTTCATAGGTGGTTGCATGTTGTCTACCCAACTGGGCTTATGTGATTATACAGTATGTGTTACTCTTTTTAGCCCTTTTGTCTGTCCCAATTACCTTTTTATCTTGTGATACCAATAAAATTATATCTTTTATTCAATTATTTGGACTTATGCACTGGTTTTTGGTCTGTATACACAATTTGCTCTGTGAGGTCAGTGTGTCCTATAATATCCAATATATGGACCAGTAATACATTGATACAAGTATGTTTATTCTTTGCTAAACATGGTTATTTTTTCTGGTCATATGTGTGTATCTTTCTGGTACATGCGCCCAAACAGTAGTTTACCTCCACATATGGGGTATCAGCATACTCAGGACAAATTGAACAATAACTCTTGGGGTCCAATTTCTTCTCTTACCCTTGGGAGAATAAAAATTTGGGGGCAAAAATATCATTTTTATGGAAAAAAATATGATTTTTTATTTTTATGGCTCTACATTATAAACTTCTGTGAAGCACTTGGGGATTCAAAGTTCTCACCACACATCTAGATAAGTTCATTTGGGGGTCTAGTTTCCATAATGGGGTCACTTGTGGGGGGTTTCCTCTGTTTAGGCACATCAGGGGCTCTCCAAACGCATGACACCCGCAGACCATTCCATCAAAGTCTGCATTACTAAACTCATTACTTCTATTCCGAGCCCCGACGCGTGCCCATACAGTGGTTCCCCCCACATATGGGGTATCAGCGTACTCAGGACAAATTGGACAACAACTTTTATAGTTCAATTTCTCATGTTACCCTTGGGAAAATAAAAAAATGGTGACTTAAATATCATTTTTGTGGGAAAAAAATAGGATTTTTTATTTTCAAGCCCAGGCATTATAAACTTGTGTGAAGCACTTGGGGGTTCAAAGTGCTCAAAACAGATCTAGATAAGTTCCTTAGGGGGTCTAGTTTCCAAAATGGGGTCACTTGTGGGGGGTTTCCACTGTTTAGGCACATCAGGGACTCTACAAACTGAACATGACACCCATCAAAGTCTGCATTCCAAAACGTCATTACTTCCTTTCCGAGACCTGAAGTGCGCCCAAACAGTATTTCTCCCCCACATATGGGGTATCAGCATACTCAAGACAAATTTGAACAACTTTCGGGGTCCAATTTCCTTGGGAAAAATCAAAAATTGGGGACTAAAAAATCATTTTTGTGGATTTTTTTTTTCTTAACATCCAGGCATTATAAACTTTAGTGAAACACTTGGGGGTTCAAAGTGCTCACAACAGATCTAGATAAGTTCCTTAGGGGGTCTAGTTTCCAAAATGGTGTCACATGTGGGGGGTTTCCACTGTTTAGGCACAAGGGCGTACCCAGGATCAAAACTAGGGGGGGGGCAAGCCATGGTCGTTCAGGTTGTAAAATTTTAGAACGAAAAAGGTGAATGAAATGAAACGAAAATGAAAAAATGACCGCCATACACAACACAATACCAAGACCAATAATATCACATATACGGGGAAATACCACCATGATCAATCCTATCTTGTAAACAATTCATTGATTTTAAGCTTATCTTTGCAGTCTTCTCCTGATCAGCAGGGGGGCTTCAAGCTCATGAGTGCTTATCACACGCTGGCACTGAGCCACTCACACTGACCTATCCAGACACAGCAATTGGATTGATCTTGAAGGAAAAAAATGAAGAATATTAGATAGATAGATAGATAGATAGATAGATAGATAGATAGATAGATAGATAGATAGATAGAAATCAAGACAAATTGGAGGGAGCACACCGTTTGTAGTGGAAAAGAAAGCTATTTAATAAGGCCAAAAAGCGAATTTCGGTCCAAATAACAGGAACTTTTTTCAAGCCTTGAGAAATGTTTCTGTTGTTTGGACCAAAACGTCGCCTTTTGGGCTTATTAAATAGCTTTTTTTTTTTCACTACAAATGGTGTGCTACCTCCCATTATTGCCTTCTCCATCACTCCCATCATTGCCTTCTCCATCACTCCCATCATCCCCTTCTCTATCACTCCCATCATCCCCATCATTGCCTTTTCCATCACTCCCATAATTGCCTTCTCCATCACTTCCAGGCCAGCCCCTGTATATGTCACCAGCCCAGGACGGTAGAACGGTCAGACCTGTATATACATCACCAGCCAAGCCCCTGTATATACATCAGCCCCAGCCCAGCCCCTGTATATACATCAGCCCCAGCCCAGCCCCTGTATATACATCAGCCCCAGCCCAGCCCCTGTATATACATCAGCCCCAGCCCAGCACCTGTATATACATCACCACCAAGCCAGCCCCTATATATACATCACCACCAGCCCAGCACCTGTATATGTCACCAGCCCCAGCCCAGGACAGTCCTGTATATACATCACCAGCCCAGCCTCCAGCCCAGCACCTGTATACATCACTAGCCCCTGTATATACATCACCAGCCCAGCCTCCAGCCCAGCACCTGTATATATCACCAGTTCCAGCACCTGTATAAACATCACCAGCCCAGCACCTGTATATATCACCAGCCCCTGTATAAACATCACCAGCCCAGCATCAGTATATATCACCAGCCCCTGTATATACATCACCA
Source organism: Oophaga sylvatica (assembly GCA_033576555.1). Taxonomy (NCBI): domain Eukaryota; kingdom Metazoa; phylum Chordata; class Amphibia; order Anura; family Dendrobatidae; genus Oophaga; species Oophaga sylvatica. The sequence continues at coordinate 767,173,284 of JARQOD010000001.1, read as the reverse complement.
GCCCAGCCTCCAGCCCAGCATCAGTATATATCACCAGCCCCTGTATATACATCACCAGCCCAGCCTCCAGCCCAGCACCTGTATATATCATTAGCCCCTGTATATACATCACCAGCCCAGCCTCCAGCCCAGCACCTGTATACATCACCAGCCCCAGCACCTGTAGATACATCACCAGCCCAGCCTCCAGCCCAGCACCTGTATACATCACCAGCCCCTGTATATACATCACCAGCCCAGCCTGTTATGATTTGGTAGCTGAGGAGTGCAGGTAAAAAGGCAATACACCAGAGCAGTTGGAATCTATGAGATTGCAGTACCCTGACTAACCACCACAACTAGAGGCAGCCGTGGAGCGTTCCTACGTTGGTCCTAGACGCCTCGTCACAGCCTGAGAAACTAATTACACCTAAAGATAGAAATAGGAAAGCTATCTGCCCCGGAGCAGAACCCCAAAGATAATAGAAAGCCCCCAAACATGTAATGGCGGTTAGACAAGAAGAAATACTGACACAGAAAGAAAATAGTATGAGCAAACGTTGGGGCCCAAACTAACTAAATAGAAAAGGATAGGAAGGGTACTTACTGCAATCCCAGAAAACCCTGAAAAGCACCAACTCTACTAATTTCAAAATCACCTGAGATCACACGACCTCTACCACCTAAATTAGTTCTCTGGTGTAACAAAATCAAAACAGCAGCCACTGAAAAAACTGTAAAAACCAAAAGTACAAACATCAGTGGCTGAACTAAACTGAGAGGGCAAAAGCCCCCGGAGGGGACCCTGAAGGCCCCCACAGAAGTGCAGGACAAAATGCAAAAATCTAGCACAAAAACAAAAAGAAGAAAATGTCTTATCTGATAGCAGGAGATGCAGACACGACACAGCAGGCTACAAGGGAAACAGGATACAAGGATTGAGACCAGAACAATTGATCACCGGCAACCCTGATGGGAAGGTGACTCCCTTATATAAGACCAGTCAGTAACACCTGATTCCCAATCCTCACAATCTTCACTGGACAGACCAGCACTGCTTGTAACCACCAGAGGAAGCCTCTGCTCAGAACTCATCTCAAACCCATTCACAACAGTACCCCCCCTTGAGGAGGGGTCACCGAACCCTCATTTGAGCAACCAGGTCGGTCAGGATGAGTTCTATGATACGCACGGATAAGTCTCCTAGCATGGATGTCCGAAGCAAACACACAAGAATTGTCTTTCTGACCATAACCTCTCCATTTAACCAAATACTGGAGTTTCCGTCTAGAAAAACGAGAATCTAATATTTTCTCAACCACATACTCCAGATTGCCCTCAACCAAAACAGGGTCAGGAGGCACAGCAGCAGGAACCACTGGCTCAACAAACCTCTTCAACAAGGACTTGTGGAACACGTTATGGATCTTAAATGTCCCTGGAAGAAGCAAACGAAAAGAAACAGGATTAATAATCTCCATGATCTTATAAGGTCCAATGAACCTAGGCTTAAATTTAGGAGATGCTACTCTCATAGGAATATTTTTTGAGGACAACCAGACCAAGTCCCCTACTTTAAACCGAGGACCATCAGTCCTATGCCGGTTAGCAAACTGCTGGGCCTTCTCCTGAGAGAGGGACAACCTCTCCACTACCTGGTCCCAAATCTGTTGCATACGCTCCACAACAGAGTCAACACCTGGACAGACAGAAGCCTCCGTCTGTCCTGAAGAAAATCGAGGGTGAAACCCAGAATTACAGAAAAATGGAGACATCAAAGTGGCAGAGCTAGCCCTATTATTAAGAGCAAACTCAGCCAAAGGCAAAAAAGAGACCCAGTCATCCTGATCAGCAGACACAAAGCATCTTAGATAAGTCTCCAATGTCTGGTTTGTTCTCTCAGTTTGACCATTGGTCTGAGGATGAAATGCCGAGGAGAAAGACAATTGAACACCCAGTTTAGAACAAAAAGTCCTCCAAAATCTGGAAACAAACTGGACTCCTCTGTCAGACACAATGTTCTCAGGAATGCCGTGTAAATGAACCACGTGCTGAAGGAACAAAGGCACCAGTTCAGAGGAGGAAGGCAACTTAGGTAATGGCACAAGATGTATCATTTTGGAAAACCTATCACAAATTACCCAGATGGTGGTCATTCTCTGAGAAACAGGAAGGTCGGAAATGAAATCCATAGAGATATGGGTCCATGGTCTCTTGGGCACAGGCAATTGCATCAACAAACCACTAGAGCGAGAGCAAGGCTTGGAGCGAGAGCAAGTCCCGCAGGACTGCACAAATTCCCTGACATCACGAGACAAGGTAGGCCACCAAAAGGACCGACTAACCAAGTCTCTGGTACCAAAAATTCCGGGATGCCCAGCCAATGCGGAACAATGAATCTCAGACATCACACTCTTTTTCCACTGGTCTGGGACAAACAATTTTCCAACAGGGCAGCACTCGGGCCTATCCTCCTGACACCCCTCCAGAGCAAGTCTCAAATTGGGCGAGATGGCGGAAAGAACTACACCCTCTTTCAAAATAACAGAAGGATCAGATAACTCAGGAGAGTCCGCAAGGAAACTCCTCGAAAGGGCATCCGCCTTAACATTCTTAGTGCCAGGAAGAAAGGAAACCACAAAATTAAAACGTGTGAAAAACAAGGCCCACCTGGCCTGTCTAGGATTGAGTCGCTTGGCAGATTCCAGATAGACCAGATTCTTATGGTCCGTAAGGACCACCACCTGATGTTTGGCTCCCTCCAGCCAATATCTCCACTCTTCAAAAGCCCACTTCATGGCCAATAACTCCCGATTACCCACGTCATAATTACGTTCAGTAGGAGAAAATTTTCGAGAGAAAAAGGCACAAGGGTTACTTTTAGAGGTCTCTGGATCTTTTTGGGACAAAACGGCACCTGCCCCAATTTCAGAGGCATCAACCTCCACCTGAAATGGCAGAGAAACATCAGGCTGCCGTAGAACAGGAGCAGAAGTGAATCTTTGCTTAAGTTCCTGAAATGCAGAGACTGCCTCAGGAGGCCAATTCACCACATCAGAACCCTTTTTGGTCAAATCAGTTAATGGTTTAACAATAACCGAGAAATTACCAATAAATTTACGATAAAAATTGGCAAAACCCAAAAATCTTTGAAGAGCCTTAAATGAAGTAGGTTGGACCCAATCACAGATGGCCTGAACCTTGACCGGGTCCATTTCAATAACAGATGGGGACAAAATGAATCCCAGAAATGAGATCCTCTGTACGCCAAAAAGACACTTTGATCCCTTCACATACAGAGCATTCTCTCTCAAAATCTGGAATACAGTTCGAACATGTTTCACATGAGAGTCCCAGTCATTAGAAAAAATCAAGATATCATCCAAATAAACAATCAGAAATTTGTCCACAAAATCCCTGAAAATGTCATTCATGAAGGACTGGAAGACGGAAGGAGCATTAGTGAGCCCAAAGGGCATCACTAGGTACTCAAAATGCCCTTCAGGGGTATTGAATGCCATCTTCCATTCATCCCCGTGCTTAATGCGAATAAGGTTATACGCCCCCCTGAGGTCAAGCTTGGTAAACCAAGTAGCGTTTTTCACCCTGGAAAACAGGTCAGAAATCAAGGGTAACGGATATTGATATTTCACAGTAATATTGTTCAAAAGACGATAATCAATACACGGCCTTAATGAACCATCCTTTTTGGCCACAAAGAAAAAACCGGCACCTAAGGGTGAAGAGGATGGTCTGATATGACCCTTCTCCAATGATTCCTTGATATAAGACCGCATAGCGTCATGTTCAGGTACAGACAAGTTAAAAAGGCGACCTTTAGGGAATTTACTACCCGGCACTAATTCAATAGCGCAGTCATAGCTCCTATGGGGAGGCAAGGATGCAGATTTACTTTCGCTAAACACATCAGAAAAATCAATCAAAAAGTCAGGAACATCCTGAGCCTGGGGAGAGGCAGAAAAAACAGGAGTGTTGGTATTAACACATTGGCAGCCCCAACTGGTTACAGACACAGATTTCCAATCCAAAACAGGATTATGAGACTGTAACCAAGGGAAACCCAGTACGATAATATCATGCAGATTATACAGAACCAAAAATTTGCAGCACTCCTGGTGATCAGGTTCAACCCTCATTATCACCTGAGTAGAGAACTGAGGTTTATTCTCAGCCAAAGGGGTAGAATCAATCCCCAGTAGGGGAATAGACTTCTGTAGGGGTATCAAGGGAAACCCACAACATTTAGCAAAATCATAATCCATCAGGTTAATAGCTGCTCCAGAATCAACGAAAGCCTGAGCAGAAAATGAGGACAGAGAGCATATCAGAGCGACAGTTAACAAAAACTTAGTCTGAACATTACCCAAGACAACTGAGCGTGCAAAACGTCTTCCCCGCTTAGGGCAGACTGAAATAGCATGAGAGGCATCACCACAGTAGAAACATAACCCATTGCGCTTTCGAAACTCATGACGCTGTGCCCCAGACACCACTCTATCACACTGCATGGATTCAGAAGCAGGTTCACAAGGCAACACTATTCCACGCATACTTCTCCGCTCACGCAAACGTCTGTCAATTTGAATCGCTAATGACATAGAATCATTGAGACCAGAGGGGACAGGGAATCCTACCATAACATCCTTTACATTATCTGACAGACCCTTCCGGAAAAGGGCCGCCAAAGCTTCGTCATTCCACTTGGTCAGGACTGCCCACCTACAGAATCTCTGACAGTATAACTCAGCGTCATCAAGCCCCTGATTTAATGCCAACAAGGCTTTTTCAGCTTGATCAGTGACATTAGGCTCATCGTACAATAACCCCAAAGCCTGAAAAAATGCATCAACATCACTCAAAACAGGATCCCCAGGTGTCAGGGAAAAAGCCCAATCCTGAGGATCGCCGCGCAGGAGAGAGATGACAATTTGAACCTGCTGCGCTGCGTTCCCTGAGGACTTAGATTTTAAGGCAAAAAACAATTTACAATTATTTTTGAAATTCTGAAACTTAGCTCGATCCCCTAAAAACAAATCTGGCATGGGGATCCTAGGTTCCACAACAGGCAACCTAGCAAGATATGCAGCAATACTCTGAACCTCAGTGGCAAGCTGATCCACACGGCCAGACAACTGTGCAAACTCCATTGAGAGAAAAGATCCTCCCCAGCACCCAGAGATACAGAGGGAAAAAAAAAAAAAAATGCAACAAACAGAAAAATATCTCTGACAACTCTGACAACCTTTTTTTTTTTTCTTTCACAATATTTTTCCCTTCTGTGAGTACCATACAATATTAAATTTTTGGCCGGTGATACTGTTATGATTTGGTAGCTGAGGAGTGCAGGTAAAAAGGCAATACACCAGAGCAGTTGGAATCTATGAGATTGCAGTACCCTGACTAACCACCACAACTAGAGGCAGCCGTGGAGCGTTCCTACGTTGGTCCTAGACGCCTCGTCACAGCCTGAGAAACTAATTACACCTAAAGATAGAAATAGGAAAGCTATCTGCCCCGGAGCAGAACCCCAAAGATAATAGAAAGCCCCCAAACATGTAATGGCGGTTAGACAAGAAGAAATACTGACACAGAAAGAAAATAGTATGAGCAAACGTTGGGGCCCAAACTAACTAAATAGAAAAGGATAGGAAGGGTACTTACTGCAATCCCAGAAAACCCTGAAAAGCACCAACTCTACTAATTTCAAAATCACCTGAGATCACACGACCTCCACCACCTAAATTAGTTCTCTGGTGTAACCAAAAACAAAACAGCAGCCACTGAAAAAACTGTAAAAAGCAAAAGTACAAACATCAGTGGCTGAACTAAACTGAGAGGGCAAAAGCCCCCGGAGGGGACCCTGAAGGCCCCCACAGAAGTGCAGGACAAAATGCAAAAATCTAGCACAAAAACAAAAAGAAGAAAATGTCTTATCTGATAGCAGGAGATGCAGACACGACACAGCAGGCTACAAGGGAAACAGGATACAAGGATTGAGACCAGAACAATTGATCACCGGCAACCCTGATGGGAAGGTGACTCCCTTATATAAGACCAGTCAGTAACACCTGATTCCCAATCCTCACAATCTTCACTGGACAGACCAGCACCGCTTGTAACCACCAGAGGAAGCCTCTGCTCAGAACTCATCTCAAACACATTCACAACACCAGCCTCCAGCCCAGCACCTGTATACATCCCCAGCCCCTGTATATACATCACCAGCCCAGCCTCCAGCCCAGCACCTGTATATATCACCAGCCCCTGTATATACATCACCAGCCCAGCCTCCAGCCCAGCACCTGTATATATCACCAGCCCCAGCACCTGTCCTGTATATTCATCACCAGCCCTGCCGAGGAGTCACACTGGGCCCGGGCCGCCTCACTCAACAATTGCTCTGCAGCAAGCTGCTGCGGATTATACATGGCCGCGGCGCCAACCAGCAGGACGGAGGCCCCAGGCACGCGCGGGTAGGGAGCTTCAGCAGCACCGAGTCACACTGGCTCGGCCTCAGTGGCTCACATCCAATTGCTGCAGCCTGCCTGCAGCCAGGGGCGAGACAGCAGAGCGCGCTCTCTCCACCCACAAAGAATCTTAACCCCTTATCCCGATTTCTGCAACCAAAAGCACCTTTTAAAGGGCCGGTGGGCTGAGTCTGATGCTGATGCAGACGGCGGCTGGCCTTCTTGATATTTGCATGCACAGCGTGCCCCTGCTCCTAGGGGGGGGCAGCTCCCCCCCCGTCCCATGGTGGGTACGCCCATGTTTAAGCACATCAGGGGCTCTCCAAACGCGACATGGCGTCCAATCTCAATTCCAGCCAATTTTGGTTTGAAAAATTCAAACGGCGCTCCTTCCATTCCAAGCCCTGCCGTGCGCCCAGACAGTTGTTTTCCCCCACATATGGGTTATCAGCGTACTCAGGAGAAATTGCACAACAACTTTTTCTGTCCATTTTCTCCTTTTACCCTTGTTAAAATAAAAAAATTGTTTGCAAAAGATCATTTTTGTGACTAAAAAGTTAAATGTTCATGTTTTCCTTCCAAGTTGCTTCTGCTCCTGTGAAGCACCTGAAGAGTTAATAAACTTCTTGAATGTGGCTTTGAGTACCTTGAGGGGTGCAGTTTTTAGAATGGTGTCACTTTTGGGTATTTTCTGCCATATAGACCCTTCAAAGTGACTTCAAATGTGAGGTGGTCCCTAAAAAAAATGGTTTTGTACAATTTGTTGTAAAAATGAGAAATCGCTGGTCAACTTTTAACCCTTATAACTTCGTAACAAAAAAAAATTTGGTTTCAAAACTGTGCGGATGTAAAGTAGACATGTGGGAAATGTTATTTAGTAACTATTTTGTGTGACATATTTCTCTATTTTAAGGGAATAAAAATTCAAAGTTTGAAAATTTCCATTTTTTTCATAAATAACCACAAGTTATATCAAAGAAATTTTACCACTATCATGAAGTACAATATGTCACGAGAAAACAATCTCAGAATCGTGAAGATCCGTTGAAACGTTCCAGAGTTATAGCCTCATAAAGAGACAGTAGTCAGAATTGTAAAAATTGGCCCAGTAATTAACGTGCAAACCACCCTTGGAGGGGTTAATGATTATTGTTAGTGGTTTTTTGTTTTTGTTTTAGTGATGCAAATCTAATTTCTCCTAACGATTTAGCTTTGATAAAGCCTTGAGAAGAACCAATCTTAACCAGTAGTAGGCTCAGATAAATAAATGTAGGCAGCAATTTTTGAGGGAAAAATCTAATTTATATAATTATTTGTTGAGCCCTGAGATGATAACTAATAACTACCAATTTACCAATTAGAAAGCCCCCATACATATTGAATAGCTGTCAACAGAGCAATGGTTCTAATCAGCCTTGGACTGGCACACAGGAGAACAGGAGAATCCTCCGGTGGGCCCCCAATACAGGAATGTGTTCTCCACCTATATGAGATGTAGTTGGCACAATACATGTTTTCACTATGTTAAAAGGAGGGCATCATCTCAACATTCATTCAACTATCCTGTTTATTATTATATAGGAAAATAGGTACATTTGTGAATGAGAGTAATGCGATATTTGCATGTTGCTGAACAGTGGGCCATCAGAGAAAATGTTACTGGTGTGCCCTTGGCACCGCAGTCCGGCACTGGTTCCAATCTCCCCCACACATAGGAAAGCTCAGTCGAGTTCTTTGTTCTTTATGAGTCTGCCTTGTAGACTCTTCCAGGCAACTTCAGCAAATTGAACCCTTCTCTCACCCAGCAACATCTGTCGAGGGAGAGTCAGGAGGCTCCCTAACACATTACCATATTAGATGGTGGCCAAACCCACCAATAATGGCATATTCAGCTAATTTATGTTTAATGTGTATGAAGTCCTTAAATGCAGAATACTGGCTCACTTGTTAAGTTTACCACTTTCTGTGTGTCAGTACACTTGCTCCCAGTCATATGGAGGCTTTATGCCTCTAATGCCCAAGAATGCCTTATCATCACCTTTCTGTCCAAATTCTGAACTTGGCATATCCATAATTGTGAAAAAAGATGCGTATGAAACTGTTAGGGAACCGCATGTATGGGAGTTGGGGTTAGAATATTTACTGTTGCCCTAGGGTTAATGAAAGGTCATTGATTATTTGCCATTCTAATATATACTTTGTGAGAAATCCAAATCCCAATACTGGCAATCGCTTTTCAATTTTGCCTGAAAGAAACACACCCTTTTACTATATTGCCTATTATCTGCCATTAAGCTACTGTACTACCATGTGTAATCTTTAACATGGATAACCTAGAGTGGTACCGGCTATGTTCCTATGGGGCATCGACAAGCCTAATTCTAGGCAGGGAAGCTTCAGAGATTTTACATAGCAAGTATAGAGGTTTGCCCTATTAATTATTTTAGTAATTTATTTTTTTCCCATTAGTTGACATTATGGCATCTCTTTGTAGTTTTATTGTATCCTGAATAAAACTTAATTTTTTTATTTTTTGACCAAATCCAACTTATAATTTGTTTGTGTACAAGATAGGCTTTCAAGTAGATTTTCATTTTAATCACTTATTGTAGGTTTAGGTAATTTCATTTTCTTATTAGTTGATATTTTTACATGTCCATGTAGTTTTTTGCATCCTGAATAAAAGTTACATTTTTCTCTTTTCACCAAATCCAACCTATAATTTGCTTGCGTGCAGGAAAGGCTTTCAAGTAGATTTTCATTTTAATCCACTTCCAGTAAACAGCTTTTTCCCTCATTATATTGCTTTTCTGAGTTTATTTGCATCCTGATTCTAAGCATGAAAGTACTTTGAACATAATATCAATGATTCCTTTTTACAGCACATATCAGCTTCCTCCTTCAAAAGAGGCAATCTTAAAAAAGTAAGCTCTGGTGGTAAAATACGAAGAATCAAAAAAGTGCTATTCATAAAACAAATCTCTGTAGCAATGTGAAATGTACATTTGATAAGCTAAGCAGTATATATTAATGTACTAACAGATACATGACGGGTGACAGTGACCCATAGCACCTCTGAAATAAAACACAGCCAGTGGAGATTTACAATAGGAATCCTATTCAGTGCAAGTATAGTAATTATGTCTGAGGATGAATGACAATATGGTAATACGAAGTGCTCTAAAAAATACCTTTAACTTGAAAATGATAGTCACTAAAAGGCACTCTATTTGGTCAGATTAACTAATTTGTTAGTTATAGCTGCAATTAAAATCATTTAAACCCCATTAAAAATCAGGTTTATTAGAAAATTTTAAAATTTCATTAAAGTCCAATAAAAAAATTACTGTTAGACACTTCAAGAACAATGTATCAACAAATATCTGTTGTGGCCAATCTGCCACCAGATGAGAACAGACTCCAACACAAAATTAAGATAAAATGTATACAAGTTTATTGAATTAAATTAAAGGATTATATAGAAGGGGTACTAAAAATAGACAGGGCTAAAGCCTCGAAGGATCTTCATCCATTTTTCATAGAGAGTGGCCTCCAGTTCACTAATATTGTTTGTCTTACATTCTACAATTTTCTTTTTCAAACGCCATCAAATATTTTCTATGAGATTTTAGTATCTTCTGGACATCTTCTAAAACGATGCCTTGATGGACCTTGATATATGTCTTGGATCATTGTTAAGTTTCTTTTTATTGCATCCATCTTGCCTTCCATATGCTGCAAGTTTTAGAGGAAGCAAAGGCTTAATGGAGCCACTGTGCCTAACGGTCTAAATATGAGCTTTTTTAACACTATACAAGGCTTGAAAAGTTTCAATATTGTTTCAACGTACAGAAAAGAATCCTAAATATTCTGTGGTTTACTTGTATGCTTTTGAGCATATTGGTGCTAAACTTTCTTGTCCTTTTTGGTCTGTAGAGGTCCAAATATTGTCTCAAATTTTCTCTTCTCTGTGGGAGTGTGGTAGTTCTTATTGCTATAAATCTTGGAATTCGGGCATGAAGACTGTCAACATTTAGCTTAGGTACGAAGATACACATCTTTCCTATAACATTTAGCTTGCGTCTTACTGTGCAAACTGAAACATCAGTGCATGCTGCCACCTCAAGTTTGCCAGGAGTTTGCTTTTAATTCATTTTGTTCACCTCTAAGCAGGTTTCTATCCACTCCTCTGCTGCTTCTGACTTCCATGCTACAACCAGTGTTTTTTCAAAACTTAGACCATAAACTTAGACCTTACAGAGTGCTGTCCAAATTTACCACTCAAAAAGCTAGTTACCAACTTCTCACAACTGTTCTTGTTGCTGTCCTCACATAGCCTCTGCAATCAAGGTAACAAATCTTTTCAATTAGTCTCCAATTTGCCTATATGTCACTGCCATTTTGCAGCGAACCGTTTCCATTCTGCAAATCCCAGTTTTCAAGCATTGCTGCTATTAACCATTTCCTTGCTGCAAGATGCCAGACTGCATTTACTCCTCTGTCATTCCTGTGAAAAACTGCATCCCTAGAAGGTTGAGATGAGGTTTTACTTTGCACATTGTATGAAGGTGATGTTACTACCCCACAATGTTAGATGTGGGTGGAAGGTGAGACTGGGGTGGTTGACTTCATCATACTCTATCCTTTCATCCTCATTGGAGATAAGCTACTCCCTTTTAAGACACATACAACTTTGTATGCTGTCTTTCAGTAAGCTATATCTTATTTTTTCTAGGCAAGGTCCTCTAAATCATATGTGGTCACAAGTAAAGACTGGGCATGCTCCACAACTTACACACACTTAAACTTTTATTTTTACAACACTTGATTATGGTTATAACCAAAAGTATACCCTGATAAATGTCTACAGCTATTTTGTTCTTGCAGAATATGAAAAATCATTATGTTCAGAGGCACTCTTAAAAGTAAGAAATAAAAAAAATGTAGAAATTTTTCTCAAGCCCAGTTTTAAGCCAGAGAGTTTTGTTTAAATACAATTGTGCTTGCTATTGATAGACTGGTTACCTGAGTGCATCTTGCTTTGTGAAGTAGGGCATCATTTCAGCCCGTCTAGTCATGAGAACAACTGCTGTCATCAGTATCTCACTAATTTTGATCTAGTAGGGCTGAGGGCAGGCCCGTGGGATTCCACAGATCTCAGGACAAAACCAATTTAATGTATTCACATTTCATTTTTAAGTTATTATCTTTCTCTTCTAAACGAGCACAGCAGCTCACTGGCTTTAATATCTTCAGACATTGCATAATGTATATATTGTATCTATACGGTAAGTTTAAAAAGACACAATTTTATAAAGATCAAACTCTTTTGATAAAATCTCCATTTGTTACAATTTTATTATGGTTCTGAACAATACCCAAGTTATACAAAGCCATCATGTAGCAGAAGCCTATGAACCTCTGATTTGATATAAAAAAGACTCCTGGGTTTTTTTTCAGAAAAAATGTGAATTTTTTTATAGCTCTCTCTGTGATCAATAGATATAGTATTTCTCCAAATTCGGGCAGTGTTTAGACTTATTTTTAATGTTATCAATGCATTGTATTACAGATGTGATCTGAAAAGGTGGCCATATGTTCGCTGTAGCAGTCAAATGTCGTCCATCACCAGAAGAGAAAGTGAGAAGAGCAAGGGAGTAGAGGGGGCTTGAGTATATGTTCTTTTTTGGTTTAATACCCCCATTGGCCATATTTTTATGTCAAAATATATAGTGGACAACCCTTTGAAGGCTGCACGATTCACAATAACTGATGGTCTCAGCTCCCCTTCTTTCCCTCCTTGCAAAATGACCTCTGCACAGATCACAGAGCATACCTAGAAGTCTTTCCCATAGAAGCCAATGAACATCCCCAAACTATTGTTGTCTATGTTCCATGTGGCTACTTCAAAGCACATCACTAATTTCTAATAGCAGAATCTCAGCCAAGATGGCTTCCCCATCATGTACAGAAGGTAAAAACAGATTTGAGTAAGTGAATGTGACTCAAAACATAAAATATAGATGATACAGTGCCTTTAAATACATTGCATAAATTATCTTAATGATTCATTATTCCACAGTCTGCACAAATCAGTAGTACTGGCGAAGATAAAGGACTTTGCAAAATATTTTTATTCTACAATAAATGCCCCTTATCTCGAATCAGCCACATCTTTATCACCCTGAACTCAGGGAGGACATACCACATATGCAGGCGATTCAGCTGCACAAGGACCAATGATCTGGAATTATTCTTCTTGGCATGATTTTTTTAACATGACAAAAACCTGGCATTTTAACAGGGTGTATAGACTTTTTATATCCACTGCATGTGTGTGTATATTTATGCCTAGTGTGAATGTGCACGGGCCTAAGTGGGTCAGCATTGCTGTGGGGGCTTATCACTTTCTGTGCTCTGAACTGATGCTTCACCTTCAATTCACAGAGAGAGGTACAAGACACTGCTGATAGTTCTATGTATTTTACTGTCTTACCGCAGTGCTTGATCACAGCAGCATTGCATATTACTGTTTTATAATGTCTTTCAAGCTGCTGCTGCTTCTGGATATGTGCAAATGGAAATAGGGCAGCCGCATCTCCCCTGATGTGTATGAGACATCATTACAGCTAGTCTTTGGCCACTGTAGAGGAAAACTGATAATATGAGTTTTTTATATGGCCTATATAGCATGTCAACAGGAGGTAGTTTAATGGAAATCAACACAAAAACGACTGTCCAAACCAAGCAAAGGCACTTGGAACACCCTTAGTGTGGCCAGACGGTACAGTGCTCCTTCTCACATAGTACTTGTTTTCTATTTATCTCACATTGGTCTGGGTCCTGTTAAGCTGGAGCTAGGGATGTAACAATAACCCTCTAACAAACACCCTCTGCACCCACGACTGGCCCTGTTAAACCAAAGGGCTTGCTGAAGTCAACGCTTTTCACCTGAATGTGAGTCCTTTCATTCACATGCAGTTGAAATGTAATGTGGTGCAGAGAGCCACCAGCTCCCCACACCGCAATAATGATATAGGCCGCTGGCCAATCAGTGGCCAGCAGATGACATCGGTCGGCGCATGACGTCACTGCCTTGCGTTGCCCAGTGAAAGAGGAAGAGAATGCTTCTCTCTGAGGAAGCACGGACAAATATGAAGAATCATATATTTTTTTGCAATGTGTTGGAAAAGAAACCAGGACAGGAGATATTATTGCAGGATAAGGCTGGGGTCACACTTGCGAGTGCAATGCGAGAAACTCGTGCGAGTCTCTCGCATCAATATCCAACACTGCCGCCGGCACTCGGGACCGGAGAATTCAGCTGTATAGAAATACATGCAGCCGCACACTCCGGTCCCGAGTGCTGGCGGCAATGCCAGGTATTGAAGCGAGAGACTCGCGCGAGTTTCTTGCATTGCACTCGCAGGTGTGACCCCGGCCTAAGAGACAGGGTTGAGAACATTGCTACAGGACCAGGATGGGGACCAGGATAGAGGACATTATTACAGGAAGGAGGCCAGGACATAGAACATTATTACAAGAAGGGGGCCAGAACGTAGGATATTATTACAGAATGGGGGCCAAGATGAGTTACGTTATTGCAGGATGGGACCTGAGTGATGGATATTATTCCAGGAAGGGGCCAGGAAAGGGGATATTTTTACAAGAAGGGGGACATTATTACATGATGGGGCTGAGGTTGAGAAAAATTATTACAGGATGAGGACCCGGGCAGGGAATATTATTACAGACAAGGGCCACAATGGTGAATATTATTATTACAGAATGCGGGCCAAGATGGGGGACATAATTACAGGATGGGGAACATTATTACAGGATAGAGACCAGGATGGGGACATTATTACAGGATGTGGTACATTATTACAACAAGGAGGACACTATTACAGGATACGGGTGAAGACGGGGAATGTTATTACAGGATGAGGACCAGGATAAGGGACATAATTACAGGATGGGAGACATTATTACTGGACAGGAAACAATATTATCGGACCAGGGACAGGATAGTGAACATTATTACAGAATGGGGTCCAGGACAATGGACATTATTACAAGAAGCACCAGGCTGGGGGACATTATTACAAAAATAGGATTATTAAACCTGGTTGGGAGCCAGGACGGAGGACATTATTACCGTATGTGTGGCACGGTGAGGGTCATTAGTACCAGATGGGGGACATTATTATAGGACAGGGAAAATTATTATAGAACAAAAGCCAGATTGGGGACATTATTACAGGATGAAGGACATTATTAAAGAAAAGGTTCAAGGACAGAGGGCATTATTTCAAGATGGAGAAGAGGATGGAGAAAATTATTACAAAAAGGGGCCACAATTGGGCACATTATTACAGGAAGGGACAAGGAAGTGGAACTTTATTATAAGAAGGGGCCAGGACTTAAGAGAATATTACAAGAAGGGGTACATTATTACAGGATGGGTGCCAGGGCGGGGGACATTATTACAGGATGGGGTCCAGGAGATGGGACAATATTATAGAATGGTGTTCAGGACAGGAGACATTATTACAGGATAGGGGACAGGATGCAGGACATTATTACAAGATGGTGGCCAGCATGGAAGACATTATTACAGGAAGGTGGCCAGGACACAGGACAATATTATAGGATGGGGACATTATTACAGGACAGAGTCCAGGTCAGAGACATTATTATATTATTGAGGACATTATTACAGGATAGGGCCAGGATAGTGGATGTTATTAAAGGAAGGGGCCAGAATGTGGAACATTATTACAAGATAGGGGCCAGGACGTGGAACAATATTACAGCAAGCGGTCAGGACAGGAGACAATCTTACAGGGCGGGAAACGTTGTTACAGAACAAGAGCCAGGATGGGAACATTATTACAAAATGGGGGCCAGGTAGGGGGGATATTATTACAGAATGAAGGCTAGGATGTGAAGATTATTACAGGATGGGAGCCAGGAAGGAAAACATTATTACAGGCTAGGGATCAGGATGGAGGACCTTTTTAAAGAAAAGGATCAATATGTGGAACATTATTACAGGAAGGGGTTAGAATGGGGGACATTATTAAAAGATAGGGGACACAACAGGGGGCATGACAAGATAGGGTCAAACTGGGGGGACCTTATTAAAGGACGGGGTCCATTATTACAGGATGGAAGATATTATTACAGGATTGGGGCCAGGATGTGATTATTACAGGATAGGAATATTATAACAAGATGGGGGCCAGAATAGGGGACAGTATTACAGAATTGAGGACATTCTTACAGGACATGGGTCACAACAGGACAATATTACAGGTTGGGGGCCAGGATGGGGGACATTATAACAGAATGGAGGCCAGGATGTGGGACATTATTACAGGATAGGATCCAGAAAAACTGACATTATTACAAGATGGGGGTCAGGATGAGTAAAATTATTACAAGATGGGGGCCAGGATGAACAATATAATTACAGGATGAAGGCCTTTATTACAGGACAGGTGATATTATTGGACGAAGGCCAGAATGGAAGACAATATTATTAAAGATTGGGGATCAAGATGGGAGACATTATTACAGGATAGGAGCAAGAATGGAAGAAATTATTATTACAGGCTAGAGGCCAGGACTGAGTACATTATTAAAGAAAGTGGCCAGGACAGGGAACATTATTACATGAAGGGGCTAGAATGGAGGACATTATTACTGCGTAGGAGCCAAGATGGGGGAGGGGGGTATTACAAGATAAGGGTCAGAATGAGGTACATTATTACAGGGGCACACACATCTGACCTACATGCTGGTGGGAGCCTAGATCCAAATTTTGCACTGGGACCATAATATTCTAGTTACACCACTGGCTGGATCTGTCAAATCAAGGAAAAGGAGGGTGAAGATAGATGGAAAACGCATGCACTGAGTTGCTACGCCATGCCAAAGGTGCACTGCGTCCTAATGCTTGATTTGAAGAGTTATTTTGTGCAAACCTACTCCATTTATTAACATTTATATGGTGAAACTATTTAGAGGGCTTTGTATGAACACATAAAAGATTAAATCCATAAAAACCTACATTTTATCATTTGATGCTTGATCACTAGAATGGTTTAACATGGGCAATGATTGATAATGAACATTCATACTAACAAACATTTGGTCGATCATCACAGTGTTTAAAAGGCCCCTTAGAGATGCATCTTGTAGAGGGTTAAACGAGTGATAAATACAAAATGCATGTCACCATGACTGGTTGTCCAATACTAAGGGCACAGTCCTGCTTGACCCTTATTTAAATTTACATCATTTGACATATGGTAAGGTTTTAATACTAGAGATTAGGACCATCCTGTGTAGGGTCACCTTGACGTGGTGGGATGGCATTTACGTTTTTTGATCAAAACAATGTTAACTACAGTAAGTACCCTATGTTACTTTCATGCACTATTGCTATTTATTTACTGTACTTACTGCAGTATATTTGATCATTTTCTTTTTATCCTAGATTTCAGCCAAAACAATAGTTTAAGATTTAAATACACTGTTCATAATTATATAGAAATTTTCCAGCATTCTCTTTTGGTTCAATCTCCTTACAGAGTTAGTGTCACGGTTCCACCACTCAGTATGTCTGAGAAGCAGTTACTGACAACTCAGCCTCAGTTAGCTCTGTCAGTTTGCATTGTAGTATTTATTTTTACACAAGACAATTTGCAACAATCTACTGTGCAAAAAAAAAATTAACTGCCTAAATGCATTACAAGAACGTACATGCTAGTTGACGTTTTTCATAATAAAAAACATGCAAATCTAAATACTTAGATGCCCAGCTGTCCATTAATTCAAATAGAATAAACATGAAATCTGAGAATAGTTCAAAACAATGATATTAAAGTATAGATTAATAATTTATATACTTCTTAGTAGAAGACAAAAGATTTGCAGAGAGTGGTCAGTATACATACATCTTGGCTAGCTGGACATCTCACTGTTCCAGTGATAATAGGATGTCTATTGTTACTCATGGAAATACTGCTCAATTTATCAATAGAGAATTGGCTCAAAATATCTGAAGGTCAAAACTAATGTCATTGAATGCCATACCACGGCAGGTGGTAGTGATGATGACTTCACATTTATTTAACCATTTTCTGCAGGAATCATAGATTGTCAGTGGTGGCTATTCCAAACATTCACAACTATGAATCCTATGGAGATGGGCAGTATCATTATTTAACCCCTTCACCCCCAAGGGTGGTTTGCACGTTAATGACCGGGCCAATTTTTACAATTCTGACCACTGTCTCTTTATGAGGTTATAACTCTGGAACGCTTCAACGGATCTTCGCGATTCTGAGATTGTTTTCTCGTGACATATTGTACTTCACGTTAGTGGTAAAATTTCTTCGATATACCTTGCGTTTATTTTTGAAAAAAAATGCAAATATGGCGAAAATTTTCAAAATTTTGCAATTTTCAAACTTTGAATTTTTTTTTCCCTTAAAACAGAGAAATATGTCACACAAAATAGTTAAAAATAACATTTCCCACATGTCTACTTTACATCAGCACAATTTTGGAACCAAAATTTTTTTTTTAGGAAATTATAAGGGTTAAAATTGACCAGTGATTTCTCATTTTTACAACAAAATTTACAAAGCCATTTTTTAGGGACCACCTCACATTTGAAGTCACTTTGACGGGTCTATATAGCAGAAAATACCCAAAAGTGACACCATTCTAAAAACTGCACCCCTCAAGGTACTCAAAACCACATTCAAGAAGTTTAATAACCCTTCAGGTGCTTCACAGGAGCTGAAGCAACGTGGAAGGAAAAAATTAATATTTAACTTTTTAGCCACAAAAATGATCTTTTACAAACTTATTTTTATTTTCACAAGGGTAAAAGGAGAAAATGGGCAGATAAAGTTGTTGTGCAATTTCTCCTGAGTACGGCAATACCCCATATGTGGGGGAAAAACACTGTTTGGGCACACGGTAGAGCTCGTAAGGGAAGGAGCGCCGTTTGACTTTTTCAAACTAAAATTGGCTGGAGTTGAGATTGGACGCCATGTTGTGTTTGGAGAGCCCCTGATACGCCTAAACAGTGGAAACCCCCCACAAGTGACACCATTTTGGAAACTAGACCCCCTAAGGAACTTATTTAGATCTGTTGTGAGCACTTTGAACCCCAAAGTGTTTCACAAAAGTTTATAATGCCTGGGTGTGAAAAAAAAAAAAAAAAAAATTTTCCACAAAAATGATTTTTTAGTCCCAAATTTTTGATTTTTCCCAAGGAAATTGGACCCCAAAAGTTGTTGTCCAATTTGTCCTGAGTACACTGATACCCCATATGTGGGGGGGAAACTGGGCGCACGGCAGGGCTTGGAAAGGAAGCAGTAACGTTTTGGAATGCAAACATTGATGGGGGTCATGTTCCGTTTGTAGTGCCCCAGATGAGCCTAAACAGTGGAAACCCCCCACAAGTGACCCCATTTTGGAAGCTAGACCCCCTAAGGAACTTATCTAGATCTTTGGTGAGCACTTTGAACCCCCAAGTGCTTCACACAAGTTTATAATGCCCGGGCATGAAAATAAAAAATCCTATTTTTTTCCCACAAAAATTATCTCTTAGTCACTAATTTTTTATTTTCCCATAGGTAACAGGAGAAATTGGACCACATAAGTTGTTGTCCAATTTGTCCTGAGTACGCTGATACCCCATATGTGGGGGGAAAAACTGTTTGGGCGCATGGCAGAGCTCGGAATGGAAGGAGCACCATTTGACTTTTTCCAACCAAAATTGGCTGGAATTGAGATTGGACGCCATGTTGCATTTGGAGAGCCCCTGATGTGCCTAAACAGAGGAAACCCCCCACAAGTGACCCCATTTAGGAAACTAGACCCCCCTAAGGAACTTATCTAAATCTTTGGTGAGCAATTTGAACCCCAAGTGCTTCACACAAGTTTATAACGTAGAGCCGTAAAATTAAAAAATCATATTTTTTCCACAAAATTGATCTTTTCACCCCAATTTTTATTTTCCCAAGGGTACAAGACTCCAAAAGTTATTGTGCAATTTGTCCTGAGTATGCTGATACCCCATATGTGGGGGTAACCATTGTTTGGGTGCATGGCAGAGTTTGGAAGGGAAGGAGCGCCGTTTGACTTTTTCAACGCAGAATTGTCTGGATGCCATGTCGTGTTTGGAGAGCTCCTGATCTGCCTAAACAGTGGAAACCCCCCACAAATGACACCATTTTGGAAACTAGACCCCTCAAGGAACTTATCTAGATGTGTGGTGAGCACTTTGAACCCCAAAGTGCTTCACAGAACTTTATAACGTACAACCGTAAAATAAAAAATCTTTTTTTTTTTACAAAAATTATTTTTTCGCCCCCAATATTTTATTTTCACAAGGGTAACAGGAGAAATTGGACCCCAAAAGTTGTTGTCCAATTTGTCCTGAGTACGCTGATACCCAATATGTGGGAGTAAACTACTGTATGGGCGCACGTCGGGGCTCGGAAGGGAAGTAGTGACGTTTTGGATTGCAGACTTTGATGGAATGGTCTGGGGGCGTCATGTCGCATTTGGAGAGCTCCTGATGCGCCTAAACAGTGGAAACCCCCCACAAGTGACCCCATTTTGGAAAATAGACCCCACAAGGAACTTATCTAGATGTGTGGTGAGCACTTTGAACCCGAAGTGCTTCACAGAAGTTTATAACGTACAGCCGTAAAAATAAAAAATCCTTTTTTTTTTTACAAAAATGATTTTTTCGCCCCCAATATTTTATTTTCACAAGGGTAACAGGAGAAATTGGACCCCAAAATTTGTTGTCCAATTTGTCCTGAGTACGCTGATACCCAATATGTGGGAGAAAACTACTGTATGGGTGCACGTCTGGGCTCGGAAGGGAAGTAGTGACGTTTTGGATTGCAGACTTTGATGGAATGGTCTGGGGGCGTCATGTCGCATTTGGAGAGCCCCTGATGCGCCTAAACAGTAGAAACCCCCAAGTGACCCCATTTTGGAAAATAGACCCCACAAGGAACTTATCTAGAAGTGTGTTGAGCACTTTGAACCCCGAAGTGCTTCACAGAAGTTTATAACGTACAGCTGTAAAAACAAAAAAATCATTTTTTTTACAAAAATGATTTTGTCGCCCCCAGTTTTTTATTTTCCCAAGGGTAACGAAGAAATAGGACAAATTGCACAATAACTCTTGTGGTCCAGAGTACGCTGATACCCCATATGCGGGGGTAAACTACTGTTTGGGAACATGGCAGAGCTCAGAAGTGAAGGAGCACCGTTTGACTTTTTTAACGCAGAATTGGCTGGCCCCTGATGTGCCTAAACAGCAGAAACCCCCCAATTCTAACTCCAACCCTAACCCCAACACACCCCTAACCCTAGTCCCAACCCTAACCACAAACCTAACCCTAACACACCCCTAACCCTAATCCCAACCCTAACCCTAATCCTAACATTAGCGCCAACCCTAACCCTAACTTTAGCCGCAACCCTAACCCTAACGGGAAAATGGAAATAAATACATTTTTTTAATTTTATTATTTTTCCCTAACTAAGGGGGTGATAAAGGGGGGTTTGATGTACTATTTATAGCGGGTTTTTATGATTGGCAGCTGTCACGCTAAAAGATGCTTTTTATTGCAAAAAAATTGTTTTTTGCATCACCACATTTTGAGAGCTATAATTTTTGCATATTTTGGCCCACAGAGTCATGTGAGGTCTTATTTTTTGCGGTACGAGTTGATGTTTTTATTGGTACCATTTTTGAGCATGTGACATTTTTTGATCGCTTTTTATTTCGATTTTTGGGAGGTTAGAATGAACAAAAATCAGCAATTCATGAATTTCTTTTGGGGGAGGCGTTTATACCGTTCCGCGTGTGGTAAAATTGATAAAGCAGTTTTATTCTTTGGGTTAGTATGATTACGGCGATACCTAATTTATATCATTTTTTTATGTTTTGGCGCTTTTATAGAATAAAAACAATTTTATATAAAAAATTATTATTTTTGCATCGCTTTATTCTGCGAGCTATAACTTTTTTTTTTTTCGCTGATGATGCTGTATGATGGCTCGTTTTTTGCGGGATAAGATGATGTTTTCAGCGGTACCATGTTTATTTATATCGGTCTTTTTGATCGCGTGTTATTCCACTTTTTTTTAGACGGTATGATGATAAAGCATTGATTTTTTGCTTAGTTTTTTTTTTTTTAAGGGGTTCACTAAAGGGGTTAACTAGTGGGACAGTTTTATAGGGGGGTCATTACGGATGCGGCGATACCAAATATGTGTACTTTTATTGTTTTGTTTTTTTTATTTACAGGAAGAAATGAATTTATTGGGGAATATTTTTTTTTTTTTTTATGATTTTTTTACCACTTTTTATTTTTATTTTTTTTACTTTGTCCCAGGGTGGGACATCACAGTATTTTATCAGATCGCTGGTGTGACAGTGTGCACAGCATTCTGTCACACCAGCGATCTCTCTGGCATCTCTGCAGGCTTCCTCAGCGCCTGCTCTCAGCAGACACTGAGGAAGCCGCCTCCCTGCAGGACCCCGGCGCCATCTTGGATCCGGGGACCTGGAGGGAGGACGGACCCTCGGAACAGCGCGACACATCGCGCTGCTCTGAGGGTCTCAGGGAGCACGCAGGGAGCCCCCTCCCTGCGCGATCCTCCCCTGTGCCCCCGGTATACCGCGATCATGTTTGATCGCGGTGTGCCAGGGGTTAATGTGCCGGGAGCGGTCCGTGACCGCTCCTGACACATAATGCTGGGTGTCAGCTGTGATAAACAGCCCCCGGGAGCGCAGCTGATCGCCCATGACGTACTATTCCGTCCACGGAATTAGGTCCAGGGTCACATGGACGGAATAGTACGTCGGATGGAATAAAGGGGTTAAAGGGAACCTATCATGTCCCCAAACACTATTAACCTCTCAGCCATCAGCCTGTTTTCACCTTTCTGACAAGGCCAATTTTTAACATTCTGACCACTGTCACTTTATGAGGTTATAACTCTGGGACACTTCAATGGATCCCACTGATTCTGAGATTGTTTTTTCATGACACATTGTACTTCATGATAGTGGTAAATTTTGGTAGATATGTTTTGCGTTTGATTCTGAAAATATTGAAAATTTGTCCAAAAAAATTTAAAATGTTTCTATTTTCAAACTTTGAATTTTTATGCCCTTAAACCAGATTGTTATATCACACAAAATAGTTTTAGAAATAATATTCATCACATGTCTAATTTACATCAGCATAATTTTTTGAACAAATTTTTTTGTTAGGAAGTTAGAAGAATCATAGTATCATAGAATGATAGAGTTGGAAGGGACCTCCTAGGTCATCTGGTCCGACCCTCTGCTCAAAGCAGGATTCACTAAATCATCCCAGACAGATGTCTGTCCAGCCACTGTTTGAAGACTTCCATTGAAGGAGAACTCACCACCTCTCGTGGCAGCCTGTTCCACTCATTGATCACCCTAACTGTCAGAAAGTTTTTTCTACTATATAATCTGTGTCTCCTCCCATTCAGTTTCATCCCATTGCTTCTAGTCTTTCCTTGTGCAAATGAGAATAAAGATGATCCTTCTACAATGTGACAGCCCTTGAGATATTTGTAGACAGCTATTAAGTCTCCTCTCAGTCTTCCTTTTTGCAAGTTAAACATTCCCAAATCCTGTAACCGTTCCTCATAGGACATGGTTTGCAGACCGGTCACCATTCTGATCGCTGTTCTCTGAACTTGTTCCAGTTTTTTTAAATGTGGTGCCCAAAACTGGACACAGTATTCCAGATGAGGTCTGACTAAAGAGGAGTAGAGGGCAATAATGACCTCACGTGATCTAGACTGTATGCTTCTGTTAATACATTCCAGAATTGTATTTGCCTTTTTTGCTGCTGCATCACACTGTTGGCTCATGTTCAGTCTGTGATCTATTAGTATACCCAAGTCTTTTTCACATGTGCTGTTGCTTAGCCCTATTCCTCCCATTTTATATATGCTTTTTTCATTTTTATTGCCCAGATGTGGTACTTTGCATTTTTCCCTGCTAAAAACCATTCTGTTAGGCCTATTTCACACATCCGGTGTGCGCCTGACGGCGCCCCCGGCATTTAGCCGCAGTGCTGCATCAGAAAACCTGATGCGCCGCATGCCGCATGCGTTTTTTTGCCGGATGGTTTCTGATGCCCGGAGACATCAGGGGAATCCGGAAAAAAAAAAAAACGTTACCTGCTGCGTTTTGTCCGGCCGCCGGAATGTACATTTCCGCCGCATCCGGACAAAATCGCATACGACTCATTGACATGCGGCGCCATCCGGCGCTAATGCAAGTCAATGCAAAAAAACCGCAAGCGGCGCATCAGGTTTTCTGATGCGGCGCTGCGGCTAAATGCCGGGGGCGCCGTCAGGCGCACACCGGATGTGTGAAAGAGGCCTTAGTTGCTGCCCACTGCTCCAGTTTACTTATATCTTTTTGAATCCTCTCTCTCTCTTCTCTAGTATTAGCCATCCCTCCTAGGTTTGTGTCATTGTAAGCGGGTACAGTATTTGCTTATGCCTCTTGCACGACTCTATTTCGTATGTTTAAATGTGTAAATAAGGTTGCGCTCTTTATTGCTGCTAAATGTACTGTTGCACAATGTATATTACTGCATATGGTATTTTGCTGTAGGGAAAGCATTGTACCTATTTAAGGTCATTGGATGGGGTACATTGTACATAGTATAGTAGGAATAGGAAATCAGTATATGAATAGTTAACATAGGAGGGGTCAGCTGCTGCTAAGAGAGGGAGGGAGTGGTTCAAAAATTTTTTCTGCTATCATCTTCAGTACTCTGGGGTGTAATTCATCTGGACCAGGAGACTTGAATTAATTTATGTTAGCTAAGTATTCCCTCACTATTTTTCTGTTAATGATAAACTGGATGCTTCTATTCCTTTAATAGGACAGTGAAGATCAGTTGATGTTGCATTTCCTTTCTGACAGAAAACAGATGCAAACTAGGAATTTAAAAGTTCCTCATTCTCAACATCCTTTCATCATTTTCATCCTGTAAAAATCCTATAGCATCTTTTACTTTTCTTTTACTTTTGGCATGTCTCCAAAATCCTTTTTTTTTATTGCTTTTGACGTCTCTTGCAAGCCTTAATTCATTGTCAGCTTTAGTAATCTGATTCGTGCCCAGCAGTTAAAGGTTTATCAGTAATTTCGCATTTTTCCAACAAAATTTATAAAACCATTTTTTAGGGACCACATCTCATTTTAAGTGACTTTGAGGGGCCTACATAACAGAAAATACCCCATGTAGGGTCACCTTGATGTGGTGGGATTGCTTAAATGTTTTTTTATTAAAACAATGTTAACTACAGTAAGAACCCTATGTTACTTTCATGCACTATTGTTATTTATTTACTTACGGCAGTATATTTGATCATTTTCTTTTTATCCTAGGGTTCACCTAAAACAATAGTTTAAGATTTTTATAAACTGTTCATAATTATATAGAAATTTTCCAGAATTCTCGTCTGGTTCAATCTTTTACAGAGTTAGTGTCACTGTTCCACCCCTCCCCTCAGTGTGTCTGGGAAGCAGTTACTGACAACTCAGCCGTTCAATCTGGTACAGGGGCGTGCTGAAGCTGTCAGTACGTTGACAGGTCAGCTGTCCAGTATGGTGCAGGTGCGTGCTGAGCTGTCAGTGTGTTAATTGACAGCTCGGAAGTCCAACATGAAACTGGGAGGCGCTGGTTGTTTCCAGGTGTTCTTTGTCCCAGGTGATTGTCAGGCTACTTAACTGGACTGTTTCTCCAAGACCTCTTTCAGACGTTCATTCAGCTACTGTGTGGTTTGTTCTCTCTGAGCCTTGTGTTCTGTTTGTTGATCTTTCGTTGTCTGACTTTGGGCCTTGTTCTGACCATCTGTCTGTTTAACCCCTCCTACTCTGATCTGATAACCCCTGGCATTCTGACCTAAGAACAATACCTGACTACGTCTTTGTCTCTTCCTTCTGTTTATGATGTACCCTTCTGGCGTCTGACCTCAGACTCCTTGACTATCCCGTCTCACATCTTGTTTGTGAGAGGTGACTCAGTGTCACAGTTACCTCTGTCAGTTTGCATTCTAGTATGTTTTTGAGACCAGACAATTTGCAACAATCTAAGGCTAATTTCACACCAGCGTCTGACCGACCTGCGTCGGTCAGCGCATGGCCGCCGCTAAGCTCCGCCCTCGGCCGCACCTCCTCCCACTCGCTCCACCTATGGGCGCATGACGCTGCATGTGACCTGCGCACCCTATCTTTAGCATTGGGTTCTCAGGCCTTACGCAGGTATGCGTTTGCCGGCGCATGCGTCCTTTTGACGGTGCGCCGAGCGCACCAAAATGCAACACGGTGTGTTGGGCGCAGGTCGGCGCACCATCAAAAGGATGCTTGCACCGGCAAACGCATACCTGCGCACGACCTGCGTACGGACTGCGAACCCAATGCTAAAGATAGGGTGCGCAGGTCGCATGCAGCGTCATGCGACCATAGGTGGAGCGATCGGGAGGAGGCGAGGCTGGGGGTGGAGCTTAGCGGCGGCCGTGCGCTGACCGACCCAGGTCGGTCAGACGCTGGTGTGAAATTAGCCTAATGTGCAAAAAAATAAACTGCCTAAATGCATTATAGAACTAGCATGCTTGTTGACTCTTTTCAGAACAAAAAACATGCAAATCTAAATACTTAGATGCCCAGCTCTCCATTAATTCAAATAGAATAAACAGGAAATCTGAGAATAGTTGACAACAATAATATTAAAGTATAGATTAATAATCTATATACTTTTTAGCAGAAGACAAAAGGTTTTCAGAGAGTGGTCAGTGTACATACATCTTGGATAGCCTGACATCTCCCTGTGCCAGTGACAATAGGATGTCTATTGTGACTCATGGGAAGACAGCTTAATTTGTCAATAATCGTCTCAAAATAAATATTTGACCAATTTTTTTTAAATGTTTCTGTTTTCAAACTTTTAATTTTTATGCCCTTAAACCAGATTATGTCACACAAAATAGTTTTATAAATAATATTCATCATGTCTGATTTACATCAGCATAATTTTTTAACATTTTTTTTGTTAGGAAGTTAGAAGGGTTTAACGTTTATCAGTAATTTCTAATTTTTCTAACAAAATTACAAAACCAATTTTTTTAGGGACCACATCCCATTTGAAGTGACTTTGAGGGGCCTGCAAGACAGAAAATACCAATGTGAGGGTGATCTCTTAAGGTGAGACCTTTAATGATTGCCTGTTCCTGACCTAAATATGAGCCGAGTACAGGCTTAAAAGAGACACACCGAACACAGAGTCAGATGTATGCTCCTTCCTCAGCAAAAGCTGGCACACAACTGAACTTTATTAGTAGAACAAAGAATCATATAACAGGCAGAAAGTGGGTGTTGCACAATCTTCTGAACCATGGTGTCAGTCTGTAATTGGTCCATGTTAAGTCCATATATGGTATTCAATCTTCGGTGTTCAGTATCTGCTTCACTTTAAAAGGATTCCTTCCAGGGCATTGTTCCAGGATGCAGAGCCATTTTGCCACATCATATCTGAACTGACTTATATAAGGTTAATAATTGATTTAATTATCCATTGTCTCCTTCACACCCATAAGTGACACCATTTAAAAACACTACACCCCTTAAAGTGCTCAAAACCACATTCAAGAAGTTTACTAACCCTATAGGGGTTTTACTGGAAAGCAATGTAGAAAGAAAAAATGAAAATTTTACCTTTTTTTCCCACCAAAATATTGCTTTAGTCCCAAATTTTTTATTTCTTAAGGGTAACAAGAGAACTTGGACCATACAATTTGTTGTGTAATTTCCCCTGAGTACATCGATACACCATATGTGGTGCAAAATTACTGTATTGGGCACACGCCAGGGCTCAGAAGGGAATGAGCGCCAACTGACTTTTGGGACGCAAAATTGACTGGCATAGTGTACGCCATGTCACGTTTCCAAAGCCCTGATGTGCCTAAACAGAGGAAAGCCCCCACAAGTAACCCAATCTTGAAAACTACACCCCTCAATTAACTTATTTAGAGGTGTGGTCAGCACCTTGAATCCGCAGGTGTTTCACAGAATTTTATAACGTTAACTGCGAAAAAATACATGTTTCTTGCACAAATGTTGATTTAGCCCCAAATTTTTCCTTTTCACAAGGGTAACAGGAGAAAATGGACCCCCGAAATCTGTTGTGCGATTTAACCTGAGCTCGTCAATACCACATATGTGGTGGAAAACTACTGCTTGGGCGCATGGCATGGCTCAGAAGGGAAGGAGAGCCAATTGAATTCTGGAGCGCAATTTTGGCTTGAATAAATTGCGGATGCCATGTCACATTTGAAGAGCCCCTGACATGCCAAAACGGCAGAAACCCCCACAAGTGACCCAATTTTAGAAACAACACTTCTTGAGAGATTCATCTAGGGGTATAGTGAGCAGGTGATTTATAGAATTGTATAACATTGGGGGGAGTCACTGGAAAACTACAAATTTTCAAATGGAAATTTAACCCCTTAATGTCCACTGACGTGCAGAGTCCATCATGGCAAGGTGCCAGTTCCGGCACCAGGACGGACTCTGCACGTCATGGCTTTGATCTACCACTGCGTGTAAACACGCAGTGGTAGATCAGTGCCGACAGCTGTCACAGACAGCTGACAGGCACGGCAAGCGGTGCGGGGACCTTTGCCGTCGGTCCCCGCACCTACAGGCTGTGCTTGGTCAGTCAATCTGACTGACCAAACACAGCAGCGATCGTGCAGGAGAAGCTGAAATTTCAGCTTCCCCAGCGCGATCAGTGCAGGAGCCGGCGCTGCAGTGGCCAGGCTTCCTGCACTGACAGCCAGGAGCGGAGCCCCCACGCCCCTGGCTGTTAACCCCCTGACTGCTGCGATCCAGCGCGATCGCAGAGCTCAGGGGGGGAGGCAGAGGGTCGGGAGCTCCCTCTGCCTCAGATCAGCGCCACCGCAATGTATTTGCAGGGCCTGATCTCTGCCTTGATGACCCGGGGGTTGTCATGACAACCTCCGGGTCATCTAGCTACGGGAAGCTGCTGTGATCATGTCACAGCAGCTTTCCCCATAGGTACAATGCATTGCAATGCCAGAGCATTGCAATGCATTGTAACTGCAATAAAAAGTAAAAAAAGTGAAAGTCCCATAAAGGGACAAGTTAAAAAAAATCATTTTTTTAAAAAAATTGTAAAAAAAATATTAAAAAATAATTTAAAAAAAATCCCCTAAAAAATACACATTTTTATGTAATAAAAAAAATAGAAAACAAAAAACATACACGTTAGGTATCGCCACGTCCGTAAAAATCCCATCTATAAAAGCGTAACCCTAGTTAACCCCTTCAGTGAAAGCCGTAAAAAAAAAACACAAAAAAGTAGTAAATTATACTTTTTCCAAGCGGTATCATTATACGCTTGGAAAAAGTGCAATAACACACGATAAAAAGTCAGATATAAATAATCATGGTACCGCTGAAAACGTCATCTTGTCCCGCAAAAAACAAGCCGCTATACAGCATCATCAGCAAAAAAATAAAAAAGTTATAGCTCGCGGAATAAACTGATGCAAAAATAATTATTTTTTCTATAAAATTTTTTATTGTGTAAAAAACGCCAAAACATAAAAAAAATATATAAATGAGGAATCGCCGTAACCGTAGTGACCTGAAGAATAAAGCTGCTTTATCAATTTTACCACACACGGAACGGAGGAAAAAATAAAAAAAAAAAAACAATTCCTGAATTGCTGGTTTTTGTTCATTCTGATTCCACAAAAATCGGAATAGGAAAGGGATCAAAAAACGTTATGTGCCTGAATATGGTACCAATAAAAACGTCAGCTCGTCCCGCAAAAAATAAGCCCATAGATAACTCTGTCGGCCGAAATATGGAAAAATTATAGCTCTCAAAATACGGCGATGCAAAAATTTCTTACAAAAAATTATTCCAAAAAAAAGCATCTTTTAGTGTGTGACAGAAGCTAAACATGAAAAAAGAGTATAAATCTGGTATCGCTGTAATCGCACCGATCCGAGGAATAAAGTCGCCTAATCACTAATACCGCACGAGGAACGGCGCAAAAAGAAAACCAATTCTTCACCTTTTGTGGATTTGTTCATTGTGCCTCCCAAAGATCGCAGTAAGGCAATCACAGTGGTTCCCCCCCACATATGGGGTATCAGTGTACTCAGGACAAAATGCACAATAGCTTTTGGGGCCCTATTTCTCCTGTTACCCTTAGAAAAATAAAAATTTGGGGCAAAAAGATTATTTTTGTGGAAAAAAATATGATATTTTTATTTTCACGGCTCTACGTTATAAACTTCTGTGAAGCACTTGGGGGTTCAAAGTGCTCACCACACATCTAGATAAGTTCCTTGGGGGGGTCTAGTTTCCAAAATGGAGTCACTTGTGGGGGGTTTCTACTGTTTAGGCACATCAGGGGCTTTCCAAACGTGACATGACACCCGCAGACCATTCATCAAAGTCTGCATTTAAAAACGGTGCTCCTTCCCTTCCGAGCTCTGCCATGCGTCAAAATAGTGGTTCCCCCCCACATATGGGATATCAGCATACTCAGGACAAATTGCACAATAGCTTTTGGGGTCCTATTTCTCCTGTTACCCTTATAAAAATAAAAATTTGGGGGCAAAAAGATTATTTTTGTGGAAAAAAATATGATATTTTTATTTTCACGGCTCTACGTTATAAACTTCTGTGAAGCACTTGGGGGTTCAAAGTGCTCACCACACATCTAGATAAGTTCCTTGGGGGGTCTAGTTTCCAAAATGGAGTCACTTGTGGGGGGTTTCTACTGTTTAGGCACATCAGGGGCTTTCCAAACGTGACATGACACCCGCAGACCATTCCATCAAAATCTGCATTTGAAAAAGGCGCTCCTTCCCTTTCCAGCTCTGCCATGCGTCAAAATAGTGGTTCCCCCCCACATATGGGATATCAGCGTACTCAGGACAAATTGCACAATAGCTTTTGGGGTCCTATTTCTCCTGTTACCCTTATAAAAATAAAAATTTGGGGGCAAAAAGATTATTTTTGTGGAAAAAAATATGATATTTTTATTTTCACGGCTCTACGTTATAAACTTCTGTGAAGCACTTGGGGGTTCAAAGTGCTCACCACACATCTAGATAAGTTCCTTGGGGGGTCTAGTTTCCAAAATGGAGTCACTTGTGGAGGGTTTCTACTGTTTAGGCACATCAGGGGCTTTCCAAACGTGACATGACACCCGCAGACCATTCCATCAAAATCTGCATTTGAAAAAGGCGCTCCTTCCCTTTCCAGCTCTGCCATGCGTCAAAATAGTGGTTTACCCCCACATATGGGGTATCAGCGTACTCAGGACAAATTGCACAATAACTTTTGGGGTCCTTTTACCCTTTGGAAAATAAAAATTGGGGGTGGAAAGATCATTTTAGTGGAAAAGATATGATTTTTTAATTTTACAGCTCTACGTTATAACCTTCTGTGAAGCCCTTGGGGGTTCAAAGCTCTCACCACACATCTAGATAAGTTCCTTGGGGGTCTAGTTTCCAAAATGGGGTTACTTGTGGGGGGTTTCCACTGTTTAGGCACACAGGGGCTCTCCAAATACGACATGGCGTCCAATCTCAATTCCAGCCAAAAAAGTCAAATGGCGCTGCTTCCCTTCCGAGCTCTGCCATGCACCCAAATAGTGGTTTACCCCCACATATGGGGTATCAGCGTACTCAGGACTAATTGCACAATAACTTTTGGGGTCCTTTTATCCTTTGGAAAATAAAAATTGGGATGAAAAGATCATTTTTGTGGAAAAAAATATGATTTTTTAATTTTACGGCTCTACGTTATAACCTTCTGTGAAGCCCTTGGGGGTTCAAAGCTCTCACTACACATTTAGATAAGTTACTTGGGGGTCTAGTTTCCAAAATGGGGTCACTTGTGGGGGTTTCCACTGTTTAGGCACACAGGGACTCTCCAAATGCGACATGGCGTCCAATCTCAATTCCAGACAAAAAAGTCAAATGGCGCTGCTTCCCTTCCGAGCTCTGCCATGCGGCCAAATAGTGGTTTACCCCCACACATGGGGTATCGCTGTACTCAGGAGAAATTGTACAACAAATATTGTGGTTCATTTTCTACTGATACCCTTGACAAAATGTTATAAAATTGTGTCGAAATAAAAATTTTGGGAAAAAAAGTTAAATGTTAATTTTTTCCTTCCATATTGCTTCAATTCTTGTGAAGTACCTAAAGGGTTAATAAACTTCTTGAATGTGGCTTTGAACAGTTGAGGGGTGCAGTTTTTAGAATGGTGTCACTTTTGGGTATTTTCTGTCATATTGACCCCTCAAATTCACTTCAAATGTGAGGTGGTCCCTAAAAAAAATGGTTTTGTAAATTTTGTTGGAAAAATGAGAAATTGCTGGTCAACTTTTAACACTTATAACTTCCTAACAAAAAAAAATTTTGGTTCCAAAATTGTGCTGATGTAAAGTAGACATGTGTGAAATGTTATTTATTAACTAATTTTTGTGACATATCTCTCTGATTTAATGGCATAAAAATTAAAAGTTTGAAAATTGCAAAATTTTCTAAACTTTTTGCCATATTTCCGTTTTTTTCATAAATAAACGCAAGTTATATTGAAGAAATTTTACCACTATCATGAAGTACAATATGTCTCGAGAAAACAATCTCAGAATCGCCGAGATCCGTTGAAGCGTTCCAGAGTTATAACCTCATAAAGAGACAGTGGTCAGAATTGTAAAAATTGGCCTGGTCTTTAACCTACAAAATGGCTTGGTCTTTAAGGGGTTAAAGAATTTTCAAAAGTGATGATAGCTATCTTTCAGACACCATGGATCACCATCTCCTCCAATTATGCTTCACTCTAAAGATGTTAAAGATACTGTTCTTTCTAGTTTCCCCCTCCCATCTCTATGACAGTTCCTTCAGTGTATAATTTGCTGATTCTTCTCCCTCACCACTTCCCCATACTGTTGAGTTTTGTCAGGGTTCAGTTCTTGGTCTCCTCCTCCTTCCTCTAACCATCACTCCTATTTGACAAACCATTAGCAGATTTGGCTTTTAGTGCCATCTGTCGTGATGACACCCAATTATGCACATCTTTTCCTAATATCACCCCTGCACTACTACTAAAAGCAAATGATTGTCTGTCCGCTTCTCTATTAACATGTCCTCATTCTATCTAAAACTGAATCTTTCCCAAGCCATACTTCTTGTGTTTCCTCCTGTTATGTTTCGGTAGCTGAGGAGAGATTGCAAAAATAGCCAAAAAAGCAATACACCAGAGAGGCTGGAAACTATTGGATTGCAGGACCCTAAACTAACCGCCACACTAGAAGTAGCCGTGGAGCGTACCTATAGTGATCCTAGACGCCTCGTCACAGCCGGAGAGATAGCTACACCTAAAGGCAGAAAGATGAATGCTATCTGCACCGTAGTAGAATACTCAAAGAAATAGGAAGCCCCCAAACATGTAATGGTGGTTAAACCAGAAGAAAATACGAACACAGACAGAAAATAGAATGAGCAAACACTGGGGCCCAATCTGTCTAGATAGAAACATATAGGAAAGAATTCTGACTGCAACCCAAAAAAACCCTGACAAAAATACCAACACATCTGATTAACAAAAAACCTGAGATCACACGATCTCTACCACCTAAATCAGATCTCTGGTGTAACACACAGCAATTCAGCAAATAAAAAGTGACATAGGAACAGAGCAAAAGTGCAAACATAAACTGAGCACAATTGCAGAGCTAGGCCCCAAAAGGGGACCAGGCTGAAGTCTACTGCTAAGCAGCAAACCAGCAAGAAAATCCAACCAGGGGAAAAAAACAGCAAGTCACTTATCTGAATGAGAGCAGGAATGCAAGCTGAGCTCCAAGCAAGACGTGGAAGAACAATTGATTACCGGCAAGGCTGATGGGAGTTCAGGTCACTTATATCAGACCATTCAGAGCCAGCTGAAGGCCATTCAGCAATTAGTTCATTACCCTCAGCAACCACCAGAGGGAGCCCCAGCTCAGAAGTCACCTCCAGAGTATTCACAACATCCTCCCTTTACTATCCTTCATACACCTGATATTTCTATTTCTGTGTGTGCTTCTACTAGCACTCACAAGCAGCACACTTGCTGTCTTGGGATTATATTGGACTCTGCTCTTTCCTAACTCCCTATATCCAATCACGTGCTCATTTCACCAGAATTTCAAGATCCTTTCCATAACCCACTTTGAAACTGCTGAAGCTTCTACTGTTGCTCTTATTCATTCTCATCTGGACTACTGCAACACTCTACTACTAATCAGTCTCCCTCTTACTAAGCTCTCCCCTGTCCAATTTGACCTGAATTCAGCAGGCAAGATCATATTTCTATTCAGCAGCTACACTGATGCCTCCAACCTGTGTCAATCATTGCAATAGTTGCCCACCTGCTACGAAGTACCATATTAACTTATCACTCACACCCACTAAGCTCTCCACAGTTCTGCTCTAGCCTACATCTCCTCGCTCATCTTTGTCTACCACCCTATCCACAGTCTCCATTCTGCTAATGATCTAAGATTAAAATATTCTATAATTTAGAACCTTTCACTCCCATCCTCAAGATTTTTATAATGCCACACCAGTTCTCTGGAACTCACTACCCCAGACAATCCAGTTAATTCCCTTGATCCACAGTTTCATGCATACACTAAAAACACATCTTTAGACTGGCCTAGCAATTTACTAATCTAACTGTTCCCTCTCTTCCTTTCCTAAATTTTTCTCACAATTGGGTCCCTCCTATCATCTGTTCCTACACTCTCCATGCACTCAGTAGCACTTTGTATCTGGACATATACAGACAGGAGGTGATGACCTATTCTTGCAGCTGCAGTTGAATGCACCTAAGATTGAAAGAACTTACACGACAAGTACTATTTTGCCTTTTGAGTTCCCAAACTTCGTTATAGATTGAAATCTTGTGTCTAATCCACTGGTTTATTTGTAGAATTATAGGTAACTCCGTAATGTTTGATATTGTTTGTACATGTACCCTGTGAATTGTAAAGTGTTGCAGAATATGTTGACTGTATAAAAAAATATTTTTATGATTATTATTATTAAGATATTAGTTGAGAGCTGATGGCCCACCTAGGATTGTTACAAGTAGAGAAAAAGAACAGGCACATTTAAGCTAGTGTGAACAGGTGCCAACCAAAAAAACGTATAACTTGAAAAATTATAAGGTTGCACCATGAATTACTAAGAATGATTATTCTAGACCAGACCCGGGCAAGGGGCGGCCCGGGGCCGCATCCGGCCCGCCGGCTGTCAGTGACCGGCCCGCGGAGGCGCTCCGGCAGTCTCAGGGCCCCGGCATCAGCTGGCACAATACTTACCTCTCCCGTGCCTCCGCTGCTGCAGCTCCGGGCTCCACCGGCGCTTCCTCTCACAGCCGGCCGCTGAATGACGTCATCATTCAGCGGCCGGCTGTGTCAGAGAGCGGGGACGCTGGACAGGTAAGACGTGTCTCTGTGTGTGTCTGTGTCTATGTAGTGCGGTGCTTTGTGTGTGTGTGTGTGTGTGTGTATGTATGTATGTAGAGAGTGCTTATGTGCTGTCTGTGTGTGATGATGGGCAGGCATTGCTGATAATGGGGAGGCATTGATGATGATGGGAGAAGATGATGATAATGGGCAGGCATTGATGATAATGGGCAGGCATTGATGATGGGGAGAAGATGATGATGGGCAGGCATTGCTGATAATGGGGAGGCATTGATGATGATGGGGAGAAGATGATAATGGGCAGGTATTGATGATAATGGGCAGGCATTGATGATGGGGAGAAGATGATGATGATGATGATGGGCAGGCATTGATGATGATGGGGAGAAGATGAGTTGATATAATGGGCAGGCATTGATGATGGGGAGAAGATGATGATGATGATGATGGGCAGGCATTGATGATGATGGGGAGAAGATGATGATAATGGGCAGGTATTGATGATAATGGGCAGGCATTGATGATGGGGAGAAGATGATGATGATGATGGGCAGGCATTGATGATGGGGAGAAGATGATGATAATGGGCAGGTATTGATGATAATGGGCAGGCATTGATGATGGGGAGAAGATGATGATGGGCAGGCATTGCTGATAATGGGGAGGCATTGATGATGATGGGGAGAAGATGATGATAATGGGCAGGCATTGATGATAATGGGCAGGCATTGATGATGGGGAGAAGATGATGATGGGCAGGCATTGCTGATAATGGGGAGGCATTGATGATGATGGGGAGAAGATGATGATAATGGGCAGGTATGTATATATACAGTATACAGTATTATATATATATATAATTATATATATATACAGTATTGGGTAGAACGGAGTTAATTATATTAGTCCGGCCCTCTAAAACCATCCCAATTTCTCATGCGGCCCCCTGGCAAAATTAATTGCCCACCCCTGTTCTAGACCATTGAAACTGCATTACTGCCATAGATAATGGGAAAAAAAATGCTATATAATATATATATGTAATATTAGTCTGCAAAATTGCTATAAAAATACAGTAAAAAACAGAAGATACTTAGAGCATATATTGGCCAATATATGTGAGCTCAACCGCCACATCAAGACATTCTTCAAAATTGGGTCCCTGTTCTGATATATCACCTCTCCTGGGCAAAAAAGCCTCCAAATTATGGGGCAGAAATGGACCAGCTAACGACTTAAAATCACCTAGGATTGTGACATCTAGTTAATATGTTGATATCATGGTTCCCCTCTGCTTATGGGGTGTAGATACAGACGCTACATCAAACTGGGGTTACAGACATCAGTTCTCCAAACCCTTACAGATAAAATTATGTATTCCAGTCATCCGGGGTGGTGAGAGCACTGCACACCATAATAAGCGGCTGCTGATTATTATGTCACATGATTGCTGTAGCCAATGTCACGCAAGTACAGGCAAACACGGTGCGGACATTGCTAGAATGGCGCTGATCTGAGATGTGAGTATAAGCTGTTTTTATTTTCCATGGGGCCCTTTTTTATTTAAGAGACTGTCCAATTAAAGGGGTTTGTACCAAGATATGAGTTAACTCCTATCTTTAGGATCAGGGATAACTTTGTAATCTCTGAGGGGTCTGACTGCTGACGCTTCTAGTAGTCTCGAGAATGGCACTCTGTAGAACAATTTCTTAATGGAGCAGAGGTTGAGCATCCACACCTCTGCTTCATTCATTCTCAATGGGAGTCCTGGAGAAAGCCTAGAGATATAGTGTAAGGGCAGAGACACACTGCCGTATTTCACGTGCGAGAATCGCATCGTAAAACTCGTCCTGGCTGTCGGCTCTCCTGACCTGAGCTTGACCTCTGCATAGTAATCCATCAGGCTGTCTTGCTCAGGTCAGGAGAGGTGTCAGGCCAGTCCGTGCAGTGCGATGCGATTATCGCACGAGTTTTACGGCCGTGTGACTCCAGCCTAACTTCATATCTTCGTACAAAACCTTTAGAAGCAGTCCAGATTTCAGATTTTTTAATTAAGAAAACTTTTTGTAAGAAGAAATCCTGCCCACGTTCCACCTTGAAGACATGTGTATCAAAGTAATGTGATGTGATGTGTAGTGTGTTTAGCGATTTGCATTATTAGTAATAGAGACGTGTTCTGCCCAGCCACAGATAGTTACTAGGGTTAGTTAGGGTAAATGATTGGGACTAGCCCAGAGGGGGAGGGGCTAAAGTGAAGAGACAAAGAGAGTTTCCAGTCAGGACTGTAGATATGGCCTAGCCAGCAGCTAGAGCAGACCTTTGGTCTGAGTACTCAGCAGAGCCGCATGAATTTGGTGTCTCGATAGTGAGCGGAGACCGAGATAACAGATAATGTGATTCAGAGGGGAGA
Organism: Oophaga sylvatica; assembly: GCA_033576555.1. Lineage (NCBI taxonomy): Eukaryota > Metazoa > Chordata > Amphibia > Anura > Dendrobatidae > Oophaga > Oophaga sylvatica. The sequence goes on along the minus strand of JARQOD010000001.1, from coordinate 767,135,771 downwards.
CAATGAAGAACATTAGAAGAAGTGAGTGATTCTCCAGAGATGAGGTCTGGAGCAGGAAGCCTAGAGGGACAGTATAGAGTTATCTGACAGTTAAATGATGGAGCGGCGAAAAGATGAAAAGTGGGACAAAGAGAGAGTGCCTCGTGTGGTAATTTCAAGGCATCAGCAAGCAGAGAAGCTGAGTAATGGCCAAAATGCCATAAGTAGCTCCCCTAAGGGGAAAAGGACTCGGAACCGTGGGTTGAGAAGTAGGGCTAGTGGTGCTGTCTTTGGAGATTAGGGAAGCTCCTGAAGTGTTGTGCTGGGCGGTGGTGAAGCTACAGAGAGAGGCTAATGGAAAGAGAGCGGAGCAAGCTCAGGAAGGAGTGGAAAGTGTATGAAAATGTTGTAGGGTCCAAGAGAAGTTTTGCACCCTCTATCCTCTGTACATACGCCTCCCAACATTATTGCTCAGAAAAATACATTTTTTTGAGTGGTGGTCTCCCTCATTGAACTTTACAACATCTGATCATGGTCAGCCAAAGTCACTGCTATCATGTAGCCTGCAAGAGCGTAGCGCCCCAAGAGTTAAAGTCCATAGAGCAAGCCCAGACCCCCATTTTCATGTAGTGTCCCGGGGGTGGAAGACAAGAACCGTGCCCACGGCTACCATTCAGTGCCACGTTACACACACATAGACTTTTTACTTCACATACTTTTGTTTTGCTGTTCACCCGACCACAAAGTCCAAGAAAATAATACGAAATGAGCTTGACATGATATCCTAGACACTGCTGTCAGTGATGGATCATCAGAATACTACAGATTTCTTCAGCCTTGTCCAATGCACTGTATGTTGTTTTTCATTAAGCTGAAACTGATCCTGTACCTGTAACATGTTACTAAATACTTGTGAATTTTGTCTTACCTTCTTCCTGACCATATAGATGTTCTAGTGGCTCTAAAATGACTGCTGTACTGGTGTATCATTTCTATCAAATGGAGTGTGACTGCTTACTGAACCCTGTGTTAAGTTACTAGTGAGGAGACACAGAAAACAAGACCTGGGCAGGTGGTGCATGGAAGAAAACAGAGAGTTTAAGTCTAACATACACATCTAGTGACATTATACTGACTTTTCTGTAAATCATACTTTTGAATATACTATAGTAACTCTTCAAAGGGCAACAATGTGGTTCAGTAGTTACCTTACAGCACTGGGGCATTGAGTTTAATCCAATATTTGCATGAAGTTCATTGCTTGCATCTATTCTCTCCCGCAATCCAAAACCATAGTCAAAAGTGAATATCCATGACATTTATATAATGTCACAGGGATTGTAATCTTAACAGTATGTAATATACTCACTGTTAGGGTCTGCGGAACGCACCAAATATATAAAGTGGAGAGGTGCGTTCGCAGCCCGGGGTCCACCGTGCAAGCAAAGCCTGCTGCTAGTAAGATGACGAAAGTAGCGAACTCTGTTATCCCGCAGAGTCGCTAAAATAAACGCCGTAGCGCGTTGTGGCAGTAAGTGCAGACTCTGTTAATTCACAGAGCCGCTAACGGGATGCCACAGTGCTATATGGCGATATGTGCGAACTCACTTAGCTTCAGTGAGCCGCAAAGTAAAACGCTAGGGCGCTGTCTAGCGTCGAGAGCGAACCCTGTTACGTCACAGAGCCGCTGAGAACAAACACCGTGTCCTGTCAGGCTCTCAGGCACACGGTTAATTGCTAAGCGAGCATAATACGTGGTCATGCGCTAATGTCCTCGCGGGAGTCACCCGCAATCTATGGCGTCTGAACGCCAGACCCTGAATACGGCAATCAAACTCCTCACCGGTTATGCCGGTAATCTAGGGCATCTAGGACACCGACCCTGACCAGCTAGCACACTAAACTCCTCACCGATTAAGTCGGTATTCTAGTGGCTTATTTCAGCCGGGTCCCTAACCACACACACGCATGACCACACTGGCACATAGCATACAATGGTTGATATTAGCGCATGGCGGCCCAGCCATGCTACCCTTTTATAGCAACAGCTACAGGACCTTCCAGGAACAAGGACCAATGAGAACCTGTTCAGAAGACTAGTAGTAACAGGGCCTTCCTGGCGGGCCAATAGGAGCTGCTGCAGTACCTGAGCATGTGACCCCTGATCTCCAATGAGAGATCTCACTCTGGGCACGCTCAGAAGGGAAAATGCAGGACTTTATCCCAAAGACGTCTGCTCCAGAACTGGCTATAATAGCAGATCCAGGAAAGGCAGCAGCAAGTCACTGCCCAGTAGTGGAGTGGGCAAGACGCTTGGAACGACGTCTCTGCTGAGCAGGCTCCACTGCGGCCGGAGATGAATGGGAGACCGCAGCGGCACTGGTTCGAGACTCCCCTTGTGCAGGAGTGGGAACTCGAACCCTAACATTACCCCCCCCTCTAGGGCCCCCCCTTCTCTGGGCCTCGCTGCGTTCAAAGGCAGCGATGAGCTGCGGAGCGTGAACATGCTCGGCAGGCTCCCAAGACCTATCCTCAGGCCCATAGCCCCTCCAGTCCACCAAATAAAACTTTTTGCCCCGTACCACCTTACACCCCACGATGGCGTTCACCTCATGGTCATCCGCAGATGAACCCGATGTCCCGGCAGATGACTCAGAAAACCGGGACATGAGCACGGGTTTCAGGAGGGACACGTGAAAGGTGTCGGAGATACCCAGGCGTGGTGGAAGAGCTAAACGGTATACCACAGGGTTAACCTGCTCGAGGACCTTGAAAGGACCCAGGTAGCGGGGTGCCAACTTAGTGGACTCAACTCGCAGCCTGATGTTACGGGCGGAGAGCCACACCAAATCCCCAGGAGCAAATGTAGGAGCGGGGCGCCGATGGGCATCGGCCGAAGACCTCATCCTCTCTTTGGAGGCCTGAATGGCATCCTGCGTGCGGTCCCAAATGTCCCGTGCCTCCACAGCCCAGTCTGCCACCCTGGAATCGGCGGAAGACACGGGCATAGGCACTGGTACCCGCGGATGCTGACCGTAGTTCAGGAGGAATGGGGTCTGTCCGGTGGAATCAGCCACAGCATTGTTTAATGCAAACTCAGCCCATGGTAGCAAGGATGCCCAGTCATCCTGCCTGGCTGAGACAAAATGTCGTAGATAGGTGACCAAGGTCTGGTTGGCCCTCTCTACCAACCCATTCGTCTCAGGATGGTACGCTGAAGAGAGATTTAACTCAATACTGAGTAGACGACAAAGCTCTCTCCAGAACCGAGACGCAAACTGGGGACCTCGGTCACTGACAATCTTGTCCGGCATGCCGTGTAAACGGAAGATGTGCCTAACAAACAACACTGCCAGAGCCCGTGCAGAAGGTAACCGTGGTAGTGGCACCAGATGCACCATTTTAGAGAAATGGTCGGTGATTACCCAAATGATGGTGCAACCCCGAGACTTGGGCAAGCCCACACAAAGTCCATCCCAACCATCTCCCAGGGCCTGTCTGCCACCGGCAAAGGGTAAAGTAACCCAGCTGGCCGTTGTCGTGGAGACTTATTTTTGGCGCAGGAGACACACGCCCGAACATAGTCCCCAACATCACGGACCATATGCGGCCACCAATATGTCCTCGCCAGCAATTCAGATGTCCTCTTTGCCCCAAAGTGTCCACCCACCCTGGACGAATGTGCCCAAGAGAGTACCTCCGGTCGCAAATTAGTAGGCACAAAAGTCTTGCCCGGGGGCACAGACTCTAGCGAAACCGGGGCCACTGTTCTCAGGCTCTCTGTGAGGACGATAAGCCGAGGCTCCTCCACCTCCTCCTCCGAGGACACCACAGAGCGAGAGAGAGCGTCGGCACGAATGTTCTTCTCTCCCGAGAGGAAATGCAGTGTGAAATGAAACCGGGAGAAGAACAAGGACCATCTGGCTTGGCGAGAATTAAGCCGCTGGGCTGTCTGAAGATATACCAGGTTTTTGTGATCCGTAAAGACTTGGAAGGGAAAGCGAGCTCCCTCCAACAGATGTCTCCACTCCGAGAAGGCCAACTTCATTGCTAGCAACTCCCTGTCCCCGATGGAATAATTCCTCTCTGCTGGTGTGAAGGTCTTGGAGAAAAAGAAGCATGGATGCTTCCGACCTTGAGCATCCTTTTGGAAGAGGACTGCTCCAGCACCAACGGACGAGGCATCCACCTCCAATATAAATGGCTTATCAACATCGGGGCGATGTAGGATGGGAGCTCTAGCGAAATGAGACTTAATAGACGTGAAGGCCTTGGAGACCTCTTCAGACCACAATTTGGGATTAGCTCCCTTTTTGGTAAGGGCAACCACGGGAGCTACCAAAGTTGAGAAGTGGGGAATGAACTGACGGTAGTAATTAATGAACCCCATAAAGCGCTGCACCGCCTTTAGAGAGTGGGGTTCTTGCCAGTCCATCACCGCCTGTAGTTTGGCAGGATCCATAGCCAATCCCTGGGCGGAGATGATATAGCCCAGGAAAGGTAAGGACTCCTGCTCAAACACACATTTCTCCAACTTTGCGTAAAGGGAATTTGCCCGTAGGAGGTCGAAGACCCTGCCAACATCCCTCCGGTGGGAGTCAATATCTGGAGAGAAGATGAGTATATCATCCAGATAGACTACGACCGAGGTGGAGAGCATATCCCGGAAGATGTCATTGACAAAGTCTTGGAAAACGGCTGGAGCATTACAGAGCCCAAAGGGCATCACCAGATATTCGTAATGCCCATCCCTGGTATTAAAAGCCGTCTTCCATTCGTCCCCCTCACGGATGCGAATCAGGTTATAAGCACCGCGCAGATCTAGTTTAGTGAATACCCTTGCTCCCCGAAGCCTATCAAATAGCTCAGAGATCAGGGGCAACGGGTACTTGTTTTTAACGGTGATGGCGTTAAGACCCCTGTAATCAATACACGGACGCAATTCTCCGTTTTTCTTCTGCACGAAGAAAAATCCCGCCCCTGCCGGTGACACCGACTTCCTAATAAACCCTCTTGCCAGGTTCTCCTGAATATATTGCGACATGGCCTCTGTCTCAGGAAGAGAGAGGGGATAGACCCTTCCCCGAGGAGGTTCTGTGCCAGGCAAGAGGTCGATAGGACAGTCATAGGGGCGATGAGGCGGAAGAGTCTCCGCAGCCTTCTTGGAGAACACGTCTGCATATGACCAGTAGTGCTTGGGAAGTGGAGTAAGATCTGCGGGTAACTCAGTAGTGGTAACCTGAACGCAACTTCTGACACATCTGCCTGTACATGCATCACTCCAACCCAGTATCCTACCCGAAGTCCACTCTATATGTGGGGAGTGGAAACGGAGCCAAGGTATACCTAGTAGGATCTCGTCTATTCCCTCGGGAAGGACGAGTAGGGAAATAAATTCCTGATGGGAAGGAGATACAGACAATGCAAGTGGGACAGTCTGGTGTGTAATTTGTGAGGGCAATGACGACCCATTCACTACCCGAACAGTCACTGATTTGTCAAGCGCCACCAGAGGTATTGCATGACGGCGAGCAAAGCTAGAGGACATGAAATTCCCCTCTGCTCCTGAGTCCACGCAAAGGTCGGCGGTGAGAATGGAAGTACCAACAGTGATTGTCCCTTTAAATGTTATCTTGGAGGAAAATGCCGCTGTCTCTAGTGAACCTCCTCCCAGGGCCACTAGACGCGATCGCTTCCCCGATCGCTGTGGACATCTGTTGGCATAGTGTCCTGTCTGCTGACAATGGTTACAAACCACGGATACTCGGACGGACCGAGACTTAGGTCCTGCATGAGGAACTTCTGTGGCCTTTTGAGGTTCGGACGCCAGATCGGGTAATTCGAGAGGTTTGGCAAAGGTAGGAGCCAACCGAAACCTCTGCCTACACTGGGCCCGCTCCAACCTCCGCTCGTGAAAACGGAGGTCAATGCGGGTAGATATGGAGATAAGCTTCTCCAGTGTGGCGGGAATCTCCCTGTTAGCCAAAGCGTCTTTAACATGGTCAGCCAGTCCCCGCCAGTAGATAGGAATAAGAACTTTATCAGACCAATCTAGCTCAGCAGCCAGAGTCCGAAACTGGACGGAAAACTGACTGACCAAAGACGAACCCTGTGTCAATGCCAGCAGTTGTAGCGCCGTATCGTGGGTGACCTGGGGTCCTAAAAAGACCTTTTTAAGAGCCTCCAAGAAACGAGGAGCACTCTGCACCACACGATCATCGCGCTCCCACAGCGGCGTTGCCCACTCCAACACTCTGCCCGAGAGTAGAGAAAGTACAAAACCCACTTGTGCCCGATCCGTGGGAAAACGTGCAGCCAGAAGCTCGAGATGTATAGAGCACTGACTCACGAATCCCCGACATTGCTTGCTATCACCGGCAAACTTGTCAGGAAGCGGGAGGTGGGATAATGTAGGGGCAGAGGTGGCAGAGGACAAACTGGCTGCAGCCACGCTAGCAGCCTGAACAGCGACTGCGGTAACATCCACAGCTGAGGTTGTGCTCTCAAGAGCCTCCAACCTACCCTTCAGCTGCTGGATGTACTGCAATAGACGCTGTTCGTCCGCCATTTTACTAGCCAGACCCTGGCGCTAATATTATGTTAGGGTCTGCGGAACGCACCAAATATATAAAGTGGAGAGGTGCGTTCGCAGCCCGGGGTCCACCGTGCAAGCAAAGCCTGCTGCTAGTAAGATGACGAAAGTAGCGAACTCTGTTATCCCGCAGAGTCGCTAAAATAAACGCCGTAGCGCGTTGTGGCAGTAAGTGCAGAGTCTGTTAATTCACAGAGCCGCTAACGGGATGCCACAGTGCTATATGGCGATATGTGCGAACTCACTTAGCTTCAGTGAGCCGCAAAGTAAAACGCTAGGGCGCTGTCTAGCGTCGAGAGCGAACCCTGTTACGTCACAGAGCCGCTGAGAACAAACACCGTGTCCTGTCAGGCTCTCAGGCACACGGTTAATTGCTAAGTGAGCATAATACGTGGTCATGCGCTAATGTCCTCGCGGGAGTCACCCGCAATCTATGGCGTCTGAACGCCAGACCCTGAATACGGCAATCAAACTCCTCACCGGTTATGCCGGTAATCTAGGGCATCTAGGACACCGACCCTGACCAGCTAGCACACTAAACTCCTCACCGATTAAGTCGGTATTCTAGTGGCTTATTTCAGCCGGGTCCCTAACCACACACACGCATGACCACACTGGCGCATAGCATACAATGGTTGATATTAGCGCATGGCGGCCCAGCCATGCTACCCTTTTATAGCAACAGCTACAGGACCTTCCAGGAACAAGGACCAATGAGAACCTGTTCAGAAGACTAGTAGTAACAGGGCCTTCCTGGCGGGCCAATAGGAGCTGCTGCAGTACCTGAGCATGTGACCCCTGATCTCCAATGAGAGATCTCACTCTGGGCACGCTCAGAAGGGAAAATGCAGGACTTTATCCCAAAGACGTCTGCTCCAGAACTGGCTATAATAGCAGATCCAGGAAAGGCAGCAGCAAGTCACTGCCCAGTAGTGGAGTGGGCAAGACGCTTGGAACGACGTCTCTGCTGAGCAGGCTCCACTGCGGCCGGAGATGAATGGGAGACCGCAGCGGCACTGGTTCGAGACTCCCCTTGTGCAGGAGTGGGAACTCGAACCCTAACACCCACTGCTAGGATTCTGCTATTTGTATTTCCCCCACGCATGTCATGTAATGGTTCGATATGTGATTTGCATATTTGTGACCACTTGCCAACTGTAAAGTAATGAGTATTTGGAGTTTAGAAACAACGAAATCCTACCAGTTAGTGAAGTGGCGGACACAGACAGAAGAGGGCCCCTGTGCAAGAACAGTATATGGGCAATAGTTCATCATAATGTACAATTCCTCTTGATTTGGAGGTGGAAATGAGCCCCCTTTTCTATTGGGCCCATGTGCGGCTGCACAGGTGTCACCAATGGTATGTCCGCCTCTGGGTGAGTATATTGCTTGCTGTTAGAATTACACACTAGACTTTATTTTTAAATGGTCTAATTAACACTGGACCTCCTCCTCCTCCTGGACCTCCTAATAGCGTTATTATGCTGCCCGGCCACTGCATTTAGCCTAATGCTGCAGGGAAGAAATTAACTTTTTTCTCCCGGCAGCATTCCTGTTTCAGTCACAGGGGTGGTGCCGGCACTGGTTCAGTCACCGCTCTGAGTATATAGAGTGGCGGTTGCCCTAATGCCGGGGACGAGGTTACAGAGTGGCGACTGAACTTGCGCTGGTGCCTCCCCCGTTCTGATTCCGTGCCCCCGGTCCTGACTTACACTGGCTCTCTATTTGGGCCGACTGTCAGTCAGGGCCGGGGGTGTGGTTTCAATTATGGGGCAGTGCCTGCGCTGGTTCAGTTACCGCTGTAGGTATACAGAGCGGCGGTTGTAACCGTGCCCCCGACTCTGACTGACACTGGCTCTGCATTAGTGCCGGCTGTGAGTCAGGGCCGGGGCATAATAATGATATTAACCTGCCGATTAACCCCATATCTGCAGGTTAATAGCGTTTTTTGGGACAGGTTCCCTTTAACTAACAAATATAAAACAATACATGTCTTGTAATAGTCCAGTGTGCCTCAATTGCTGAAAAAAAAACTAGCTTTGAAGCCATATGAAAATTAGTTAACTAGGGCCATGTTGATGTACTCAAAGTGCACTTCCAGGTCAATCTGCAGGTGACTTCATAGCTTAATTTTTCAGCAATAAGAAATCAAATTTCTATCGGACAGTTATCATTTTTAATTCTGTTCTATGACCTATTCTGACATGTTCCCTTTAAATATTAGGTAATGATTTCAGATTATATAATTTGACCAAGTTATACTTTAATCCAATTAACTATGAAGTTAATCTGCAATATTTTATGCACAAAGTTGTGTTTATGAAAAAGACAACTGAATAATTGGAAATTGACGGGAAAAAATTAAATGTGTGCCTTTTTCCAACGCATGCACATTAATTTGACATATTTAGGTCACATCTACTAACTGGTTGTTGCAAGTAAAGTACAAAAGTGAAGCTACAGTTTTTTTAAGTTATAATGTCATGAGGAACAATTGGGAGCTTGAATCCCTAACATATGAAAAAACTAGTGTGTATGAAAAATATGTAACCAATCCAAAAAATAAAGTAATTGCAACTAATGTCTCAAAAATACAAATATATACTTTATTTCAAAATGCAGTACATAAAAACATAATTACACACCATGTACAAAAACTATATATAAAAAACCAGTGAAAAGATGACATGGCCATGGTGTAGCAACTGCAGACATAAACATGAGTATAGGTTATATCAAAAAAATCCAGTGATTAGGATGAGAGAAAAAGGTGCACGTTACCAGTGACCAAAAAATGTATATGTGATAGAGTAAAACGTATGTTTAGTATATTCATATACATGTAGGGCATGAAATTATAATCCTCCAAGTCAGGCAGTACAATGACTATACCTTGACTGGATAGAAGGAGGAGAGATTAATATATATCCACATACGTTCACAAAATCTCACACAGGTCACTGACCGACCGCCATAGTAAAAAGAACGCAGTCACGTCCATAATACTTAAAGCACATGTAACCACTCACCCATCATATGAAGTCTGCGTGCTACATACGTTTTACTCTATCACATATACATTTTTTGGTCACTGGTAACGTGCACCTTTTTCTCTCATCCTAATCACTGGATTTTTTTGATATAACCTATACTCATGTTTATGTCTGCAGTTGCTACACCATGGCCATGTCATCTTTTCACTGGTTTTTTATATATAGTTTTTGTACATGGTGTGTAATTATGTTTTTATGTACTGCATTTTGAAATAAAGTATATATTTGTATTTTTGAGACATTAGTTGCAATTACTTTATTTTTTGGATTGGTTACATATTTTTCATACACACTAGTTTTTTCATATGTTAGGGATTCAAGCTCCCAATTGTTCCTCATGACATTATGTATTATTTAGGAGAGCATCTCGCTTTATAAAAATGATTGCTTCAATCTTCTCTGTTTCAGAGTATGTTTTCATAGTTTTTTTAAGTTGAAGGAATAACTTAGCTGCAATGATATCATTGGATAAATTCCCTTCATCTGTTAAAGTGTTCTGTTAATAACACGGTATTCTGCTAATAACATGGTAAGATGACAGGAATTTCATAATCCCTGCAGAGGCCTGCTTTTTATTATTGGATCGCTCCAGATGTGTTTCTGCATTAGATAATTCCATTTTAAGCAATTTTGTAATACACTGCTCAAAAAAATAAAGGGAACACTCAAATAGCACATCCTAGATCTGAATGAATTAAATATTCTCATTGAATACTTTGTTCTGTATAAAGTTGAATGTACTGACAACAAAATCACACAAAAATCATCAATGAAAATCAAATGTATTAACCAATAGAGGCCTGGATTTGGAGTCACACACAAAATTAATGTGGAATTTAATGTCCTTAATGCGAAAAGTCAAAATGATGCTCAGTAGTGTGTGTGGTCTCCATGTGCCTGTATGACCTCCCTGTGCCTGTTTGACCTCCCTACAATGCTTGGGCATGTTCCTGATGAGGCGGCGGATGGTCTCCTGATGTATTTCCTCCCAGACCTGGACTAAAGCATCTGCCAACTCCTTAACAGTCTGTGGTGCAACGTGTTGTTGGTGGATGGAGCGAGACATGATGTCCCAGATGTGCTCAATCGGATTCAGGTGTGGGGAATGGGCGGGCCAGCCCATAGCTTCAATGCCTTCATCGTGCAGGAACTGCTGAAACACTCCAGCCACATGAGGTCTGGCATTGTCCTGCATTAGTAGGAACCCAGGGCCAACCGCACCAGCATATGGTCTCACAAGGGGTCTGAGGATCTCATCTCGGTACCTAATCGCAGTCAGGCTACCTCTGGTGAGCACATGGAGGGCTGTGCCGCCCTCCAACGAAATGCCACCCCACACCATTACTGACCCACTGCCAAACCGGTCATGCTGAAGGATGTTGCAAGCAGATCGCTCTCCACGGCATCTCCAGACTCTGTCACGTCTGTCACATGTGCTCAGTTTGAACATGCTTTCATCTGTGAAGAGCACAGGGCGCCAGTGGTGAATTTGCCAATCCTGGTGTTCTGTGGCAAATACCAAGCGTCATGCACGGCGTTGGGCTGTGAGCACAACCCCCATCTGTGGATGTCGGGCACTCAGACCATCCTCATGGAGTCGGTTTCTAACCGTTTGTGCAGACACATGCACATTTGTTGCCTGCTGGAGGTCATTTTGCAGGGTTCTGGCAGTGCTCCTCCTGTTCCTCCTTGCACAAAGGCGGAAGTAGCGGTCCTGCTGCTGGGTAGTTGCCCTCCTACTACCCCCTCCACGTCTCCTGATGTAATGTCCTGTCTCATGGTAGTGCCTCCACCCTCTGGACACTACGCTGACAGACACAGCATACCTTCTTGCTACAGCTCACATTGATGTGCCATCATGGATGAGCTGCACTACCTGAGCCACTTGTGTGGGTTGTGGAGTCCGTCTCATGCTACCACAAGTGTGAAAGCACAATTAACATTTAAAAGTGACCAAAACATCAGCCAGAAAGCATTGCTACTGAGATGTGGTCTGTGGTCCCCACCTGCAGAACCACTCCTTTATTGAGTGTGTCTTGATAATTGCCAATAATTTCTATCTGTTGTCTATAACATTTGCACAACAGCATGTGAAAATTGATTGTCAATCAGTGTTGCTTCCTAAGTGGACAGTTTGATTTCACAGAAGCTTAATTTACTTGGAGTTATATTCTGTTGTTTAAGTGTTCCCTTTATTTTTTTGAGCAGTGTGTATTTGTATTACTTGTGTCATGGTGAGTCTTTGTATTAGGCCGGAGTCACACTAGAGAGAAATATGGACGAGTGCTATGCGATAAAAAATCGCATAGCACTCGGACCAATGTTAATCCATGGGGCAGCTCCCATGACCGTTTTTTTCTCGTCCATATTATACCTGCGAGTAAAATCGCAGCGTGCTGCGATTTGCACCGCATATCGGCCAAGGATCGCCAATGCAAGTCTATGCGTGCAAGAAAATCTCACACACCACACGGACCATGAGTGTGACTTGCGAGAAATACGCACCGGTGTCATTTAGAAAAGCTGTCAATTCAGTGCGCTATACTATAAAATCATACTGACAGGTTAAAATAGAATAGATAGAATACATGAATACACATAATATAGGTGTATATATATATATGCCATTGACACATATATATATATATATATATATATATATATATATATATATATTGTGAGACAGTGAAGGAATATGTGGTGAATGAGGTGTATATTTCACCTAAGTACCTTGCTGACTGGTATGAGCGAAATGTGTGGCTTTGTAAACCTGGTGGTAAAGAAAGGTCACTACACCTGCCATTCAGTACACGCTTGCAGCTCAGACCTGAATCCACTCAGGTGTTGATTAGGAAGCCAGAAGTAGGTGCTTGTGAGCACAGTCAGAGAGCTCATTCAGTCTGGACAAGGGGTCCAGGCACAGAAGGTGTCTCCAAGAGTGTGGGAGCTGTCTTTAGCCCGGACACAGGGAGGTGTCCTGGCACAAGGAAGCAGTCTCTAAGAGTGTGAGCTATCTCAGTCTGGTGGCAGGAAGTACCCCGGACACAGGAGTAGTCGCAGTGAGAATCCGTGCGAATAGCGACTGAATAGGAGGTGACCTCTCTCAAGTCTGGACATTGGAGTTGCCTTCAGACATAAAGAGGAGTGTCTGTGAAACTCCATACTGGTAACATATATCATATGTGTTGTTTTGGGCACAGACTGGTAGAGTCTGGGTCCCGGATAGAGAGGGCCATCTATCTAAGTGTAATTAGTGGCTAGACAAGCCCAGGTTTTCTGTTTATGATTTGTTTTTATCTGTGTGCTGTGGACTTTAATAAAACTGGTTGCGGCCAGTTTTCACCAAATTGCTGTCTGAATGAACTGTTTCCGTGCCATTCTGTCTACCCAGACAGCGATCCTAGAGCTAAACCCCCCGGAAAGGCTACAATTGGCGGAGAATGCTGGGCAGCGCAGGGCCTGGTACAGTTAGTGCTGGAGTGTGTATGCAGCACAGAGGCGAGAGACAGCATTAAAGGTGAAGTCTATTGAAATAGCAGCAGAAACGTCTGTTTGGAGCAGTCTTAAAGAGACAGTAGCCCTAATAGAGTTTGCAAAGAAAAAAAAAAAAAAAAGTGTGTTTGCACAGCAAAGTTGAACTTGTTGTGGAAAAGACTGTGAAGTGTGCAGCAGCAAAGGAGAAATGTCTATTGGAGAAGTCTTAAAGAGACAGTGGCCCTAATAGAGTTTGTAGAAAAAAAAAAAAAAAATTGTCTGCACAGCAGAGCTGAATTTTTCTATGGAAAAGACTGTAGAGTGTGTATGTCTTGAGTGAAGACTGCCGTTGTTGAGACAGAGAAGTCTGACAGCATGGATGACAGCAGGGAGGCGCTGTTTGAACAAATGGCACAAGTTAATGTGCAACATAAAACTGCCGTGGTTGAGACAGATGAGTCCGGCAGTATGGAGGAGCTCATTGAGTACCTGGCCCAGGCCCAGCGAAGCATGGAGCAGCAGCGCCTGCAGCACCAGCAGCGCATGCAGGAGGACCGGCAGCAATTCCTGCAGCAGCAGCAGGAGAATAACCGGTTATTTATTGAGCAGATGACAGCACCAAAAAAGGATTTCGGTGCCGCGTCCCGAAGTAATGTTGTGAAGGCACCGGCGTTGTCCGCTATAAAGAAGGCGGTAAGACGGTCCTTGAGAAAAATGACACCTCGTGATGATGTGGAGGTATATCTTACTAGGTTTGAGAGACTGGCAGAGAAGGAGAATCTGCCACTATCTGAATGGGCCATGGCGGTCGTACCCTATCTGATTGGGGAACCCCAAAAAGTCTGGGCTGACCTGAGCAAGCAGGACAGCGAAGACTATGCCAAGTTGAAAGCGGCGATTCTTACCCGGCTGGGTGTTACGGTGACAGCCCGTGCCAGGGGAGTTCGTGACTGGAGATACAGTTGGGAGTCTGCAGTCAGCAGGCCTGATTATGGAGTTGAAAAGGTGATAGTGGACCGCTACACCCAAGCACGTCCTCCTGAGGTACAGCCGTCTGAGAGGTCGTCACTTCGGAGTTCCCGGACGCTGAACTCTCGCGGTAAGAGCGTTCCAGCTGTTGGGGACATGGGGTATGCTGATAAGCGGGTTCAGGCCCGAGGGGACATGTGGGTGGGAGAGTGTGATGGACAGTGTTGGAGCTGGCGTGAAATTGCAGCCAACTGTCCAAAGAGGGGGAGCCTATGTGTTGTGATGATGGCAGATCCCTCTCTCTCTGCGCAGAACCTGTGTGTGTGTCCACCTCAGCCGAAGAGACTGGACCACAGGGGTCCCCGGTGGTTGTAAGTGACTGCCCAGCACAGGCCCTCTTGGACTCAGAGAGTCCAGTGACTTCCGTATGTGACAGCCTGAGTGATGGGGACTTCATCCCTGATAAGCACCTGAGTGTGGTGTACATCCATGAAGACACCAAAGTCTACCCAGAGACTGCCGTGGACTTGGTTCCCAAACTCGGGGAGGTTTCATATGAAGTGGGGGTAGTGAAGACCCTGGTGCACCCCGTTATATTGGGTAATGACTTTCCCCGGTCTAAGGATCTCTGGGGGAAAAATGTTTCTGATGGACAGTGTGATGAAGCTCCTACTGAGGGTGCGCAGTCCCGAGGGGCGGAACACAATGCTAGTGGGCCGTTAAACTTATGTGATAATGATGATGACCATGATAATATTGATAATGATAATGATGCTAATCATAATAGTGATGATACTGATGATGACCGTGATAAAGATGAAATTTCTTTGCAGGTGATGTTGGGAGACGAGGATGGTGGTTCTCGGGAACCGAGTGTCCCTGACTTGCCTGTGTCCTGTGACGGTTTTGAGAGTGAGCAGTGGCGAGAACCCTCTCTTAAAACAGCACAGGAAAATATGATTGTTCTAAATGAGGTTTCCCAGGAGCCTGGCTCTGAGGAGAGGTTCTCTCATGTTGCCATAAACACTGAAGTCCAGGGAGAGGTTGTGAGTCAGCTCCTAGTGCCTGAACTATATAGAAGTATAGTGCTGGGGTTGTCACATAGTCACATACTTGAGGGACCAGATGGTGAAGTTAATGTTGTGGATGACATGTTAACTAAGGTTCCAGATCAAGATGTGAATGAAAATGAATTGTATAACCCTGACAGTGAGCAGGATGTGAATGAAAATGAATTGTATAACCCTAACAGTGAGCAGGATATGAATGAAAATGAATTGTATAACCCTGACAGTGAGCAGGATGTGAATGAAAATGAAGTGTATAGCCCTGACAGTGAGCCAGATGTGGCTGAGAAAAAGGGGTCAGATAGTGATAGTGAATTATCTGATGACCATAAAGCAACCAGTGCAAATGAGGAAGGCATGGTAGCAGAGGAGGTTGAGAGTCCTGAGAAGAAAGCTGATGCTGACCTTACAGCCAGACAGAAGATGGCATCTGGAGATGTTTTACAGTTGGCCGGTTCCCTGGCGAAGACTAAGGTGAAAGGAGGAGAGCTGAGCTTTAAAGGCAGGACTCTGAAACTGAACACAGCACAAGTGGATGCTGTTGAAGATGAGAAGTTGTCAGTGTGTGGTGTGGATCTGCATCATGCCAAGGACTCGGAAGGTGATGCTGCAGAGGTGGAGAAAGCCATGGAAGTGGTGGACACCAGGCCAGGTGCCTCACCAGAGGCTGATGTCTCAAGTGAAGCTGTGAGGAACAAGACTGAAGATGTGGGAATGACTCTGCCCCGGAATATGTTTCTGTTGGAGACAGCGGCGTGGACGGTGTACTGTCCGGATCCGTGGCTGCGACTCGCGAAGCTCGGGCCGGAAGTTCGGCGCCCGGTGCGCCATCGGAGTTCTCGAGCGACCCAAAGGATCTGGATAAATCCCAAGATGAGATTTTGAGACCTCGGGTTGGCCTTGGTGAGCTCAGGCGCATTTTCATGGAGTCTACACTTGAACCACGTCCCAGTGAGTGGGAGGGGCGATGTGTCGCTCCGTTGCCGCTGCAGATACACGGGAGCTCAGATGGGATGCAGAACATGGTGGAAAAGAAGACTGATGGTAGGGCTTCTGAGCATGTCCTACCAGAAGAGCCTGAAGAAAGGGCCGAAGACGTAAAGGACGTCCAACAACTACAGGAGAAGATGCGTAGCCATGAGGATCTCCTGGAGAAAGAAGTAAGAGCTCTGAGTCTTATGCAAAGTGAGCCTGTACCAGAAGAGGATAAATTATGTGTACCGACCAAGAAAAACGATCAGCTCCCTCTACAGTGCCAATCGTTTGAACACTGTGGCTCGGAATGGTCAGAGACCATGACAGAGGCGCTTGGGTTCTGTGAGGTAGAATTTATGAATCAACGGATATTTAAGAAAGTAGATGTGCTAAAGAAAGTTCAGGAGGAATTAGAGAAAACCCCTATACCTCCTGTAACAGTTGGTGACACAGGGTCAGTGCCCCAAAAACAGGAGGTACGAAAGTTTCTGAGGAAGAATCAGCAGAGCTGTTCTGACGTGCCTGGTCGTACTTATCTGGTGAGCCACTATACCGAGGCTGAGGCTGGCACTAAAGTCAAGATGAAACAGTGCAGGATACCCGAGGCCCGCAGAGAGTATAGGCCTGGGAGGGTACAGGGTAGTGCGGATGCTTCAGATGAAGAGAAAACTGATGTTGGCTATGACAGTGGTGAGGATGAAGCTGATGAGGGCCATGACTGGTCCAGAGTTCACTGTCTCTGTTGGATTGTTGACCAGCCCTCCGGTCTGGATGACCAGCCCTCCGGTCTGGAGAAGAGGGAGGGGATATGTGAGACAGTGAAGGAATATGTGGTGAATGAGGTGTATATTTCACCTAAGTACCTTGCTGACTGGTATGAGCGAAATGTGTGGCTTTGTAAACCTGGTGGTAAAGAAAGGTCACTACACCTGCCATTCAGTACACGCTTGCAGCTCAGACCTGAATCCACTCAGGTGTTGATTAGGAAGCCAGAAGTAGGTGCTTGTGAGCACAGTCAGAGAGCTCATTCAGTCTGGACAAGGGGTCCAGGCACAGAAGGTGTCTCCAAGAGTGTGGGAGCTGTCTTTAGCCCGGACACAGGGAGGTGTCCTGGCACAAGGAAGCAGTCTCTAAGAGTGTGAGCTATTTCAGTCTGGGTGCAGGAAGTACCCCGGACACAGGAGTAGTCGCAGTGAGAATCCGTGCGAATAGCGACTGAATAGGAGGTGACCTCTCTCAAGTCTGGACATTGGAGTTGCCTTCAGACATAAAGAGGAGTGTCTGTGAAACTCCATACTGGTAACATATATCATATGTGTTGTTTTGGGCACAGACTGGTAGAGTCTGGGTCCCGGATAGAGAGGGCCATCTATCTAAGTGTAATTAGTGGCTAGACAAGCCCAGGTTTTCTGTTTATGATTTGTTTTTATCTGTGTGCTGTGGACTTTAATAAAACTGGTTGCGGCCAGTTTTCACCAAATTGCTGTCTGAATGAACTGTTTCCGTGCCATTCTGTCTACCCAGACAGCGATCCTAGAGCTAAACCCCCCGGAAAGGCTACAATATATACAGTACAGACCAAAAGTTTGGACACACCTTCTCATTCAAAGATTTTTCTGTATTTTCATGGCTATGAAAATTGTAGAATCACACTGAAGGCATCAAAACTATGAATTAACACATGTGGAATTATACATTACACTTTACAAAAAAGTGTGAAACAACTGAAAATATGTCTTATATTCTAGGTTCTTCAAAGTAGCCACCTTTTGCTTTGATTACTGCTTTGCACGCAGAAAAGGTGAACGGATGGATTCTACAACGCTGGTTCCCACTGTGAAGCATGGAGGAGGAGGTGTGATGGTGTGGGAGTGCTTTGCTGGTGACACTGTTGGGGATTTATTTAAAATTGAAGGCATACCGAACCAGCATGGCTACTACAGCATCTTGCAGCAGCATGCTATTCCATCCGGTTTGCGTTTAGTTGGACCATCATTTATTTTTCAACAGGACAATGACCCCAAACACACCTCCAGACTGTGTAAGGGCTATTTGACCAAGAAGGAGAGTGTTGGGGTGCTACGCCAGATGACCTGGCCTCCACAGTCACCAGACATGAACCCAATCGAGATGGTTTGGGGTGAGCTGGACCGCTCACTGCTTCAATTTTGAATAAATCCCCAACAGTGTCACCAGCAAAGCACCCCCACATCATCACACCACCTCCTCCATGCTTCACGGTGGGAGCTAGGCATGTAGAATCCATCCGTTCACCCTTTCTGCGTGCAAAGTAGTAATCAAAGCAAAAGGTGGCTACTTTGAAGAACCTAGAATATAAGACATATTTTCAGTTGTTTCACACTTTTTTGTAAAGTGTAATGTATAATTCCACATGTGTTAATTCATAGTTTTGATGCCTTCAGTGTGATTCTACAGTTTTCATAGTCGTGAACATACAGAAAAATCTTTGAATGAGAAGGTGTGTCCAAACTTTTGGTCTGTACTGTATATATATATTTCATAGAGATATAGATAGCAGAATAGGTGAAAATTTAATTGTCGGCATCTGTAAAATCATTACAGAAACCGACAGGATATGAGACATGGTTTACATACAGTAAACCATTGCATATCCATTAGATTTATATATGTCCCTCACTAATAATGTTAGTACTGTATGTGTGTTAAATTTTGGAGCTGTAGGTGTTAAATTAAAGGATTAATTCACAGAAAAAACTTGCGTGGGCTCCCGCGCAATTTTCTCCACCAGAGAGGGCAAGCCAGTGACTGAGGGCAGAAATTAATAGCCTAGAGAGGGACCATTATTTTGGGCCCCCCGGCTTAAAAAATCTGCCCCAGCCACCCCAGAAAAGGCGCATCTGTTAGATGCTCCAATTCTGGCACTTACTCTCTGTTATGATTTGGTAGCTGAGGAGTGCAGGTAAAAAGGCAATACACCAGAGCAGTTGGAATCTATGAGATTGCAGTACCCTGACTAACCACCACAACTAGAGGCAGCCGTGGAGCGTTCCTACGTTGGTCCTAGACGCCTCGTCACAGCCTGAGAAACTAATTACACCTAAAGATAGAAATAGGAAAGCTATCTGCCCCGGAGCAGAACCCCAAAGATAATAGAAAGCCCCCAAACATGTAATGGCGGTTAGACAAGAAGAAATACTGACACAGAAAGAAAATAGTATGAGCAAACGCTGGGGCCCAAACTTACTAAATAGAAAAGGATAGGAAGGGTACTTACTGCAATCCCAGAAAACCCTGAAAAGCACCAACTCTACTAATTTCAAAAACACCTGAGATCACACGACCTCTACCACCTAAATTAGTTCTCTGGTGTAACAAAATCAAAACAGCAGCCACTGAAAAAACTGTAAAAAGCAAAAGTACAAACATCAGTGGCTGAACTAAACTGAGAGGGCAAAAGCCCCCGGAGGGGACCCTGAAGGCCCCCACAGAAGTGCAGGACAAAATGCAAAAATCTAGCACAAAAACAAAAAGAAGAAAATGTCTTATCTGATAGCAGGAGATGCAGACACGACACAGCAGGCTACAAGGGAAACAGGATTCAAGGATTGAGACCAGAACAATTGATCACCGGCAACCCTGATGGGAAGGTGACTCCCTTATATAAGACCAATCAGTAACACCTGATTCCCAATCCTCACAATCTTCACTGGACAGACCAGCACCGCTTGTAACCACCAGAGGAAGCCTCTGCTCAGAACTCATCTCAAACACATTCACAACACTCTCTCTTCCCATAGCCCTGTAGCGGGTGGCATATGGGGTAATAAGGGGTTAATGTCATCTTGCTATTGTAAGGTGACATTAAGCCTGATTAATAATGGAGTGATGTCAATAAGACAACTATCCATTATTAATCCACTAGTCTGAAAGGGTTAAAAAAACAAACACACATTAAGAATAAAGAGTTTTAATGAAATAATTAAACACACATTTTTTCCATCTTTATTTAACTCCCAATCCATTCAAAGTCATCGTTCTCCTGGAAAAAATCCAAAATAAAAAAAACAATATACCCATACCTGTCCGCCGTACAGTCAAGTCCCTCACTGCAATCCATCTGAAGGGGTTAAATAGTTTACAACTGGAAGCAGTGCTGATGCGACCGGCCCAGCTGTAAACCATGGAGGAATGAAGGAAAAGCTGCCTGCGCAGCCTCAACACGTGACCGGACATGAACTGATTAGCGTGGGAAGTTTCTGAACATTTTCTCACGCTGTCAGTTCACCGCGGGTTAGGCGGGAGTATGAGCAGCCTCAGTGACTACTGCTGACGTCACTTAGGCTGCAGTGACTCCCCTCCTGACCCACGGTGAACTGACAGCGTGGGAAAATGTTCAGAAACTTTCCCACGCTAATCAGTTCATCTACGCTCAGGCTGTGAGGCTGCGCAGGCAGCTTTTCCTTCATTCCTCCGTGGTTTACAGCTGGGCCAGTCGCACTAGTGCTGCTCCCACTTGTAAACTATTTAACCTCTTCAGATGGATTGCAGAGTGGGACTTGACTGTACGGCGGACAGGTATGGGTATATAGTTGCTTTTTTATTTAGGATTTTTCCTAGGAGAACGATGGCTTCGAATGGAATAGGAGTTAAATAAAGATGGAAAAAATGTGTGTTTATTTAATTAAAACTCTTTATTCTTAATGTGCGTGTGTTTTTTTTAACCCTTTCAGCCTAGTGGATTAATAATGAATAGTTGTTTTATTGACACCACTCCATTATTAATCAGGCTTAATGTCAACTTACAATAGCAAGGTGACATTAACCCCTTATTACCCCATATGCCACCCGCTACAGGGCAATGAGAGGAGAGAGAGTAAGTGCCAGAATTGGCGCATCTTATAGATGCGCCTTTTCTGGGGTGGCTGGGGGCAGAATTTTTTAGCCAGGGTGGGCCCAAAAACAATGGTCCCTTTCTAGGCTATTAATTTCTGCCCTCAGTCACTGGCTTGCCCTCTCTGGCGGAGAAAATTGCGCGGGAGCCCACTCAAGTTTTTTCCGTGAATTAATCCTTTAATTTAACACCTACAGCTCTAAAATTGTGCACACATACACTACTAACATTATTAGTAAGGGACATATATAAATCTAACGGATATGCAATGCTTTACTGTATTTAAACTATGTCTCACATCCTTTCGGGTTCTGTAATGATTTTACAGAAGCCGACAATTGAATTACGGGTATTCTGCTATCTACCTCTGTATGAATATAAATATATATATATGTACCGTATATATATATATATATATATATATATATATATAAATATATATGTCTCACTGACATACATATATATATATATATATATATATATATATATATATATATATATATATATATATATAGGCTGTATATATGTTATCACAAATATTTGAGGCCATGGTTCCATTATATGTCCATTTTGCAAGCCGGCAAGGAAATCTTGCCGTACGGATGTCACACGGATGCTTAGATGCGAGAAAATCGTATCCTCGCATTGCAAACGGATGACATACGGATCACTGTTCAGGGAACATTTGTGCGATTCTCATCCATGAAAAACGGACTGATTTTTTTATACATTGTGTGTGACTCCAGCCTTAAAGTATTTAAAGCCGTTGTCCAAGACAATGAAAAGCTGTTCACAGACTAATCAAGTAAAGTAATTAAACAATGTATACTCACTCTTTTTAGCTTCTTGCCATTCCAGCTCCGCATCCCCAATAGTTCTGCTTACATTGACTGAAAACATCACAGCTCGTATACTCCACATGATGAGCATGTATTATTCAATATGTATTGCTGCCTGTGTTTTCATCATTTTGAACAACTTCTTAAAGTAATTACATGGTTATATAGAGGTGTGGTCGGGCATGAAACAGCGGCAAAGTCGGAGCATGGGGAAGTGGATCTGCCCTGGGCTAATGAAATGAATGAGTTTTTCAACAGATTCACCAACACAAGCACAGTGTCATCAGAAATGGGGGATGGATCTGGGAAAAGATCTGCAGCATTGACATTGGGGGATAAGCTGCCTGCCTTCACTGTCTCCCAAAGCGACGTGAGAAGACAGTTTAGCAGACTTGTTATTGGCAAAGCAGCTGGGCCTGATGGCCTCAGCCCACGTGTCCTCAGAGCATGTGCCAACCAACTGTGTACTGTCTTCCAGCACCTGTTTAACTGGAGCCTTCAATCACAGGGGGTACCAGAACTGTGGAAGACCACCTGCCTGGTGCCGGTTCCTAAGACCACTTTTCCAACTTCCCTACAAGACTATCGTCCAGTGGCCTTAACATCGCATGCTATGAAGTCCTTGGAGAGAATATTACTCGCCTACTTGTGCCCGAGGGTGAGGGCCTACACTGACCCCTGCAGTTTGCGTACCAGCAGAGATTGGGGGTGGATGATGCTGTAGCGTCTCTGCTACATACAATGCATTCGTTCTTGGACAATGATGGAACTGCAGTGCGCGCTATGTTCTTTGACTTCTCTAGTGCTTTCAATACCCTACAGCCGCTCTTACTACGTAATAAGTTGACTGATATGGAGGTAGATAAAGGGATGGTGAACTGGATAAGTGATTACCTGACAGACAGGCCGCAGTTTGTAAGGATGGGGGAGGTGGTATCTGGCAGTGTACAGAGCAGTGTTGGAGCCCCTCAGGGTACAGTGCTGTCACCCTTCCTCTTCTCATTGTATACAGCTGACTTTCAGTATAAATCAGATTTTTGTCACCTCCGAAAATTCTCAGATGACTCCGTGATTGTAGGGGCATTGTGGGGGGCCGGGGGGAGGAGGAATACAGAAGGGTGGTTTCTGACTTTGTGGATTGGTGTCAGACTAACTGTCTAGAACTAAATGTAAAGAAAACCAAGGAGATGGTGGTGAGTTATAGAAGGAAAAATGAGGATTACTTACCGATCACCATTGCTGGCCAGGAGGTTGAGATTGTTGAGAGCTACAAATATTTGGGGGTTCACCTTGACAGTAAACTCGATTGGAGGTGTCATACAGAAAAGGTTTACAAGAAGGGAATGAGCAGACTGTACTTTCTGCGGAAGCTCAGGTCGTTCAATGTGTGCAGTAAAATGCTGGAGATGTTCTACCAGTCCGTTGTAGCAAGCGCCATCTTTTTTGCTATCATTTGCTGGGGCAGTAGTGTGCGAGTAGCTGACGCTAATAAACTCAACAAACTTATCAAGAAGGCAAGCGCAGCTGTTGGCCTCCATCTTGACTCTTTTGAGGAGGTATTGGAGGATAGAATTCAGAAGAAGTGTAGGGCTATAATGAACAATAATACACACCCACTATACGAGCTGTTCTTGAATCAGAAGAGCACATTCAGCAGCCGTCTAATCCTACTAAGGTGCAAGAAGGAGAAATTCAGGAAATCGTTTGTACCTACTGCTATGGGGATGTATAATAATTTCCTAAGGGTGGCAGAAAATAATGACTGATGGCTGGTGTACTAATGTCAATTAACATTGTCTTATATACACCTGAACTACACACTTTTATTTATTATGTAATGTTGGTACACCTGTGCAAGATTTGTGTCCTAATATTTTATGTACTGCTGTTTGTATTGCTGCTGTAATACTGTAATTTCCCCCTGGGATCAATAAAGTGTATCGTATCGTATCGTATAGGTTGAAAAAAGACCCAGGTCCATCATGTTGAACCTTTCTCCACCAATTGTGCATTTGTCACTAATTTAACTATAACCCGCAATGTTATGTGTATCGAGGAAATCATTTAATACTTATCATATACAGTATCTCACAAAAGTGAGTACACCCCTCACATTTTTTTAAAATATTTTATTATATCTTTCTATGGGACAACACTGAAGATATAACACTTTGATACAATATAAAGTAGTCAGTGTACGGATTGTATAACAGTGTAAATGTGTTGTGCCCTCTAAATAACTCAACACACAGCCATTAACGTCTATACCGCTTGCAACAAAAGTGAGTACATCCCTAAGTGAAAATGGCAAAATTGTGCCCAATTAGCCATTTTCCCTCCCCGGTGCCATGTGACTCATTATTGTTACAAGGGCTCAAGTGTGAATGGGGATCAGGTGTGTTAAATTTGGTGTTATCACTCACACTCTCTTATACTGGTCATTGGAAGTTCAACATGCCACCTCATGGCAAATAACTCTCTGAGGATCTAAAAAAAGAATTGTTGCTGTACATAAAGATGGCCTAGAATATAAGAAGATTGTCAACACCCTGGACCTGAGCTGCAGCACAGTGACCAAGATTGTACCGCGGTCACAAGACAGGTTGTACTTCAAACTGACCTCGCCATGATAAACCAAAGTTGAGCGCATGTGTCAGTGCTCAGAAAATATGCCGCACACAGAATCAAATTGGTCTGCATGGCTGTAGTCGCAGCTCTTCTAAAGATGATGCAGAAGAAAGCCCAAAACAGTTTGCTGAAGACAAGCAGACTAAGGACATGGATTACTGGAACAATGTCCTGTGGTCTGATGAGACCAAGATAAACTTATTTAGTTCAGATGGTGTCAAGCATGTGTGACTACAACCAGGTGATGAGTACAAAGACAAGTGTGTCATGCCTACAGTCAAGCATGGTGGTGGGAGTGTCATGGTTTGGGCTGCATGAGTGCTGTCGGCTGTGTGGAGCTACAGTTCATTGAGGGAACCATGAATGCCAACATGTAGTTTGACACACTGAAGCAGAGCATGATCCCCTCCATTCGGAAAGTGGGCCGTAGGCCAGTATTAAAGCATGATAACGACCTAAAATACACCTTCAAGATGACCACTACCTTGCTAAAGAAATTGATGGTAAAGGTGCTGGACTGCCCAAGCATTTCTCCAAACCTAAACCCTATTAAGCATTTGAGGGGCATCCTCAAACAGAAGGTGAAGAAGAGTAAGGTCTCTAATATTCACAAACTCTGTGATGCCATCATGGAGGAGTGGAAGAGGATTCCAATGGCAGCCTGTGAAGCTCTAGTGAACTCCAAGCACAAGAGGGTTAAGGTAGTGCTTGAAAATAATGGTGGCCACACAAAATATTCACGCTTTGAGCAAAAATTTGCCATTTTCACTTAGGGGTGTACTCACTTTTGTTGCTAGCAGTTTAGACATTAATGGCTGTGTGTTGAGTTAGTTAGAGGGAACACCAAATTTACACTGTTATAAAAGTTGTACACTGACTACTTTACATTGTATCAAAGTGTCATATCTTCAGTGTTGTCCCATTAAAAGATATAATAAAATATTTACATAATGTGAGGAGTGTACTGACTTTTGTGAGATACCGTATATGTAATTATAGAACGATAAAGTGCTATAAGCTCTTTTGGGCAGGGACAAGGGATGATCAAAACAAAATCTAGTAGATATGATATAGGACATGAAGAAGAAATATAATTGCATTGGACAATTTACTTCAAATTGATTTTTTATTTCTTATAAGAATGTCAGTAAACCCCCTGAGACACAATTATGCACTCAACTGAGACAGAACTGCTCACCTGTTTGATGCAATAGTTCACATATAAAACCAAATGTGTCAAGCTTGTCGTCCACTGCCCTTCAGAATTTGACAAAGTGTATACTGTGATATCTTAAGTTTGGATGTTACATTATCTACTTTGTCTAATTATTTACTAGACATAAAGACTTATCACTAAAGCCTATCTTAAATGAATTTGTCAGTAGAATTTCTCCCCCCAAACTAATTATATCCACACATAGCTCTTTCAAAGACAAATCCAGTAATAGTCTGTTCCTTTGTTCTTGAGAAATCACTTGATTTGATGAGCAAATGATGCTTGAGTGCTTTTGGCATATTGAACCCCTTACTAAGTGAATGTCGTTATGGCTCTATTACACGCCCGAGATGTGTCCTCCTGCTTGTTTGAAAGCTCCTTTGTGGTGTGACTTGAAGCAAACAAGCTGTCAGTCAAGCAGGAGGAGTGGGACTAGGCGGGTAATAGATCAGGAGTGACAGAGGCTTCCACATGCCAATAGCACCAAAGCCTCATTTGCGTATCCATTCTCAGCAACAGAAGAACAGACTGGCTAGGTAAAGTTTTTTCTGGGCTTGTCATTGAAAGAGATACATGTGCATAAAAATAGTTTGGTGGGTGAAATACTACTGACAGATCCTCTTTAACCCCTTTAGCCCCCAAGGCTGTTTGCACCTTCATGACCAGGCCAAAGATTACAATTCTGACCAGTGTCAGTTTATGTGGTAATAACTCTGGAACGCTTCGACGTATCCCACTGATTCTAAGACTGTTTTTTCATAACATATTGTACTTCATGATAGTTGTAAAAATTTCTTCAATATGATTGCGTTTATTAGTGAAAAAAACACAAATTTTTATGACCTTAAATCAGAGCGCTATGTCACACAAAATAGTTAATAAATAACATTTCACACACGTCTACTTTACATCAGAACCATTTTTGAAACATATTTTTTGCTAGGAAGCTATAAGGGTTAAAAGTTGACCAGCAATTTCTAATTTTTTTCAACAAAATTTACAAAACCATTTTTTTAGGGACCACATTACATTTGAAGTGACGTTGAGTGGCCGATATCGCATAAAATACCCAAAAGTGACAGCATTCTATAAACTGCACCCCTGAAGGTGCTCAAAACCACATTCAAGAAGTCTATTAACCCTTCAGGTGCTTCACCGGAATTATTAGAAGGTGGAAGGAAAAAAATGAACATTTAACTTTTTTCACAAAAATTTTACTTTAGACCCAAATATTTTTATTTTCACAAGGGTAACAGGAGAAAATGGACCCGAAAAATGTTGTGCAATTTCTCCTGAGCATGCCGATACCCCATATGAGGGGGAAAACCACTGTTTGGGCACATGGCAGGGCTCGGTGTCACGCGGTCTTATGATATGTGTACGATGTCAGTAAACTATTCTTAAAAGAACAACACTCTATACAACATATAGATTAGCAACATCAGCATGTAAATATAGAATAGATTTACCTGACACGATATCCGTTGAACTCAGGTTAATCTTGAGGACTTGATACACTGTCACAGGAAAGAGGAGGACCGGGGTCTAACCTGACCCTAAACTGGGGTCCTAACTAATCCCTCACCTTGGAGGTACTGATAATGGTTCAGAGGTCCAAGTCTCCAGCCTAACCCTGTCTCCTATCAGTCCCTGAACCCTGTAATCAGTCCTAAGAAGGATTCTGATTACCACCAAAGGGATATGGGCTGATCTCTGCTAAATACACAGATTAGACATATAAGACAGACTGGAGAAAACACAGACTTGCATACACACTCAAACACAGAAGGAACATAAATGATCTGGGATATTAAACTCTAAACAAGGTGAGCTTAAAACAACTAAGGAGCTCTTTAACTTAAGTCTATACAGATACAATCCTATCTGTGGTCTGCATGAAGAATTTCACTGGCAACTCCCAACACAGACAACCAGAGATTTAAAGGAAACCAATCAACAAATAATTAATTGCAGCCGGGAGAAACTGCACCCAGTCCCAGAACTGAGCACAGACAGAATTAACTCCCTAACTGCCAAACACAAAGAAACAGCAACTCAGCTGTGAGAAGTCAGAATGTGCAACCGCGACGATCTTCGTGGCGATGCACACATGACAGTACCCCCCCTTCTACGAGGGGCCTCCGGACCCTCAGGGCCAGGTTTGCCCGGGTGAGTTCTGTGGAAGGTCCGCACCAAACGATCTGCGTTAATGTCAGATGCAGGAACCCACGTCCTCTCCTCTGGACCATACCCCTTCCAATGCACCAAGTACTGAAGGGACCGGCGATTCAGACGTGAGTCAATGATCTTTGACACTTGAAACTCCAAGTTACCATTGACCACCACTGGAGGAGGAGGTAGAGGTGATGGTATGACTGGTGCCACGTACCTCTTAAGTAATGACTTGTGGAACACATTATGAATTTTAAACGTAGGAGGGAGGTCCAGACGAAATGCCACAGGATTAATTATGGAACTGATCCTGTACGGCCCGATGAATCTGGGGCCCAGCTTCCAGGAGGGAACTTTAAGTTTTATATTCCTGGTAGACAACCATACCAGATCGTTCACATTAAGATCTGGACCAGAAACTCTCCTCCTATCAGCCATACGTTTATAACGGTTCCCCATAGCACTCAGATTATTCAATACACCTCTCCACACTGAAGCAAGTGACGACGAGAAACGCTCCTCCTCAGGAACCCCAGAAGGGCCCCCCCCATTGAATGTACAAAACTGGGGATGGAAACCATATGCCCCAAAAAACGGGGACTTACCAGTGGACTCGCTCCGCCTGTTGTTAAGAGCGAACTCTGCCAGAGGCAAGAAAGAAGACCAGTCCTCCTGGTTCTCTGAGACAAAACACCGAAGATAAGTCTCTAGGCTTTGATTCAGACGCTCTGTCTGACCATTGGTCTGCGGATGAAAAGCCGAGGAAAATGACAATTGCATCCCCCGACGTAAACAAAATGCCCTCCAAAACTTGGACACAAACTGAGACCCCCTATCTGACACCACATCAGAAGGCAACCCATGAAGTCTCACAATCTCCCAATGAACACCTGCGCCAGAGTTTTAGCATTAGGGAGGGCAGGAAGAGCAATGAAATGTGCCATCTTACTGAACCTGTCAACAACCACCAGTATGACAGTCTTCCCTGACGACTGAGGAAGGTCCGTGATGAAGTCCATAGACAAATGAGTCCATGGACGCTCCGGAAGTTTCAAGGGTAAGAGGGTCCCAGACGGACGGGTATGAGGGGTCTTAGAGCGAGCACAAACCCCACAGGACGCGACAAAAGTTAAAACATCTTTATTAACGTTAGGCCACCAAAACCGGCGAGAAAGGAGATCTAAAGTAGCCTTACTCCCTGGATGTCCTGCTAAAGCAGAATTATGATGTGCCTCAATAACCTTTTGTCTCAACTGATTTGGGACAAACAGTCTCCCTGGAGGTCCTGCAGGGGCGTCCCCCTGAGCCTCTAACACCTCCTCCTCAAGCTCAGAACATACAGCCGACACTACCACCCCCTCCTGAAGGATAGGAATCGGGTCATCCATTTTCCCGGCCCCTGGGAAACTGCGAGACAAGGCATCCGCCTTAACATTCTTAGATCCAGGGCGATAAGTGACAACAAAATTAAACCTGGTAAAAAACAACGACCATCGAGCTTGTCTGGAATTCAGACGCTTAGCAGATTCCAAATACAGCAGGTTCTTGTGATCAGTAATGACGGTGACCGGGTGGACTGCCCCCTCCAAAAAGTGACGCCATTCTTCAAAAGCCAACTTAATGGCCAAAAGTTCCCTATTGCCGATATCATAATTCCTTTCGGCGGACGACAATTTTTTAGAAAAGAAAGCGCACGGATGCCATTTACCAGGGACGGACCCTGGGACAATATTGCACCCACCCCTACGTCAGACGCGTCCACCTCCACAACGAACGGCTGTGATGCATCTGGTTGGATGAGAACGGGTGCCGAAGCAAAACATCTTTTCAAAGAGGAAAAAGCTTGGCAAGCTTTGTCCGACCATTTAGAAAAATCCGTCCCTTTTCTTGTCATGTCAGTGAGAGGTTTGACAACAGATGAGAAATTACAAATAAATTTCCTGTAGTAGTTAGCAAACCCCAGAAAACGCTGCAGAGCCTTAAGATCCTCTGGCTGATCCCATTCAAGCACTGCTCTCACCTTTTCAGGGTCCATACGGAAACCGGAGGCTGACACCAAGAAACCCAAAAACTGAAGTTCCTGTACGGCGAATACACACTTTTCCAGTTTGGCGTATAGTTTATTGTCTCGCAAGATCTGCAACACCTGTCTCACATGCTCCTGGTGAGACACAAGATCTGGTGAGTAAATTAAAATGTCATCCAAATATACGACCACAAACAGCCCCACCAGATGACGAAAAATGTCATTAACAAAATGTTGGAATACTGCTGGTGCAGTAGTCAGACCAAAAGGCATGACAAGGTTCTCATAATGTCCCTCCGGCGTGTTAAACGCCGTTTTCCACTCATCCCCCTCTTTTATCCTAATCAGATTATACGCCCCCCTGAGATCCAATTTAGAGAACCATTTGGCGCCAACAATTTGATTGAAGAGATCAGGAATCAGAGGGAGTGGATACGGATCTCGAACAGTAATCCGATTAAGTTCGCGGAAATCCAAGCAAGGGCGTAGGCCTCCATCTTTTTTCTTCACAAAGAAGAACCCCGCGGCCACTGGGGAAGATGAAGGTCTAATATGCCCTTTGGCCAGACTTTCCGAAATATAATCTTTCATAGCCTGCCTCTCAGGACCAGAAAGGTTATATAACCTAGCTTTAGGTAACTTAGCATCAGGAAGTAAATTAATAGAGCAGTCATACACGCGATGAGGAGGCAACTCCTGACACCCCTCCTCAGAGAACACATCCCCAAAGTCCTCCAAAAAAGGAGGCAAAGTACTAGGCACGACCGCACTGATGACTGTGTTCATGCAGTTACTTTTGCAAAACTCCCCCCATTGGCTTATATCTCTGGACTGCCAATTAATCACAGGGTTATGTTTAACCAACCAAGGAAGTCCCAACACAATAGGAGTAGGTAGACCCTCCAACACATAACAAGATAATAGTTCCCTATGTATTGCCCCTACCCGAAGGTCAATGTTATGAACCTCATGAACAAAGCTACCTTGGCCGAGAGGCCTGGCGTCAATGGAGAATATAGGGATCGGTTTGACCAATACACTCAGATGCATACCTTGAGCCTGAGCAAACTGAGCGTCAACCAGATTAGCCCCGGACCCACTATCAAGAAGAACAGAAAATCTCTCCACTCTCGTACCAACCACCACCTCCACTGGTACAAGGAACTGAGAAGAACTAGCGGACGAAATACATACTCCCAGGTTGTCGTCCACCACACAACCTGGGATTAACAGTTTTCCGGCGACTTTTTGCCCAACAAGGCACGGGATGGACATCCCCCAACAAAATGTCCCTCTTTCCCGCAGAAGAAACACCTTCTAGTCCTGCGGCGTACCGCCAATCCCCTCCTACGAAATGATGTCCCTCCCAACTGCATAGGCTCCTCCGAACAGACAAGGGGAACCTCAACATAAGGGACTTTAGTAGTAGGTGGAGTAACAACAGGGGGCGGAGTTACCTCGCACCTCTCCCGGAGCCGTCTATCAGTACGGATAGCTAGGGCCATAGCAGCCTCCAGTGATGGAGGAGAATCATACTGAGCCAAAACGTCCTTTAATTTGTCAGAAAGCCCATGACAAAACTGGCTCCTAAGAGCTGGGTCATTCCACTGAGTATCTGTGGCCCATCTACGGAACTCAGAAGCAAATTCCTCCGCCGGACGATCTCCCTGCTGTATCTTACGTAATTTTGTCTCAGCAAGAGAGACCCGATCTGGGTCATCATATACCAAACCCAGGGCAGAAAAAAATCGATCTACTGACTGTAGAGCCGGGGATCCCGGAGGAAGGGAGAAGGCCCAGGATTGAGGGTCCCCTTGTAGGAGCGAGATAACAATTCCACTCTCTGCTCTTCACTCCCTGATGATCGAGGCCGAAGCCGAAAATACAATTTACATGCTTCCCTGAAGGTAAAAAATTTGTCTCGCCCACCAGTGAACCTGTCCGGGAGAGCTACTTTAGGTTCAAATCTGGTTTGCTCCGAGGGAGACAAAACTTTGGACTTAATGTCCGTCAGCTCCATGGATAATCCCTGCAACTGCAGAGCCAGCTGGGCTACTGGATCCATGGCAACTGGGAATAATTTTATGGGCCAGTGAAAATGTCACGCGGTCTTATGATATGTGTACGATGTCAGTAAACTATTCTTAAAAGAACAACACTCTATACAACATATAGATTAGCAACAACAGCATGTAAATATAGAATAGATTTACCTGACACGATATCCGTTGAACTCAGGGTTAATCTTGAGGACTTGATACACTGTCACAGGAAAGAGGAGGACCGGGGGTCTAACCTGACCCTAAACTGGGGTCCTAACTAATCCCTCACCTTGGAGGTACTGATAATGGTTCAGAGGTCCAAGTCTCCAGCCTAACCCTGTCTCCTATCAGTCCCTGAACCCTGTAATCAGTCCTAAGAAGGATTCTGATTACCACCAAAGGGATATGGGCTGATCTCTGCTAAATACACAGATTAGACATATAAGACAGACTGGAGAAAACACAGACTTGCATACACACTCAAACACAGAAGGAACATAAATGATCTGGGATATTAAACTCTAAACAAGGTGAGCTTAAAACAACTAAGGAGCTCTTTAACTTAAGTCTATACAGATACAATCCTATCTGTGGTCTGCATGAAGAATTTCACTGGCAACTCCCAACACAGACAACCAGAGATTTAAAGGAAACCAATCAACAAATAATTAATTGCAGCCGGGAGAAACTGCACCCAGTCCCAGAACTGAGCACAGACAGAATTAACTCCCTAACTGCCAAACACAAAGAAACAGCAACTCAGCTGTGAGAAGTCAGAATGTGCAACCGCGACGATCTTCGTGGCGATGCACACATGACACTCGGAAGGGAAGGAGCACCATTTGATTTTTTGAATGCAAAATGCGTGACACTGCTATACGATACGATACGATACACTTTATTGATCCCAGGGGAAATTACAGTATTACAGCAGCAATACAAACAGCAGTACATAAAATATTAGGACACAAATCTTGCACAGGTGTACCAACATTATTAGGACACAAATCTTGCACAGGTGTACCAACATTACATAATAAATAAAAGTGTGTAGTTCAGGTGCATATAAGACAATGTTAATTGACATTAGTACACCAGCCATCAGTCATTATTTTCTACCACCCATAGGAAATTATTATACATCCCCATAGCAGTAGGTACAAACGATTTCCTGAATTTCTCCTTCTTGCACCTTAGTAGGATTAGACGGCTGCTGAATGTGCTCTTCTGATTCAAGAACAGCTCGTATAGTGGGTGTGTATTATTGTTCATTATAGCCCCACACTTCTTCTGAATTCTATCCTCCAATACCTCCTCAAAAGAGTCAAGATGGAGGCCAACAGCTGCGCTTTCCTTCTTGATAAGTTTGTTGAGTTTATTAGCGTCAGCTACTCACACACTACTGCCCCAGCAAATGATAGCAAAAAAGATGGCGCTTGCTACAACGGACTGGTAGAACATCTCCAGCATTTTACTGCACACATTGAACGACCTGAGCTTCCGCAGAAAGTACAGTCTGCTCATTCCTTCTTGTAAACCTTTTCTGTATGACACCTCCAAGCGAGTTTACTGTCAAGGTGAACCCCCAAATATTTGTAGCTCTCAACCATCTCCACCTCCTGGCCAGCAATGGTGATCGGTAAGTAGTCCTCCTTTATCCTTCTATAACTCACCACCATCTCCTTGGTTTTCTTTACATTTAGTTCAAGACAGTTAGTCTGACACCAATCCACAAAGTCAGAAACCACCCTTCTATATTCCTCCTCCCCCCGGCCCCCCACAATGCCCCCTACAATCACGGAGTCATCTGAGAATTTTCGGAGGTGACAAAAATCTGATTTATACTGAAAGTCAGCTGTATACAATGAGAAGAGGAAGGGTGACAGCACTGTACCCTGAGGGGCTCCAACACTGCTCCGTACACTGCCAGATACCACCTCCCCCATCTTTACAAACTGCGGCCTGTCTGTCAGGTAGTCACTTATCCAGTTCACCATCCCCTCATCTACCTCCATATCAGTCAACTTATTACGTAGTAAGAGCGGCTGTAGGGTATTGAAAGCACTAGAGAAGTCAAAGAACATGGCGCGCACTGCGGTTCCATCATTGTCCAAGAACGAATGCATTGTATGTAGCAGAGACACTACAGCATCATCCACCCCCAATCTCTGCTGGTACGCAAACTGCAGGGGGTCAGTGTAGGCCCTCACCCTCGGGCACAAGTAGGCGAGTATTATTCTGTTAAGGCCACTGGACGATAGTCTTGTAGGGAAGTTGGAAAAGTGGCCTTAGGAACCGGCACCAGGCAGGTGGTCTTCCACAGTTCTGGTACCCCGTGATTGAAGGCTCCAGTTAAACAGGTGCTGGAAGACAGTACACAGTTGGTTTGCACATGCTCTGAGGACACGTGGGCTGAGGCCATCAGGCCCAGCTGCTTTGCCAATAACAAGTCTGCTAAACTGTCTTCTCACGTCGCTTTGGGAGACAGTGAAGGCAGGCAGCTTATCCCCCAATGTCAATGCTGCAGATCTTTTCCCTATCGTGCCATATTCATCAATATTCAAATCCTCAACATATTCCAGTATGCACACTAAGGGTGAAAATTCTACATTAACTGAATAAACTCTATCAATAATTGCAGCTACTCCTTTCCAGGAGGACATCAGTTTGGGACAAGTCCACATCATAGGGATCATATCTGCTGAGTAAATTTTGCATCTAGCACAAATAGGACTTGACCGACAGCCAATGTCATATAGGAATTGAGGTGTCCTATACAAATGGTACAGCACATACAGTATAGACCAAAAGTTTGGACACACCTTCTCGTTTAAAGATTTTCTCTGTTTTCATGACTATGAAAATTGTAGAATCACACTGAAGGCATCAAAACTGAATTAACACATGGGAATTATACATTACACTTTACAAAAATGTGTGAAACAACTGAAAATATGTCTTATATTCTAGGTTCTTCAAAGTAGCCACCTTTTGCTTTGATTACTGCTTTGCACGCAGAAAAGGTGAACGGCTGGACTCTACATGCCTGGTTCCCACCGTGAAGCATGGAGGAGGTGGTGTGATGGTGTGGGGGTGCTTTGCTGGTGACACTGTTGGGGATTTATTCAAAATTGAAGCGGTGAGCGGTCCAGCTCACCCCAAACCATCTCGATTGGGTTCAGGTCTGGTGACTGTGGAGGTCAGGTCATCTGGCGTAGCACCCCAACACTCTCCTTCTTGGTTAAAAAACCCTTACATAGCCTGGAGGTGTGTTTGGGGTAATTGTCCTGTTGAAAAATAAATGATGGTCCAACTAAACGCAAACCGGATGGAATAGCATGCTGCTGCAAGATGCTGTGGAGGCCATGCTGGTTCACTATGCCTTCAATTTTGAATAAATCCCCAACAGTGTCACTAGCAAAGCACCCAAACACCATCACACCACCTCCTCCATGCTTCACGGTGAGAACCAGGCATGTAGAATCCATCCGTTCACCTTTTCTGCATGCAAAGCAGTAATCAAAGCAAAAGGTGGCTACTTTGAAGAACCTAGAATATAAGACATATTTTCAGTTGTTTCACACTTTTTTGTAAAGTGTAATGTATAATTCCACATGTGTTAATTCATAGTTTTGATGCCTTCAGTGTGATTCTACAATTTTCATAGCCATGAAAATACAGAAAAATCTTTGAATGAGAAGGTGTGTCCAAACTTTTGGTCTGTACTGTATATTTGGGATAATATATGGGATTCGCTTAGGGACAATTGTGGAACTCTTTCCAAAATTTCAAGCCAATGGCTTTCTTCGATAGAACCTATCACACCCTCCCATTTTTCCCTTAAATGCATAGGGTATTTCATTAGAACGTAATCCAGCATAATATTATAAAGAAATTAAATCAACCACAGGAACTATGTCAGTTGGTTATCCTCTGTATTATTATGTTTTGAGGCACACCAGTATCTAGTGTGAGACTGTCTGCCTAATATGCATGCCGTAATTGGAGTTACTTACAAATTAATTTTGCATTTGTAAAAATTGCTTAATCGAATCGCCCACTAACACATGGTTGAATCTGTTCAGTCTCTTTGCACTTCAAGTTTTAAACCCTACTAATTGATGCAGATTTGGAAACCATGGGGTCTCCCATAGCAACGTAAATTGTGAAGTCCCACATAAACCTTGTAATTTTTTCTCCATCCACCAAAGTTTGAGAATTAGTAGTACAGTTGAAATTTTACCTGCAGAAGTCTTAAACTTGTGTGCCTCCAACGCTTCATAAAGCTTATCTGACTGCATATGGTGCTGAAGTAAGAGACGCTCAGCCCCTCCACCTCCAGGATCATCCCACCAGCAGATACGTTGGAGTTGAGCTGCCATATAATAAACCCATTTGTTTGGGACTGCAAGGACCATTGGTTTATTTCTTTGCAGTATTTCCAGCTTAATTGGCTGGGCTTGTCTTTCCCATATTAAATCACTAAAAACACAATTAGCCTTGAAAAATTATCAAAAATATCTCTGGGTTAACCAGACTGGGGAATTGTGTAGGACATACAATAACTGAGGCATCCAGATCATCTTGACCAGGTTACACGACCCACTACTGATAGTGGCAATCTGGACCAGGCCTTTAATTTACTTTTAAACTTCATTAGTAATGGGTTGAGATTTAACCTCTCATAGTCATTCACTCTAGCCTGCTAATGCCTAAGTACTTAAATTCAGAGATCACTTGTAAGCCTGAGCCAATATAATAAAGTGCATTATTATCTACATTTTCGAATGGAAGTAAAACTGATTTGTTTCAGTTTATCACCAAGCCTGAATATTTTCCCCATTTTTCAATCATCTCCATTGCAGCAGATAGGGAATCGGACGCTCTGGCCAAGAATAATAAGGTGTCATCTGCATAAAGTGTAACTTTCTCCTCTACATTCCCTCTTCAAAACACAACTATACCCGGATGTCCTCTGATAATCGCAGCTAGGGGCTCAATGGCCAATGAAAAGAGCAGGGGGAGACAGGGGTCAACCCTGCCGAGTGCCCAGTACCCAGTCCAAAGGCTGAAGTGAGTCATCAATTTATTCTTATTCTGGCCATCGGCCCTCCATATAATAATTTGATCCAAGAAATAAAGCCAGAACCCATACTAAATTTTTCCAAGACCACCCATACAAATTCCAATTCGATGGAATCAAAGCCATAGCAGCATCAAGCAAACATATAACCTTATGCCCTTCATTAACCACCGGTAGTTGAAGGTTAAGAAATAGCCGAAGGATGTTAACAACTGTGTATCCGGCAGGCATAAAGCCCAACTGGTCAGTATGTATTACCGTTGGTGTTACAGAATTTAGTCTAGAGGCTAGGACTTTCGCTATAATTTTAATATCAGTTGACAACAGTGATATGGGCCTGTATGAATCAGGAAGAAGCAGGTCCTTACCTGGCTTAGGTAAGACTACAATCACTGACTCCTGCTTTGAACGGGGTAGACTTCCTCCCTCAATTGTTCCTGAAAGGTAGTTAGTAGATGAGGCAGTAAAATGTTCCCAAATTTCTTATATATTTTCGTGGTGAGCCCGTCTAACACTGGCAATTTATTATTTGCCATAGAAGTGACTGCTATTTGTAATTCCTCCAGTTCTAGAGGACCATTTAAACGTTTTTGATCTGCAAGAGAGGGTCGAAAGCTTAATCCCCTCCCAATAAGACAACATTTGTTCTCTGTTGAACTACAATTTGGAGTCTTTGTAGAATTCAAATAAAATGTTTGAAATCTGATCAGACTAGGTTAACTATTGTGCCCTCTTGTCTATTAAAGCCCCAATAAAAGAGCTCCCCATTTGAGCCATGCAATCATAGCCAGTAAATACCCAATTTTTTCCCCTTCCTCATTGAAATGCATGTAAGAAAACATTTGTTTGTTCTTAGCTTTTTTCCTGACATGCGAGGAGTATGCCTCCATACCATCAGATCTTCCTTTGTGCCGGACAGGACAAATTTCTCCTGTGTAGATTTAACTCTTTGTCTTGGTTTTAGATCTATTAATGGCCTGTATCAGGGCTCCCCTCAAACAACTCTTCATAGGATCTCACACTATATTTTTATATTTTATGATGCATGGCCATTATTTTCATTGAAATAATATTCAAGAGTAGATACAATCAAGTTCACATCTTTAATTTGGAGCCAGAAGGGGTTCATAGCCCACATAGACAGAGACGTCTGTGGTCTAGGCATGAAACAAAAGCTTGTCAACAAGGGTGAATTAATTATCCGACAGTACTCTGGGTAAGTATTCCACCAAGGGAAAGATATGACCTGTGCCTAAAACTAGATCAATGCATCATAGTCTATTATGTGTCTTGGAGTAACAAGAGAACTGCCTGGTGTTAGGATATTTAAGACTCCACAAATCCGCTCAGGATATTTCTGAGAGTATCTCACCAAACTTAGTTATGGGTGTAGCCTTTGTAGCAACATTTGGTTTAAATCTGTCCCAATATGGATGAACAATATTATTATTATTGAAATCTCCCATGCACAGTACAGGGATTCCCGGTACCTTATCAATTAGTGACACAATATTTTTCATTATAGTGTTATTGTAAGGAGGAGGGATGTAAACTGCAATAAGTAGTAGTTCCTTTGCAAACTATTTACAATGAATGCCTAAAAATCTACCTTCCCCTTCTATCCTGTAAGATATCAATTCAGAGTGAATGGTCTTATGCACTAAAATGCAAACCCTCTAGAGTGACTCGAAAAAGGTAGAGTGGAAGCCGTGGCCAATCCATGAATGCTTCATACATGTAACACTATTCTTTTTAAAATGTGTCTCCTGTAAACACACCACTGGGGGCAAATGGTTCGGTATGTACTCCATGACAGCCGCTCTCTTTGAGGAGTCCCCCAGATCTCTAACATTCCAGGAAAGGAATTTTACTTTATTAGCCATTGTGTCGTGTCATGTAAGTGATGAAAAATATAGCTAAATTATAAGTTGTCATTTTTCAGTTTCCCAATTTATACTAGCACCCTATATATCCACCAAATTATTATGACCATTGCTAGTTGCAGAACCAGGCAGCATATTTTACGGATATGAACCCCACAAAAATATACAAACATAGAAATACAAATCCATTTATTTAAACTAGATGAAGATAGGCACCAGTCCATCCTGAAGCCGTGTGTAAAGCAAGCGAACAACCTAAAATAAGAAAGGTAAATGTTTCTTTGGAGCCTGCAATAGTAGGATAAAAGACAGACTATATATATTCACTGGGCCATGGGTTAATTAGTCTCCTAGGGCAGCAACTCAGTTTCGCAGGGTAGAGCATGGAATATGATGTTTGCAAGCTGCGTAGTAGTCGTTTTACATCCAGAAACTTCACTCTGCGCTTCGAAACTTCAATGGAATAATCAGGAAAAAAGGAAACTATTTGGCTGTTAATAGAGCTATCCCCTTTATCACAGCAACTTCATTAAAACTGGACGAGGAGTAGCTCCTGGCGGCAATGGCCAGGCAGGCACCCTAGCACCCTTTCCACAGCAAAGAAAGAGGGAAGACAAGTACAAACAATACACTTCTGATATCACACCTGCCTTTTTAGAAAACACCAGTCATTGCTTTACCGCTGTCTCTAACATCATGTCCTCCCTCTATCTCAAACTGAACCTGCCAAAAACGGAACTCCTCGTGTTTCCTTCCTCTACTAACCTACCTTTGCCCGACATTGCCATCTTTGTGTGTGGTTACACCATTACTCCCCAGCAACATGCCCGCTGTCTTGGGGTCATACTTGATTCTGAGCTCTGGCTCGCTCGCTCTTGTTATCTGCACCTCAAAAACATCTCTAGAATTCGACCTTTTCTTACTTTCGACTCTGCAAAAACCCTTACTGTTTCTCTTATTCATTCTCGTCTGGACTATTGTATCTCTCTACTAATCGGTCTCCCTCTTACCAAACTCTCCCCTCTCCAATCTGTCTTGAATGCAGCCTCCAGGATCATATTCCTCACCAATCGTTATACCGATGCCTATACCTTGTGCCAGTCATTACACTGGTTACCCATCCACTACAGAATCCAGTACAAACTTATTACCCTCACCCACAAAACACTCCATGGGTCAGCACCACCGTACATCTCTTTCCTCATCTCAGTCTACCATCCTACCCGTGCTGTTGTGAATAGGCTGGAAATTAGTTCTGAGCAGAAGCTCCCTCTGGTGGTTACAAACGGTACTGGACTGTCCAGTGAAGATTGTGAGGATTGGGAATCAGGTGTTACTGACTGGTCTTATATAAGGGAGTCACCTTCCCATCAGGGTTGCCGGTGATCAATTGTTCTGGTCTCAATCCTTGATTCCTGTTTCCTTGGTAGCCTGCTGTGTCGTGTCTGAATCTCCTGCTAACAGATAAGACATTTTCTTCTTTTTGTTTTTGTGCTTGATTTTTGCATTTTGTCCTGCACTTCTGTGGGGGCCTTCAGGGTCCCCTCTGGGGGCTTTTGCCTCTCAGTTCAGTTCAGCCACTGATGTTTGTACATTTGCTTTTTTCCAGTTTTTTCAGTGGCTGCTGTTTTGTTTTTGGTTACACCAGAGAACTAATTTAGGTGGTAGAGGTCGTGTGATCTCAGGTGTTTTTGAAATTAGTAGAGCTGGTGCTTTTCAGGGTTTTTTGGGATTGCAGTAAGTGCCCTTCCTATCCTTTTCTATTTAGTAAGTTTGGGCCCCAACGTTTGCTCATACTATTTTCTGTCTGTGTCAGTATTTCTTCTTGTCTAACCGCCATTACATGTTTGGGGGCTTTCTATTTTCTTTGGGGATCTGCTCCGGGGCAGATAGCTTTCCTCTTTCTATCTTTAGGTGTAGTTAGTTTCTCAGGCTGTGACGAGGCGTCTAGGACCAACGTAGGAACGCTCCACGGCTGCCTCTAGTTGTGGTGGTTAGTCAGGGTACTGCAATCTCATAGTTTCCAACTGCTCTGGTGTATTTCCTTTTTTGCCTGCTCTCCTCAGCTACCAAATCATAACAGTATCACCGGCCTAAACTGAAAATTATATGGTACTCACAGAAGGGAAAAATATTGTGAAAGAAAAAAGTTGTCAGAGTTGTCAGAGATTTTTTTTTTTCTGTTTGTTGCATTTTTTTTTTTTTCCCTCTGTATCTCTGGGTGCTGAGGAGGATTTTTTTTTTTTCTCTCTCAATGGAGTTTGCACAGTTGTCTGGCCGTGTGGATCAGCTTGCCACTGAAGTTCAGAGTATTGCTACCTATCTTGCTAGGTTGCCTGTTGTGGAACCTAGGATTCCCATGCCAGATTTGTTTTTAGGGGATCGAGCTAAGTTTCTGAATTTCAAAAATAACTGTAAATTGTTTTTTGCCTTAAAATCTAAGTCCTCAGGGAACGCAGCGCAGCAGGTTCAAATTGTCATCTCTCTCCTGCGCGGCGACCCTCAGGATTGGGCTTTTTCCCTGACACCTGGGGATCCTGTTTTGAGTGATGTTGATGCGTTTTTTCAGGCTTTGGGGTTATTGTACGATGAGCCTAATGTCACTGATCAAGCTGAAAAAACGTTGTTGGCATTAAGTCAGGGGCTTGAGGACGCTGAGTTATACTGTCAGAGATGGAATGACGACGCTTTGGCAGCTCTTTTTCGGAAGGGACTGTCAGATAATGTAAAGGATGTTATGGTGGGATTCCCTGTTCCCTCTGGTCTCAATGATTCTATGTCATTAGCGATTCAAATTGACAGACGTTTGCGTGAGCGGAAAGGTATGCATGGAATAATGTTGCCTTGTGAACCTGCTTCTGAATCCATGCAGTGTGATAGAGTGGTTTCTGGGGCACAGCGTCATGAATTTCGAAAGCGCAATGGGTTATGTTTCTACTGTGGTGATGTCTCCATGCTATTTCTGTCTGCCCTAAGCGGGGAAGACGTTTTGCTCGCTCAGTTGTCTTGGGTAGTGTTCAGACTAAGTTTTTGTTAACTGTTACCCTGATATGCTCTCTGTCCTCATTTTCTGCTCAGGCTTTTGTTGATTCTGGAGCAGCTATTAACCTGATGGATTTTGATTTTGCTAAACGTTGTGGGTTTCCCTTGATACCCCTACGGAAGTCTATTCCCCTACTGGGGATCGATTCTACCCCTTTGGCTGAGAATAAACCTCAGTTCTCTACTCAGGTGATAATGAGGGTAGAACCTGATCATCAGGAGAGTTGCAAATTTTTGGTTCTGTATAATCTGCATGACATTATCGTACTGGGTTTCCCTTGGTTACAGTCTCATAATCCTGTTTTGGATTGGAAATCTGTGTCTGTTACCAGTTGGGGCTGTCAATGTGTTAATACCAACACTCCTGTTTTTTCTGCCTCCCCCCAGGCTCAGGATGTTCTTGACTTTTTGATTGATTTTTCTGATGTGTTTAGCGAAATTAAATCTGCATCCTTACCTCCCCATAGGAGCTATGACTGCGCTATTGAATTAGTGCCTGGTAGTAAATCCCCTAAAGGTCGCCTTTTTAACTTGTCTGTACCTGAACATGACGCTATGCGGTCTTATATCAAGGAGTCATTGGAGAAGGGTCATATCAGACCATCCTCTTCACCCTTAGGTGCCGGTTTTTTCTTTGTGGCCAAAAAGGATGGTTCATTAAGGCCGTGTATTGATTATCGTCTCTTGAACAATATTACTGTGAAATATCAATATCCGTTACCCTTGATCTCTGATCTGTTTTCCAGGGTGAAAAACGCTACTTGGTTTACCAACCTTGACCTCAG
Source organism: Oophaga sylvatica (assembly GCA_033576555.1). Classification (NCBI taxonomy): domain Eukaryota; kingdom Metazoa; phylum Chordata; class Amphibia; order Anura; family Dendrobatidae; genus Oophaga; species Oophaga sylvatica. The sequence goes on along the minus strand of JARQOD010000001.1, from coordinate 767,093,073 downwards.
GGGGGCATATAACCTTATTCGCATTAAGCACGGGGATGAATGGAAGACGGCATTTAATACCCCTGAAGGGCATTTTGAGTACCTTGTGATGCCCTTTGGGCTCACTAATGCTCCTTCTGTCTTCCAGTCCTTCATGAATGACATTTTCAGGGATTTTGTGGATAAATTTCTGATTGTTTATTTGGATGATATCTTGATTTTTTCCAATGACTGGGACTCTCATGTAAAACATGTTCGGACTGTGTTCCAGATTTTGAGAGAGAATGCTCTGTATGTGAAGGGATCAAAGTGTCTTTTTGGCATTCAGAGGATCTCATTTCTGGGTTTCATTTTGTCCCCATCTGTTATTGAAATGGACCCGGTCAAAGTTCAGGCTATCTGTGATTGGGTCCAACCTACTTCATTAAAGGCTCTTCAAAGATTCTTGGGTTTTGCCAATTTTTATCGTAAATTTATTGGTAATTTCTCTGTTATTGTTAAACCATTAACTGATTTGACCAAGAAGGGTTCTGATGTGGTGAATTGGCCTCCTGAGGCAGTCTCTGCATTTCAGGAACTTAAGCAGAGATTCACTTCTGCTCCTGTTCTACGGCAGCCTGATGTTTCTCTACCATTTCAGGTGGAGGTTGATGCCTCTGAAATTGGAGCAGGTGCCGTTTTGTCCCAAAGAGATCCAGAGACCTCTAAAAGTAACCCTTGTGCCTTTTTCTCTCGAAAATTTTCTCCCACTGAACGTACTTATGACGTGGGTAATCGGGAGTTATTAGCCATGAAGTGGGCTTTTGAAGAGTGGAGACATTGGCTGGAGGGAGCCAAACATCAGGTGGTGGTCCTTACGGACCATAAGAATCTAGTTTATCTGGAATCTGCCAAGCGACTTAATCCTAGACAGGCCAGGTGGGCCTTGTTTTTCACACGTTTTAATTTTGTGGTTTCATTTCTTCCTGGCACTAAAAATGTTAAGGCGGATGCCCTCTCGAGGAGTTTCCTGGCGGACTCTCCTGAGTTATCTGATCCTTCTGTTATTTTGAAAGAGGGTGTAGTTCTTTCCGCCATCTCGCCCAATTTGAGACTGGCTCTGGAGGGGTGCCAGGAGGATAAGCCCGAGCGCTGCCCTGTTGGGAAATTGTTTGTCCCGGACCAATGGAAAAAGAGTGTAATGTCTGAGATTCATTGTTCCGCGTTGGCCGGTCATCCCGGAATTTTTGGTACCAGGGACTTGGTTGGTCGGTCCTTTTGGTGGCCTACCTTGTCTCGTGATGTCAGGGAGTTTGTGCAGTCCTGCGGGACTTGCTCTCGCTCCAAGCCTTGCTCTCGTTCTAGTGGTTTGTTGATGCCATTACCTGTGCCCAAGAGACCATGGACCCATATCTCTATGGATTTCATTTCCGACCTCCCTGTTTCTCAGAGAATGACCGTCATCTGGGTGATTTGCGATAGGTTTTCCAAGATGATACATCTTGTGCCATTACCTAAGTTGCCTTCCTCCTCTGAATTGGTGCCTTTGTTCCTTCAGCACGTGGTTCGTTTACACGGCATTCCTGAGAACATTGTGTCTGACAGAGGAGTCCAGTTTGTTTCCAGATTTTGGAGGACCTTTTGTTCTAAAATTGGTGTTCAATTGTCTTTCTCCTCGGCGTTTCATCCTCAGACCAATGGTCAAACTGAGAGAACAAACCAGACATTGGAGACTTATCTAAGATGCTTTGTGTCTGCTGATCAGGATGACTGGGTCTCTTTTTTGCCTTTGGCTGAGTTTGCTCTTAATAATAGGGCTAGCTCTGCCACTTTGATGTCTCCATTTTTCTGTAATTCTGGGTTTCACCCTCGATTTTCTTCTGGACAGACGGAGGCTTCTGTCTGCCCAGGTGTTGACTCTGTTGTGGAGCGTATGCAACAGATTTGGGACCAGGTAGTGGAGAGGTTGTCCCTCTCTCAGGAGAGGGCCCAACGGTTTGCTAACCGGCATAGGACTGATGGTCCTCGGTTTAAAGTGGGGGACTTGGTCTGGTTGTCCTCAAGAAATATTCCTATGAGAGTGGCATCTCCTAAATTTAAGCCTAGGTTCATTGGACCTTATAAGATCATGGAGATTCTTAACCCTGTTTCTTTTTGTTTGCTTCTTCCAGGGACATTTAAGATCCATAACGTGTTCCACAAGTCCTTGTTGAAGAGGTTTGTTGAGCCAGTGGTTCCTACTACTGTGCCTCCTGACCCTGTTTTGGTTGAGGGCAATCTGGAGTATGTGGTTGAGAAAATATTGAATTCTCGTTTTTCTAGACGGAAACTCCAGTATTTGGTTAAATGGAGAGGTTATGGTCAGGAAGACAATTCTTGGGTGTTTGCTTCGGACATCCATGCTAGGAGACTCATCCGTGCGTATCATAGAACTCATCCTGACCGACCTGGTTGCTCAAATGAGGGTTCGGTGACCCCTCCTCAAGGGGGGGGTACTGTTGTGAATAGGCTGGAAATGAGTTCTGAGCAGAAGCTCCCTCTGGTGGTTACAAACGGTACTGGACTGTCCAGTGAAGATTGTGAGGATTGGGAATCAGGTGTTACTGACTGGTCTTATATAAGGGAGTCACCTTCCCATCAGGGTTGCCGATGATCAATTGTTCTGGTCTCAATCCTTGATTCCTGTTTCCTTGGTAGCCTGCTGTGTCGTGTCTGAATCTCCTGCTAACAGATAAGACATTTTCTTCTTTTTGTTTTTGTGCTTGATTTTTGCATTTTGTCCTGCACTTCTGTGGGGGCCTTCAGGGTCCCCTCTGGGGGCTTTTGCCTCTCAGTTCAGTTCAGCCACTGATGTTTGTACATTTGCTTTTTTGAGTTTTTTCAGTGGCTGCTGTTTTGTTTTTGGTTACACCAGAGAACTAATTTAGGTGGTAGAGGTCGTGTGATCTCAGGTGTTTTTGAAATTAGTAGAGTTGGTGCTTTTCAGGGTTTTTTGGGATTGCAGTAAGTGCCCTTCCTATCCTTTTCTATTTAGTAAGTTTGGGCCCCAACGTTTGCTCATACTATTTTCTGTCTGTGTCAGTATTTCTTCTTGTCTAACCGCCATTACATGTTTGGGGGCTTTCTATTTTCTTTGGGGATCTGCTCCGGGGCAGATAGCTTTCCTCTTTCTATCTTTAGGTGTAGTTAGTTTCTCAGGCTGTGACGAGGCGTCTAGGACCAACGTAGGAACGCTCCACGGCTGCCTCTAGTTGTGGTGGTTAGTCAGGGTACTGCAATCTCATAGTTTCCAACTGCTCTGGTGTATTTCTTTTTTTGCCTGCTCTCCTCAGCTACCAAATCATAACACCGTGCCCTCCGTTCTCCTAATGACCTGAGGTTAGCATCCTCAATAATCAGAACCTCCCACTCCCGTCTCCAAGACATTTCACGTGCTGCGCCAATTCTTTAGAATGCACTACCCAGTTTAATACGATTAATCCCAATCCCCACAGTTTTAAGCATGCCCTAAAAAGCATTTGTTCAGACTGGCCTAATGCCTCAACGCATTAACCTAACTATCCCTCTTGGCCCATTCAAAATTTTTTACCATAATCAGGTTCCTCGCATCATGTTCTCACCCGCTTTATGCATTTAATAGCCCTCTGTGTCTGTACTGTTACATACTTTGGCTGTTAACTGGTTCATGCAGAATTACAGGAACAACCAATTCTTACACTATGGCTGGTCCGAACAATGAAAGCAATTGTTACTATTTACCTTTCGTGTCTCCCCTTTTTCCTCATAGATTGTAAGCTTGCGAGCAGGGCCCTCATTCCTCTTGGTATCTACTTTGATCTGTGTGTTTATTGATATGCTGTAATGTCTATTGTCTGTACAAGTCCCCTCTATAATGTAAAGTGCTGCGGAATAAGTTGGCGCTATAGAAATAAAATTATTATTATTATTATTACTCTGTCCCAAACAGTGAGCGGAACCAGTTCTCAAAATGCTCAGTAGGATTATTGCTTTGTTTTTTTCAGGGATCCCGAGTATCCTTATATTATTCCGTATGAGTCTGTTCTCCAAATTGTCTGTCTTAGACAACAAGGACAGAATCTGCTGCTCATGTCTGTGACTGTCCCAGGCAACTTGAGGCTGTTTATCCTCCAGGTCGCTAATTCTCCCCTCCCCTGCTGTGGTACGGTCTTTTACTTTTTGTAGCCTTTGGTCTCATGTAGGAAAGTTCCACTTTACTGTCCCACATCTGACTGATAAGTGAAGACAGAGCAGAACCATACTGTGCTACAGCCATAAACACATGCTTTATTGTAAACTCAGCTGTGTGCTGATCTGGGTTGTGATGACAAGAGTTGATTTCTGACTGAGGCTGCCGGGCATGAGAATTTTCAGAGTTATTTCCAGCAGAGTCATTAAGCTCCTCTGATCTAATGACACCAGGACTAAAGTGGATTACAATGGTCATCTTTGCTGTGGGACCAAGGAAAAATGAATAAAGTCTTTGCTGTGGGACCAAGGAAAAATGAATAAAGTGCAAATAGAATTAAAAAAATGGCATGGAAGAGGAGTATATGCTATTCCTATGGGACCTATGGCTGCTGTGTAGCCGAGGGTACACTGGTACCAAGTGGATATGTTACCTGATTGGAAAGAGGCTCCTGGTGTCATTAGCTATTACCTAGCAGCACTAATAAACTAAATCATTTTGAGTTGACACTTGTACATAAGCATTCACTTGCTCCACTCTTGGAGCAATTGTACTCTCTTTTAATTTTTTCAATTTTTTCTTCTGAGCTTTCAAACTTACTATGGGACACCGCACATATTGTTATATATATCTAGATGCACAGTGATGTATACTCTCTATGTACTGTAATGTACAGTACTGTACATATACATACAGTGCCTTGCGAAAGGATTCGGCCCCCTGGAACTTTTCAACTTTTTCCCACATATCATGCTTCAAACATAAAGATTCCAAATGAAAATTTTTTGGTGAAGAATCGACAAGTGGGACACAATTGTGAAGTTGAACGAAATTTATTGTTTTTTTTTAATTTTTGTGGAAATACAAAAACTGAAAAGTGGGGCGTGCAATATTATTTGGCCCCTTTAACTTAATACTTTGTTGCGCCACTTTTTGCTGCGATTACAGCTGCAAGTCCCTTGGGGTATGTCTCTATCAGTTTTGTACATTAAGAGATTGAAATTCTTGCCCATTCTTCCTTGGCAAACAGCTCGAGCTCAGTGAGGTTGGATGGAGATCGTTTGTGAACAGCAGTTTTCAGCTCTTTCCACAGATTCTCGATTGGATTCAGATCTGGACTTTGACTTGGCCATTCTAACACGTGGATACGTTTATTTGTGAACCATTCCATTGTAGATTTTGCTTTATGTTTGGGATCATTGTCTTGTTGGAAGACAAATCTCCGTATCAGTGTCAGGTCTTTTGCAGACTCCAACAGGTTTTCTTCAAGAATGGTCCTTTATTTGGCTCCATTCATCTTCTCATCAATTTGAACACCTTCCCTGTCCCTGCTGAAGAAAAGCAGGCCCAAACCATGATGCTGACACAACCATGTTTGACAGTGGGGATGGTGTGTTCAGGGTGATGAGCTGTGTTGCCTTTGCAAAGTTCGATTTTGGTTTCATCTGACCAGGGCACCTTCTTCCACATGTTTGGTGTGTCTCCCAGGTGGCTTGTTGCAAACTTTAAACGAGGCTTTTTATGGATATCTTTGAGAAATGGCTTTCTTCGTGCCACTCTTCCATAAAGGCCAGATTTGTGCATTGTACGACTGATTGTTGTCCTATGGACAGACTGTCCCACCTCAACTGTAGATCTCTGCAGTTCATCCAGAGTGATCAGGGGCCTCTTGGCTGCATCTCTGATCAGTCTTCTCATTGTTTCAGATGAAAGTTTAGAGGGACGGCCGGGTCTTGGTAGATTTGCAGTGGTATGATACTCCTTCCATTTCAATATGATCACTTGCACAGTGCTCCTTGGGATGTTTAAAGTTTTGGAAATCTGTTATGATATGGTAGCTGAGGAGGACAGTGACAAAAATAGCCAAGGCAGCCAGTCACCCAGAGAGGTTAGTAACTAATGGATTGCAGACCCCTAAACTAACCGCACAACTAGAAGCAGCCGTGGGATGTACCTACGTTTACCTAGACGCCTCGACACAGTCGGAGAGTTAGCTTAGCCTAAAGATAGAAAGGGGAAAGCTGGGGCCCAAAACTGTCTAGATAGGACAGGACAGAAAAGAATACTTTCTGCATCCAACAAAACCCTAGCAAAAATTCCAACACTTCTGATTCCAAAAAAACCCTGAGACCAAACGATCTCTGCAGCTATATCAGACCTCTGTTGTGAACAGGTAGCTACCTTACAGCCACTGAAATAACAGGGACTGAACAAATGAACAGAGATAACTGAGAAACAGAGAACAGCGCAGGCACCAGCAGGGGGACCCAGCTGACCTCACTCAGAAAACAGAAAAACAAATGAAAACAAAACCACAGAAACGAGCAGAAAATAGCTTATCTGAAAGTTGCAGAAGCCCGCAGCAGCTGACTTCCAAACTGGACCAGGAAGAGAAAACTAATCACCGGCGAGGATCATGGGAAAGTTACTCCCATAAATCCCCCCAGTATCACTCCCAGATCATCCACAGCTGGATCCTCAGCTGAAGGGCCTGTCAGTCAAGACCGCTTCATTAATATCAACAGCCACCAGAGGGAGCCCCAACTCAGAATCCATAGCATTCACAACAGCATCCCCCCTTGAGGAGGGGTCACCAAACCCTCACCTGCGCCACCAGGCCGCTCAGGATGAGCCCGGTGAAAGGAGCAAACCAATCTCTCCACATGAATGTCAGAAGCAAACACCCAAGAATTTTCCTCCTGACCATAACCTTTCCACTTAACCAAGTACTGGAGTCTCCGTCTAGCCAGACGAGAATCCAATATCTTCTCCACTTCGTACTCCAGATTGCCCTCAACCAAAACAGGCTCAGGGGGCACAGCCATAGGAACCACTGGCTCAACAAACCTTTTCAATAAAGATTTGTGGAAGACGTTGTGAATCTTAAACGTCCTTGGAAGAGCCAAATGGAAGAAAACGGGATTAAGAATTTCCAAGATCTTATAACGTCCAATGAACCTTGGCTTAAATTTTGGAGACGCAACCTTCATAGGGATATTTCTTGAGGACAACCAAACCATGTCACCCACTTTAAACCGAGGACCATCAGTCCTATGCCGGTTGGCAAACCGTTGGGCCCTCTACTGAGAGAGAGACAGCTTATCCACTACTTGATCCCAAATCTGCTGCATTCTCTCCACCATAGGTCAACACCTGGACAGACAGAAGCCTCCACCTGCCCCAAAGAAAATCGAGGATGAAACCCGAAATTGCAGAAAAAAGGGGACATCAAAGTGGCAGAACTAGCCAAAGGCCAAAAAGAGACCCTGTCATCTTGATCAGCAGACACAAAACATCTCAAATAAGTTTCCAAGGTCTGGTTGTTGTGAAACGCAGAGGAGAAAAACAGCTGAACTCCCAGTTTAGAACAAAATGTCCTCCAAAATCTGGAAACAAATTGAACTCCTCTGTCAGACACAATGTTCTTTGGAATGCCGTGCAACTGAACCACCTGCTGAAAAAACAAGGGCACCAACTCGGAAGAGGATGGCAACTTCGGCGGTGGCACAAGATGGATCATCTTGGAAAACCTATCACAGATCACCCAGATAACGGTCATTCTCTGAGAGACAGGGAGGTCGGAAATAAAATCCATAGAGATATGGGTCCATGGCCTCCTGGGCACAGGCAATGGCATTAACAATCTACTATAGCGAGAGCAAGGTTTGGACAGAGAACAAGTCCCACAGGACTGCACAAAGTTCCTGACGTCACGAGATAAAGTAGGCCACCAAAAGGACCGACTCACCAAATCTATAGTACCAAAAATACCGGGATGACCAGCCAACGCAGAGCAATGAACTTCAGACATAAGTTTTTCTCTCCATTGGTCTGGGACATACAATTTCCCCGCAGGGCAATGTTCAGGTTTATCCCCCTGAAATTGCTCCAGGGCCAGTCTCAAATCGGTGAGATAGCGGAAAGAATGACACCCTCCTTCAGAATGGAGGTAGGCTCAGTCACATCAAGAAAATCCGCAAGGAAACTCCTAGAGAGGGCATCTGCCTTAACATTCTTAGTACCCGGGAGAAAGGAGACCACAAAGTTAAAACGTGTGAAAAACAAGACCCACCTGGCCTGTCTAGGATTCAATCGCTTGGCTGATTCGAGATAAATCAAGTTTTTGTGGTCAGTGAGGACCACAACTTGATGTTTTGCTCCCTCTAACCAATGTCTCCACTCTTCGAACGCCCACTTCATAGCCAATAATTCCCGATTCCCCACATTATAATTACGTTCAGCTGGGGAAAACTTTCGGGAGAAGAAGGCACAAGGGTTAATCTTAGAGGTTACAGGATCCCTTTGGGACAAAACGGCTCCTGCCCCAATCTCAGAAGCATCTATTTCCACCTGAAATGGGAGAGAAACATCAGGTTGCCGCAGAACCGGAGCAGAAGTGAATCTCCGCGTAAGTTCCTGAAAAGCCGAAACTGCCTCTGGAGACCAATTTATCACATCAGAGTCCTTTTTGGTCAAATCAGTCAGTGGTTTCACAATACCAGAAAAATTACTTATAAATTTACGGTAAAAATTAGCAAAACCCAAAAATCTCTGAAGAGCCTTCAATGAAGTGGGCTGAACCCAATCAGAAATGGCCTGAAACTTGACTGGATCCATTTTAATAGCAGACGGAGACAAAATGAATCCCAAAAACGAAACCTTCTGTACGCCAAAGAGACATTTTGATCCCTTGACATTCAAAGCATTTTCTCTTAAAATACGGAACACCACCCGAACATGCTCCACATGAGAATCCCAGTCATTAGAAAAAATCTAAATATCATCCAAATAGACGATCAGAAACTTATCCACAAGATCCCGGAAAATATCGTTTATGAAAGATTGGAAGACGGAAGGGGCATTAGTGAGCCCAAAAGGCATCACTAGGTACTCAAAATGCCCCTCTGGGTATTAAACGCCGTCTTCCATTCATCCCCGTGCTTAATGCGAATAAGATTATACGCCCCCTAAGGTCAAGCTTGGTAAACCAGCTAGCACCTTTCACTCGGGAGAATAAATCAGAAATCAGGGGTAATGGATACTGATATTTAACAGTGATCTTATTAAGGAGACGATAGTCAATACATGGTCTCAATGAACCATCCTTTTTGGCCACAAAGAAAAAGCCAGCACCCAAGGGTGAAGAGGATGGTCTATTATGACCCTTCTCCAATGACTCTTTGATATAAGATCGCATAGCATCATGCTCAGGTACAGACAAATTGAAGAGCTGACCCTTGGGAAATTTACAACCGGGCACCAATTCAATCGCACAATCATAACTCCTATGAGGAGGCGAGGACGCAGACTTACTTTCACTAAACACATCAGAATAATCAGCCAAATAGCCAGGGATTTCCTGAGGCTGGGGAAGTTAGAAAACACAGGAGTGTCCCCATGAACACATTGACAACCCCAACTGGCCACAGACACAAACTTCCAATCCAAAACAGGTTTATGGGTCTGCAACCAAGGAAAACCCAGCAAAATAATGTCATGTAAATTATGTAACACCAAAAATTTACAATTCTCTTGGTGGTCCGGGGCTAACCGCATTTTCACCTGGGTCCAAAACTGGGGTTTATTCTCAGCCAAAGGGGTTGAATCAATGCCCAGCAAAGGAATAGGACTCCGCAGGGGTACCATGGGAAACCCACAACGTTTGGCAAAGTCGAAATCCAATCAGGTTCAGGGCTGCTCCTGAATCACAAAAGCCTGAGCGGAAAATGTGGACAAGGAGCAAATCAAGGTAACAGTCAAGAGAAATTTAGACTGTACATTGCCCAAAACAAATGAGCGCAAAAAACGTTTTTCCCGTTTAAGGCAGACGGAAATAGTATGAGAATCATCTCCACAATAAAAACACAACTTATTACGCTTCCGAAATTCTCGACGCTGAGCCCCAGAAACAACCCCATCACACTGCATGGGCTCAGGGGCCTGTTCGAAAGGTAACACCACCTCTCGCATAGTTTTACGTTCACGCAAACGTCGGTCAATTTGAATTGCTAATGACATAGAATCGCTGAGCCCCGAGGGAACAGGAAATCCCACCATAACATCTTTTCCGAAAAAGAGCCGCGAGTGCATCATCGTTCCATTTAGTAAGAACTGCCCATTTTCAGAATTTCTGGCAATATAACTCTGCAGTTTCCTGACCATGGTTCAATGCCAACAAGGTTTTCTCAGCTTGATCAATCACATTAGGTTTGTCGTACAATAATCCCAGAGCTTGAAAAAACACATCAACATTAGCCAACACAGGATCACCAGGTGTCAGTGAAAACGCCCAATCCTGAGAGTCGCCGCGCAACAGGGAGATGACAATTTTAACCTGCTGCACCTAGTTCCCTGAGGAGTTAGGTTTCAAGGCAAAAAACAATTTACAATTATTCTTAAAGTTCAAGAATTTAGACCGATCCCCAAAAAATAAATCAGGAATAGGGATCTTAGGTTCTACAGCAGACAACCGAGTGAAATAGGTAGAAATACTCCGAACTTCAGCAGCAAGCTGCTCAAGACGATCGGACAAATGCTTAATTTCCATTGAAGAAAAAGTCCTCCTACGGCCCCCAGAGAAAAAGAGGAAAAAATATCTAAAAAATTCTGACTTTTTTTTTTACTATTCTTTCCTTCCTTTGAGTACCCTAGAATAACGGTTAGGCCGGTGATTCTGTTATGATATGGTAGCCGAGGAGGACAGAAACAAAAATAGCCAAGGCAGCCAGTCACCCAGAGAGGTTGGTAACTAATGGATTGCAGACCCCTAAACTAACCGCACAACTAGAAGCAGCCATGGGACGTACCTACGTTGACCTAGACGCCTCGACACAGCTGGAGAGTTAGCTTTGCCTAAAGATAGAAAGGGGAAAGCTAACTGCCCCGGAGAAGCGCCCCAAAGAAATAGGTAGCCCCCACACATATATTGGCGGTGAGACAAGATGAAATACAAACGCAGGCAGAAAATAGAGTAAGCAAACGCTGGGGCACAAAACTGTCTACACTGTGTTCCAAATTATTATGCAAATAATATTTTCTCAGATTTTCCCAAATTACCTATATGAATTTCAGTCATTGTAATTTTCCAGTCAAATAACTATTAGAGTACAATTGAAAGGTTTTTGTACAAACTGCCTATGAAACAGTATAGTTTTTAAAAAATAAAACACTCAAACTGCACTCAAAATGCATGTTCCAAATTATTATGCACAGCAGAGTTTTCAACCTTTTCATTTTAATAAAGAACAAAAAAATGGTCATTTTTTAAATTATAAGCATTAGCAGGTTCTTACAAACTGAAATCAAACAGTTTTCAACTCAAAACTTTATTCTAGGAGATGTTACATTTGCACATAGGACCCCTTGTTCGAATGGAGCTTCTGAACTCTCTCGTCCATTGAATTTGTCAGGTTTTGGATGGTTTCTGCTTCAATTGTTTTGCATGAGGACAGAATACCCTCCCAGAGCTGTTGCTTAGATGAGAACTGCCTCCCGCCATCATAGACACTCCTTTTGATGATGCTCCAGAGGTTCTCAATGGGGTTGAGGTCAGGGGAGCATGGGGGCCACATCATAAGTTTGTCCCCTTTTATGCCCATAGCAACCAGAGATGCAGATGTGTTATGTGCAGCATGAGACGGTGCATTATCATGCATGAAAATGATCTTGCTGCGGAATGCACGGTTCTTCTTCTTGAACCACGGCAGGAAGTGCTGTTTGAGAAACTCAACATACACTATGGAGTTCATCTTTACCCCTTCAGGGATCCTAAAGGGGCCGACAATCTCTCTCCCCATGATTCCAGCCCAAAACATTACTCCACCTCCTCCTTGTTGGCGCCGTAGCTGTGTTTGCATGGGGTATCCATCAACCAGCCATCCTCCACTCCATCCATCTGGACCATCGAGCGTTGCACGGCACTCATCGGTGAACAAAACAGTTTTGAAGTCAGTCTTCATGTATTGTTTGGCCCACTGGAGCCGTTTCTGATTGTGTGCAGTGGATAGAGGAGGTCGACAGGATGGCTTACGCACAGCTGCAAACCTCTGAAGGACCCTGCATCTTGTTGTTCGGGGGACGTTGGAGGCACCAGCAGCTTCAAAAACTTGTCTGCTGCTATGACAAGGCTTTTTTGCCGCTGCTCTTTTAACCTGACGTAATTGCCTGTAGGAAAGAGTCCTCAATTTTCCCTTATCAGCACGCACACGTGTGTACTGTGAATCAGCTACATACTTCTTGATTGTGCGATGATCACGATGAAGTGTCTTGGCAATGTCGATTGTAGTCATGCCATGACCTAAACACTCCACAATTTGTTGCTTCTCAGCAGCCGACACATCCTTTTTCTTTCCCATTTTGGCAGAAAATGTAGGCTGCTTAATAATGTGGGACAGCCTTCTTAAGTAGTCTTGCCTTTCATTGGACACACCTGCCAAACTAATTAGCACAGGTGTCTGCAATTGCTTACAGTGATATAAAGAGCCCTGACACACATCACCATCAATGAGTTTAACTGACAAACAAAAAAATTCTTCCCTTATCACTACTAAACAATTTTTGCATAATAATTTGGAACACAGTGTAGATAGGACAGGACAGAAAAGAATACATTCTGCAACTCAACAAAAATTCCAACACTTCTGATTCCAAAAAAAAACCCTGAGACAAAATGATCTATGCAGCTATATCAGACCTCTGGTGTGAACAGGTAGCTACCTCGCGTGAGTTTACTGCACTGAAAGCAAAGGGGCCGAATAATATTGCACGCCCCACTTTTCAGTTTTTGTATTTCCACAAAAATTTAAAATAGCCAATAAATTTCATTCATCTTCACAATTGTGTCCTACTTGTTGTGTTCACCAAAAATTAACATTTGGTATCTTTATGTTTGAAGCATGATATGTGGGAACAGTTTGAAAAGTTCCAGGGGGCCGAATACTTTCGCAAGGCACTGTATATCTTTTTAAAAATTGAGCCACTTTTTACTATTTATTTAAATATACGTACTACCTGATATATTTTTTGATTTGCTATATGTCTTTTGACACATTTCAACATTTAGTACTATATGAGATATACATCTACTATTTGAGTAGATTATAGGTATTGTTACCTGGGAGGTGGCACTGGCCTCTTTTTAATTTAATTTTATTGTATACACTATTATGTTTATTTTAACTGTGCGGGCACCTTTTGTATGTGGTGCTACCCTTTACTACTTTTGTCAATAAAGGTATTTTAACACTATGCTTTCTTGTCCTGTATTATCTTGGATCACATGTTCGGTTTTCCCCATTTTGGTTTTCACATATTTCCCGAATGGTCTACCATTCATCCACCCAGCAGATGTATACCACCTATTTTATAAGAAAATATAAACACTGATTTGTTCGTTGGTTATATATCTACTGCTGTGTCCAATATTTGTTTTCTTTTAACATATAGTGCAGTCACCACACACAGTACAATGCAGCCCCCAACACAGTATAATGCAGCCCCCCACTCACAGTATAATGCAGCACCCACACACAGTATAGTGCAGTCCCCCCACACAGTATAATGCAGCCCCCCACACACAAACAGTATAGTGCAGCCCCCAGTCACAGTATAATTCAGCCCCTCCACAGGCACAGTATAGTGCAGTCCCCCCACACACAGTATAATGAAGTCCCCACACACAGTATAATTAAGCCCCTCCACTCACGGTATAATGCAGCCCCCACTCACAGTATAATACAGCCCCCACACACTCAGTATAGTGTAGTCCCCCACACTCAGTATAGTGCAGCCTCCACACACAGTATAGCGCAGCCACAAACAACACTGTATAGTGCAGCCCACACACATGGTATAGTGCAGTCCTCCCCACACACACAGTATAGTGTAGTTCCCCCACACACAGTATAGTGCAGTCCCCCCACACACAGTATAATGCAGCAGACACACACACAGTAAAACAGTAAAATGCAGCAGACACACACACACACACACTATAATGCACACACTATAATGCAGCAGACACATACACACAGTGTAATGCAGCAGACACACACATTATAGTGCAGTCCTCCCACACACAGTATAATGCAGCAGACACACACATTATAGTGCAGTCCCCACACAGTATAATGCAGCAAACACACACAGTATAATGCAGCAGACACACACATTATAGTGCAGTCCTCCCACACACAGTATAGTGCAGCAGACACACACACTATAATGCACACACAGTATAATGCAGCAAACACACACAGTATAAAGCAGCAGACACACACAGTATAATGCAGCAGACACACACACAGTATACTGCAGTCCACTCACACACAGTATAGTACAGCAGACACACACAGTATAATGCAGCAGACACACACAGTATAGCGCAGTCCCCCACACAGTATAGTGCAGCAGACACACATACAGTATAGTGCAGTAGACACACACACAGTATAATGCAGCAGACTCACATTATAGTGCAGTCCTCCCACACAGTATAGTGCAGCAGACACACACACTACAATGTACACACAGCATAATTCAACAAACACACACAGTATAATGCAGCAGACACACATAGTATAGTGCAGTCCCCCCACACAGTATAGTGCAGCAGACACACACACATTATAGTGCAGTCCTCCCACACACAGTATAGTGCAGCAGACACACTCACAGTGTAATGCAGCAGACACACAGTATAATGCAGCAAACATACACACTATAATGCACACACACAGTATAATGCAGCAAACACACACAGTAGAATGCAGCAGACACACACACACACACTCAGTATAATGCAGCAGACACACACACTCCCACACTATAATGCACACACACACAATACTTTCCTCTCCTCATTCCCCTGCTGCTCTGGCTTCTGCAGAGCATCTCAGCGTCTCATCAGCTCTACTGCTGACACACTCTGAGTCGAGGAGGGGGAGTGATGGGAGAGGTAGTGTCACCTGATGCTCTCTCATCCATCACTGGTTTCAACTGTATCGGCCGATAAATGGAATGCACGATGCAGGGTGGGCGACGCTGAGCCCCTCTTACTAAGGGGCCCCTGGAGGAGCGGGGCCCTAAGCAGCTGCCTGGTCTGCCAGCCCCTAACACCAGCCCTGGTGCTGACTAGAGTCTCAGACACCTCTATGAGTAGCTCTTCCCCTGCTGCTCTGGCTTCTGCAGAGCATCTCATTAGCTCTACTGCTGGCACACTCTGAGTCAGAGGCAGAGGGGGAGTGATGGGAGAGGTAGTGTCACCTGACGCTCTCTCATCCATCACTGCTTTCAACTGTATCGGCCGATAAATGGAATGCACGATGCAGGGTGGGTGACGCTGAGCCCCTCTTACTAAGGGGCCCCTGGAGGAGCGAGGGCCCTAGGCAGCTGCCTGGTCTGCCTGCCCCCTAACACCAGCCCTGGTGCTGACTAGAGTCTCAGACACCTCTCTGAGTAGCTCACTGATAGAAATGGATGAGAATCTAGTCGGCATTTGACCACAAATATTCCAACATTACTCCGGCTTTATCTTTTTATAGCCTTGTAACCTCTACTCCCTTTATGAATCAGCCACAGGTAAACACAGTAAGGATGGGCCTCTGGTAATGGGCCACTGCTGTGTGCTTGCCCCCCAGGCCAAAATTTGCAAGCCATCCCCTGGGCAGCACTCAGACAAACAGTACAGTTATGTGAACACAGCCTATGAAGCACCGGGAAGTAAACATGTTAAGGATGAGCCTCTACTCATGGGCCACTAGTGTGTGCTCGCCCCAGGCTAAAATTTTCCAGCCAGCCCCTGGTAACACATTATGCCATAAAGGTTTAAAATCCTGCAGTGCCCGCAAGGTGCCCCTGCTCAAGAAGGCACATGTGCAGGCCCATCTGAAGTTTGTCAATAACACCTGGATGATTCTGTGAGTGATTGGGAGAAGGTGCTGTGGTCAGATGAGATAAAAATTGAGGTCTTTGGCATTAACTCAACAAGCTGTGTTTGGGGGAAGAGAAATGCTGCCTATGACCCAAAGAACACTGTTCCCACTGTCAAGCATGGAGGTTGAAACATTATGTTTTGGCGTGTTTCTCTGCTAAGGGCACAGGACTACTTCACCGCATCAATGGAAGAATAGATGGAGCCATGTACCATAAAATTCTGAGTGACAACCTCCTTCCCTCTGCCAGGACATTAAAAATGGGTCGTGGCTGGGTCTTCCAGCAAGACAGTGACCCAAAACAAACAGCCAAGGCAACAAAGGAGTGATCAAAAAGAAGAACATTAAGGTCATGGAGTGGCCTAGCCAGTCTCCAGACCTTAATCCCATAGAAAACTTATGGACGAAGTTGAAGCTCCGAGTTGCCAAGCAACAACCTCAAAATCTTAATGCTTTAGAGATGATCTGCAAAGAAGAGTGGACCAAAATTCCTCCTGACATGTGCACAAACTTCATCATCAACTACAAAAAACGTCTGACTGCTGTGCTTGCCAACAAGGGTTTTTCTACCTAGTATTAAGTCTTGTTTGACAGAGGGATCAAATACTTATTTCTCACTGCAAAATGCAAATAAATTTATATAATTTATACAATGTGATTTTCTGGATTTTATTTTTGATAACCTACCCTTAAAATTATAGACTGTTCATACCTTTGTCAGTGGGCAAACTTACAAAATCAGCAAGGGATCAAATAATTATTTCTTTCACTGTATATGTTTATTTATAATTTTGTGATTTAAAAAAATATATTTTTACACTTTTTTTTTTACTTTTTTGCTTAGTCCCACTACGGGACTTGGACTTTCACAGCTCTGATTGCAGTTATAAAGCATAGCATTGCAGGAGCATTACTATGCTTTATAACTGTCAATGCTGCAATGACACAAGTTAGATCATGCACTGCGCATGAACTAACCAACTTGTTAGCCCTGGTGACTCGAATGCCGTCATGATGACATCAGATCATCATTGCAACGATCTGCGGATCACGATTACATCGCAGGGGCACCAATCGGAGGGCAGAGTGTGGCAGTGAATGCTGGTTGTCAGCTGTCATGTCAGCTGAACACCCGACGGCGATCACGTGCGCGCTGCTCCTGTGAGCGCAAAATTGCCTGGTTGTGTCCATACGTCCAAGATCGGGAGGTACTTCCCAACCTGAATGTATGGATGCATCTAAGGTCATGAAGGGGTTAAATTACCCATAATCTGTAAATATACATTGGGAAACAAACTAAAATCATTTTATGGAGGGAAATAAAAATAACAAAAGTAAACTAAAGTGAACTCCATAGGCAGTGACATCTTAGGCCAACTCAGAGAACCCACATGTCCGTTGTCAGGGATGCTACAAGCTGGAACGACCTGAACCAACCACGCTGTACATGCACAGGACCTTTGGATGCTTTGAATGAAGTCATCCCTATCATTTCTATCAATTGGACTGCTGTCATATCAGCAAGAGCCTCATCTGGCAGCGCCGGCACGCTTCTTTGTGGCAGGCACTACATCGCCTTTGCACAGACAGATCTTATCTTACAGAACACCAACTATATTACCCTATATATATATATTTTATTGACACTCCAGGTATTACCACTCACTACCGCTAGCATGGTTCATTTTTAATCTTGGATAATTAATGATTTGTTATTGTTGATTTTAAAATGAAATAGTACAGAAAAAAAATAGTGTATTCTTTTTTACATTTAGTGTTCCTGTAATATATGTGGGATTCTAGATGTCATTCATGGCCATGTAAATGAGCCATCAGAAATGCCCCGGAATAGAATTCCTCGAGTGCTGAGTATATTAGTAACTTTCTCAACGCCTTGCATTATTGCTTTTAACGCCAGAGAAAGCTTCTTCTGTTCTCATTAAAAATGAAAGTGGAAAGAGGGATCATATGCTGGGTGGTGCGGGGAGCTGGCACAAACACCTAATCGTTCTGCAAGGTGATCCCGGCCATAAATAGTTAATACAGCTGTAATGAGAGGACACTATTAGGTCAAGAAGCTCAGGATATTTAATGAACTTAGATTTAAGACTGAATTAGTTCATTTTTATTGTAACTAATAAATAGCTGATCTAAAGTGTTGTGAAAAATAACATATCAACAGGACAGTGTGTTAACAATAGTATCATTTCAAAACTGCAAAATAGCGTTATTTCAAGCTTTTACTCTATGGAAAAATTCATATTGGCATGATATTAGTCTAGGTTAATACTGTCAGGAGTTTACGCTCATGAAGTATATATGCCTGATAGTGCCCACAGTCTAGATGAATGTTGTAGCCACCATAGGAACTCAGTAAATCATCAGGGGGGACTCGCAGTAAGCAGATCATGACCGAGGTAGGGAAGATCCTACGTTGGGCAGAACGCCACGTCCCTGCCATCTCTGCCGTACACATTCCAGGGGTGGACAACTGGGAAGCCGACTTTCTCAGTTGTCAGGAACTGGCAGCCGGCGAGTGGCCACTCAACCCAGCCGTCTTCATCCAAATTTGACAGGGGTAGGGCGTCCCAGACGTCCATCTAATGGCATCTCGATCAAACCACAAGGTCCCCCAGTACGTGGCCAGATCCCGGGACCCGATGGCGCTTGGTTGCGACGCACTAGTCATCCCATGGGCCCAGTTCAAAATGCCTTACCTCTTTCCACCCCTCCCCCTGCTTCCACGAGTCATAAAAAAGATAAAGGAGGAAGGAGTCCCCGTCCTGCTCGTAGCCCCAGATTGGCTGCGTTGGGCCTGGTATGCGGAGCTGGTAAACATGCTCTTGGACGTCCCCTGGAGACTCCCAGCCCGACCGGACCTTCTCTCACAGGGACCCCTCTTCCACCCGAATTCTCAGTCGCTCACTTAACGGCATAGCCGTTGAGACCGCGGTTCTAAGAAACGCAGGTTTTTCGGAAAGCGTCACCCAAACGATGATAAAGGCCAGGAAACCAGCGTCTTCCCGCATTTATCACAGATGTTGGAAGGCTTTTTTCTGCTGGTGCGAGGAAAACAATCTCTTCCCTATGACCTTTTCCCTGCCCTCCGTCCTCGGTTTTCTGCAGTCGGGACTAGACTCCGGCCTTTCCTTCAGTTCCCTAAAAGGTCAGGTCTCAGCCCTATCCGTGCTATTCCAGACCAAAATGGCCTCCTTGCCCCAGCTGAAGACCTTCCTGCAGGGGGTCGCTCACCTAGCGCCCCCCTACCGTCCTCCAATCGATCCCTGGGATCTCAATCTGGTCCTGAGCGCTCAACAACGTACGCCCTTTGAGCCGATCCAGGACATCCCCTTCTCCCTACTCTCGTGGAAGGTAGCCTTCCTGGTCTCCATCACCTCCCTCAGAAGGGTGTCCGAATTGGCGGGCCAGTCTCATGTACAGCACCATGGAATTAATGGTGCTATATAAATAAATAATAATAAATGAAAAATAAAAGTATACTAAAGGTATAAGTGTGTTTCTATAAGGTGGCCCTATGTATTGGAAAGCTCAGTCTGCTGCGCATTCCTATACAGGTAAACTGCACAAAGATATCTGACAGAAAGAACACACTTTTGGCCACCTTCTGGTAAATGAGGGCATACAGGAAGGTATATGTCTAGAATTTCTCCTGACGTATACTTTGGCTAGCCTTAGAAATACCAATGGAAAAATTGGCTAAATACTGGCCTACCCAGATAATGAATAACCACACTGTGGGAGCCATGTGTACCGGACTTCTAATATATACCCATCGTCAAATATTAATAAGCGCAAGGAGTGATGTTACCATCACAGAAAAAACGATTATGGGTCCAATAATAAGAAAATATAAATCAATCTTTATTAGAACAATCATATAGCAAGAACATGGTTAAAACGGAAGACAATGCACAGCAATTAGCCAGCACAGGTGACCGCTCAACCTGAGAAAACGGAAGACACCCTGATCCCAGTCCTCCTGATAACAAATTGGGAACAGTGTCCTATTAAAAGTAAGAGGAGTGGTGAAAACACAATATGTCTGGAATATCTTGTCACAAGTGTAAACAGTGGAAACCCCCCATAAGTGACACCATTTTGGAAACTAGACCCCACAAGGAACTTATCTAAAAGTGTGGTGAGCACTTTGAACCCCCAAGGGCTTCACAGAGGGTTATAACGTAGAGCAGTAAAATTAAAAAATCATATTTTTTCCACAAAAATGATCTTTTCACCCTCAATTTTTATTTTCCCAAGGGTAACAGGACCCAAAGTTATTGTGCAATTTGTCCTGAGTATGCTGATACCCCATATGTGGGGGTAAACCACTATTTGGGCACATGGCAGAGCTCGGAAGGGAAGCAGCGCCATTTGACTTTTTTGGCTGGAATTGAGATTGGACGCTATGTCGCGTTTGGAGAGCCCCTGATGAGCCTAAACAGTGAAAAACCACCACAAGTAACCCCATTTCGGAAACCAGACCCCCCAAGGAACTTATCTAGATGTGTGTGAGAGCTCTGAACCCCCAAGGGCTTCACAGAAGGTTATAACGTAGAGCCGTAAAATTAGAAAATCATATTTTTCCACAAAAATGATCTTTTCATCCCCAATTATTATTTTCCCAAGGGTAACAAGACCCCAAAAGTTATTGTGCAATTTGTCCTCAGTATGCTGATACCCCATATGTGGAGGTAAACCACTGTGTGGGTGCATGGCAGAGCTCGGAAGGGAAGAAGCGCCGTTTGACTTTTTCAATGCAAAATTGGCTGGAATTGGGATCGGACACCATGTCACATTTGGAGAGCCCCTGATGTGCCTAAACAGTAGAAACCCCCCAAAAGTAACCCCATTTTGGAAACTAGACCCCCCAAGGAACTTATCTAGATGTGTGTTGAGCACTTTGAACCCCCAAGTGCTTCACAGAAGTTTATAACGTAGAGCCGTGAAAATAAAAAAAAAACATTTTTTTTCCACAAAAATTATTTTTTGTGCCCAAATTTTTATTTTCACAAAGGTAACAGGAGAAATAGGACCCCAAAAGTTGTTGAGCAATTTGTCCTGAGTACGCCGATACCGCATATGTGGGGTAGAACCACTATTTGGGCGCATGGCAGAGCTCAGAAGGGAAGGAGCGCACTTTTGGAATGCAGACTTTGATGGAATGGTCTGCGGACGCCATGTCGCATTTGGAGAGCCCCTGATGTGCCTAAACAGTGGAAACCCCCCACAAGTGACCCCATTTTGGAAACTAGACCCCCCAAGGAACTGATCTAGATGTGTGGTGAGCACTTTGAACCCCCAAGTGCTTCACAGAAGTTTATAACGTAGAGCCGTGAAAATAAAAAAATCATTTTTTTTCCACGAAAATGATCTTTTGCCCCAATTTTTATTTTCACAAGGGTGACTGGAGAAATTGGACCCCAAAAGTTGTTGTGCAATTTGTCCTGAGTACGCTGATACCCCATATGTGGGGGTAAACCACTGTGATCGCCTTACTGCGATCTTTAGGAGGCAGAATTAACAAATTCACAAAAGGTGAAGAATTGGTTTTATTTTTTATGCCATTCCTCGTACGGTATTAGGGATTAGGTGACTTTATTCCTCGGGTCGGTGCGATTACAGCGATACCAGATTTATACCCTGTGAGACAGTGAAGGAATATGTGGTGAATGAGGTGTATATTTCACCTAAGTACCTTGCTGACTGGTATGAGCGAAATGTGTGGCTTTGTAAACCTGGTGGTAAAGAAAGGTCACTACACCTGCCATTCAGTACACGCTTGCAGCTCAGACCTGAATCCACTCAGGTGTTGATTAGGAAGCCAGAAGTAGGTGCTTGGGAGCACAGTCAGAGAGCTCATTCAGTCTGGACAGGAGTCCAGGCACGGAAGGAGACTCCGGGAGGTGGGCTCTCTCTGTCTGGGTGCTCGAGGTACCCCGGACACAAAGAGGAGACTCTGCGACACTCCATTCTGGTGACTACTGAATAGGAGGTGACCTCTCTCAAGTCTGGACGTTGGAGTTGCCTTCAGACATAAAGAGGAGTGTCTGTGAAACTCCATACTGGTAACATATATCACATGTGTTGTTTTGGGCACAGACTGGTAGAGTCTGGGTCCCGGATAGAGAGGGCCATCTATCTAAGTGTAATTAGAGGCTAGACAAGCCTAGGTCTTTTGTTTATGCTTTGTTTTTATCTGTGTGCTGTGGACTTTAATAAAACTGGTTGCGGCCAGTTTTCACCAAACTGCTGTCTGAATGAACTGTTTCCGTGCCATTCTGTCTACCCAGACAGCGATCCTAGAGCTAAATACCCCTGGAAATGTTACAATTGGCGGAGAATGCTGGGGCAGCGCAGTGCCTGATACAGTTAGTGCTGGAGTGTGTATGCAGCACAGTGGCGAGAGACAGCATTAAAGGTGAAGTCTATTGAAATAGCAGCAGAAAAAAAAAAAAAAAAGTGTGTCAGCAGAAACGTCTGTTTGGAGCAGTCTTGGAGAGACAGTGGCCCTGATAGGGTCTGCAGAGAGAAAATGTATGCACAGCAAAGCTGAACTTGTTGTGAAAATGACTGTGGAATGTGCAGCAGCAAGAGAAACGTCTGTGGAGCAGTCTTAAAGAGACAGTAGCCCTAATAGACTTTGCAAAAGAAAAAAAAAAAGGGTGTTTGCACAGCAAGGCTGAATTTTCTGTGGAAAAAAGCTGTGTAGTGTGTATGCCTTGACTGAAGTCTGCCGTTGTGAAGACAGAGAAATCTGACAGCATGGAGGCGCTGTTTGAACAAATGGCGCAAGTTAATATGCAACATAAGACTGCTGTGATTGAGACAGATGAGTCCGGCAGTATGGAGGAGCTCGTTGAGTACCTGGTGCAGGCCCAGCGAAGCATGCAGCAGAGCATGGAGCAGCAGCGCCTGCAGCACCAGCAGCACATGCAGCAGGCCCAGCAGCAATTCCTGCAGCAGCAGGAGAATAACCGGTTATTTGTTGAGCAGATGACAGCACCAAAAAAGGATTTCGGTGCCGCGTCCCGAAGTAATGTTGTGAAGGCACCGGCGTTGTCCGCTATAAAGAAGGCGGTAAGACGGTCCTTGAGAAAAATGACACCTCGTGATGATGTGGAGGTATATCTTACTAGGTTTGAGAGACTGGCAGAGAAGGAGAATCTGCCACTATCTGAATGGGCCATGGCGGTCGTACCCTATCTGATTGGGGAACCCCAAAAAGTCTGGGCTGACCTGAGCAAGCAGGACAGCGAAGACTATGCCAAGTTGAAAGCGGCGATTCTTACCCGGCTGGGTGTTACGGTTGCAGCCCGTGCCAGGAGAGTCCATGACTGGAGATACAGTTGGGAGTCTGCCGTCAGCAACACTGCCCAAAGGGTCGAAAAGGTGACAGTGGACCGCTACACCCGAGCACTTCCTCCTGAGGTACAGAGAGAAAGGTACTTTGGCCCCAAAGACTGCCTCCGTGACCAGCCGTCTGAGCGGATGTCACTTCAGAGTTCCCGGACGCTGAACTCTCCCGGTAAGAGCGTTCCAGCTGTTGGGGACATGGGGTATGCTGATAAGCGGGTTCAGGCCCGAGGGGACATGTGGGTGGGAGAGTGTGATGGACAGTGTTGGAGCTGGCGTGAAATTGCAGCCAACTGTCCAATAGAGGGGGAGCCTATGTGTTGTGATGTTGGCAGATCCCTCTCTCTCTGCGCAGAACCTGTGTGTGTGTCCACCTCAGCCGAAGAGACTGGACCACAGGGGTCCCCGGTGGTTGTAAATGACTGCCCAGCGCAGGCCCTCTTGGACTCAGAGAGTCCAGTGACTTCCGTATGTGACAGCCTGATTGATAGGGACTTCATCCCTGATAAGCACCTGAGTATGGTGTGCATCCATGGAGACACCAAAGTCTACCCAGAGACTGCCGTGGACTTGGTCCCCAAACTCGGGGAGGTTTCATGTGAAGTGGGGGTAGTGAAGACCCTGGTGCAACCCGTTATATTGGGTAATGACTTTCCCCGGTCTAAGGATCTCTGGGGAAAAATGTTTCTGATGGACAGTGTGATAAAGCTCCTACTGGGTTGCGCAGTCCCGAGGGGCGGAACACAATGCTAGTGGGCCGTTAAACTTATGTGATAATGTTGATGCTGATATTGATAATGATGATGATGCTGATCATAATAGTGATGATACTGATGATGACCGTGATAAAGATGAAATTTCTTTGCAGGTGATGTTGGGAGACGAGGATGGTGGTTCTCGGGAACCGAGTGTCCCTGACCTGCCTGGCTCCTGTGACAATTTTGGGAGTGAGCCGGTGCGAGACCCCACTCTTAAAACGGCACCGGAAAATGTAATTGTTCTGAATGAGGTTCCCCAAGAGCCTGGCTCTGAGGAGAGGTTTCCTCATGCTGCCATGAACAATAACCTATTGTATAGGGACACTGAAGTCCAGGGAGAGGTCGTGAGTCAGCTCCTGGTACCTGAGCTATATGGAAGTATAGTGCTGGGGTTATCACATAGTCACATACTTGAGGGACCACCTGAGGGAAACCAGGGACCAGATGGTGAAGTTAATGTTGTGGATGACATGTTAACTAAGGTTCCAGATCAAGATGTGAATGAGAATGAATTGTATAACCCTGACAGTGAGCCGGATGTGAATGAAAATGAAGTGTCTAACCCTGAAAGTGAGCCAGATGTGACTGAGAAAAGGGGTCAGACAGGGATAGTGGTGGTGATAGTGAGTCATCTGATGACAATAAAGCAACCAGTGCAAGTGAGGAAGGCATGGTAGCAGAGGAGATTGAGAGTCCTGAGAGGAAGGCTGAGGCTGACCTTGCAGTCGGACGGAAGATGGCATCTGAAGATGTTTTACAGTTGGCCGGTTCCCTGGCGAAGACTAAGGTGAAAGACAGGACTCTGAAACTGAACACAGCACAAGTGGATGCTGTTGAAAATGAGAAGTTGTCAATGTGTGGTGTGGATCTGCATCAGGCCAAGGACTCTGAAGGTGATGCTGCAGAGGTGGAAAAAGCCATGGAAGTGGTGGACACCAGGCCAGGTGCCTTACCAGAAGCTGAGGTCTCAAGTGAAGCTGTGAGGAACAAGACTGAAGATGTGGGGAATGACTCTGCCCCGGAATCTGTTTCTGCCGGAGACAGCGGCGTGGACGGTGTACTGTCCGGATCCGTGGCTGCAACTCGCGAAGCTCGGGCCGGAAGTTCGGCGCCCGGTGCGCCATCGGAGTTCCCGAGCGACACAAAGGATCTGGATAAATCCCAAGATGAGATTTTGAGACCTCGGGTTGGCCTTGGTGAGCTCAGGCGCATTTTCATGGAGTCTACACTTGAACCACGTCCCAGTGAGTGGGAGGGGCGATGTGTCGCTCCGTTGCCGCTGCAGATACACGGGAGCTCAGATGGGATGCAGAACGTGGTGGAAAAGAAGACTGATGGTAGGGCTTCTGAGCATGTCCTACCAGAAGAGTCTGAAGAAAGGGCCGAAGACGTAAATGTAAGGTTCTGTGTATCTGTTTCTGAAACTCAGTTTGTTCGTCGGCCATTTTGCTTTCTGTTTTGCTGCAGCTATCTTGCCCTCAGTCAAAATGGAGTTTTCCAGCTTGCATGTTCCCGCCCTGATTCTCTCCGTTTGCTTCTTAAACAGCCACAGCTGAGCAATCAGTGCTTCAGAATCTAGCCTGCAGTGAACCTGTGTTCTGACTCCTGAAGCCTTGGACCTTGTACTCCAGCCATTCCTACTGAGGAACACTGAAGCACTTGTGGACTCTGAACTCTGCTCTTGAGAGCCTCACGTTTGCATGGACTTGCGGTAACAGAGAAGAAGATCTGAATCTTTTGTGGAGAGTTATTGCTGAGCTTAGATTACTCTGGCCTGCTGTGTCTCCTGCTTCTGTGTTTGCAACCTGTGTGTTTATTTTTGCCAATTTGTATGAAGCAATACAAGACTTTCTTTATCAACCTGTGTCTCAAGTATTTTCATCGCACCCAAGCACAAGACGCTATATGAACTGTACCACATACATTACAAGATTCTGAAGCCTAACGTTAGTGTCTGCTGGGTCTGGAAAGGCTTGTCTGCTGTACTGTGGATATCGGATGTCCGGTTGTACTTTCTGTGATGACAGTGGTTGTGACTTCTCACAACCATTCCAGGTGAGCAATTCCCTTAAGTTTTTTTTTTTCTGCAGTGTTATCACAGGTAAACACTATTGTTTTTTTTTTTCTCTCTCTTTTTGTCTGCTGAAACTCTGGATATCAGATGTCTGGTTGAAAGCTTTCTGTGATGATAGTGGTTGTGACTTCTCACAACCATTCCAGGTGAGCAGTTCCCTTAAAGTTTTTTCTTTCTTCAGTGTTGCCACAGGTGAACACTATTGTTTTTTTTTTTTTTCTCCTCTTCTTCCAGTATCCTGTCTTAAAAGATCTGGAAAATGGAGGCCCGCATAAAGGAACTTTGCGGAGTGACTGATAATATCCTTGCAGATTTGCAGAATATAAAGACCCGTTTTACAAATCTTCAGGACCTAAATAATCACAATTTGCAAGTGGTTGGACAGACTACCCAGGATTTGCGAGCCAGGATTGAGGTTCTGGAGGGGCGAGTCCAGGCTCCTGCCGTGGCCCCGAGTTCTGGATTCCCAAGTTGCCCCCTTTTCGTTTTGGTGGTGAACGTGAAAAATTCAAGGGATTTGTTAATCAATGCAATCTTTTTTTTTCTGCACATGCTTCACAATTTCCTACTGAACGATCTAAGGTGCTTACTATAATTATGTTGCTTACCAACAAGGCTTTGATATGGGCAAACCCTCTGATTGAGACTGAGGATGATTGTTTGAATCACCTTGATGATTTTATTTCAGCCATGGGGCAGGTGTTTGATGACCCCAATCGAGGTGCAACAGCTGAAGCAGCCATGTTAGCCTTACGCCAAGGTAAGCACTCGGTAGCTGAATATGCCTTGGATTTCAGGAGATGGGCCCTTGATACCACCTGGGACAACTCCGCCAAAAAATCTATTTTTCGAAAGGGGTTATCCCCACTGATTAAGGATGAACTTGCTCGTGCCGACCCTCCCACTGCGTTAGGTGACTTTATTAACTACTGCATCCGTATTGATACTCGTTTAACTGAACGCAGGCAAGAGAGATGGTTCGAAAGCAATCGTACTAACCTTTTCCTACCTTCCTCTCCAGCTAAGGAACCTTTGAATAGGATTACACGGGAACCTGAACCTGAACCCATGCAGGTAGACTCTTTACTACGACGGGTTAGTGATGCACGCAAGGAACATCGTTTTAAGGAGAATCTATGTTTTTATTGTGGTAAGTCAGGGCACTTTATTATTAACTGTCCCAGCCGTTCTCGCAAGACTACTGCAGCACTCATTCATTGTGAGTGTTGCGAGAGGGGATCTGTCAGGTCCGAGCCTCAGGCTCCAGAGAGAGCTGCAGCAACAGATCTTGATTTCTCGGACTTAAACTCCGTTACCTCTGAGGACGTTGACTGTGTAAATGCTGCCATCTTTCAAGTTTCCTCAGCGGTGTCCCAGCTGAGTTGTAAGAAAAACAATTCTCACTGTTTTCTTTCCATCAAACTCTGGGTTGACTCAGCCTGGGTGTCTAGCTCTGCTATGATCGACTCAGGTGCAAGTGGAAATTTTATGGATGTCTCCTTTGCTCTGAAACAGGGAATACGTTCAGTGAAGAAGGCTACTCCAGTACAGATGGAAACTGTGGATGGCTCCCTGCTGACCTCTGGACCAGTGGATCAGGAAACAGAGCCTTTAAAGGTTCTTATGGGTAAAGATCATCAAGAGAAACTGTCCTTTATGCTTATCTCTTCTCCTCACTTTCCCATTATTCTAGGGCTACCATGGCTGCAGGCTCAGAATCCTACCATTAACTGGGAGACCAAGGAATTACACTTTCCAGAGAAACAGATGAGTCCAAAAATTTCAGCTTGCTCTGTTCCTAAAGGAACCATGTCAGTCCCTGAACTACCAGCTGTATACCAGGACTATGTGGATTTATGTGACAAGAAGAACGCTGACCAGCTTCCTCCTCACCGTCCATATGATTGTCCAATTGAATTATTGCCTGGAGCAGAGATACCTTTTGGTAAGATCTACCCCCTGGCGGGGCCCGAGCTGAAGGCTTTAAAAGAGTACATAGACGAAAATCTAGCCAAGGGCTTCATACGCCCCTCTTCATCTCCTGCAGGGGCACCCATATTCTTTGTAAAGAAGAAAGATGGATCCCTGAGACCATGCGTAGACTATAGGGAACTCAATAAGGTTACTATTAGAAACCGTTATCCATTGCCTTTAATCCCTGAGTTATTGGAGAGAGTGCGACATGCCAAAATTTTTTCTAAACTAGATCTTCGTGGGGCCTATAACTTAGTCCGTATTAGACCTGGGGATGAATGGAAGACTGCATTCAGGTCACGCTATGGACACTTTGAATATCTAGTTATGCCTTTTGGTCTGAGTACCGCCCCAGCCACTTTCCAACACTTGGTGAATGACATCTTCAGGGATCTCCTAGATACATTCGTGGTAATTTATTTGGATGATATTTTAATTTTTTCTAATTCCACAGAGGAACATCATGGACATGTGAGAATGGTCTTGGAACGTCTAAGACAAAATCATCTTTACATCAAGCTTGAAAAGTGTGAATTCCATAAGACCGAAATTCAATTTCTGGGGTATGTACTGTCTACACAAGGAATTAGTATGGATGGAAGTAAAACCCAAGCCATCAATGATTGGCCAAGTCCTAGAAATGTGAAGGAGGTACAGCGCTTCATCGGGTTTGCAAACTTCTATAGACGTTTCATTAGAAATTTCTCTGAGGTAGTGTCACCTATCACCCAACTTACCCGGAAAGAGTCTAAGTTCTCCTGGACTCCCCAAGCCCAGGAAGCATTTTCCCGTCTAAAAGATAAATTTACCACTGCACCTATCCTAGTACATCCCAACCCAGAGCTTGCCTTCATAATAGAGGTGGATGCTTCAGACTGTGCCGTGGGAGCTATACTCTCTCAGAGAACAGGTGAGAAGAATGTCTTGCATCCCTGTGCCTTCTTTTCCCAGCAGTTGTCTTCGGCTGAGAAGAACTACGATGTGGGCAATAGAGAGTTGTTGGCCATTATTGCCGCCTTCAAAGAATGGAGACACCTTCTTCAAGGAGCTGCACAGCAAATAGTCGTTCTGACAGACCATCGTAATCTTGAGTTTATCAGGTCGGCTAAGTGCCTGACTCCTCGCCAGGCTCGCTGGAATCTTTTCTTAAACCAATTTAATTTTATTATTTCTTATAGACCAGGATCGCGCAATGGAAAGGCTGATGCACTCTCTAGGATTTACTCAGCAGAGACACGTCCAATTACTCCTCCT
Source organism: Oophaga sylvatica (assembly GCA_033576555.1). Taxonomy (NCBI): domain Eukaryota; kingdom Metazoa; phylum Chordata; class Amphibia; order Anura; family Dendrobatidae; genus Oophaga; species Oophaga sylvatica. Next base: position 767,063,544 of record JARQOD010000001.1, on the reverse strand, counting down.
AAGACTATTCTTCCTGACTCTAGATTCCTAGGAGTGATTCATCATCAAGACCTAATTAAAGACATCAAGGAAGCATACCATGCGGATTCTTTTTTGGCACAACCCCCAAGGGACGTAAGTCTTGTCTTTAAGAATGGTGTGTGGATTCTGGGACAACGTCTGTATATACCTGAAACAGTCAGATTGAGAGTATTGCAACTCATTCACGATTCCAAAATAGCCGGGCATAGAGGAATTCTAAAGACACAGGAATTTCTTTCTCGTTTCTTTTGGTGGCCCACTTGTAGGAAGGATGTTTTGGACTATGTCACTTCGTGTGAGGTTTGTGCAAGATGCAAAACACCTCGCTCTTCACCAACTGGTCTGTTACAGCCTCTTCCCACCCCGTCCCGCCCGTGGGGATCCATTTCTATGGACTTCATTGTGGAATTACCAACCTCTCAGGGGAAGAACACCATTCTAGTGGTGGTTGACCGTCTAACAAAGGCAGCTCATTTTATCCCTTGTGTCGGCTTACCCACTGCAAAACAGACATCAGATTTGATGATTAAAGATGTGTTTCGCTTACATGGAGTACCGGATGAGGTTATTTCGGATCGAGGGGTGCAATTCACTTCTAGGTTTTGGCAAAATTTCTGTGCAGCATTGGACATTAAAGTAAACCTTTCTTCTGCTTTTCATCCCCAGACTAATGGACAAACCGAACGAACCAATCAAACCCTGGAGCAGTATCTCCGCTGCTTTATCTGCCACCTACAGGATGATTGGGTGGATCTACTTCCATTGGCTGAGTTCTCTTACAACAACTCTCAGAGTGCCTCCACTAAACAGTCTCCTTTTTACTCTAATCTAGGTTATCATCCTAACATTCTACCACGATTTCCCATAGAGACGCCTTTGCCAGCAGTGGCTGAAAGAGTCACGACTTTACAGAAGAATATGGATCTTCTAAAGGAGAATCTGGAATCGGCTCAGGAAAGGTACAAGAAGGCAGCAGATAAATTTCGTAAACCTGCACCAGCTTTTAAGGTAGGAGACCTGGTCTGGCTGTCAACCAGAAATCTTAAGTTAAGGATTCCATCGTCTAAGTTGGGACATAAGTACATTGGACCCTATAAAATCAGTAAAATTATAAGTGCCGTTGCTTGTCGTCTTCAATTGCCCAGAACTATGAGAATCCACCCTGTCTTTCATGTATCCCTACTAAAGGCTGCGACACCCAATACGTTTCCTGGACGTTCTTCTCCTTGCCCTGACCCAGTGCTAGTCGATGGTCAGGAGGAATTTGTGGTGGAAAGGATTTTAGATTCCAGGTTGTATAGAAATCAGTTACAATATCTGATTAAATGGCAGGGCTACCCAGTGGAGGACAACTCATGGGAGCCAGTCAATAACGTTAATGCTCCTCGCTTGCTCCGTCAGTTTCATCAGAGGTACCCACACAAGCCTGGTCTGAGGTCATCCGGAGGTTGTCCCTAAGGGGGGAGTAATGTAAGGTTCTGTGTATCTGTTTCTGAAACTCAGTTTGTTCGTCGGCCATTTTGCTTTCTGTTTTGCTGCAGCTATCTTGCCCTCAGTCAAAATGGAGTTTTCCAGCTTGCATGTTCCCGCCCTGATTCTCTCCGTTTGCTTCTTAAACAGCCACAGCTGAGCAATCAGTGCTTCAGAATCTAGCCTGCAGTGAACCTGTGTTCTGACTCCTGAAGCCTTGGACCTTGTACTCCAGCCATTCCTACTGAGGAACACTGAAGCACTTGTGGACTCTGAACTCTGCTCTTGAGAGCCTCACGTTTGCATGGACTTGCGGTAACAGAGAAGAAGATCTGAATCTTTTGTGGAGAGTTATTGCTGAGCTTAGATTACTCTGGCCTGCTGTGTCTCCTGCTTCTGTGTTTGCAACCTGTGTGTTTATTTTTGCCAATTTGTATGAAGCAATACAAGACTTTCTTTATCAACCTGTGTCTCAAGTATTTTCATCGCACCCAAGCACAAGACGCTATATGAACTGTACCACATACATTACAGTAAAGGACGTCCAACAACTACAGGAGAAGATGCGTAGCCATGAGGATCTCCTGGAGAAAGAAGTAAGAGCTCTGAGTCTTATGCAAAGTGAGCCTGTACCAGAAGAGGATAAATTATGTGTACCGACCAAGAAAAACGATCAGCTCCCTCTACAGTGCCAATCGTTTGAACAGTGTGGCTCGGAATGGTCAGAGACCATGACAGAGGCGCTTGGGTTCTGTGAGATAGAATTTATGAATCAACTGATATTTAAGAAAGTAGATGTGCTAAAGAAAGTTCAGGGGGAATTAGAGAAAACCCCTATACCTCCTGTGACAGTTGGTGACACAGGGTCAGTGCCCCAAAAACAGGAGGTACGAAAGTTTCTGAGGAAGAATCAGCAGAGCTGTTCTGACGTGCCTGGTCGTACTTATCTGGTGAGCCACTATACCGAGACTGAGGCTGGCACTAAAGTCAAGCTGAAACCGTGCAGGACACCCGAGGCCCGCAGAGAGCATAGGCCTGGGACGGTACAGCGTAGTGCGGTTGCTTTAAGTGAAGATACAGATGACAATGGTGAAGATGAACTTGGTGTTGGACATGGCTGGTCCGGAGTTCACTGTCTCTTTAGGATTGTTGACCAGCCCTCCGGTCTGGATGACCAGCCCTCCGGTCTGGAGAAGAGGGGGGGGATATGTGAGACAGTGAAGGAATATGTGGTGAATGAGGTGTATATTTCACCTAAGTACCTTGCTGACTGGTATGAGCGAAATGTGTGGCTTTGTAAACCTGGTGGTAAAGAAAGGTCACTACACCTGCCATTCAGTACACGCTTGCAGCTCAGACCTGAATCCACTCAGGTGTTGATTAGGAAGCCAGAAGTAGGTGCTTGGGAGCACAGTCAGAGAGCTCATTCAGTCTGGACAGGAGTCCAGGCACGGAAGGAGACTCCGGGAGGTGGGCTCTCTCTGTCTGGGTGCTCGAGGTACCCCGGACACAAAGAGGAGACTCTGCGACACTCCATGCTGGTGACTACTGAATAGGAGGTGACCTCTCTCAAGTCTGGACGTTGGAGTTGCCTTCAGACATAAAGAGGAGTGTCTGTGAAACTCCATACTGGTAACATATATCACATGTGTTGTTTTGGGCACAGACTGGTAGAGTCTGGGTCCCGGATAGAGAGGGCCATCTATCTAAGTGTAATTAGAGGCTAGACAAGCCTAGGTCTTTTGTTTATGCTTTGTTTTTATCTGTGTGCTGTGGACTTTAATAAAACTGGTTGCGGCCAGTTTTCACCAAACTGCTGTCTGAATGAACTGTTTCCGTGCCATTCTGTCTACCCAGACAGCGATCCTAGAGCTAAATACCCCTGGAAATGTTACAACCCTTTTTTCATGTTTAGCTTCTGTCAAACACTAAAATACTTTTTTTGGAAGAATTTTTTGTAAGAAATTTTTGCATCGCCGTATTTTGAGAGCTATAATTTTTCCATATTTCGGCTGACAGAGTCATGTGTGGGCTTGTTTTTTGCGGGAAGAGCTGAGGTTTTTATTGGTACCATTTTTTTTTGATCGCTTTCTATTTTGATTTTTGTGGAGGCAGAATGAACAAAAACCAGATTCAGGAATTGGTTTTTTTTTCCTCCGTTCCGCGTGTGGTAAAATTGATAAGGCAGCTTTATTCGTCAGGTCACTACGATTACAGCACTACCTCATTTATAGCTATTTTATATGTTTTGGCTTTTTTTACACAATAAAAACTTTTATAGAAAAAAATAATTATTTTTGCATCAGTTTATTCTGCGAGCTACAACTTTTTTATTTTTTCGCTGATGATGCTGTATGGCGGCTTGTTTTTTGCGTGACAAGACGACGTTTTCAGCGGTACCATGTTTATTTATATTTGTCTTTTTGATCACGTGTTATTGCACTTTTTCCAAGCGGTACGATGGGTGAGGGCTTATTTTTTGCGTGCCGAGCTGATGTTTTTAATGATACCACTTTTGTGCAGATATGTTCTTTTGATTGCCTGTTATTGCATTTTAATGCAATATCGCGGCGACCAAACAAACGTAATTCTGGCGTTTTGATTTTTTTTATCGCTATGCCATTTAGCGATCAGGTTCTTTTTTTATTGATAGATCGGGCGATTCTGAACGCAGCGATACCAAATATGTGTAGCTTTGATTTTTTTTTAATTGTTTTATTTTGATTGGGGCGAAAGGGGGGTGATTTGAACTTTTTTTTATTTTTTCATATTTTTAAACACTTTTTTTTTTACTTCTGGCATGCTTCAATAGCCTCCATAGGAGGCTAGAAGCTGCCATAGCACGATCGCCTCTGCTACATAGAGGTGATGCTCAGATCACCTCTATGCAGCAGAATTACAGGCTTGCTATGAGCGCCAACCACAGGGTGGCGCTCATAGCAATCTGCCATCAACAACCATAGAGGTCTTGAGGAGACCTTTGGTTGTGATGGCAACGCAGCGATGACCCCCGATCACGTGAGAATCAGCGTCTGGAAGTTCATTTAAATGCCCGCTGTCAGTTTGACAGCGGCATTTAACTACTTAATAGGTGCGGGCGGATCGCGATTCCGCTTGTGCCTATTGCGGGCACATGTCAGCTTTTAAAAACAGCTGACATGTCGCGGCTTTGAAGTGGGCTCACCGCCGGAGCCACCTCAAAGCAGGGGATACTGCCAGCTGACGTACTATTCCATCAGCTGGCAGTAAGGGGTTAAGAAACAACAGTTTGTAGTCTACATTATGACGTCCGAGACACTACATACTGTACATGTGCATCGATGTCAGTAGCAAAAGCAATTGTTCAAAAGTGTTTTGCAGACGACTTTCATTTATTTTCCAAAGTTTTTATTAACATTTTGTATATTTTAACAGTCAACAAATTAACTTTATCAAAGCATATTGATATTTTCGCCTTACATCTGTTCTCCAAGATGATTTGTGAAGAGGGGAAATGGGAAGAGTCTTTGGGAAAAGGGGTAATAGAAGGGTAAAGGGAATGGGTTGAGGGTAGAGAACTCAGAATAAATAACTTTACATATTCTAGGCAACACATATTAAACAAGTGAAGAAAAAAAAATTGAATAAAGTATCCTGAGGCACCTGAAACCAGTAAAAAGGATTAGGGTTATGTTTAGGTTTGGGAAATATTGAATTCCAGTGGTTCCATTTCTTCTCATATCTATTAATGCAGCCGTTGATCCTTGCGAATTTGAGGTCCAAAGAGTTATGGATGTCAAGTCTGTCGACAACGTCAGCAATTTGTGGGGTATCTGGTTGTTTCCAGTGGAAGGCTATCAGGTTTTTGACTATTAGTAGGATATGTACCAAAACGTATCTCTTGGAAGGATGAATGTCTTCTAGTCCCAAAGATAGCAAGGCTGTTTGTGGAGTAAGAGGGTAGTCTTTTTTAAGGAAATTATTGATAAGTAGGGAAACCTGATTCCATAATAGTGCAATCTTTGGGCAAGTCCAGAAAATGTGTAGCAAGTCTCCTCTGGAACCACATCCCCTCCAACATAGGTGTGAGTGGTCGCTGTTGATGCATGCTAATCTTACTGGGGTGAAGTACCATCTAGTTAGCATCTTATAAAAGGATTCATGAAGGGGTAGTGATATATTAGAGTATGTGTATTTCATAGCATCTTCCCACTGCTCTGGACTTGTTGAGATCTGTAGATCCGTTTCCCACCTGGACATATAGATATTTTTTTGGAACTTATTGTCCTTGTTGAAAAGAGTGTATAAGTATTTGGTGCTCCAGAAGACCCTATGCCCTATATTACTGAGTAATAAGTGTACAGCTTCTGCCTTTGTAGGCACTTTATGGATGAAGTTTTGAACATGTTCTTTCAGAATATAATAGTGCATAAAGTCCGATGGATGAATATTAAATTTTAGTTTAATGTCGCTAAAACTAACAAAGTTGTTATTCACATAAATATCACCGATTTTTTTTATGCCTATTTGGATCCATCTCTCTGGGATTTGAAATTTATAGATGGTTGCAATCAGGGAGAGTGGGAAGTTATTTAAGTTAGCTAGTTTATTATGTTTCTTAGGTGGTCTAGCAATTTTGTCCCATGCTTGGGTTGCGGCTAAGAAGATAGGATGAAGCAATTTATAACGATTTAGTTGGAAAATATGATTAAGTAAGCATTCTTTCAATGAGCGGTAATTGACATGAAATTTTTCTAGTTCAATCCAAGCTGGAAGCGTGTTCTCCTTTACCCAATATATGCTTTGTTTTATTAGATTTGACCAAAAGTATGCCTGAATGTTTGGTAATCCAAGTCCCTCATTGGATTTGCTCTTAAAGAGAACATCCCTGGCCACCCTTGCTTTTTTCCCGTTCCAGACGAAAGAGAACACAGAGGATTGAAATTTGTTTAAATAAGAGGTCGGAAAGTTTAAAGGTAGTGCTCTAAAGACGTAAAGCATTTTAGGGAGTACAATTGATTTGACTGCTAGTATTTTGCCTGTCCATGTGAGACCAATTTTGCTCCAGGATTGGAAATCTTTTGAAATAGTGTCTAAGATGGCATCGCAATTTGCTTTTATAGTAGAGTGTGATTTTTTAGTGAAAAGAATTCCAAGGTAAGAAATCCCTTCATCCTCCCAGGTGAAGTCTGTTAATCTTTTCAAAATTTTGTTAATACGGTCGCTTACATTGAGTTGTAGCAGTTTTGATTTCTTTCTGTTTATTTTAAAAAAAGAAATTGAAGAGAACAAATCTATTATTTTTAGAAGAGAAGCGGTGGAATTAATGGGGTCTGATAGGGTTAGTATCATATCATCGGCAAACAAACTTATCTTGTATTGTCTTGTGGGTGTATCGATACCTGAGATTGATGTATCTTCTCGTATCATTTCTGCCAGAGGCTCGATGGCAAGGGCAAAGAGAAGTGGTGATAAGGGGCATCCCTGTCTGGTCCCATTGCTAATGGGGAAGGATTTAGAAAGATTATTATTGATGTAGATCCTAGCGCTAGGGGAGGAGTAGAGTGCAAACACCGATGACAGCCAATCTTTGTTAAAGCCGAAATGGAATAAAACTGATTTTAGATATTCCCAGTTGATTCTGTCGAAGGCTTTTTCAGCGTCTAAAGATAAGATAATTGCTGGGCATTTGGTGGTGTTAATCCTGTTAATAATATTTAGCAGTCTCCTGGTGCCATCTGATGTTTGCCTCCCCTCTATGAATCCCAACTGATCTCTATTTATTAGTTTAGGAAGGATTTTTTTCAGTCTGTTTGCTAGGATCTTGGAGTAGATTTTTAGATCAGAATTAATAAGTGATATGGGCCTATAATTTCGAACTTCTTCGGGATCACTTTGGGGTTTGGGAATCATTATAATAATAGCCTCCAACATTTCTTTGGGAAAGTGTCCGCTAAGGGAAGCCTGATTGAAAATCTGTTCTAAGTGTGGGGCTAAAATTTCTACATAAGTTTTATAATACTCGTTAACAAATCCGTCGGGACCTGGAGATTTTTTGTGACTTAAGACTATGTATAGTTTCAGATATTTCAGAAGAGGTAATGTGTGATGTTAAAGAACTCAGATCTAATGGACTTATTTTTGGAAGTTGTAGGTTTTTGAAAAAGTTTTGAATATTTTTGGTATCTGGTAGGGGAGACGATGGATCAAGATTGAGATTGTATAAGTTATAATAGTAGTCTGCAAACGTGTCTGCTATGTCTTTGGGATGTTGTTTGGTGATACCTAAGTTATTTTTAATTTTGTTGATTCTATTTCGAATCCTATCTCGTTTTAGTTTTTGCATCATGAATTTTGTGGGCTTGTTTAGTTCTGAGTAAACTTTAAATTTTGATGCTTTAATTACTACATCATAATCATCTAGAATGGCTTCTTTCAAATTTTGTCTTAGTTTTAGTAATTCTAAGTGGATTTCTGGGGATGGATGTGCTCGACTATTTTGGAGGTTTTCCTTTAGTTTAATTTGAGATTGGATATTCTTTATTTTATCTCTTTGTTTACGGATGTGTCTGGAAGAGATCTGTATCAGTTTACCTCTGATGACCGCTTTGTGCGCGCACCAAATGATAAAGGGGTCTATCTTATCTGATTTGTTCTCATCGAAATAAAGTTTTAGAGTTTCCTCAACCTCTTTTTTATATTCAGGGAATTTTAATAGTATGGAGTTACACCTCCAGAGGAAGGTATTTTTGGAAAAAGGGCCTAGAGTTAATTCTATTAGGACCGGAGAATGATCCGAAATTGATTTATTTAGGATACTTTTCTAACTTTGGGGAGAGAAAAGATGTCTGTTAATAAAAGGTCAATTCTTGATGATGTTTTTATGAACATTGGAGTAATGAGAATACTCCCTTGAGGAAGAATTTAAACATCTAAATGTGTCATATAGTTCGTTATTAATAAGCCATTTATTGAGTGAGGGTGCTAAATGACGTGTAGTTGAGGTGGAATCAATGTTCCCGTCGGGGACAATGTTGAAGTCACCCAGTAGATACAGTTCTCCCTTTCTGTGAATCTGGATTTTTTTTATAATTTGTTAAGAAAATTCAACTGTTTTTTATTAGGTGCATAGATGTTTACTATGGTACAAGTTATGGAATTTAGTTGGCAAACCAAGATGTGAAATCTTCCCTTAGGGTCGTCTATCTCCTCAATCAATTGG